>CM068828.1:144964415-146164415 GCA_028554795.2 Sinohyriopsis cumingii
AGTTGCAGTAGTGGTAGCAGTAGTAGTTGCAGTAGTGGTAGCAGTAGTAGTTGCAGTAGTGGTAGCAGTAGTAGTACTAGCATACTTATTAGACAACTGCATCAGTTTATCTTGCTATAATACCATATCGACGACAAATTTGCTACTATAATCAGTTTTTAAAATTTCACCATTAAGCATCGCCTAGACCACTAGTAATATAAATGTTAATTTTACTACTACTACTTACAATAATAATAATAATAATAATAACGCAGTGATGGTCATATGATGTCGTGGCAAAAATCCCTATTAATGGATGGAACCGGATACCAATATTGAAACAGGAACATGGCTGGAAATATAACCATACAACACAGGGCGATAATATAGTGCAATTGTCGAACGCTTGATTCAAAGCGCAAATGCAGACGTTGGCAAATTTTGCTAAACAGAGAAAATCGAGGTTGAACTAGGTCGTATTAAATTAAGGCTTTATGTTAACTTTTGTGTCACTAAGGCAGTCCATGAAAAATGGTGATATATCCGGATAGGACATTTGACACGGATTTGATGCATGTACATGTATACGTTAAGTACACATTATGTACACGTTAAGTACACATTATGTACACGCTAAGTACACATTATGTAAACATGCCAGATATGCAAAAACTTACCCTTTATGGCATCCACATACAATCTTCAGTTTATTCCAGAATTTGTCATTCACCATAGAGTACAGATAGAAATTGACGGAGTAATTAGAATATTGCATCAAGTAGGTTATAGTCCCGACTAAATCAAGTATGGCCAGACTGTGGTTATTGCCCTCCTCTTCGTATTGATCTCTTCTATACGAGTCCACTATGAAATACATAGACACAGGAACAGTGGCAACGAGAAAATAAAATGTGCTTACCAAAAGCATTTTAGTTAGTTTGAAGCTGACACGTTGCGTACGACGGAACATGACGTTATGCATCATATTTTCACGGCCCCTTTGAATACGGCTCAAGGCTCGAACCAGTAAAACGTTACATATAAACATTATGACAAATGGTGCGGCTGATAAAAATGCAAAATCTACATATACGAACACAAATTCGTCAAAATTGTGATATTCGGGCGTAAGTGAGTCACACTGCCCCTCATTTACACCATTTGTCCAAAAGAAATGGAGATCCACGCCGATCAGTACAAATAATAAAATAATAAGGGATACATACCCACGCCGATAAGTTACAATACGTATGAACTGCAGAGGAAGATGAGTCTTTATAACACGTTCGATGCAAACGAACACCAGTATCCATGATGAATATTGCATCGAGAGATAAATAACAAATAAATTAATTTTGCAACCAAAGTCAGACAGTGTTCTTATGTCCAGTTCGAAAGTGTTTAAAATCCAGTACCTTGATAATCCTGTAACCAAGACCACACTGTCTGTAATTGCGAGAACAAACAGAAACAATAGGGTAGGCCGTTTGGAAACCCCAATTTTCCTGAAAACCAGAATTGTTAGTAAATTTCCAGTCAGTCCGAACGCGAGAATAACGACTGAAACTATCTTCCATAGCCATTTCCCAGCCTCTTCCAATTTTTCATCTAAGGAATCTGTCATCGAGTTATTTTTTACAAGTTCCGTAGAGTAAAACGTATCAAGCGTGGAAGTATCAAATGTTGTAGAAGTTTTCCAAAATGTGGTGTGATTCATGGTAATACAGCCTGGTCCGAAAAATGCTCTTGTGATTGCCCTCTTTTCCGCTACTGAGTCTGGAAATGGAGTTGTTAAACTCTGATCCAGACCGTCGTTTAAACATCTTATGCGCCTGCATCTGATTTCCAACTGTTCACTCAACATCATATTGGTTCTAAGCCCATCAAAAGAGAGAGAAAGAGTGATGTCAGTGTTCACTGTTACTCCCACTGATTACGTAAAGCTAATCTAACAATAGGAGGAAGTTGAAATATTCATGATGACGTGGGGATAATTTCTTACATAAAATACACTTTACATAAACTTTTGTGTTATGTATGTTCAATATAAAGTGACCATCACAAACAACAGTAGACGGGTTGTTAAACCCTACCTCGCTTCACTGAAGCGCAAACATTCGTTATTATCTTATCCACCTCGATATAATATCAGTTTGTTTTTTAAAATGACCAATAGATTATAGGAGTAAAAATTATGTGTACTGAATCACTTTCATGAATAAAATCATCTGATCCATAGGCGATGAGAAAGTTACTTTTGTATTCGTAGACAGTGTTAAAGTGATTCTTGTATTGGTCGTTAAAATGCATTCTAATACCTTATGAAAGAAAGCACAAACACGAACACAGCCATAATGGTTGAAGAGAAAGTAAAAAAATATCATGAAACTATTCTTCATTGGATGAGATAGATAGTGGGGGGGGGTGGCACGGGGATGATTAGGTGTACTGTAGTAATTATAATTCTTATACATATATAAAATATAGGTAATGTAGTACATGTACACGAAAGCTCTTGCTTGACTAAACCGAAATTTTCGATCTTATTTAAAACAAAACAAAAATCATGTCAAGGCAACCTTTAAATTTTCCATTCTAGCTCAGAGTTTAATTCGATCACAATTTATAGGTGATGACAATCGATAGGTGATATACACTAACGGACCAATTCATCTGAGATAATCACCGAGCTAAGAAAATCACACGTATGTATGTAAATATGTATTGATAAATACACACAAACATTTCCAAATACCGTCGTATTTAGACAGTTACATCCCATCTCATCCGGGAGTCGATATATAAGAAAAGTGATAACGTTCCCCATGTAGGACGTTATAAATATACATTGTATATGTAAGACTGTATCCTATTCGATTCTTTCATAGCTCTGGTGTAAAGACCACATCTTACAAGGATATGTGGTTATTCAACTCAGAATTTATTTTTGCATGAATTAGTAAGACCGAATCGACAGAACACTACAGGAAACGGTTCTTTTCCCTTGCTATAATTTACTTCTATGTAGATGTACATACATACATGCATACACACATACATACATACATACATACTGGGAGAAATAGACACAACAACTGATGGACGGAGAGGCGAATAGACAGACAAGCACAGGACAAGAGTTGAAATTCATTCATGCCTGTTATGCTTAAAATGCATCACTAAATAAATGTTTTCAGATTAGCATCAGTATTATTATCGAACAAAAGGCTTGTTTTAGTTTGACAGATTTTATGACATTGTGAACTGTACAATATATAGATTGCATCCAAAACCAACTTTTGATGTATAGTGTTATTTACAATGTGAATACCATTATTTCATTAATCAAGGAATACAACTATTTGTTCGAAAGAACGAACACCTTATATACAGTTCATTACCAAACGGTAAAAGTATTTTTGACAATGAATATGATAACTATCTTGAATGTTCTCCTTGGCACGCTGAGCATTTCTCTTATTGATGGTACGACCAGCAGACGGTTAAATATATTAAATGTTCTCACTGGCACGCTGAGCATTTCTCTTATTGATAGTACGACCAACAGACGGTTAAAAATATTGAATGTTCTCCTTGGCACCCTGAGCATTTGTCTAATTGATAGTACGACCAACAGACGGTTAAATATATTGAATGTCCACCTGTAAGAAGAAACATGATAAGAACAATAGTAAAATGCCCAATGCGCATAAAGCGAATTTTACGAAATACCAAGCAACCACGCAGTGTGAAATAAGGAAAAACGACAGAATTAAATTAATTATGGAAATTTGTAAAAAAGAGAAATATCAAAGGAAACAAATTTTATATCTGGATGGAAATTTTGACAAAAATACAATAATTAAGATAACCGATTATATTATAATAGCAATGATGGCCTGTGGACAGGTAATAGCAATTAAGAAATAGCAAACATAGGCCATCATAAACCACAAACCATAGAGATTAATAATTTATTTGAAATTCTAAGTTAAAAGTCAATTTTAAAAAATCCTTTGATGTTTCTTAACATAAACAAGAATAATCTGCCAACCAGGGAACGGAGGTAGGAAGGCTCTTGGTAAAACGCTCAACAGGGGCGTTAACGCAAAAGCGGGCTAAGACCTCAGTCCCATCCTTGCTTTCCCTGGGAGGAGATAATACGATAAAACAAATAAATTTAATATACAGTTAAGTATGTGATGTTGCTAAATAGGAATCATCTACCAACAGAAACCCTCTATACAAATAAATTAAATGTAACGTCAAACAATTAACCATCTACATATTAAAAATCATTATATAAAAACGTTGCAATAAAGTTTAAATAATCCACTTTCCTTACCTATGGGGGGATGGGACAGGGTATATGTATGGGGAACGTAAGAGGTAATGACGTCATGAGGATATATCACAAGGCGCCACGCGAAGTGAGCAGGCCCTAATAAGAGCCTAAGAAAACACCCTATATGGAACATTAGCACATACGAAACACAAACACAGCACAGGACTAGGAAATAGCTAATACTCCTTTCAATCTTCTCTCCAACAACTGTACAGCTCCCGTACTGTACAGTAAATTTAAAAGAAATTAGAGAATTTTGGCCAAAACATAAATAAAATAACAAGAGGGGGTCAAACTCGAGTGGGGAGAAGTACAAAAAATAAAGTAAGGACCCTCACTAGAGTACAGCCGACCTCACTCTAAGAAGTTAATCATGCGAGGAGCGACACAAATAATCAAGCACATCAAACAATAGGATTTATTTTTTCCTCATAGTACATCGCTAAGTCGCCAAACTCAAAATTATTGAAAATTAACGAAAAAATTAAATCAATGGTATCAAGATAACTTGGAAAATATATCTGACTAAATTGCTGTCCCAACACAAAAACTATATATAGCACTCAAACAATGTATCAAAATACACATATAGCAAACACGGGACGTAGGAGACCTCTAGCAAAGGTCACAAAAAAGCCTAGGGGAGGGAATTCGAGCAAGGTGAAGGAAACCTGGCTCAGATGAACAACCCTAAAGATAAACCTAGGGAACTATAAATACCCCATCAACAATTTTATAAAACAAAGGTTTGAGCAAAATTCTTTTAATAAAAAGAATCAAACAACACACCCTCGGGGACACACATACATATAAAACACTTTTCTTCTTCTCTTTTCGACAATTGGTGGGGGGAGCACCTGTCTAGTGCCCCCCAAAAAGAATGTTCACCTGCGTACGCTGAGCATTTTTTCATTGATAGTCCGACCAACAGACGGTTAAATATAGTGAATGTTCTCCTTGGCACGCTGAGCATTTTTCTAATTGATAGTTAGACAAACAGACGGTTAAAAATATTAAATGTTCTCACTGGCACGCTGAGCATTTTTTAAATTGATAGTCAGGCCAACAGACGGTTAAATATATTGAATATCTTTTACTAATCACGCTGAGAAATTCTCTAATTCAAAGTCAGACAAACAGACGGTTAAATATATTGAAAATTCTCATGGGAACGCTGAGCATTTTTCCAAGTGATAGTCAGGCCAACAGACGGTTAAATATATTGAATGTTCTCCTTGGCACGCTGAGCATTTTTCTAACTGATAGTATGACCAACAAACGGTTAAATATATTGAATATTTGCTGAGGGCGTTGAGCATTACTCTAATTCATAGTCAGACCAACAGACGGTTAAATATATTGAAAATTCTGCTGGGCACGCTGAGCAATTTTCTAATTGATTGTACGACCAAAATACGGTTAAATATATTGAATATTCTCCTGGGCACGCTGATCATTTTCTAATTGATAGATAGACCAACAGACGGTCAAATATATTGAATGTTCTCCTGGGAACGCTAAGATTTTTTATAATTGATAGTCAGACCAACAGGCGGTTATATATATTGAATGTTCTCACTGGCAGGCTGAGCATTTTTCTAATTGATAGTCAGACCAACAGACGGTTAAATATACTTAATGTTTTACTGGGCACGCTGGGCATTTTTCTAATTGATGGTACGAGCAACAGACGGTTAAATTTATTGAATGTTCACCTTGGCACGTTGACCATTTTTCTAATTGATAGTCAGAACAACAGACGGTTAAATATTATTGAATGTTCTCTCCGGAACGCTGAGCATTTTTCTAATTCACATTAAGACCAACGGACCGTTAAATATATTGAATGTTCTCCTGGGCACATTAAGCATTTTTCTCATTAACAGTATGACCAACGGACGGTTAAATATATTGGATGTTCTCCTTGGCACGCTGAGCATTTTTTAAATTGATAGTCAGACCAATAGAAGGTTAAATATACTGAATGTTTTACTGGGCACGCTGAACATTTGTCTAATTGACGGTACGACTAACAGACGGTTAAATTTATTGAATGTTCACCTGGGCACTTTGACCATTTTTCTAATTGATAGTCAGACCAACAGACGGTTAAATATTATCGAATGTTCTCCTGGGCACTCTGAGCATCTTTCTAATTGATAGTATGACCAACGGACGGTTAAATATATTGAATGTTCTCCTTGGCACCATGAGCATTTTTCTAATTGATAGTCAGACCAACAGAAGATATATATAGTGAATGTTCTCACTGGCAGGCTGAGCATTTTTCTAATTGACAGTCAGACCAACAGACGGATAAATCTATTGAATGTTCTCCTGGGCACGATGAGCATTTTTTTTAATTGATAGTCAAACCAACGGACGGTTAAATGCATTGAATGTTCTCCTTGGCACGTTGAACATTTTTCGAATTGATAGTCAGACCAACAGACGCTTAAATATTATTGAATGTTCTCACTGGCAGGCTGAGATTTTTTTCTGATTCATAGTCAGACCAACAGACGGTTAAATATATTGAATGTTCTTCTGGGCACGCTGAATAGTTTTTAAATTTATATTCAGACCAACAGACGCTTAAATATTATTCATTGTTCTCACTGGCACGCTGAACATTTCTCTAATTGATAGTACGACCAACAGACGGTTAAATATATTGAATGTTCCCCTGGACACGTTGAATAGTTTTTAAATTGATATTCAGACCAACAGACGATTAAATATTATTCATTGTTCTCACTGGCACGCTGAGCATTTCTCTGATTGATAGTACGACCAACAGACGGTTAAATATATTGAATGTTCCCCCGGGGCAAGTTTAGTAGTTTTTAAATTGATAGTCAGACCAACAGACGGTTAAATATATTGATTTTTTTCTGAGCGCGTTGAGCATTTCTCTAATTCATTGTCAGACCAAAATACGGATAAATATATTGAATGTTCTCTTGAGCACGCTTAGCATTTTTCTGATTGATAGGACGACCAACAGACCGTTAAATGTTATTGAATGTTCACCTGGGCACGTTGACCATTTTTTAAATTGATAGTCAGACCGACAGAGGGTTAAATAATATTGAATGTTCTCACTGGCACTCTGAGATTTTTTTCTAATTGACAGTCAGACCAACAGACGGATAAATCTATTGAACGTTCTCCTGGGCACGATGAGCATTTTTCTAATTGACAGTCAGACCAACAGACGGATAAATCTATTGAACGTTCTCCTGGGCACGATGAGCATTTTTCTAATTGATAGTCAGACCAACGGACGGTTAAATATGTTGAATCATCTCCTGGGCACGTTGAGCATTTATTTAAATGAATGGCAGAAAAACAGACGGTTAAATAGTATTGAATGATCTCACTGGCACCACGCTGAGCATTTTTCTAATTGATAGTACGACCAACATACCGTAAATGTTGTTGAATGTTCACCTGGTCACGTTGAACATTTTTCTAATTGATAGTCCGACCAAAAGACTATTAAATATTATTAAATGTTCTCACTGGCACGCTGAAATTTTATTCTAATTGACAGTCAGACCAACAGACGGATAAATATACTGAATGTTCTCCTGGGCCCGATGAGCATTTTTCTAATTGATAGTCAGACCAACCTACGGTTAAATCTACTGAATGTTCTCATTGGCACGTTGAGTATTTTTTCTAATTTGATAGTCAGTCCAACAGACGGTTAAATATTATGGAATGTTCTCACTGGCACGCCGAGATTCTTTATGATTGATAGTAAGACCAACAGACGGTTAAAGATTGAATGTTCTCCTGAGCACATTGAGCATTTTTTTCTAATTGATAGTCACACCAACAGACGGTTAAATATTATCGAATGTTCTCACTGGCACGCTGATATTTTTTCTGATTGATAGTCAGACCAAGAGACAATTAAATATTTTGAATGTTTTCCTAGGCACATTGAGCTTTTTTCTAATTGATAGTCAGACCAACAGACTGTTAAGTATATTGAATGTTCTCCTGGGCACGCTGAGCATTTCTCTAATTGATAGTATGACCAACAGACGGTTAAATATATTGAATTTTTTCTGAGCGCGTTGAGCATTTCTCTAATTCATAGTCAGACCAACAGACGGTTAAATATATTTAAAATTCTGCTGGGCACGGTGAACATTTTTCTTATTCATAGTACGACCAAAATACGGTTAAATATATTGATTGTTCTCTTGAGATCGCTGAGAATTTTTCTAATTGATAGTCCGACCAACAGAAGGTATATATATTGAATGTTCTCACTGGCAGGTTGAGCATTTTTTTAATTGATAGTCAGACCAAAAGAAGGGTAAATGTGATGAAGGTTTTCCTGGGCATGCTGAGCTTTTTTTAAATTTATGGTACGACCGACAGACGGTTAAATATATAGAATGTTCTTCTCGGCATGCTGAGCATTTTTCTAATTGATATTCAGACCAACAGACGGTTAAATATAATGAATGTTCTCCTGGGCACGCTGAACATTTTTCTAATTGATAGTCAGACAAACAGACGGTTTAATGTTATTTAATGTTCTCACTGGCACGCTGAAATTCTTTTCTAATTGACAGTCAGACCAACAGATGGATAAATCTATTGAATGTTCTCCTGGGCACGATGAGCATTTTTCTAATTGATAGTCAGACGAACGGACGGTTAAATATATTGAATGATCTCCTTGGCACGATGAGCATTTTTCTAATTGATAGTCAGACCAACATACGGTTATGAATGTTCTCACTGCAACGCTGAGATTTTTTCTGATTGAAAGTCAGAGCAGCAGACGGTTAAAAATATTAAATGTTCCCCTGGGCATGTTGAGCATTTTTCTAATTGATAGTCAGACCAACAGACGATTAAATATACTGAATGTTCTTTTGGGCACGTTGAGCATTTTTTTAAATTGAATGGCAGACAAACAGACAGTTAAATAATATTGAATGATCACACTGGCACGCTGAGTATTTTTCTAATTGATAGCACGACCAACAGACCGTGAAATGTTATTGAATGTTCACCTGGGCACGTTGACCATTTTTCTAATTGATAGTAAGGCCAACATAAGGTTAAATATTATTGAATGTTCTCACTGGCACGCTGAAATGTTTTTCTAACTGACAGTCAGACAAACAGACGGATAAATTTATTGAATGTTCTCCCGCGCCCGATGAGCATTTTTCTAATTGCTAGTCAGACCAACAGACGGTTAAATATATTGATTGTTCTCCTGTGCACGTTGGGCATTTTTCTAATTGATAGTCAGATCAACAGACGGTTAAATATACTGAATATTGCCCTGGGCACGTTGAGTATTTTTTTATTTTGAATGGCAGACAAACAGACGGTTAAATATTATTGAATGATCTCACTGGCACCACGCTGAGCATTTTTCTAATTGACAGTACGACCAACATACCGTTAAATGTTATTGAATGTTCACCTGGGCACGTTGAACATTTTTCTAATTGATGGTCCGACCAACAGACTATTAAATATTATTGAATGTACTCACTGGCACGCTGATATTTTACTGTAATTGACCGTCAGACCAACAGACAGATAAATCTATTGAATGTTCTCCTGGGCCCGATGAGCATTTTTCTAATTGATAGTCAGACCATCCTACGGTTAAATCTTTTGAATGTTCTCATGGGCACGTTGAGCATTTTTTCTAATTGATAGTCAGACCAACAGACGGATAAATATTATCAAATGTTCTCACTGGCACGCTGAGATTTTTTTCTGATTGATTGTCAGACCAACAGACGGTTAAAGATATTGAATGTTCTCCTGGGCACACTGAGCATTTTTTTTAATTGATAGTCATACCAACAGACGGTTAAGTATTATCGAATGTTCTCACTGGCACGCTGAGTTTTTTCTGATTAATAGTAAAACCAACAGACGGTTAAAGATATTGAACGTTCTCCTGGGCACATTGAGCATTTTTTATAATTGCTAGTCAGACCAACAGACGGTTAAATATATTGATTGTTCTCCTGGGCACGCTGAGCATTTCTCTGATTGATAATACGACCAACGGACGGTTAAATATATTGAATGTTCTACTTGGCACGCTGAGCATTTCTCTGATTGATAGTACGACCAACAGACGGATAAATATATTGAATGTTCGCCTGGGCACGTTGAGCATTTTTCTAATTGATAGTTAGACCAACAGACGGTTAAATATTGTCACGGAATTGTGTATGAGTTATATCAAAATGTATATGTCGTCAAAAATGTACTCGGGTTTCGTTGCCGCGTATAGCGTCACCCGAGGGTGGTATATCTTTTCAGCTCTAGTTATTTCGAAATACTGAGTGAAACTCAAACCATGCTGCATGTGCAAATTGCCTGCAGCGGAAAAACCTAAGTATCTAGCTGCGCATATCTGTCACAGCTAGTATGCATATAGAGCAAATTCTCTATAATAGAATTACATTACGACGAGTCAGGTCAGGAAGCTTACCACTTTACGGGAGAAAATCTCCAGCTGTAGAGGTAATCAAATTTTAGTATTCTTTATTACTATTCGTTTTATACGACGGAATTCTTTCATACATTAGATGTTTTAGAATTATACCTAGGTTATACAACGCTATAATAGAAATACTAGGGTCTGGTTCGAGTTAGCTATTTGTTGTAACTGAACTGAAAAATTGAATTTAATTATGCGCTGCATGCATTGAACGATTAATGTAATGGGTAACAAATTTATGTGCGCGCATGCGCAACATATATCAATGCAGAAGTACTTAACCGTCTCATATGTACTACACGGTTTAGTTGTTATAATTTTAGCTGCCTTATACGTGGTTTGATGTGGAGTCACAGAACTCTGTTTGGTTTCTCATGACGTATACGTTGTGTCTGGTGACGTTGGTTCGGAAGGATGTACTGGTTTTCTCGATGCGAGGGACCAGGGCTTCGCGATCATCGGGTCTGTGCTAAATGTGAGGGCTCTTGAGGGATCCTTCAACAGACTGAGAGGGGCGGACCGTGTGTAAGTGCTTCTCTGGCCATTGACTAGAGCGAGTGAAACCGGAGTTACATCTTGGACGTCAAATGGGCGCCACGATAATTATATATTATGTGTTCCATGTTGTTATTTTGACTATTGCTATCTGAGCAATTTTACATGCATTTCAATATCGTTATATGACCGATGCATTCAAATTTACATGCATTTCAATATCGTTATATGAACGATACATTCAAATTTACATGCATTTCAATATCGTTATATGAACGATACATTCAAGACTTTGTTTATATTGGGGTGTAGATCATATGCTTTTATTTTGTTGATCGGTGATAGGACTTTATTCGGGTTTGTTTGAAATTCTATTTGTTAAATTCATGTTTGAGTTTTTGTCGTTGAGTTACTTGTTGTTGATAGTTGCATGTTAGGAACCTTATAATTTTCCTAATATTTTTGTTTATATTGGTGTCAGATTTTGTTAATATTTAATTTGCGTTTATAAATAAATATCTTATTAACGCAGTTGCTTTGGGTGTCTTCACTATTCCAGTCCAAACCAGGTTTCACCTTGTGAAAATATATTGAATGTTCTCCTGGGCACGTTGGGCATTTTTCTAATTGAAGTCAGACAAAGAATACTATTGAATGATCTCACTGGCACGCTGAGATTTTTTTCTAATTGATAGTCAGACCAACAGACGGTTAAATATGTTGAATGTTCTCACTGGCACGCGGAACATTTTTCTAATTGATAGTCAGACCAACAGACGGTTAAATATTTTGTATATGTGCATAACATTCTTAAATCGCTTCCATCACACACAGTCATTGTGTGGGACAGTCACAGAAACAGGCAGACAGACAGATTGATAGATAGATGGATGGATGGATGGATATTTATGCCTATATTGCCTTACCACGCACTATTTTTGCAACAGATAAATGGGTACATAGATAGGTAAAGCGACGCCTATTTTGAATTACATCCCTCAGCGGATACATATATGATATACAATTTTTGAATATAATAATAAAAATGTTTTGAACGGACAGTCAGGTAGACTGATAACCATTTTGAACGGACAGACAGGTAGACTGATAACCATTGTGAACGGACAGTCAGTTAGACTGATAACCATTTTGAACGGACAGTCAGGTAGAATAATAACCAGTTTGAACGGACAGTCAGGTAGACTGATAACCATTTTGAACGGACAGTCAGGTAGAATAATAAACATTTTGAACGGACAGTCAGGTAGAATGATAACCATTTTGAACCGACAGTCAGGTAGACTGATAACCATTTTGAACGGACAGTCAGGTAGAATAATAACCATTTTGAACGGACAATCAGGTAGAATGATAACCATTTTGAACGGACAGTCAGGCAGACTGATAACCGTTAATAATTCGCAACGGACAATCCGGTAGAATGATAACCGTTTTGAAAGGACAGTCAGATAGAAAGATAGGCGTTTTGAACGGACAGCAGTCAGGTTGAATAATAACCAATTTGAACTGACAGTCAGGTAGAATGATTACCGTTTTGAATTAGCAACGGACAGTCATGTGGAATGATAACCATTTAAAATTGCCTCTCTTAGCACACTGAGTATTTTCGCAACGGACAGTCAGGTAGAATGCTAGATAGATAAGATGAAGAGAAAAGGCCTTCACTACATAAATATTTACCATTCACCTTAAGCCTGACAAGAGAGTGGCGAGTACTAAATTAAATTAGAACGAGTTTCTCAAGTACTCTTGATTTACCTCCAGTGTTGTAACATGCATATAATTTTTCGACAAACGAGAATCCACTCAAACCAGTAGTGCACATTACCGGAGACATCACGTGGGCAAAGATTATTTAGAACCCGAGAGCAAGTTATCTAACCGTATTAAAATGAAACGCTGTACAACTACCAACTGGGAACTGAGCTAATCCAACTGAAATGCAAAGATAGTTGTTAACAATAGGTTTATGGCCGTATTTTCTATTGCATGTAATAATAAAACTGATGTTGCTTATTTATTGGCAATTTGATAATTACTTTTCACCGTCAGAGGTAATTATACGGTCACAAAATAACTTATCTGTAGAGTCTGGCAACATAATGAACGTGATGTTTGAATTATACCGTTCATTAAAGATCCCGATGCAATCATTATTCAGCTTCGTTCACCATTTGTCAAAGGAAAAAATAAAAACTAAATAAAGCAAAATAATTAATGTTAACGATTATAATTTTGTGTTTTAATCATTTTCTTTTTTTGTGCTTTCTAATGTAGTCTTTCTGATGATGAAAGTTGAAGGATGATGAATTATCATTACAAATGTGTTATGTGTCATCAAGAAACAACCAATTAATCAATGGAAAAAGTAAGAAATTGAATAAATAAATGGACAAATTAACCAACAACCAAATTCCGAGACCAAGTTTATACATTTTGTACACATATACAGTTTGGAGTATATATTTAATATTTTATATCTTTATTTTAAAAAGAAATTAGTTTTCGTTTTTACCTTTCGATGCATGCTATTTTGTTTAAAGTTACTCTTCTTTTTTATCATCAACTTTTATTTCAACCACAATTTATAATAAAATATATATCTCTCTTCGTTCAAGGGGCCGCGAGTGACCGAGTGGTCTAAAGCGCTATCCGTTACTGATAACTGCCATCTCACCTCTGCCTGCGTGGATTCGAGTCTCGATAAAAATAATGCCAGTAGCTTCTCGTGGGTCGGTGGTTCTTTCCGTGGTTTTCCCGGGTTCTTCCTCCACCATTTATACTAGTCGCCATGGACAGCCTATATTGTGCTGAAAATGGCGTTAAACTCAAGAACAACAACTCTCTTCATTCAAAGCACCGACCTTTTATTATAGTTAAGTTTAATTTTTATTCCAGTGTTTTCATGTAATTTACTATGCTATCTTTTTTATTCGTCACCTTTTAAAACCCGTTATGGAAATGACTTTTACAATTGCAAAATAAATTAAAAAAAAAATAAATAAATAAATAAATAAATAAATAAATAAATAAAATTATACAAAATAACATGATGTAGATCAATACATGAAAATGCCTAGAACTGAATCAACATAAGAACTTGTAAGGTACACAATTTTATTTTATTTGCAGAATTGCGGTGGAATTGGATGGACAGATTTCCTGTCTACTTTTTGTAGTCACTCTACTGACTTCTAATTAAAGTATCTCCCCACCACCCTATGAACACACATCTCAAACCACCTCACTAACACCCATCTCAACCCATGTTCTGAACACACATCTTAACCCATCTTATGAACACACATCTCAATCCACCCTATGAACACACATCTCAATCCATCCTATGAACACACATCTCAACCCACCTTACTAACACCCATCTCAACCCATCTTATGAACACACATCTTAACCCATCTTAGAAACACACATCTCAATCCACCTTGTGAACATACATATCAAAACACCTTATGAACACCCATCTGATCCCATCTTTTGAGCAAAAATCTCAATCCTCCCCATGAACACACGTCTCAATCCACCCTAGGAACACAAGTCTCAACCCATCTTATGAACAACCATCTTAATCCACTTTATTAACACCCATCTCAACCCACCTTATTAACAAACATCTCTCAAACAACCTTATGAAAACTCTTTTCAATCCACCATCTGAAAACACGTCTCAACCCATCTTATGAACAACCATCTCAATCCACTTTATTACTACTCACCTCAACCGAAATATGAACACCCATCTCAACCCACCTTATGAACTCAAACCTCATCCCACCTTATTAACACACATCTCAACCCACCCTGTGAACATCCATCTCAAACCACCTCATGAACACACATCTCAAACAAAACTTAGAACATCCATCTCAGCCCACCATATTAACACCCATCTCTCAAACAATCTTATGAACACACTTTTCAATTCACCATATGAACACACATCTCAACCCACTTTATTAACACCCATCTCAATCCACTTTATTAACACCCATCTCAGCCCAACTTAGGAACATCCATCTTATACCACCTCTTGAACATCTATCTCAACCCACTTCATGAATACACATCTCATCCCACCTAATGAACACACATCTCAACCCACCTCATGAACACACATCTTAACCCACCTCATGAACACACATTTTAACCCAGCTTATTAACACACATCCCACCCAAATTATGAACACATATCTCAACCCAGCTCATGAAAAACCATCTCAATCCACTTTATTAACCCCCACCTCAACCGAAATATGAACAATCATCTCATCCCACTTTATGAACTGACACCTCATTCCACCTTATTAACACACATCTCAACAAACCCTATGAACATCCATTTCAAACCACCCTATGAACATCCATCTCAATCCACCTCATGAACACACATCTCAAACCAGCTTATCAACACACATCTGACCCAAACTATGAACACATATCTCAACCAACCTTATGAACACTCACCTCATCCTCCCTTATGAACACACATCTCAACTCACCCTATGATTACACATCTCTACACACCTTATGCAAACACAACTCACATTATGAACACAAGTATCAACCCATCCTATGAACAGCAATCTCAACCCAATTTTATGAACACACAACTCAACCCACGCTATGATCACACATCTCAGTCCACCTTATAAACGCACATTTCAATCAACCTTGTGAACACACATATCAGCATAACTTATGAACACCCATCTCAACCCATCTAATGATCACACATCTCCACCTTATAAACATACACATCAACACACCTTAACATACATCTCAACACATCCTACGAGCACACCTCTCAACCCACCTTAAGAATACTCATCTGATCACACGTTATGAACACATTTCAACCTACCTGGTGACAACATCTCAACACACCCTATGAACACACATCTCAACCCATCTTATGAACACATGTCTCAACACACCTTATGAACACACATCTCAACCCATCTTATGAACACATGTCTCAACACACCCTATTAACACCCATCTCAACCCACCTTATTAGCACCCATCTTAACCCATCTTATGAATACACATCTTAACAAATCTTATGAACACACATCTCAACCGAACTTATGAACACACATATCAAACCATCTTATAAACACCCATCTCAGCCCACCTTTTGAACACACATCTCAATCCACCCTACGAGCACACGTCTCAACCCATCTTATGAACAGTCATTTTAATCCACTTTATTAACACCCATCTCAACCCACCTTATGAACACCATCTCAACCCAATTAATGAACACACATATCAACCCACCATATTAACACCCAACCTTATGAACACTCTTTTCAATCCACCATATGAAAACACGTCTCAACCAATCTTATGAACAACCAACTCAACCCACCTTATGAACTCATACCTAATCCCACCTTATTAACACACATCTCAACCCACCCTATGAACATCCATCTCAAACCATCTCATGATCACACATCTCAAACCACCCTATGAACATCCATCTCAACCCACCATATTAACACCCATCTCTCAAACAACCTTATGAACACTCTTTTCAATCCACCATATGAATGCACGTCTCAATCACTTTATTAACACCCATCTCAATCCACTTTATTAAAACCTATCTCAACCCATCTTAGGAACATCCATCTTAAACCACCTCAGGAGCATCCATCTCAACCCACTCCATGAACACACATCTCTCAAACAACCTTATGAACACTCTTTTCAATCCACCATATGAATACACGTCTCAACCCATCTTATTAACAACCATTTCAATCCACTTTATTAATACCTATCTCAACCCACCTCATGAACACACATCTCACCCAAATTATGAACACACATCTCACCCACATTATGAACACACATCTCAACGCAGCTTATTAACACACGTCTCACCCAAATTATGAACACATATCTCAACCCAGATTAAGAAGAACAATCTCAATCCACTTTATTAACCCCACCTCTACCGAAATCTGAACAACCATCTCAACCCACCTTATGAACTCACACCTCATCCCACCTTATTAACACACATCTCAACAAACCCTATGAACATCCATCTCAAACCACCCTATGAACATTCATCTCAACCCACCTCATGAACACACATCTCAAACCATCTTATTAACACACATCTCACCCAAATTATGAATACATCTCAACCAACCTTATGAACACTCATCCCAGGCTATCATCACACATCTCAGCCCACCTTATGAACGCACATCTAAATCCACCTTGTGAACACACATCTCAACATAACTTATTAACACCCATCTCAACTCGCCTATGAACACACATCTCAACCCACCTTATGAACATACACATCAACACACCTTAGCATACATCTCAACACACCCTACGAGCACACCTCTCAACCCACCTTAATAATACACATCTGATCACACGTTATGAACACACATCTCAACCCATCTTACGAAATCACATCTCAACACACCTTATGAACACACATCCCAACACACCTTATGGACACACATCTCAACACTCCCTATGAACACGTCTCTCAACGAACCTTACGAACACACGTCACAAAACACCTTATGAACACATATCTCAACCGGCCTTATGAACACATCTAAACCTACCTTATGAACACTTATCTCAACCTATCTTATTAACACCCATCTCAACCTTACTATCAATTTAAAAATACGTCGCTCGGTTCGGTGTGTTACTTAACACTGGAATGCAAAACAGTTCAAATTTTTATCATCTTCCAGAAGTTCATTCGAGAAACATTTTCACAAAATTTGTTTTCAACTAAACTTTAGTATTTGTAACTTTGAATGAGAAAAAATAACAACATTGGAGACGTTGTGGGAAATCAGGACACGAGATATTTTAATGGAAATTTAAACACATATGCAACTTAACTTTAACAATATTTTCCTAACTTTGCTGCTGGAAAATTATAACTTTATGCCCTTAATCTATTTTCAATTTATCAAAACCTTGATATTGACAACACCATTTTAGACACATGTTTTGACGTTAAGTATGTTATTAATTTTTTTGTTGTGTGTACATGTATTCAACAATACAAAACTGTATCTCTCTGTGCATTACGTCACTGGATTCTTTTCCACCATGTGCATTGGAATGCAGAATTATAATTCGCAATTTCGAAAATGTATTAAAATCTGGGATAGTGAAACTAAAATATTCCAAAGAAAATATTGCTCTCAAATTTCAAACAAAATTTGCGATTATACTCCGCACTTATCTTGGTTTGTAAACCTGTCAGCCCTCTGGGTGGAAATCAGTCTGTCCCTATAATACTCTTAAATGTATCAATGGCTCTTCTACATATAAAATATGCGGCGGTGCCCATGCATTTTATGTAACGGCAACACGTTTAAGGTTATTTAATTATATATGACTTGCTCTATCAAAGGTGAGTAAATTGGAATAATTAATTTATAAAATTCTAAATTTTGATCTTCTAATTAGTTACTTTTTTCTGTGCTTTGTTATGTATACCTGGGTAAATGTGTTACCTATTCTTACGACGATTTATTTGTCATGTATACCGGGGTAAATGTGTTACCAATTATAACAAGATTTATTTCTTATATATATCTTGGTAAATGTGTTACATATTCTTACGTAGATTTATTTGCTATGAATACCTGGCCAAATGTGTTACCTATTCGTACGTAGATTTATTTGCTAGACTTTCGCGATTATGAATAAAATTGTGTAATCAGTAAGCAATTTTTTACAATATTAAAAGTTTCATGAGAAGAAAAAAAATTTCAACAATAAACGAAAGAAAATTACTAATAAATAAATAAAGTAACAAATGAATGTGCACACGAATGAAAGTTTCGAGGCCAAATTATTACATGTGCATTCATATGCAGTATTCTTTTAAAGTTCCTTTTGTTTTTATTGTTTAATCTATATATAAATTCTTTCCTTAGCAGCAGGGAGGGCGAATCCTACAAGTTTTCAAGCAAAGGGAGGGCGAAATAAGCCCTTTATAAAACCGCGATGACGCTTTTGTGTAAACGCAATTGTCGCCGTCTTTGCTGCCCTTCGTTGTCATTGCCCTCCCTGTTACTTCCTGCGTCCCTTTTCGAAAATTAAGGTCTTTATCGAGGTACGAAAAATTATCCAAAAATTGTATCTAACCCGATTCGATACCTTGTTCGAGGATCGTGTGAATTTATCGTTATAAAACCATACGGGGTTGACTGAACCTGACTAAATAGATTTCTAAGCTGATTATAATCCATATCACCGTCACATCAGTTCTGATAAATATATCACAGCGTGTGCATACCAACTCCATTAAACACAGCAAGAATATTACAATTTTCTCTGATTACTGGTGGTATTTGTGTTAATTTCTGAGTAACATAAATCACATCTGTGTTTTATGTCTTTCACGCGAAAATATTCTAGCTGGATTGGACTGTTTGTCAAGCATTACATCATCGTACACAACTAAATTGTTAATGGATTCATCAATATTATCTAAAGACTGCGCTTCATCAGTATCAGTAATAAATTCAACAACATCGTCACCGTTTACATTTAACGATTTTGCACTTTCATTAAAATCCTTCAACACGTTATAACAACGCTGGTCATCTACAAACAGGACTACCAAATAAAACTTGTCCCACTTCATCCACTTCATTATTAAATTTAACAACAAATGAGTCTTACCCCATCCACATGGACCCGTGATAATCATTCGGACAGAATTTGGTAGCATCAGATGGTGCTTAACCGGTTCTCGTTTCCTTGTAGCAGAAAAGTCAGTAATCTCCATTAGAATAATATAATATAAATATGGATTTAGATTGTGTGAAATGCAGGGCACGCACGCCAACAAGTGATCTAACAATTATTACAACAAAAAATAATAGATCCGAGGTTTCGGGCAAGTGTGAGCGATGCGGTACAAAAAAGGTCAAATTTATCTCCTTGACTCCGTCAGGTGGTAAGTCAGCGCCAAAACCAAAGTCAAGTAAAAACAAAACGAGGAGGTGATATTGCCGCCAAGTTAGGAAAATTACCAGGAGCTCCGTGGGATAAATACCCAGGAGAAAGACATCTCCCAGGATATAGTTATTGTGGCCCTGGAACCAGACTTGATATCAGACTTGATGGCCAAGATCAACCAAAACCAGGTCAGTATCCGATAAATGCTATCGATAAAGCGTGTCATGTCCTTGATGTAGCTTATAAAAGTAAAAATCTACAAGATAGGCATCTCGCGGATGTGAAATTAGTTCACGCGTTAAATTCCATTACTGATAACTCTTTCAAGGAGAGGTTAGCTAGTTGGTTAATAAAGTCTGCGATAAAATCTAACCTTGTATTAGGTGCTGGTAATTAATTATAATGGAGTCGATTTATTATTCCCCAAGAGGATACTGGAGGGGTAGCACAGCAATTAGTAAACTTGTGAGTGCAGCAAAAGTCACACGTGATACTGCAGCAGAGTGGTTAACCAAACAGGCAATATGGCAAATTTATCTACCGCGTCCTAGAAAAAATAATTTTGCACATTTTAATGTTAGTGTTCCTAATGAAGTTCATCAGGCTGATATATTACTTCTACCGCATGATACCGTTCGTCGTCGAACATATAAATACGCGTTAACTGTAGTTGATGTTGCAAGTAAATACAAAGATGCAGAACCGTTAACGACTAAAACAGCATCTGAGGTTGCTTCTCCGTTTGAACGAATTTATCAACGAGGACCTCTGCGATGGCCAAATCTATTACAAGTTGATCCTGGCAGAGAATTTCAGGGTGCAGTATCATCGCTGATGAAGCAACATAATGTCACCATTAGACGAGGGCATACTGAGATTCATCGTGATCAGGCAATTGTTGAGCGATTTAATCCAACACTTGCTGAGCGGTTATTTGGATATCAGTACGCGAAGGAATTCATTCACGACAAGAGATGGCGTGAATGGGTTGCAAGATTACCAAGCGTGATAACTGCTTTAAATAATGAAATAACTCGAACAACCAACATGAAACCTATTAACGCAATTACCAAAAAACATATACCACAACGACGTAATTTTTCAACACAACCAATACTGGGTGATGTCACCGTGAGATATTTATATGAACCAGGTGAACTTGAAAGTGGTAAAAAAGAGCGACGGATCCTACCTTGAGCATCACCACACACAAGATATCTAACATAACTAGATCCACTGGTAGACCTGCAATCTACAGGCTGGATTCAACTGCTCCTCAGCGCGGATTCACATGTGAACAACTACAAGTAATTCTCGAAGACACACGATTACCGCCCAAATACTTAACTAGCACCACGACGTCGATTACACTCAAGACATGTCAGCATCACATTTTGTCGTGTATGACCAAGATTGTTATCTTTCCTGTCTACGGTAAATTGCTTTGGATTTTTATTAGTGTAACACCACAACATTATACAATTACAGCTCGCACAGTGATTATTCTGATGTTGTTTCAGTGTCATGATAAATTCAACATCGAGGTCAAAATCGCAATTATTTTTTTGTCACTCTGTATATAACCAGTTAATTATTTTCTTATTATATCGACTTGACATTTATCGTTGTCATCAGCCATTGACTCATCCAAGACAACTCTCCGAAACTGAGGTATTCTTCTGACTCTGGACACAGCTAAGTAAATTAAGTTTGACCATTCGGTGCGATCATCAACGATCCAAACAACTGTATCAGAAATAGTCAATCCTTGTGAAGAGTGAATTGTCATTGCGTATCCTTAACATCCACGGGGATTTGTTCATTTTTAGTGCATCTTCAACAACATTGACATCAACTGTGACAATATCATTTAATATTAAATTCTGTTTCCTTGACTCTGTCAAGGGTCTTGGTATATCAACATCTATATTCTGCAACCGCGTATCAGCTGGTCTATAACACAACGGCACTGGCAACATTGGAAACTTTTCTCGTTGCAGTGAAAACAACCGTTGTTGAAGTGTGCCTCTGACTATCTTTCTACTTGCCACTATCAAATCGCTTGGTTTCCACGTTTTCCAAAAGTCGCTCATTGAAGTCTCTGAAATTATTTTACGCATAATTTCACATTGAATTTTATTCGGTTGTAATCTGATTAATGTTTTAAGTTCCTTCAACGTTGCATCAAGAGATCTATAATCATCAGACACTTCTTTATAATAATCTACAACATCTTTTAACCACAAATGCGGAGATAGACCAACATGGACCGTGATCACCACACATTATTACTGCAGTATTTTTTGTTAGCAGCCAATCAAGAAATATTTTTAATATATCTAACGACACTGTGCCTATTTCATCCCAAATAATAATCCGCGGAATATATTTCTCTCCCATTCGATCAGGAGTCCACGCACCACCGCTGTATTTGAAAAAGCTGTGAATGTACAAGAATTGAATCCTCGTTGTTTCATCTCCCTGGCGAGTCTGTGTGTTGGTGTTAGCACAATCATATCTGAATTCCGACCGTCAACGAAACCAGTATTCGGCAGTCAAGCATATATCGCAACAACACTATTGGTGACCAGCGTTTTTCACTAAGATGTCTGCCAAACCAAACAGAACAAATCGGATGAAGATTTTTAGCGAATTCAAACGATGTCACGTAGGCAAATCATGTCAAGTCAAAATCGGGTAAAGGACTATTTATAGCAACTCGCGTCATCGAGTTCGTGGGATGTCCAGATCTTTTAAAATATCCACTACACTCGCCCATCCCAAGAAAGCTTTCCGGATAACACGCAATCATATCCACGGATATCATCTCGCTGCGGTCATACTTGGTATTCCACAAGCCGCCATGTCCATACTCGACACAACTCAATTGTATATCCTCGAGAAACTCAGTTCGGGTTGGCTTCCATGAATTTCTTTCTCTGGCGGCGTGAGCGGCAACACTCGGAACTGTAAAACAATTAGTTAATAACTGCTCAGTGTTTTTTGAATAGCTCTGTGCGAGTTTTTCATTTCCTGTTGCAGAGATTCCGTCCGGTATAATTCACCGTTAGATCTTACAAATTGATCATACTCGCCATCATCGGAACTTTTAAACAACCACACCGACACAGGGTCGCTTTTGCTTATCTGTTTAATAAAATCAAACATATTTTTACCAGTTGGCGGGTAATATTTCACAACACGATCCCGCGGAAATATCGTAACTGCGTTAGTCCAAGCGTGAGCGTTATGATCAATGATATTTATTGGAGCTCCGTTCTGATTATATTTCGATTTGTATAATACTTCTTCTATTATCGTTGTTACGGTTATGGGAAATCTTAGTTCTTTTTCTAGCTCGGAAACATCGTTTATTGACGCTCCTGTATCCTTGACTTTTTCAGCCCACGCTGCTATCTTGGAACGTCTTAGATCAGTTAGACCGTTTCCGCGCATCGCATTTTTGAAATGTTCCATTACTCGCTCGGTTACACAATTCAGCTTTGAAAATCTCATTGGGGCAAGTTTATTGATTTTTGATGTTTTTATCGGATAGATTCCATAAATGACCGCTGTTACATGGTATGATCGTGCGTAATATGGTTTATCAATTCCAGTCAACATTCCTGGTTTGGAATCTTTACTTAACAGAACGTTTTTTCCATTAGCAAGGACAGGGTCATTTTTATCACGGATAATCCACGTATCGGAATCTGCTTGCACAATAAATTTTATTCTGAAAAAATATTTCTGATTATCAAAGAGATAATCGATAATTGTTTTCGATCGTGCATCATTCATTGTATCGTCCTTGACTCTGTCAAGGCGTATAATTTTGAATGTAGACAATACGTGAGATGCTCCATCATTACAAAATTCCTTTTTGGCTTTCCTGATAATATCAAACAGATCAGTCACGGCTCGTCTCCACGAGTCAGGAGTTAGTCTGTCAAGATCGAATCTAGAAGCTTTCCAGGGTTTGATTGCGGATAATCTTTCAAACTCCTCCATATTATATTTAAGACAAACATTTAAATAAGAAATATTATATATATAATGAATCGGTTCAAGTGGTTTAAATTGGGATCTGTAACTCCTGGTAACAAATCCTGCAGAAAAGAATTCTGCGGAGAACATTTACAAAGCATTCGGAAAGGGGGTTTAGGACCAACACCGTGTCTGCAATGTGGTATTGGATTCAGGTGTAAAACACAGTTATGCGCAAGTTGCGGGGGGGGGGGGAAGATACCGTGAACTTAAAAGATATTATAACAAAACAAATAACAATAATGCGTTGAAATGTGAGCGCGATTATATAACTAAGTTCTCAGACAAATATAAATTAGAAAAATAACATTATTATATAAAACGAACCAGGAATTTGTCCGACATCTCATCATCAATAATTAGGAAGCGAATAGTGAGGGAATAGTCAGAAATTGTAGATTGAAAATACCAGTTGGTGCTGTTAATAATGCTGGTTATCTAAAGTTTACTGCTGGGAAGAAAATATATTACTGTCACCGTTTCGTGTTCGAGGTATTTAACGGAGTGATCCAAGACGGTCTTGTGATCGATCACATCAACAATATTAAAACCGATAATTCTTTATCAAATCTGAGAATTTTGATACATCGCACACAATATTGATCGCGACCACTTCAGTTATATTTACGATGCCCGGAGATACATGTCGTCCGTCTCCTTGTGGGTTATTATTGTATTTGAGAATAGTTGGCTCCGGTAGTGATCGCCTGTACTGTGCAAGTATGTCATCAAAGAACTCATTGATTAGATCGTTGACTGATTTCTTTAGCTCGGGAACATTATACCCCGGAAATTTAAAATTCGGCAGCATAGCTTCTGTCAGTGAATATGCATTCAAAAATCGTTGTTTGTTTTGACCCACACCGTCAGCATAATTGATTGTTTCCTGAATTATTCACTGGTTAATACATTCCATGTCGGATACAAGTTGATTTAATATTTCTACGTGTTTGATGATTTCGCTGCGTGAAATTGACACATCAAAAAGATGTTCTTGGAAACTTTGTCGTAGTCGCTGCAGTTCAGTTTTATGTTCTTGATTAATGATTTCAAAAAATTCAATAATTTGATCTAATTTAATGGGTTTAGTTGAAACTCCAAAAGAATTTTTTTTAGTAAAGAGCCAATTAATATCGTCCTTGTTGGAGAAATGAAATAAAACTTGGACATCACTCGAGTACTCTTCTCTTAAATGTAGTAGATGGTGTTTGTTAACTCCGTGGTATGATTTATTCTCCGTGACATAATCAGACTTTTTAGGTTCTGATGGTATTGGTGGTGCCAGTGGCGGATTTTCAGGCCATCCTAACACTGTTCTGATCGAACTCTGATATATATCCACGACGTAGTCTGGGGTGCTTATTTCGATGGCAGAAAACAGCGTTGGCTCATAAACAGTTATTGTTATGTTAGATTCTTTTCCGGTGATATTTGTTATTCGACGTTTTACTTTTTCATTGATTTCTTCGATTTGATAAGACCCGGTTGGTATCGAAATAATGTTCCAGTCTGGTGCACCATCGTCTTTATTTGTATGTGCAGATACCAGTAAATTATTCGCTGGCAATCCACCAAATGATTTTGATCTGATATTGGGCCAACTGTGATATACTCGTAATTGTGCTAACGCGATCACGTTTACTGGAATCGCAGTTGGAAAATTAATACTGAATTCTGGTTTAGTCGGGATTACTGTTATTGAAGAAGTTTGTTTTGGGCTTGTATTTTCGACTCTCTGTTGAAGTAATTTCGTCATTGTTATTTATATTTTGTCTTTTCAAATGACTGGTGTATTCCTCGTATATCATTGTCATTTGCGTAAATGCGGAATCTGATATTGCTGTATCGTCGAGACTTGATGATATCAGCGACGGTAATTTCGAGTAGGCGCTCGTGGCCGCATTGTTTAACGTTTCGTTAGCGCATGAGGATATTGTTATCGTGATTATATTAGCAAAGCCTGCAATTGTCGTTGATGTTGAAACTGTTACTGTGATTGCGATTGCAGTTGTCACTGGTGTTAGCGCTGATAATAATACTCCCGTAGATGCAACTATCGCGGATACTGAATACACTATTGTGTCTATGATGATTATACGTCGCTTGTATCTTTTTACTTTAATTGTGCATTCGTTAATGGTACTTTTTAACTCTGATTGCCATTCGCGTACTTGATCGTACCTATATTGCTGAGCATCTGTTGACTCTGACGCCATTTTATTATTTTACGCAGTAACCAATTGAGGAGTTTCAGCTACAAATTCCAAACACCACCAGTAAGATGTTGCGGTTAATTTCTTGTCGGCGGATTCCAGTATAAATGTTTATTCCGTTCCCTTTTTTAATATGATAGTCACAACCCCGGAAAACTTATCGGTGGAATGTCGTCAGGGATATGTTGTGAAAATTTCTAATTTTGCAGTACTGAACACATACAACCTGTACACTCCAGTGACTGTTGCTGTATATTTGATAGTATTATTTTGTTTAGACCATGTTGCAAATCCAGATGATACTGTGTATACTATGTTGGTAATAAGCCCGGGAGTAACTCCAGGTGGGATTTTAATCAAACTGATTTTGCTAACGATCTCAGGAATCCCACTTACGATATCCTGTTGTGTTTGTTTGATGGTGTCAATGTTAGTTTTGATATTAGAAAGTTTTGCGTCAACGGTGAGTGGATCACCAAAGAATTCCTCTCCGGTTTCATAAATTTTTCTAAAGTTTCTGCGAAGATTTGCAAACGCGTTTGCATGAAAGTCATACTCGTCCCGCAACGTGGATAGTTTACCGTCAACGGTGTCAACATAGTTTTTTGTCGCGGCATCTTCTGGGGATGTTGGATCTCTTAAAACCACTATTTTATTTCCGTTCATGCTGAGTTCACCTGTCATTGTATCGCCATTTTTTTACGCGTTCCCCAGCAGCCTTTTTGCGTAACATCTCTTAACGTCGCGATTGATATCAGCGAATCTTTGATTTTTCCGCTGTCAGTGAACACAGGGATGTTACCCGGAGTAGCTCCAATAACCCTACGAATTATTTCATGCCATTTGATATCGCTGGTTTTTAGTTTTCCGTGTCGGTCCTGAAAAATAACAACCTCATCTGGGTCTATCTCGGTCAGGCTTAAAAGATTATCGATTTCATCTTTGGTCGCATATTTGGATAAATCTATATCGGTGCGCTTCACTTTTGTGTGGAGAAGAGAGCTTCCGTAAATATCAACCATTATTCTTTAACGATTGTTTAAATGTATAATCGTGCACAACTTTGTGAGGTGGTTTGGTTGACGCTGATATCGGATCCAGACATTTAATGCTTCACGACCACATATCGGAGGATCGGTCAGTATTTGTGTTGGTAGCACTGAGTACCAAACTTTCGAAGGGATGTCTTTTGTGTATTTTAGAAATTCAACTGGCGGTGCTAACCCATACGAATCAAAATAGATAATTCCACGTGGATCGATCGCGTAAGCGACCCAGTGAGTTCCTGGACCATCGATGTTATCGAGATTAATAATTCCAGTTTCTGGATTGTTTCTTTGTGCTGGCAGCTGATCTCTCATAAAGACACCCTTCAATTTTTTTTATATTTAATTGTTTAACAGCATCGAGCAAATCAAAATTTAACATTGGAGTGAAAACGTTCTGGGTAAAACCTAGAACCGTTTTGGGTACCATGAAGGCGGAGTTCCTGGAAGTCTTAACCCGCGTCCTTTTTCTTGTATCCTTTTCCAGTCCCCTTTTAAAATGCCATTCCAGCAGCGGTTCCAACAGCTCCTAACGCGGCTGCTTTTGCGACAGCTGGGGCAGCAGCAGCTTTCACTGTTGGTATTGCTGCGAGAAGAAGAAATATACCACCGGTTTTAATCATGTCTTTGAGGCCTTTGGAGCAAAACTAAGTTGAACCCCATTTTTTGCTTGTTTTGCTTTATTGTTTTAGTCAGCGATAGCTTGTTTGGACCGCCAGTAATCTGATCATTATTTAGTGTTATCGTTGCCCCACATGTGCTTGCGGTTTTCGATTGTAATTTTTTTTCGCCTGACCAGGAGTCAGAGTGACATTAACGTGACTGTATGACATTTTATTTAATACGAGATTCATCTAATTGTCTACATGTTTTCCACTGGTGCATCAACTAATCTCATTCGGCCGCCAGCACCTTCAAGTAACATTGTTCTATCAGAAAGTATAACAGCGATTGCTCTGTAATTAGCTATAGCTCCTCTTGTCACATTAGCCCGAAAGTCCGCATCAACGACAGACTCTCTAGTTAAATCAAGATGATCTAGTGAAAAGTAATAGATTGGATAATAATTTATAAAATCCAATTGTGATATTTGCAAACCAGTATCAATATTTAGATCACGCGCTAGATATTTCGTCAAGCGTTGATATGCACGTGCAACATGATTATTATCAAAATTTAACAGTATGTTCTCAGATGGTTCTTGATGCCCGTTTATTCTTAAAGAAATTTCTGAGACACCGAGTTTGTCAAATATTATGTGACGTGTTTGTGAGTTTGTTCGTGTAACATCTTGAAGAGCAATGAAAAAATTTCGCGATGCAGAAACCCCCTGCTGTGATGCTATATGCCATGTAAATAAACCATTATTATTAATCTGAATACTATCTGTGATTGTTGTAAGCCACGATAACAACAATTTACCACCTTGATCCATAAAAGAAAGCAGTCGCTGTTCTTCAGGAATTGCCGGAGTCATTACCGGCACCCACAGTGATAGTTTTTTTTATTTCTACCTTACCAGCGTCACGTAGGGGTCGCCATAAAGCATCATTATCGCCATTTTTTCTAACAAGCACGACCGTATGTTTTGCTCCAAAAATTTTCTTTCTGCAAAATCCAAAGATATGCGACAGCGGAAAAAAAACATTTTATTATAAAAGTTATCGTCTAAAACGAAGACCACTTCCCGCCACCAGACTTGTGTTTATTTGTTCAGCCCCTTGATTTATCAGCGCTGCTAGTTTTTGATTTGCGGCTTCTTTTATTACTTTACTAACATTTGCAGGCATGTCTGCGGTGGCTGGTAATTTTACCGGTGGAGTTTTTTTTTAGGTTTGCGTATTAATCGTGCAAGTCTATCCTTAATTGCCAAGAATGCTTTACTGGCAGCGCTACCAACAGCGCCAGTAGCTTTATCTTTAATAACATCAATAGGTTTCATTGATAATTGTTTTGCGATCGGTATTGCTTTAGGAGCTATCCTCGCGAATAAACCCCGAACAACATCACCGAATCTATTTCCACAAGTCATCCTGTATACGGGTACTCGTGAGTTTACAACCCTGACCATGACTGGTCTACGATGAGAATTGTGTACGATCATTTTATTTAATTGGTTATTTATTTAACTAATCGCTGTCCTCGAGTTCATGAATAAGTTCTCGGTATATACTAGCGTCCTTGATACCACCTTGAAATAATCGCTGACAGATATCAGCTGCTTCATTAATTATTTCTGGTGAGTTATTTTCAGCTCGCTTTCCTCCTATAAGAACTTCTAACCGTGACACGTCATTAATGATATTGTTAGGACAAGTGAGACCACTTCCCAAACCACTGCCAGTTGCTCCTTCTTCTGTTGGTTTCTTGAATAGTCTTAAGGGTGATCTTTCTCCTTTTGCTTTTTCAGACCTTTTAAGTTCCGACAGCAGTGAAGAAGACTGTTGTTGTTCTATCTGTTGCAGAGGTGGAGGTAGTTCCTGCTGATGTTCTAATTGTTTTATTTTCTCTCTATAAAGTCTTTTTACTTCTTCATCAAAAATTCTGTTATTTAAATCATCATCTCTTGCTTGTTCTTTGTTTATATTTATGCGATAAGATTAATAAGATTATCACCAGTTACTTTTTTCAAAACCGGGTTTTAAGATACCAGATTTATTAAATATACTAATTAATATTTTTTCAGGCAATTCTTCTATTTTAATATTTCTAATATCTTCGATAAAATCCTCCCTAAATTTTGCAATCAGTCCAATATTTTCCTTTACTGGTTTAGATGCAAGTTCAGTACGAATTTGTTCAATGCCTTCAAGTACTTTTTCACCGATAGGCGGAGGTTGAGCTGCAGCTATGTCAGTTGGAAGGTCTCGTAAAAGTTTTTTTGGTTTTTTTTTTTCTCGCTGCTATTTTTTCAGTCTGCTTTAATTTTGAAAGAATACCCTTCTTTGTTTCGTCCTTAGAATCTCCCAATAAAGCTCTTTCAGTAACCGCCACAGCTTTTTCAGTAGCTTTTGTAACGGGTTTAAATAATTGTTCTACATCTGTTGTATATTCAACTTGTGCTTCTTGTAGTTCTTGAAGTTTTTGTTTGACAGAATCTCTCACGGGAAGAAATTTCTTTATTGCTTCTAGTCGCTCTTGAGCTAATCTAGCGGAATGTGCTTCTCCAAAGTTGGCCATTATTGTTAACTTAACTTTTTAAGTTATGACAACAGACGCGCAAATGGTACCTCGATAAAGACCTTAATTTTCGAAAAGGGACGCAGGAAGCAGCAGGGAGGGCAACGACAACAAAGGGCAGCAACGACGGCGACAATTGCGTTTACACACAAGCGTCATCGTGGTTTTATAAAGGGCTTATTTAGCCCTCCCTTTGCCTGAAAACTCGTAGGATTCCACCCACCCCCTGCTTCTCCCTTTTTGTCATCTTTCTGGCACAGAATAAACGCATTACTGAAACAACACACTTGCACATTTACAAAGTACTGGCAATATCTAACGAAAGTAATATAGATTACATACATGACAAGTCCTTTATATCTATAATGCAAGTCACCGTCACGTCGGTGACACCATGTGGGTAATAGGGGCACATGGGTACGCCGATCGAAACATCGCTCGGTCATTTCCTTTTAGTAGGAGAAACAAACTCGGATGTTGTAGGAATACATGTCTTTTAATGGAGTTTGGTGACTGGACTCCCGCCGAAAAGGACTACGAATTTTCAATTGTGACTCTGTCTCATTCCGCCACAATAGTGGGCTATATAAATTAAAAGAGTTTCTTAATCGACTTGACGGGGAAGACAATGTTCCGATTGAGGTTTGGTTGATAAAAGCTTGTCGAGAGTGATATTTTAACTGTGATAGGCCCGGCCCTAGGATGTGCGGGTCCCAAGGCAGCATACGGGTCCCAAGGCATCATGTGGGGCCCAAGGTAGCATTCGATGAACACGGGTCCCATATCAAAACAAACTCCATTGCTGAGAAGCGCGGGGCCCAAGGAGGTTGCCTCTTTCGCCTTGCCCTAGGGCGGGGCCTGAAGTGTGAATACTGTTTTTATAAATGAAGAGACGTTCTTGCATTGTATTGGAAGTATCTTTGTCATACGCAACCATGGGTACAGTACTTTTTTCTCACAACTTTGACAGTGTAATTGTAAATCAGAATACTCACCGGAAATTAGCTAAACTAATTAGCTAAAATTAATTGGGATGGCTTACTGATTGTTCCTATTCAGTTCGGTTAGAATCGGATTAGTAAATATACCGTATGTTCCCTTTTCGTGGCTGTTCAGCAAGGGAAGCCGATATAAATGTACATTAAGACTCTTAAATTACTTCTTAATATAGGCACCGATCAATTATCCATACGTTTTGTCCCAGTCTGAAAATCGGTCCAATTCTAATACTCTTCTTCTCCTTGATTTACCATCTGCAAATGTCGTAGACCGGGATGCTCGGATCAAGCAAAATTTGAGATGGCTGTTCAACAGCTGAGGTAAATGCGACTCTCTATATAGTCTACAGGCACCTTGAACCTTGTCTGGTTGTTCACGAGTCAGAACCATGTAATACAATTCATCGAAGGTGTGTTTTCTATCATTCAATCATAATTCGTCACACACACCCCGCACACACATACCCACACCCACCCACACACACATATATAAATGCGACTCTATATATAGTCTACAGGCACCTTGAACCTTGTCTGGTTGTTCACGAGTCAGAACCATGTAATACAATTCATCTAAGGTGTTTTCTATCATTTAATCATAATTCGTCACACACACCCCGCCCACACCCACCCACACACCCACACACACACACACACATATATATATATATATATATATATATATATATATATATATATATATATATATATATATATATATATATATATAAGCTTTCTTACGTTATACAAGTGGGGAAGAGTACAAATACTATATAGCATACTTGAAATGAAGGCAATCTGTGTTGCTATACCTGCAGTGTATATTGCTTCTACTCGGTGTGACAGTACGAATACTGCTGCTGTAACAAGTATTTGGTTCAGGAGGAGAATGACTGATTTGAAACTGGCTTTTTGTGATTATTTTCTCACGTGAATTGTATTGTTTCCGGTAGCACATTCTGTTCGGTGATATTGCCAGACTAAGATGATTCGAAAAGAAACAGAAGGAAATGTTAGATACTTTTTTGTAACTCCAAAAGTACAAAGGGACAGACACTTTTTAAACAAAGCGTGAAGAGGAATGGAGAAAGCAACAAGAAGAGAGGACACTTTTGAAGACTGAACATTAGCTAAGGTGCGAAAATAGAACTATCAAAGTTGAACACGTGAGAGAAATGTATGAACCTTGTCTACAAAACCGGAAAGAAAGATGAATGTGAAATCCAATTCTAAACACTTCCTTGATAATATCGACAACCGCCACTTAGTCACCAACAACGGCAGCAATCACTACCATCATTACTGCAATAGCAGTATGACCAGTGATACCAAGTTCTCTTGGAACAATGATACTATTCAGTGATAGTCAAATCTAACGAAACAAAATCAATCCATTATAAAATATATGTGTGTGTGTGTGTGGATGGATGTCTTACTAATTCTAAAAACTAATCTAGACATCGATCTATTTACTTTTCTGGTATATTATGTTGAATAGGAAACCGAATAAAAGTTCAAAATGAACCACAACAATTTATTTCTTCTAATTCGTACTGTCTTGCATTTCTATTTATTTCATTAATGGAATGTGTTAATCTGCGTTTTGTCTGGAATCGGTGTACCGTTGTTTCATCTGCTTCTAAAAGCTCCTTTTCTTTACGTTTTTCACTCTCTTGAGATATTATGAAGACCAGATCCATTTTCGCTGACACTGACATGTGACATTACACTTGTATCCATGAATTTCTTTTATATTTGATACTGCGGACATTCTAGAGTCCAATGTCCTTTCTTCTGACAACTGACATAAAAGGCATCTTGACTTTTCTCGCCAGATGTGTAGTCTGAAGTTTCTCCAGAAGTGTAATTTAAAATGTATATCCGAATGACTTTTACAGAAGCGCAGACTGTTGGGGATCTTCCATATTCACATGTTGAAACTAAATGAGTGGTTATGTTAGGTGAAGAGGACTCTATATATAGGAACATAGAATCTACTCTAGCGAAACCACACTAAAATGATCAACTGGTACGAAACAATAACACTTTTTCAATGCAAAATGCAAAAGCCTAGCCACGACGACGTTTTGTGCTGCCTCAAACTCTGAGAGAAGTTCACTTTAGCTATTTTGAAGAGTAAGATTGTTCATTTGGTACAATGATAATTTTTTTCGTTTTTATGAAAACGTTCTGTTTTCCTCATTCTCTCTCTCTCTCGTATTTGTTCTATATTCATTACGTATTAAGCCTCAGTATAGTTTCGATCACGTCCGCATTTCAACTTTGAAGGATACTTTCTTTCATTCACATTCACGCTTACAGCATCTAAAGCGATGCATTCGCAACTTTTTTCGCCCATCGTCTTCTCGACAAAAAAATCAATGAGGCAGAGCATAAGCGGACGACTGAATGAGACATTCTTGTATTTATTGAAAGTGGTCATAATAGTGCAGATAAATAAAAGATTGACGAAAAGAAGCCAAATCTATTTTATATGGGTTTCAGCTCGTGAGGGAGGATCAAAGAAGACATGAATAAAAAGATACATGATGAGAATACGAAAAGAGGGTAAAACTGGTGCAACATTAAGGGATGCTTCTGGAGGGAGGAACAAGAACAGCAACAGCATCGGCATGAAGAGAAGAGTCCCTCATTACAAGAAACAAGAACTGCCATTATGATGATAATCACTTTACGGTTTCGGTTTGTTAATCGTGGGAGTGGCGACTTAGCCAGAGATGTGCTACCTGTGGAACCTTGAGATAATGGCTACTAAACAGAGTGGCCAAACTATTCCAACCCGTCTCAGGACTGAGACACATGGCTCTATTCAGGGACACTCTGATCTCTCAGAAACAGAGATTATACTTCAATTGTTATCACCATACTGAGTTTTATGTGTGTGTGTGTGTGTGTGTGTGTGTGTGTGTGTGTGTGTGTCTTTGACTTATAATGTCCTTTAGAACTAAAATTGAAAAGTCATAGATTTTTGTGTGTAATGTATGAACTCCTACCATTTTCATGATGTTTCTGTATGCGTGAGTTCTCGCTGCCTTTTCAATTGTTAGTAAGTGTGGTATTAGTCAATAAAAACGGCACCTTTGTTAGCAGGCATGGACACTGGTCAGTTTAAACAGCATGTCGTTGTTGGTCAATCAGTAGATGAATGAGTGTTGATTAGTAGTTGGAGGTATTGAACAACAGGTAAGGCTGTTTGTCGATAGGTTGTTTCGATACTTGTTAGTCAGACGGAGTGTTAGTCACTAAACATGTATGTTGAACATACGGGCTTTGAAACATTACCTGCTCCCTTGAAGTAATAATACAACTTTGGATCTAAATGAAAATGTGGGGTCAATGGGAAATGTTGTTAAGCATGTTTACATCTTCTGTAACTCCTGGTACATGATTTTATCTAGCTTTATTAATTTTTCTTTATGGCTGTAAATGGTAGTGAATATCTTTAGTTAAATTTTGTCTACGTGACTAGTATCTGTTTCCGGAATATTATAGTGTAAAATTACTTAGGATCTATAAAAAGATGCTTACTTATGTGTTGACAATTACTAAAAATAATCTTAACAATAAGATTAGTTGACCACTTTGGGTTAATTTCTATTTGGCTGTTGGGGTTTAGACGGTTCTGGAAGAATAAAGTGATTTCCCACTGGCGATGCACAAGTCTTGTACAACATTACAAATCAGGCAAGTGATACAGTAATACCTCAGAATCTACAGGCTACATCAACATCTTCAGCGATGGAAATTATTTGGAATACAACTAAAATTTAACCAGAACTTTATTCATCAGGACTTATATTAGTAATTATTGGACTATTTGGGATTTAATTTGCAATAAACTATGTTCGTTTTACATTTTCACGTTGTATTATATTTGTTAAATTTTACAGAGCTCGTTGCTTCTCACTCTTTTCTAATGCTTATTTTAGACCATAGAGCCGTAATACAATACAGAAGATGCCTCCGTGTTTGGTTGTATCACTCTTATCACTGGAGTCCAGGAGAGTAGTTCGAATTAAAGAATTTGTTAACTAGAGCGTTCATAAATGATACGATTGTTTCAATGGTGCATGAGATAAAAAGGAGTATGTATCATATCTCAATGGCTTTTGTTTTTTACTTTAAGTAACCTTCTCATAATGGTATCATTTATAATAGTCGTTATCCTGTGTTTGAGGACGTTGATCACTAATAATAACTCGAACACAGTCTTCTTCCATATATATTTAAAATCTTATTACCAGTTTGGGGGTGGGAGTGATACATTCCACTTCATGTTGAGAATAATGCGTTTCCTGTTTCAAGATATACCAGAAATGTTGAGAGTTCTCCTCTTTTGAGTTTATATTTTGGGGATCTCAATTATATTTTCCTGAGTGCAATGATTGATTTATACTCTTTATATAACAGAATATCAACTTCAGTATTTGAGAATTTAAAGCATCGAACACGAAAGTTATATTTTATTTTGCCTTATCACATTCCAGCAAAAGATGTTGTGCTATTATGAGATCAGGCCGGTTGCCTTGAGTATGAAAAATAGAACTAAACCCGAAATCTTTACACACGTTTTGTATGTATAAGCACTGAAAAAGTATCCACATCATAATCAACATTATACCCATGCACACAGTCAAGTGCTCCGTGATCAATGTTTCATGATGAGTCTAGAAGAAACGTTGGAAGAGTATCTGGAAAAAGCATGGACGCAAATCCCAGACAAAGCCATCTTGAAAGAGAGGCATAACGACTTGAGCTATAATTTGATACACCAACTGATTTCCCCTTCTTTTTCTTCGACGTGACAAATCTTTTTACACACAAAACCAAACGTATGATAATTTTGTATCAATACCTCTAAAGATGATTGCATGGGAAGTTCAGACGGTTCTGGAAGAATCGAGCGGTGTGTGTTCAAGATGAACGGTATCTAGAGTTTGTGTTATCAACGCAGTCGATTGTCATAGCCTAATGACTAATTATTTAGCCGTTTACTTTCCCAACGACGACATCGATGAATATTTGGACTCTTATATTACCCCTCGAGAGGACGATGTCTCAAAATAGACACGAGGTTTTGTAATCGTTATGATGGCAAAATGAAACTACACTTAACCATTTGAAATCTAGTCTTACTCGACTTAGTTGTGAATACATTCAAGTATACTATTTATGGGCATCTGTGCATTATGCGAAAGGAACTGTAGCTAATCCTCACTCTTCATTATTGGTTGATTTTCAAGTGAATAAATAATGATTTTAATAAACGTTGTTTTCTCGTTTTAAAGAAAGGTAAACTTTGTCAGATTTTCTCCAAGTCCGCACTTCATGCACACAAAGAGGTGTGTTCGTCAGCCAAGCTATCCATCGTCGACTCGACAACAAAGGAAATGAGCTAGAGCATGAACGGATGACTAGATGAAGCATTATATATTTCTCGGAGCGGATGTAGAACAGCCTGGTATAGTATCAAAGATGAGGTTTGCATCCGAATAAGAAACTGACCAAAAGAAGTCAAACATATTTTGACATGGGAGAAAGACTCCTGAGAAATATGATGAAGAAAGAAATAGAGAAAAGAGCATAGGAATGTGATAATATAATGAAAGTGGAGCAGAAATGGGGGACTCTGCAGGAAGCCAAAGAGGAACAGTAGCGGCCATTCCAGCAGTGGGGTTACGAACAAAACGGCAACAACAGCAGGGTAAAGAAGATTACCCCAGCTCCCAAGGAATGAACAGTTAAAAAGTGAAGCTAATCAGTTTCGCTTTAAAATCTTTTTATCTATTAATCTTTCATGTGGAGATGGATGTGTTATATAACGTGCTGGCCTTGGTGATGTGGCAAAACGTCAAGTCTTTCTGAGGGATAATAACTATGCCATTTTTACTGTCAAAGATATTACTCAAATTGTTGCCAAAATGTTGTGTTTATGTTTGCATGTCTTCGTCTTAGTATGTCTTTCACAACTATGCCTTAAATCACCATGGACGAGTGTGTGTAATGTAAGCACTCTTACTATCTTTGGTACAATTGCATATTAGCATGTATGGAGTTGTGATAGTATAGATTGTATAACACAACATGTTTACATAGCCTTATTTGTCATATGGACTGTATGGACAGCAAGTGTATTTATCACTTGTCAGTAGTAAATGGGGGCAACTTAGCGAAAATGGGAATTAGCATTACAAGACCCCTTGGGCAACTCTAGCGACAATGGAAAATTAACATGGAGAAAAATCGTGGGACAATCTGGCGACAAGGGAAATTAACATGGAGAAAAATCGTGGGTCACTCTAGCGACAAGGGGAATTTAACATGGAACTATAGTGTGGGTCTGTCTAGCGACAAGGGGAAATTAACATGGGAATAGAGTTTGGGCTTGTCTAGGGACAAGGGGAATTGAACATGGGGAATAGAGTTTGGGTCTGTCTAGGGACAAGGGGAATTGAACATATGGAAATTGAACATGGTAGGTCTGTATAGCGTCAAGGGGAATTGAACATGGTGGGATTGTCTAGGGACAATGATGGTAGAGGGTCAAACACAACAGAGACAGAAACATACATACACTAGTACAAGCGTGAGATTTATATATAAAGCATTACCAAGACCTGAAATCTTGCTGGGGTGTTCAAAAATTTGCATAATTGTAATGATGCTATAAATAGCTATAATCAAGGAAATGCTCAACGACAAAATGGATGTGACTAAAAGTAACGCTAAAATGACGAAATTGTCCCAGAATTTAAAGGAAAATAAACATATCCCCGAAAATTAAGTTACAATGGTTTAGACTAAAATGGATAAAATTAGTAACTACTTACAATATCAACTTCTGTGACGATCGTGAATAAATACCTATGTATCTATAATCAGCTGAAATTCCTATGAAATCCCACTATCTATTTATAGCTCCAACTTGAGGGTTTTTCCTTTGGAAAATCCCACTATCTTTTTATAGCCTCAGCTTGAGTGACGTTCCTGTTTATGAATTCTAGTATATATGTATAGCTACAAAATGTGGAAATCCCCAAGTCGATATTTATAGTCTCAAAATTTCCAGCGTCAGTGACGTCACTGTACTGAACACTAGGGGATAAATGTCAACAGTGTTGCAAGTGGCTGACCTGAATACACGCTACTGCAGGTAGGTAGGTAGAGTGTATCTGATAGGGATAAAGTGAGTTTTTATAGGGACAAACAGAGACCAATACACACACACACACACACACACACAACGTACGCGCGCAGACATACACACACACACACACAGAGGGAAGAGGAAAAAACAAACCCCAAATATACTATCAATACAGAAGGGAGATAACACAAACCCCAAATAAACTATCAACACAAACGTACGCGAACGCATACAAACCCCAAATATACTATTCACACAACGTCGCTAACGCATACAAACCCCAAATATGCTATCCACACTCGGGAGGAAGAAGAAAAAACAACCAAATATACGATCTACACAACGTACGCGAACACACACACACACACACACACGCACACACAGAGGGAAGAGGAAAAAACGAACCCCAAATATACTATCAACACAGAAGGGAGATAATACAAACCCCAAATAAACTATCCACACAAACGTACGCAAACGCATACAAACCCCAAATATGCTATCCACACTCAGGAGGAAGAAGAAAAAAACAACCAAATATACGATCTACACAACGTACGCGAACAAACACACACAGACACATACACACACACACAGACGGAAGAGTCAAAAACAAACCCCAACTATACTATCAACACAGAAGGGAGATAATACAAACCCCAAATAAACTATCCACACAAACGTACGCGAACGCATACAAACCCCAAATATACTATTCACACAACGTCGCTAACGCATACAAACCCCAAATATGCTATCCACACTCGGAAGGAAGAAGAAAAAAACAACCAAATATACGATCTACACAACGTACGCGAACAAACACACACACACACACACACGCGCGCACACACAGAGGGAAGAGGAAAAAACAAATCCCAAATATACTATCAACACAGAAGGGAGATAATACAAACCCCAAATAAACTATCCACGCAAACGTACGCGAACGCATACAAACCCGAAATATACTATCAACACACAGTGAAGAAGAAAAAGTTTTTTGAAAGCACCTAAGCCCTCACCTGCAATGACCAACTCTGCCAAACACCTACACCCCACTCCCCACTCCCAACACTACAAAACCCATTTAACCCGTTATTTTATGGCATCAGTGTGTGATTTAGGAAACATCAAGACACAAAATGATGGATGAATAGACTGACTATTGTTTACCGACTTGCATGCCTAAAGAGCGTGCGTGAAGGAAAACATCCTTCCATTTCAATTCTAACTAAAACATGATCCAGAGGGATAGAGAGAGGTGAAAGAGCACAATTTCATAAAGTGTGAGTAAAAACAAAACACGCCATCCTTATTATACAATGTCAAGACCAAGAGACACCTACGTTTTCTTTCTGGTCTATTCTCTTTTAGAAGGTAGTATGAAATTTCACATCAGGGCCAACGCATCGGCTCACATTGTCAATTTTTCCATTTCCATGTCTTTACTGGCACAAGTTCTTCATCATCTTCAATTTCTTCTTCTTCTGAATCCCTCTTCTCTGTTTCGTCTTGTTTTTGTTTCTTCTCTTTTCTCGTAGGGCACTCTGAATTCCAGTGTCCTTTCTCCTGACAACGATATTAGGTATCTTGACTTTTGTCTCTCTTTCTTAGACGAAGCAGGTATTCTGGAGACAAATACCCATTTACCTTTGCAGATATAGCAAACTTCATTAGCACTTACACACTTTCGTATGACTCTCATCAAATCAACGATCAAAAGAGTAAGTTTTGTTGCCACTATCGCATGTGAATTATGCTTTCGTATGACTTTTAGCAAATATTTGACCAGCAGGTCGATCTGTGCTGACTCTTCCATCTTCTTGATCGTTTGAGAGCGGAATGAATACTCTGACGCTAAGACACTCTCCTTATATACAGGGACCTGCTGCGTATGAAACCTAGTCAAATGTAATTTTGCAATAAGATGAAACGATTTCATTGAGGAAGTAAAAAGCAATGATGTACCGTATCGCCTCACACAAAACCCGAAGTGTTAGTTCAAATCCGTGTCAGCGATTTCGAAGACGACATAACTGAGCTTTAATCAATGCTCGCCAATTATGCCACAAAACCACGAGTCCTGATTCACGCCAAAAGAAATTTCGTTCGGTCCATAAAAAATAGTATCATATCTGAGAAACGCAAAAAGGAACTTTCAGAAAACTGAGAAAGACGGCTTACACCTACAACGTAAATGTATGAGTTCAAGTAGTGCGTAAAACTTAGTCAAATTAAATTTTTATAGTCAAGACGAAACGATCTCTTTTCAAACAAGAAAGCAGACACCAAGCGACAATGGCGATCCGTGTCACACAACACTTTTCAAAATGTATATTATCAGAGGTTTGTTCTAGCGATCTGCACGGTTAAATTAAATGTTGATGTATTTTGCAATAAGACGGACACAATTTCCATGCGATCGCCCATGGTACGAATGTTCGTGCATTAGTTTAATTTTTAAAAATATTTTTTTTTATATAAATCGCCTATAGGATAGACCCAGTAAAGCATGGCCATTCTCGTCACTGTCTGAATAGCTACTCAAGTCAATTCGAAGCGAACGCGGTAAGAAAATAAGTATAGCCAATGAAATGGCTTACAACGGGTGATGCATTGTTTTGTTCTAGGACTGTGTGGCATAATAATCCCTATGTTCTTGCGTTGTTACCATTACAGTGCAGACAGACTGAAATGTGAACTTACAAGCCCTCTTTGTGTGTGTTGTACCATTTCCTCTTACCACATCAAAATACTGAGCGTCACAGTATTGGTTCGCGTTTTCAAACTGACCATTTTTTTATATCTCACTTAAACATTTCGACATAAACACTCACACTCACATCGGTAGAGTCAGAACAGACGTGTAACAGTATTGAGGGGCATGTTATCTTTTCGTTTTCAAACTAATAAATTTGGGGCTTGTATGAAGTAAAGAACCGAAAGTACAGTGAAACTCAAGGATGATGACCCAATCTGTCTGTCTATTGATGCGTGTATTTACTTAAGAAGAAATATGACCTCTAAAACAAAAAGAGATACGGCAAGCATGATTAGATCAAACACAACGATGTTTTCCTTCACGCCCGTGTAATTTAGAGTTTCAATCGTTTTTGAAGACAAACTTGGTCTCCTTTTGTAGGGCTTGAAATAATAAAAGAAATTGAAAAATCTTAAGCACTTTGCTATAGATAATTTCATCAACAGACTAAACAACATAAATACCGTTACTGCAATAGAAAGCCTTAAATCTTCTATCAAAAAGAAATGCATGAAAAAAATTAAAGATTAACGATAACTAACCAATGAAACCGAATTTAACAAAGGCAATGACATGTGAAGAAATGCCTCTCACTTTGGAAAGGTAGGCGAATGTACTCTGTCATGCACCATCAACTTGAAAAAAATTATAAACAGAGAGAAACCTGAATTCAAAATTCAGTTGTTTCTTTTTCTTCAAAATTGTTTCGTTTCTTTTTTCTTTTTTTTGGAACAAATCTAAGCACTAATATAGAGTGGAAAAGGGAAAATGCACATACAAGCTTTGATATTTCTGAAAAAATGAGGGGATATTCCTAACGTTCATAACCACCTATATATGCTTGGACTTGTCTGTGACTTATCCACAAAACAAGATGTACATATTTCTGGTCAAGCTGCAAGTGTGTGCGTGTTTTTGAAAATGGTAAAAATGGGATATACAATTTTCTCGTGACACTTATAAAGTGAAGAGTCTGTGCAAGTGTCAAAAGCCAAAGTCATATAAGTTTTGTATTTTGTACGGCTTGTAAAGATTTCCACTTTAGAAAATGTGAAGTATCACAAGTTATTATCACAAACAGAAGTGGAACATAGGGGCTTGCAAGAAAGAAAATAACCCAGACAGTTGGTGTCATCAAGAGTGCTAGAGACGGTACCCGAACTTGCTTGCTTGCTTACTTGAATTAAAGTGATTTTCGCTCTAATGGAGCATGTATCACTGGTTTAATAACGCACCGCGTGATTTTTAATTCCTCCTGGGGAAGGAAAGAGAGCCTCATCCCCCCAGGCTTTTATGTACTCACAGACTACTTTTAAATTTAGCCAATCAGGTGTAGGACTAACTAGTCCTTAACAACCTGACTGAAAGGCTTTAAACATGAGTGGGAATTGTCTCACCACACACTCATTTTTCTGTCCGAGCGTGGTAAAGGAGGAAAAAGGTGCTCAGCAAGACAGCCATGGATGTTAAGTACTCACCAAAACGCTAGCCCGTACTTATTTCAAATCAAGTCGTGTCACCAAAAAAGACGACGTGTACGACATCTAAGGCATTGTCAAACGCAGAATGCCTCAGTGCTAACTGGCTAGGTCTGCATTTCTTGCTCCCGCTGCTGTTGCGTATATTTCTTCCCTCCACACCGAGTTCTGGGCCTAATTCTTTAAATTTCGTTGTACCCGAACTTACATTATCCATATTATCACCAACAAAAAAAAACAAAAAACGCACAGACCTAAAAGAAACACTCACTCACTTTTTACAGAACATTACTATTTTTAAAATTTTGATAAGCGACGGAAACGAACAACTTAGAGTCACACTTTCTAACCAAGATAAAGAAATCATGTGCTGATAGACTCACTTCTGTATTTTTTCTTCTAACTGACTAACATATCATAGGCAATGGAATGTTATTTCTTTTCGAGAGTATGGGGTAGCCCTGAAATTTTTTTTGGGGAACTTGAAGCGATCGCCATTGCTTCAAGTTCCCAAAAAAAAATTCAGGGCTACCCCATACTCTCGAAAAGAAATAACATTCCATTGCCTATGATATGTTAGTCAGTTAGAAGAAAAAATACAGAAGTGAGTCTATCAGCACATGATTTCTTTATCTTGGTTAGAAAGTGTGACTCTAAGTTGTTCGTTTCCGTCGCTTATCAAAATTTTAAAAATAGTAATGTTCTGTAAAAAGTGAGTGAGTGTTTCTTTTAGGTCTGTGCGTTTTTTGTTTTTTTTTGTTGGTGATAATATGGATAATGTAAATTTGGGTACAACGAAATTTAAAGAATTAGGCCCAGAACTCGGTGTGGAGGGAAGAAATATACGCAACAGCAGCGGAAGCAAGAAATGCAGACCTAGCCAGTTAGCACTGAGGCATTCTGCATTTGACAATGCCTTTGATGTCGTACACGTCGTCTTTTTTGGTGACACGACTTGATTTGAAATAAGTACGGGCTAGCGTTTTGGTGAGTACTTAACATCCATGGCTGTCTTGCTGAGCACCTTTTTCCTCCTTTACCACGCTCGGACAGAAAAATGAATGTGTGGCGAGACAATTCCCACTCATGTTTAAAGCCTTTCAGTCAGGTTGTTAAGGACTAGTTAGTCCTACACCTGATTGGCTAAATTTAAAAGTAGTCTGTGAGTACATAAAAGCCTGGGGGAATGAGGCTCTCTTTCCTTCCCCAGGAGTAATTAAAAATCACTCGGTGCGTTATTAAACCAGTGATACATGCTCCATTAGAGCGAAAATCACTTTAATTCAAGTAAGCAAGCAAGCAAGTTCGGGTACCGTCTCTAGCACTCTTGATGACACCAACTGTCTGGGTTATTTTCTTTCTTGCAAGCCCCTATGTTCCACTTCTGTTTGTGATAATAACTTGTGATACTTCACATTTTCTAAAGTGGAAATCTATACAAGCCGTACAAAATACAAAACTTATATGACTTTGGCTTTTGACACTTGCACAGACTCTTCACTTTATAAGTGTCACGAGAAAATTGTATATCCCATTTTTACTATTTTCAAAAACACGCACACACTTGCAGCTTGACCAGAAATATGTACATCTTGTTTTGTGGATAAGTCACAGACATGTCCAAGCATATATAGGTGGTTATGAACGTTAGGAATATCCCCTCATTTTTTCAGAAATATCAAAGCTTGTATGTGCATTTTCCCTTTTCCACTCTATATTAGTGCTTAGATTTGTTCCAAAAAAAAGAAAAAAGAAACGAAACAATTTTGAAGAAAAAGAAACAACTGAATTTTGAATTCAGGTTTCTCTCTGTCTATAATTTTTTTCAAGTTGATGGTGCATGACAGAGTACATTCGCCTACCTTTCCAAGGTGAGAGGCATTTCTTCACATGTCATTGCCTTTGTTAAATTCGATTTCATTGGTTAGTTATCGTTAATCTTTAATTTTTTTCATGCATTTCTTTTTGATAGAAGATTTAAGGCTTTCTATTGTTGTAACGGTATTTATGTTATTTAGTCTGTTGATGAAATTATCTATAGCAAAGTGCTTAAGATTTTTCAGTTTCTTTTATTATTTCAAGCCCTACAAAAGGAGACCAAGTTTGTCTTCAAAAACGATTGAAACTCTAAATTACACGGGCGTGAAGGAAAACATCGTTGTGTTTGATCTAATCATGCTTGCCGTATCTCTTTTTGTTTTAGAGGTCATATTTCTTCTTAAGTAAATACACGCATCAATAGACAGACAGATTGGGTCATCATCCTTGAGTTTCACTGTACTTTCGGTTCTTTACTTCATACAAGCCCCAAATTTATTAGTTTGAAAACGAAAAGATAACATGCCCCTCAATACTGTAACACGTCCGTTCTGACTCTACCGATGTGAGTGTGAGTGTTTATGTCGAAATGTTTAAGTGAGATATAAAAAAATGGTCAGTTTGAAAACGCGAACCAATACTGTGACGCTCAGTATTTTGATGTGGTAAGAGGAAATGGTACAACACACACAAAGAGGGCTTGTAAGTTCACATTTCAGTCTGTCTGCACTGTAATGGTAACAACGCAAGAACATAGGGATTATTATGCCACACAGTCCTAGAACAAAACAATGCATCACCCGTTGTAAGCCATTTCATTGGCTATACTTATTTTCTTACCGCGTTCGCTTCGAATTGACTTGAGTAGCTATTCAGACAGTGACGAGAATGGCCATGCTTTACTGGGTCTATCCTATAGGCGATTTATATAAAAAAAATATTTTTAAAAATTAAACTAATGCACGAACATTCGTACCATGGGCGATCGCATGGAAATTGTGTCCGTCTTATTGCAAAATACATCAACATTTAATTTAACCGTGCAGATCGCTAGAACAAACCTCTGATAATATACATTTTGAAAAGTGTTGTGTGACACGGATCGCCATTGTCGCTTGGTGTCTGCTTTCTTATTTGAAAAGAGATCGTTTCGTCTTGACTATAAAAATTTAATTTGACTAAGTTTTACGCACTACTTGAACTCATACATTTACGTTGTAGGTGTAAGCCGTCTTTCTCAGTTTTCTGGAAGTTCCTTTTTGCGTTTCTCAGATATGATACTATTTTTTATGGACCGAACGAAATTTCTTTTGGCGTGAATCAGGACTCGTGGTTTTGTGGCATAATTGGCGAGCATTGATTAAAGCTCAGTTATGTCGTCTTCGAAATCGCTGACACGGATTTGAACTAACACTTCAGGTTTTGTGTGAGGCGATACGGTACATCATTGCTTTTTACTTCCTCAATGAAATCGTTTCATCTTATTGCAAAATTACATTTGACTAGGTTTAATACGCAGCAGGTCCCTGTATATAAGGAGAGTGTCTTAGCGTCAGAGTATTCATTCCGCTCTCAAACGATCAAGAAGATGGAAGAGTCAGCACAGATCGACCTGCTGGTCAAATATTTGCTAAAAGTCATACGAAAGCATAATTCACATGCGAAAGTGGCAACAAAACTTACTCTTTTGATCGTTGATTTGATGAGAGTCATACGAAAGTGTGTAAGTGCTAATGAAGTTTGCTATATCTGCAAAGGTAAATGGGTATTTGTCTCCAGAATACCTGCTTCGTCTAAGAAAGAGAGACAAAAGTCAAGATACCTAATATCGTTGTCAGGAGAAAGGACACTGGAATTCAGAGTGCCCTACGAGAAAAGAGAAGAAACAAAAACAAGATGAAACAGAGAAGAGGGATTCAGAAGAAGAAGAAATTGAAGATGATGAAGAACTTGTGCCAGTAAAGACATGGAAATGGAAAAATTGACAATGTGAGCCGATGCGTTGGCCATGATGTGAAATTTCATACTACCTTCTAAAAGAGAATAGACCAGAAAGAAAACGTAGGTGTCTCTTGGTCTTGACATTGTATAATAAGGATGGCGTGTTTTGTTTTTACTCACACTTTATGAAATTGTGCTCTTTCACCTCTCTCTATCCCTCTGGATCATGTTTTAGTTAGAATTGAAATGGAAGGATGTTTTCCTTCACGCACGCTCTTTAGGCATGCAAGTCGGTAAACAATAGTCAGTCTATTCATCCATCATTTTGTGTCTTGATGTTTCCTAAATCACACACTGATGCCATAAAATAACGGGTTAAATGGGTTTTGTAGTGTTGGGAGTGGGGAGTGGGGTGTAGGTGTTTGGCAGAGTTGGTCATTGCAGGTGAGGGCTTAGGTGCTTTCAAAAAACGTTTTCTTCTTCACTCTGTGTTGATAGTATATTTCGGGTTTGTATGCGTTCGCGTACGTTTGCGTGGATAGTTTATTTGGGGTTTGTATTATCTCCCTTCTGTGTTGATAGTATATTTGGGATTTGTTTTTTCCTCTTCCCTCTGTGTGTGCGCGCGTGTGTGTGTGTGTGTGTGTGTGTGTGTTTGTCCGCGTACGTTGTGTAGATCGTATATTTGGTTGTTTTTTTCTTCTTCCTTCCGAGTGTGGATAGCATATTTGGGGTTTGTATGCGTTAGCGACGTTGTGTGAATAGTATATTTGGGGTTTGTATGCGTTCGCGTACGTTTGTGTGGATAGTTTATTTGGGGTTTGTATTATCTCCCTTCTGTGTTGATAGTATAGTTGGGGTTTGTTTTTGACTCTTCCTTCTGTGTGTGTGTGTATGTGTCTGTGTGTGTTTGTTCGCGTACGTTGTGTAGATCGTATATTTGGTTGTTTTTTTTCTTCTTCCTCCCGAGTGTGGATAGCATATTTGGGGTTTGTATGCGTTCGCGTACGTTTGTGTGGATAGTTTATTTGGGGTTTGTATTATCTCCCTTCTGTGTTGATAGTATATTTGTGGTTTGTATGCGTTCGCGTACGCTTGTGTGGATAGTTTATTTGGGGTTTGTATTATCTCCCTTCTGTGTTGATAGTATATTTGTGGTTTGTATGCGTTCGCGTACGTTTGTGTGGATAGTTTATTTAGGGTTTGTATTATCTCCCTTCTGTGTTGATAGTATATTTGGGGTTTGTTTTTTCCTCTTCCCTCTGTGTGTGTGTGTGTGTGTGTGTGTGTGTGTGTGTGTGTGTGTGTGTGTGTGTGTGTGTGTGTGTTCGCGTACGTTGTGTAGATCGTATATTTGGTTGTTGTTTCTTCTTCCTCCCGAGTGTGGATATTTGGGGTTTGTATGCGTTAGCGACGTTGTGTGAATAGTATATTTGGGGTTTGTATGCGTTCGCGTACGTTTGTGTTGATAGTTTATTTGGGAATTGTGTTATCTCCCTTCTGTATTGATAGTATATTTGGGGTTTGTTTTTTCCTCTTCCCTCTGTGTGTGTGTGTGTGTGTATGTCTGCGCGCGTACGTTGTGTGTGTGTGTGTGTGTGTGTGTGTGTGTATTGGTCTCTGTTTGTCCCTATAAAATCTCACTTTATCCCTATCAGATACACTCTACCTACCTACCTGCAGTAGCGTGTATTCAGGTCAGCCACTTGCAACACTGTTGACATTTATCCCCTAGTGTTCAGTACAGTGACGTCACTGACGCTGGAAATTTTGAGACTATAAATATCGACTTGGGGATTTCCACATTTTGTAGCTATACATATATACTAGAATTCATAAACAGGAACGTCACTCAAGCTGAGGCTATAAAAAGATAGTGGGATTTTCCAAAGGAAAAACCCTCAAGTTGGAGCTATAAATAGATAGTGGGATTTCATAGGAATTTCAGCTGATTATAGATACATAGGTATTTATTCACGATCGTCACAGAAGTTGATATTGTAAGTAGTTACTAATTTTATCCATTTTAGTCTAAACCATTGTAACTTAATTTTCGGGGATATGTTTATTTTCCTTTAAATTCTGGGACAATTTCGTCATTTTAGCGTTACTTTTAGTCACATCCATTTTGTCGTTGAGCATTTCCTTGATTATAGCTATTTATAGCATCATTACAATTATGCAAATTTTTGAACACCCCAGCAAGATTTCAGGTCTTGGTAATGCTTTATATATAAATCTCACGCTTGTACTAGTGTATGTATGTTTCTGTCTCTGTTGTGTTTGACCCTCTACCATCATTGTCCCTAGACAATCCCACCATGTTCAATTCCCCTTGACGCTATACAGACCCACCATGTTCAATTTCCATATGTTCAATTCCCCTTGTCCCTAGACAGACCCAAACTCTATTCCCCATGTTCAATTCCCCTTGTCCCTAGACAAGCCCAAACTCTATTCCCATGTTAATTTCCCCTTGTCGCTAGACAGACCCACACTATAGTTCCATGTTAAATTCCCCTTGTCGCTAGAGTGACCCACGATTTTTCTCCATGTTAATTTCCCTTGTCGCCAGATTGTCCCACGATTTTTCTCCATGTTAATTTTCCATTGTCGCTAGAGTTGCCCAAGGGGTCTTGTAATGCTAATTCCCATTGTCGCTAGGGTGCCCCCATTTACTACTCTTGTTATCCAAACTGTATAGACAAAAAGTGTACTTAGTCTCATTTTCATCGAGACTGTATAGACAGCAAGTGTAGTTAGTCACACTTGGCATCTAGGTTGTGTAGAGAAGTGTACTTAGTTTCACTTGTGATCTAGAATATATAGACAAGTATAGTTAGTGACACTTGTCATATATACTGTATAGCCAGAAATTGTACTTAGTCTCACTTGTCATCCAAACTGTATAGAAAACAAGTGAAATTGGTCTCGCTTGTCAACAAGACTGAATAGCAAGAAATGTACTTATTCTCACTTGTCATCTACACTGTATAGACAACAGGTGTACTTAGTCACACTTGTCATCTAGACTATATAGACAAGTGTAGTTAGTGATACTTGTCATCTATACTGTATAGGCAACAAGTTAAATTAGTCTTGCTTGTCATCTAGACTGAATGGCAAGACATGTACTTACTCTCACATGTCATCGTGACTGTATAGAAAAGTGTCGTTAGTCACTTGTCATCAATACCGTATAGACAGCAATTGCATTTAGTCTCACTTGTCATCCAAACTGTATAGACAACAAGTGAAATTAGTATCGGTTGTCAACTAGACTGAATAGCAAGACATGTACTTACTCTCACATGTCATCGTGACTGTATAGAAAAGTGTCGTTAGTCACTTGTCATCAATACCGTATAGACAACAATTGCATTTAGTCTCACTTGTCATCCAAACTGTATAGACAACAAGTGAAATTAGTATCGGTTGTCAACTAGACTGAATAGCAAGACATGTACTTACTCTCACATGTCATCGTGACTGTATAGAAAAGTGTCGTTAGTCACTTGTCATCAATACCGTATAGACAGCAATTGCATTTAGTCTCACTTGTCATCCAAACTGTATAGACAACAAGTGAAATTAGTATCGGTTGTCAACTAGACTGAATAGCAAGACATGTACTTACTCTCACATGTCATCGTGACTGTATAGAAAAGTGTCGTTAGTCACATGTCATCTAGACTGTATAGACAACAGGTGTACTTAGTCACACTTGTCATCTAGACTATACAAACAACAGGTGTACTTAGTCACACTTGTCATCTAGACTGTATAGACAACAGGTGTACTTAGTCAAACTTGTCAAAAACAGTTTAAGGATATATTGAGTTATGTCTTATAAAAAAGGGAAAATGGCATTGAGCTGTGCCAACCGTTATTTCAAATTTGTGTTTTTTACTAGCAAATATATTTGTCTGAAAACAATTATTTTTTTTTTACTCATGAATTGTTTCATTCACATTTTTGCACTTGACATTCTCTAAGCACCTTTTTGTATTTGAGGTGAAGTTTGGAGAATAAATAACAACTTCCAATAAAAAGTAATAAATATAGCAATTCAAAATGAGTTAAAACACAAAGGAAAATATCTACATAAAAATAAGCATGTCGCTAATTATTAATTAATCTAACCATACACTAGTTAGTTGGCATCCGTTAGTCTCGAGAGACGATGGAACTGCGCCTATGAGAGATATCCTGGTTGGTGGTTGTGCAGCGTCTGCTGAGGCTAAGTAGTCCAATGCGGGAGTGGCAGTCCCTGCTGCACTTGGTGCACTTGAAGGTTGTGTCAGGTGTTGGTTAGAGCTGCTTCTTCTTCCTCAAACAATAGTAGTGAAGATAAAATAGAGAATTGAAAGTTTGATTGCCTTACCATAGTCACATACATGGAGATAGTAAATACCTCATGGAGGTAGTAACTGCCTCATGGAGGTAGTAAATTCCTCAAGGACAATACCCAGGCACCTCTACAAATTGATCCTTTGCAACACCAAAATGAGAAGTGAAGAAGAGTGCACTGCCATCTCAAGTAAATGGCAAATAATTTAATAATATTGATGCGTGTAATTTATATTGGTCTTATTTAAAAATAATTAACATACGCTAGACGTACACACATAAGACAGTTGTACTATCTTCTAAAACGCTAACACTTTGCCGACAAAAAAAATCTTAAATCAGTTGTATTTACATGTATATCAACGTGTTGTGCTAATATATCATTTGGCACTATCTTGTCTCATTATTTTCATAAACTGTAACTGAGGTTATATCTCTTTATGTGGACTGCATGTTGTAAGGGAGAGAAATTAAGGAAATACTTAATGTGATATTGTTCTTTCCTCTGCCATAGTATCCATGTAATATTGTAAATATCTTTTCTTAGCTGCTGAAACCACCTCATCGTTTTCCTGAATTTATCATCATGCAAATTATTAATTAAACATTGCAGTCCATTAAACAGGAAACTGTCTACAAACTCATTATTTCTTTCACGATCGTGTCGTCATTAAATCAATGCTGAATGACATGTTTCTCATCTTCCCGATAAATAATTTAATTCAACACAGTTTGTTATCCAGTTTAATCCACAAACTACATTTTTGTTTTTTTGTCTTTTGTCCCACAAAAAAGTATGTAGTGCATTGCAATTTAAGTCTGAATCAAACTGTAAAATGAATTTAGTTCTTTCCCAGTTATGGCTGTGTAGAATGTTGGTATCATTAATTTGAGTAGATGGCGTATAACGCTTTGTGTAACCTATGAAGTAAGGTCATTGGAGGGAAAGATTATTTAAAAAAACGCAAAGTTTGGACACTGATGATACAGAATTATGTTTAGATTTTATACAAATTTTGCCGTAAACGGTATCTAAATGCAAATGAGTCATTTAATAAAGTATAAAGCCAAAAAATGCAAATGAGTCATCTAATACAGATTAAAGCCAAAAAAATGCAAACGAGTCATCCAATACAGATTATAGCTAAAACATGCAAATGAGTCATCTAATACAGATTATAGCCAAAACATGCAAATCTGTCATCTAATACAGATTAAAGCCACAATATGCAAATGAGTCATCTAATACAGATTAAAGCCAAATATGCAAATGAGTCATCTAATACAGATTATAGCCAAAAAATGCAAATGAGTCATCTAATAAAGTACAAAGCCAAACATGCAAATGAGTCATCTAATACAGATTAAGGCAAAATAATTGCAAATGAGTCATCTAATACATATTAAAGCCAAAACATGCAAATCTGTCATCTAATACAGATTAAAGCCAAAATATACAAATGAGTCATCTAATACAGATTATAGCTAAAACATCCAAATGAGTCATCTAATACAGATTATAGCTAAAACATGCAAATGAGTCATCTAATAAAGTACAAAGCCAAAAAATGCAAATGAGTCATCTAATACAGATTTTAGCCAAAAAATACAAATGAGTCATCTAATACAGATTATAGCTAAAACATGCAAATGAGTCATCTAATACAGATTAAAGCCAAAAAATGCAAATGAGTCATCTAATGCAGATTAAAGCAAAATAATTGCAATTGAGTCATCTAATACATATTAAAGCCAAAACATGCAAATCTGTCATCTAATACAGATTAAAGCCAAAACATGCAAATGAGTCATCTAATGCAGATTAAAGCCAAAAGATGCAAATGAGTCATCGATTTCAGATTAAAGACAAAAAAACTGAAATGAGTCATCTAATACAAATTAAAGCCAAAACATGCAAATGAGTCATCGATTAAAGATTAAAGAAAAAAATGCAAATGTGTCATCTAATTAAGTAGAAAGCCAAAAAAAAATGCAACTAGAAGGATACATGTGCATACGATCATTTTTTTAGATATAACGTATGATCGTGTAGCAGCTGAGCGATGTAACAGTAGTGGCTACAATACGGAGTAGCGAATATGCAGTGAAGTAGAGATTATGTAAGGCAATTCATTATACTTTTTCATTTCTTTGATTGATTATAACGAATGCAACTCTTTGATATCTGCTCTTTCTGGTTTGTTGCAAAGTAAGCTTGTTATGACCCTATGGTTCTAAAATCTGCAAGTTTGGTAACATTCAACAAGTAATTTCTTCTCAAGAATACAAAGTGAAAATTTAACAAGAACTTACTTGATTGTGAATTCCATTGGTACTCTAAATAAATTCCAATAATGAACGTGTTGAGGTGCCTGTAGTCTTCATCGTGCTAATGTGACAGTGACTTGGATTCTAGTGATGTACTAGAGTAATTTGATGTATAACAAAAATATAATCCAAACATTATTTTGTCTGAATTCACTATAATTCAAAAATTAATGTTGCAGTTCAAGAATATTACTGATGAGCACTTTGGTTTCCAGTAAATAATAATTTGAATACAAAATAACAATTTGAATCATAAAAAACAATTTGAATAAATAAATAACAATTTGAATAAATAAATAACAATTTGAATCAATAAATCAACCCAAATGAAGAAGGAACACAAGACTAAGACTGCTTCTGCTTCTAGATATTAAGGCAAGAATGAGGAATTTCACAAGCAAACAACATTGTATAAAAAAATCTAAAACACATTACAAAAAGCCCGGATGTAAGTCAGTCTCTTATCTAAAACATTCAACTTTGTAAATAAGTTTAGAAATTTCCAGGTGAAAATATAATGTTCTAGACCCAGTCAAAAAATAAACTCTACCTTCATTGATAATGATCTGACTATTTAATTCACGTCAACACAGACATATTAGCTATGTTATCTTGTTTACAAAATAAATGTTACTGATCAGGTATACAGTACCCTTGAATTTGGACAAGGTCAATTACGGTTTGCAGATGTATATAATATATAATCGTTAAGAAAAGCCAACAAATATTACTAATTGAACATACACAACACATGTCTTACGTTATGTGTTTATCAGATAGCACACACGCACACACATATATCAACGTATAGATACATATACATACATACATACATATATATATATATATATATATATATATATATATATATATATATATATATATATATATATATATATATATATATATATATATATAATATGCTACGATGTTTTATTTGACACAGTCTTCATATTTGTTACCTCATTTTTAGGCTTATTTTCATGTCTAGGATTAATGTTCTGAACTAAAATCTTCGTTATATTCGGAACGCTTGCTGATGATAGTACAATTATTTTAAATCTTAAAAAGAAATGCAGATATTTTATTACACATAGTGATAAACAGCAAAGTCCTAATGCTCTTCTAGCATTTAAGTCAATGTCAAAAATCAAAATAAGCATGAAGTAATATTTTGGAAGAAGCATAGTTCACCCCAGAATGCAAGGGTCAAAGGTGCGAATTTATTTCTCACAAGCAAAATAGAACTATACTCTTCAGCGAAGATTACTTTGTTTTTGCTGCGATATATTCTTAAAGTCATTATTTTTCTTTTGTTTTGTTTAGTTTGATTTTAGGTTTTGTGTTAGTGATAAGTGAAAAAATTAGGAAATAATTGTGGCTACTTTGTAAACGGTATTCGGGTTTGAAGATACACTTACATGAATGGAACGATGATATAGTGTTTAGATTTCATGCCAGTAACTTCAAATTGAAAGGCATATCAACACATGCAAGGATATATGGAACCTTGTTCAAAGACAGGTCAGGATTAAGACCTGCACCCATCTGAGTTAAGATCACGATCACCAGTTCTTTCTATATATATACTTTTATCCCAACAACACAATCGAAAACCTAAATATGCTTTTATCCCAACAGCACAATCGAAAACCTCCTATGGCTATGAAAGCCTTTTGGACATTTAAAGCATCCGCCATTTCACATACATGGACCTTACGTGTACGTCACACTCTATCATGACAACCATTAAACCCACTTATGGACTGACATGACTTTATTTTGGGAGAACTTTCCGAGATTTCGTTTCTTGAAGTATGAACTTGCTGTTAAACGTTCTTTAAGTGAATTCGTGCAAATAATTCCAGTTATGATTCACATTTCATAGGAAGTAGATTCGTTTTGCTTGCCGTATATTACTTATGACTAAGTTACATTGGTCTACAATTTTTTAGAATTCGTCTGCTTCAAAGAGCTATTTATAATGGATTTTGATGTGCTGAATTCAAACATGACAATAAAATAAATGATTGGTTTCTGTTTCCAAGATATTTAACTTTCAAGAATTTACGTCTATGTATATTGTGTAGAGATTAAAGTTTTAATCATAAATTGTAAACCTGTCATCTTTATCTAACACTTTAGAAAAAGGCACATGGGTTATATAAACAAAATTTATAATTATGAACTAAAAGTCAGAAAACTATTATATATATGTAAATACATAGTTTAATCCTTATTTAGTATGCGTTTCTTGGCTTGTCCCTTATATTCCTTAAATGGAGCATCTCATGTCACTGTCCAGCAATAGTCTGCAAGCATCGATGGGCTCCATTTGTCCTAATAGCGTTTCTCCATTGTTGCAATATCCTGACGAAATACCTCGCCGTGCTTGTCGCTCACTGCTCCGCAGTCTGGTGCAAAACATATTACCACTTTCCATGCCGTCTTTTCCTTGCCACGCAGTGCATGGTCAAATACATCATCTCGAAGATGTTCACGAATCTAATGGCCAACAAAGGTACCTTCTTTTTATCTTAGCTTCACTTAACCTTGGAAATTTTCCACGGAGGTTCTTATATATATATATATATATATATATATATATATATATATATATATATATATATATATATATATATATATATATACATGCCTTTTAATTGCCTTTATTTAAACTGCCCGAAGCATGGTTTTAAATCAGCTTCAGTCATGGCTGCTTACCATTTATACATACTACATGTAAAGGGCAGATAATTAAGTGTTTATTTTTGTTCTATTTTAAAAGATTCCTGAAAAATGTTTCTTTAAATATGACGTGTCAGAGATTTTGGGAGTAAGAACCGTGTTTTTATCATAGATTTTTTGGGGCAGGTCAAAATCTTGAAAATAAATTTCTGCATTTCATCAGGTGGTCGAAATTATTGAGGGACATAAGATTATTTCGATATGCCCGACGAGTTATTCACTTAGAATAAATGAGAAGCCCGTACTGAAATTAGAGAGACCACGGCGTCGGGTTATCGGACTTTTTTAGTACTGACTAATAGCAGAAAAATAGAAAAGAGTCGCAGCTTTACGAATTGAACTTTTGTATCCAAAAATATTCCATCAGCAAACAATCTATCAAAAGGACAATTAAACTATTGATAACAAATTAATCAAAGGGTAAAACAACACAGTAATTCTAAACAAAAAAATATACTGGCAAAATACAAATTTCAATTTTGTTAAATACAACTTAATAAAGTATTTTTAGAAAGCATAAAGCATTTAAGACGTTGCAAGATAATTTTTAGGGTAGACAATATTAAATAGAATTTATGTTTATAGGAACTTTGGTGATCTTTAAAGGGACCTTGACGGGGGGGGGGGGGGGGGTAAGAAAGGTCTAGAACGTTAACAAATGCAACACGCTTTTGACACAACCTTTAGAGTAATAAGATCTGTAGCCTAATGACCATACGTCACCCACCTACAAAAACCCACCTGTACTAGCTGACACTCATTTGTACTAGCTAACACCCATTTGTACTAGCTAACACTTACATTTGTAAACAAAACGGTCGAGTGAAAGGGAAGTTATCTGAAAGTCACTAATCACGTAATTACAATCGAACACACAACTTTACAAATAAAATAGATGATATAAAGGGGATAAATGAGGGACACTCACATATATTTGACAAGCGAAACCACTCTTACAATAAAATACACCCTTATAAACAAAATAATGAAGGGAAAGCGGACCGTGGATGGTTACATACACATACTAATGGACAAATATACAAACATAGCAAATAGAAGGACGTTGATATTCAAGGGTCACTTTCATTTATTTACTGGCAAACTAATGCACACCCTTACCAATTATTACTCACATGCATGCAAGCTCGTACGAAATGAAATCAAGGATGACTAGTTACTGTCACAAATATAGTTACCATCACCACACCCGCTTTCTTACTTTTCAGCACCCCCACACGTACATACTGTGACACGAGTATATCATCATAACCTAAGTAATTAAAAAGCAAAAAAACAAAAACAAAAAACAAAAAAAATTTGTAACAAATAATGTATTGCATTATATACAAAGTCTCAAAGCTTGAATGTATAGATTATTCCGAACTAATTTACAGCGATGAATTCAGGTTTATGAAAGTGCTGATATTCCAATAGCATGGATAATTATTGACGTACTAACCGCCTTGATGCCCCCAATGATAGAATTCAAACTGCCATTGAAGAAATTCAAATAATCTCACAATAATAAATTAGTCCGGAAAGTATGAATGAGCTCATGGTGATACCAGAGGACTAACTTAAATTAAACAAATTCCTCTCATATATTAACTTACACACAAATAATACTTGATTCCTCTTAGTACTGTTGTTACTATAGGAGTGAGATACTATAATATAATCACATTCAATGTTAAAATCTGAGACACAAGTTGAGAGCCAGTATAAGGGTCGTTTTCCCATCAACTTAGTAAAGAACTTGCTCCAAGAAAGGTGTCAATTTCTAAAGACTACATATTGAACTCAACAACTGTGAAGGTGTTTATCTTTAAGTATTAATATTCTAAAGATCAAATATATATATATGCAAACACACTCCCAATTATGGAAAAATTTCAGTTACTCAATGCAAAATTGATATAAATTGTTTATAATAATAGACAACAATCTACACACAATGCAAAGTATAAATAAATTTTAATACAAGGAATGTTAAAGTAATGTAAGATATTGAATGGGTAATAATAATAATAATAATAATAATAATAATAATAATATTGATGACTTTGTATAGCACCTACTCTTTAGAAGCTCTAAGCGCTTTACAACATTAGACAGCACTTATAACATAAAAAAACCATATATAATGATATGGTTACAAAACAATAAACACCATGAAATTAGAAAACATGAAAACATGCTGAAAATATTTAAGGTAGGAAACATTATTAGGTCTTTAAGTTTGTTCTTGCAGTCAAAATAGGCGAGTTTTAAGAACACTCTTGAATGGGATCACTGAGTGTTTGTGTCTAAGTTCAGTCAGCAATTGATTCCATGTTACTGGGCCCTGGTATGCAAAAGAATGCTGTTCATATGACGTCCTTTTCATAGTGGGAATAATGAGTATACAATTGTTAGAAGAGGAGCGTAGGTATCTTGCTGCTGCGTACACATGAATGAGATTGGATAGGTATGCTGGACTGGCGTCCTTCAGTGAAATGTAGCACAGAGGACGAATTTTGTTTTTGATTCTGGATCGAATGGATAGCCAGTTTTGGGTACATAGGAGCGTAGACGTGTGCTCTTATTGGTACTCTAAGCATAATCCGATCAGATGTGTTTTGAACGTTTTGAAGTTTCTGGATTAAATATTGAGACGAGCCAGACAGAATTGAGTTACTATAGTCCATTGTTGAAAGTATTACTGAACACACGTGTTTTAGTGGCATCAACTGAAAGATATTTTGCGAATTGAGCTGACGCGTCTCAACTGAAGATATGCAGCCTTGCACATGTTCATGTTTACGTGTCCGATGGGCTACGGGAGCAGAAGTCGAAGGTAGTGGTGGTGGAGGTGGCAATGGAATGGCTTTGGTCTTCTTTTCTTTTTTCACTTCTGGTTTCCTTTCTTTCTTTTTTACTTCTGTCGAAGGAGGAGTGGACATCATCTTTTTAACTCAAGCTTTTATTTCTTCTCGTTGGGGTGTGGGGGACGGGGTCAACAAGGCTGCTGCAATCTTACTAGAAAGGGGAGCTGCTTTCGGTGTTTGAAACACTTCTCGTATCTCTTCTTCCTCAGGCTTTCGTGGGGTAACGTCTCTGGTGACCCCTATGGATGGTAGTAGTGGTGGTGATGGTGTGGGGGATGGGCTTTTGATCAAGGTCTTAAAATCATTCAGAGTGGGTAGAGCTGTTTCGTCTAATGCTTTTTTGGTGAAAGAGTTGCAGTCGTTGCAAGAGTTGACCGTACGTTTGCGATTCTTCTGTTTCGGACAAATCTTGGGGATCCATCAAGGACTGCAATTGGTGTTGTAACTGGGACATCTCAGTCAAATTGGGATTGGGAGGTAAATGCGGGGTGCGTTGTTCTTGCCAACGATAGTTTTCGTTCTTCCATGGGATGTCAGGGGTCGATTCTGAGATCTTGGTACTTCAGAGGGCCTTTTTATCTTGCTCCCACCAGTCCTCCCAACACGGTTCCCAATACTCCTTTCAGTAATAGGCCTAGCATAAGGGGTAAAAATTCCTCCACGTTGGACCATCATCTTCTTCTTTTGACGAAGGGGAATTTTCTGTTGAACCATTTGGCGAAGAACGTGACGATGTTTGCCTAAGCATTGTTTCTGGTGTTTGGACAAAGGGATCGTGCCTTTCAAGATGATCAAACAACGTTCGCACACGGTATCGATGACCTCTCTGGAAGCCGTTTGAATGTTTTTTTTCGCAGGGGTGGACAGATAACATGTCCCCATGTTTGACTAAACGTGGAGGCAGTCCTTTCCTTTTCTTTCCTTGGGGTTTAGAAGAGGAATGTTTTCTGGAGGGTGACATCTTTGCTTGTGGGTTCCGGGACACCAAACAGGCACTAACGTCGATGACTTAACACACGCCCTTTTATATTTTTTGGGGTTCTATCGCTTTGTCATAAAGGTGACAATGTTTTTTCCAAAATGCGCCAAGGAATCCTCCCCTTTGTTGACGCCTCTTTTTCTTGGACCGACTGTGTCATTTCTTAGGGTAACGTCGATGCTTGGCTAAGCGTTTTGTCGGATGACGAGTCTGCCTTTGTCTCTTTCTTTTTTGACTTCTTGGAGGTGACATCTTTTGGGAGTTCACTGATAACTCTACTTGGTCGCAGGCCTTTTTTATACTGGAAGGCGTCACCACTGATTGTCTTTACGGCGTATCAACTTCAGGACAGGCATGACACGTCGTGTAGGGGTACGCAACGGACTAAATCGAGCCATTTCTTGCTTGTTCACATCCAGTAACCTATGTAACATACCCGATCTCTCTTGGACATATATTTTGGGAGAAGGTACTTTGTGAGCCGCGGCAACTGCCACTAAATTGGAGGGTCCTGCCACTGGGGAACTTCTTGGGGTCATCAACGGAGACGTTCTTGGTGTGATCAACGTCTCCAAGAACTTTTCAGTTCTTGGTGTCATCAACGGAGAAGTGACTGAACCTGAGGCTACCGGAGACTCGGTCACTGCTGTGGCAGGTCGTGGTTTGCGAGTGTAAAGTTGCGTCCTGGCCGAAGTGCCTCTCTTGCGACTAGTTTTCTGTGGGCTATTCTTTTTCTGGGGACTTTTCTTTTTCCTGGGTGGTGACTGGTAAGAGGAGGGTCCCGCCACTGGAGAAGTTCCTGGAGACACTTGTCTCCTTGGGGACCTGGTGTTGACACCGTGGCTCTTTTTCTTCTTCTTAGAGCTTCGTTTGGCTTCTTTTTTCTTGGGGAGAACATTGGGAGCATTAGGATCCCATCTTAAGAGAGAGCGAATGATGACCCCTCCTAGAGTACCGCTCCCTCCAGGTTTCAAAATGGTTTGTTTTTTGGTCTGAGTGTCGATGCGGGGATCGGCCAGTTAGGTCAAAGCGACTTTGTTTCGATCAAAAAAGCGTTTGGTTTGATGAGGAATCTGAATGATCCCTTGCAGTAATTGACGTGCTGTCAAGTCCAACATACCAATCCGACATAACCCATGTTTACACACCAGCAAGATACTTACGCTCCTCTTCTGAAAATCGTATACTCATTATTCCCACTATGAAAACAAAATCATATGGAGAGCGTTATTTAGCATACCAGGGCCAGCAACATGGAATGAATTGCCCAATGAATTTCGACACATAAACACAGTGATCACTTTCAAGAGGGCTCTCAAAACTCACTTGTTTCGACTGCAAGAACAAACTTACAGACCTAATAATGTTTCATACCTTAAATATTCTCAGCATGTTTTAATGTTTTCTAATTTCATTGTGTTTGTTTTTGTAATCATATCATTATATGTTTGTTATCTCATACAAATACACATTATACAATCCACACAGAAGAGAACGACAAAAACACATTATACTCAACAAACAATCGTACACGAAGGCATACAAACACACAAATGCACACACATACACACATGCACACACACACACACACACACACACACACACACACACACAAACAAACAAACAAACACATATATCAGTAATGGAGTGAATGTTTATAGTCACACTACTTCACACTCATACCAATTGGACATTTGAATAGGCTTTTTCTACAGTGATGGAGTAAGTTGAAAAGGGTTTTTTGTGGACTGGAAGTTATTATAATCTTTTATCGTCTAGGATTGCGTCCCCGTCTGGTGGCAAGCTTTGCCACAGGGTAAGGTCTGCTTCTTCGGAACGAGAAGGAAAACTCTTTCGTGTCAATATGGCAGTCGACAATACCTCTCTCTCTGTTTCCTCATGTTGTAGCTGTTGCTCTCTCTGCCTCTGAAGTCTGTACATCTCCGTCCATTCTTCTTTATCCTTCTTTATTTCTCTCTGAAGTCCTCTTCTATAAGATCTTCGGCCATGTCCAGCATCCTGACGTTCTCTATCTCTTCTTTTTTATTTTCTGACAAGATGCAAAGGCACGTATACTTCGTTTAGTTTAGTTAACTTAGAAGGCATTTTTATATGTGATGAGTCAACATTGCATGGTCTGACCGAAAACTGCCTAGATTAAAAATTGTTAAGTGTGGTCGTGATAGAAAACTTCCCTACGATTTTGTTGGGTCGGAATACTATAGAGTTGATTTAATGGTTAAGGATATATACATATGTCAAAGAGCATATACAATGATACAACTTTAAAACAAACTATAAACATTTTTTCAAAACACATTTTTTTATTCAAACATAAAAACGAAAAACAATTAACATAAAATGTTTTTATCTAACAAACAAACAAGTTTGAAAACAAATAAAATATTTTCCACAAGGTTAACAACGTTGTGAGGTGAAATGTGATTTCCACTGATGGAAGTCTTTGGGCCATTGATATACACTACGTTTCCTAACTAAAGACTAAAGATAGCCATAATGGTTATAAAAACATTGATCTGCTTTGGCATTGTTTCTAGAAGAGTGACTAAATGTTCTAAAGATTATCCAATACTGCGTCGATGAAGACAATTCACACAATATTCTCCACACACGATATAATCTGTGCTTAGTAATTTCACATTATTGAATCGTGTTGTCTGGGCATTTCTTCTTATAAATTTGATGCTGTCGTCTTCTAAAGGTGGCCAACCATACGAATAAAAACACTCCACACAAACCTCTTTAGGAAAGTAGACGGCTACAAAGTGGGTTCATGGGAGATGACTGTCGTGTGTGTTGATGGTCCAGAGGTTTGCGATGAGGCAGTTCATCTTAAGCACACACCACTGGATTCCAGAAAGCAGTGTTCGAACTGTGGTTCTAAAGGTAATACATTTCCTAGGTATCCCATGTTTGTGTAGTTTCTTCTTATATTTTTCACCGGTAATAATAAGTCATCAATTTAATCCGATCATTTTGCTTGAAAATCTCTTTGTCTCTCTGATCCAAGAGAGCTTCGATTGGATGGATCTCTATAGTCCTCAAAGGAGTAGAACAATGATCACGCAAGTCTTTATACCACTCTTCGGAGATGAGACTCAAAGCGCCTTCAAAGATACCCGTCCAATTTTTCTCCTTGAATCATCATCAGATATTTATCGTGTTTAATCTGACTCGGATGATTGTTTTGACATCCATTGCAATCTTTCTTGATCAATTCCGCATTTTGTTCTACCAGGTGTTTGGCAAAAGAGGAGACTAAATATTGATCTTGTTCTGGCCATATGGATCACATCACCACATCCTCTCCCTCTTTGGCTTGGGGTTTGGTTTCCACGGTATCCTCCCATTGCCTTTCCATAGAATCTGCACCATTCCAAGAGGTATAAGTGTCTTTCATAATTTCGAATATACTAGACTGACTTCTCTCAAACTATTGATTGTTATCCTATTGTCGAATTCGGCATACAAGATGACGTTCACCGTGTTTTAACTGGTATTGGTTTCGTAAACTAAAGTTACATACGAATTTGGCTGGATTTTAGAGAGTGGAAACGTCCCTCGTCGCTACCTTGGTCTGGAGTGAAATCAAAGGCCCATAAAAAGTGTTACCTTCTGCATAAACCTCGTACGTAAAGCCGTGACTGGTTTTGGTTCCAGTTGTCCTGTGGCTTGGTACAGGGACTAGTACGATTTCAAGTAATTCTTAGTCTCGTCACTAATGGCAGGTTCGAAAGGCCTGACACACATGGTTTTGCCATGTCGACTGACCTTTGTCTTGGACGCGTTGTACTAATGAAACTCAAAAGGATTTTCCTTGAATGATCCATTGAAGGCTATATATTTGACGATATCTAACTTTCAGGTAATTGTCCTTGTAACAGATTATCTTCGATCATCGATTGATGTTCAGCATGAATGTCACGATTTGTCACATCCACTTGTCGTAAAGTTGACTTTTGAATCCCACTTTGTGGTTTGGTTCTTTATACATAATCGGTATTGTTTAATTTGCCTGTCGTGTCAGATTTCTATACCATAAAAGCATTAAGATGAGTGTTCTTGAAATTTCTCGTACGTAAAGAGATTTTCCTGGTACGCTCGGTAAGTGTAAGTGTCCATGCTGCTACTGACTAGTTTGGTATTCAAGTACAAATCCACTCCACTGAACAAGGAATGTATGAAATTGTTGACGAGGGCTACTTTATCTTCGTCCTTTATGTCGGGACCTTCCGTCGATGTCTCGATCGCTTTAAATTGTAAGTACAAGTAATTGCTATTCAGACCGATTTAATCTTCTTCCTTGATTTCAAACTCAATTGGAGCAGATCCTGAGTCACTGACAAAGGAAAAGGCATAAAACTCTCGGTGCATCGTTTCTTTTTCTTCTTTCTTTTTTCTCTATGTCTTTTAATAATCAAAAATATCTAAATCTCGGACGATTCCTTTTTTCTTGGTCTTTCTAGCTCTTAGGATGTGAAGTCCTCTTGATGAATGTCCTCGTCATTTCCTTCTGCGTTATCCTTGCTGTGGCGTCGGGGAAGCAGGATTGCTTGACTCAGCAGTGTCCATGGCATTTATAGGAGTTTAATGTCGGACCAAAATATCTTCGCCCATTTGAAGCAAGGCATTTTTGCCTGCTTTTAAGAAATATACTTTAGGGTTTTGATTATCGATGATGACATTTTGGAGAAATTATTTGCTGTGCGTCAATGTGGCATCCTTCAAAGCGTGTAATCCTCGTGTCATCATCGGTTTCAAAACCGGGGGCACTAAACGAAAGGCCGATTTCAGCATATCTCCTAATCAATGTCCTTGCTGCCGAACGAGGTCTCCGTGCCCTGGATACCTGACTTACAACTGTCTAGAGAATCGATCTCGAAAATGGAATTTCACCGTGACCTTTCCTTTTGATAATGGACTATTTTGTCCCAGATGTCCTTTTATAGCAATGTTGACAGTGTCCAAATACTACTTACTGATGGATAAATAGTGAGGATGTACAAATTTGCGGTTAACGGGATAACTGTTTCTACCGTCCTGGTCATTGGTCCTGGTAGAATCCACTGTAAATTTTCATTTGTGCTGAGAACGAATAAAGAAGGCGTAAATGAGTCTCCGTGTACAATCTACCGGCGGATTGAAAACGATTTTGGAATTTCCTCCACAGTGGCGTCACTAGGGATGGTGTCACCCAGTGCGATAATCCTTGGTGTCACCCCTATGGCCCTCCATCCGTAACATATCATACATAATCCTTAGCAATATTTTTTGTACTAATGTTATTCGTAAAATCGTAACTCCCGTATATCACTGAATTCAATGGTAATGAACAAAATTGTATAGCCAGGCATTCCGGTGTCACCCCCTCTCATGGTATCACCCGGTGCGGTCCGTATCCCAAACCCCAAACACCAAACCCCAGTGACGCCACCGTTACTCCAATAAGAATACGCTTGACATAATTCAGCCACGGTATGTTTATAACCTACAATTGGAATACAATCGACGCACGCCAGTACAAACCTTCTGATTTTTCTCCAACTTTTTCAGCCTACGACGATTTTAAAAGCTAACAGAAATAAAAATTATAAGTTTTTTGTTACAACATGCAATAGACTAAGAACGTATATTTTTTGTTTAACAACGAAAACCAAGAAAAGGAAAAGAGAAATCAGCAAGTGAAGAAGAAAGTGTTGAACAATGAACACAAGAAGGGAGTGTGAACAAAGCTATAAGTTTCTTACATGACGTTTTGGCCGAGATATAATATCTGAGAAAAATGTATAAACATTCACTAACCCGCAAACGTTTAGAAAATATAGGACCACTGAACACATTAGAAATAATCTAAGTACGTCCTTCAGTACCGATTTATTAGAGTCCATATCAATGCAAAATGTTTGAGAGGTGGATAATCTCCCGACTGCCAAACTGAGTATTGTCAACAATACTGATTAGCTATACTGATTGACACTACATATTAACAATGTCAATGATCAAATACATTTAACCAGCTCCAACTTAAGCAGTGAAAACGATTATAAGCACGTACTGGTCAATTGGACAAAGCCAAACAATAAGGAAAGGCAGAAACATTTTTGTAACAAGCTGTAATCTTAAGTTCGTATAATGCAGAAAAGTCAAGATGTTCACCGAAGGGGAGATTTGCTTGTTAAACGTTTAACTTCAAATCACAAACGGAGATCGCGCTTGCCACCTTTGTGCTCATAAACCTTTATTTTGTCATTATCCTAATTGTTGCGCGGCTCCTGGGGGATCTGACCATTTATTTCATGGCGTACATATTCTTTCTGAGATTGCAGCCTGCGTTTTGTACCCCGTGGATGGCACATGGAACAAAGAGGAAGCGTATCATTACGGGAACTTAAACTGCTCACAGTTTCTCTGGACATTACGACAATTTCTTTCAAAACATTTTTCAGAAAAGAAACCGATTTTCCCGTAACACAATGAATAGTATCCTAATCATTTTCACGAACTCAGGACAAGTACCGTGCTTAGATTTCGTGATTTATTTGGCACTGACTTTGGAAGGAGAGACATACTTAAAGGCTATTTCCACATTTTGTTCCATACCGAAGTAACGGGAAGCTTTATAATGTTCGGATCACGTTCGCTCTGCATGCTGGTTTGAAGATGTTGAAATAGAATTCATCTGATGTGAAAATATTTGTGGACAATTTTGATTGTTGTTTCTAGAGCACGGAGTTATCTCTCTCTGGAAAGAAGTGTCAACCATTGCCAAAGCGTGTGGAGATGTGTACGAAAAGAACTTCATCCTGGAGAACAAACTAGCCATCATACCACTTATGTAGAATAAGTTTGTCAGTCGTCGATATTCAGTCCAAGGTTTGCGTTTTGTTTAAATAACTCCTATAATTGTCAAAGCAACTGAAGCGATGGTAAAGAAAAGATTGGCTCTCATTCAGTGAATGGTAGCGATTTAGAAAAGCCAAAGATCGTGTATCGTAACTTGGAAGCTAGCTGTACATAGTTAAATGTTTAATTTTTGTTTATTATTTTAGTATGATTTAACGGTGATGAAATTATATGATTGTAACTGTGTCACACCTGATCTACTGCAATGCAGATTTAAAGAATTGAAGTGAGTATATTTTTTCTACTTCTGTTGTAAATTTGAAAGTTAGATATCACTAAGATTAAAGAAACTGAGATAACTGTAAGGCCTAATCGCGACTGAAACTCTTTTGTGTCCTCGTTTTTTCCTACTGACATATATAGCATTATTTAAACCTTTGGCATTCAATACTTGCTAACAACGTCATTGATATTTGTCGGTTGTAAATCTGTCTTAGCTCGCACCAGGAAGAATCGCTGTTACAACATGGAATACCACAGTTCGCTTTCTAATCTTAACTCGTCCAATGCAGAAACATTCCGTCATAAATAATGACGTACACAGATCGCTGGATTACGTGTTTAACCTCATATATTTTATTATTTCATTAATGGAATGTGTTAATCTGCGTTTTGTCTGGAATCGGTGTACCGTTGTTTCATCTGCTTCTAAAAGCTCCTTATCTTTAAGTTTTTCACTCTCTTGAGATATTATGAAGACCGGATCTATTTTCGTTGACACTGACATATGTCCTTTCTTCGGACAATTGACATAAAATACATCTTGACTTTTCTCTACAGATGTGTAGTCTGAAGTTTCTCCAGAAGTGTAATTTAAAATGTATATCCGAATGACTTTTACAGAAGCGCAGTCTGTTGGGGATCTTCCATCTTCACATGTTGAAACTAAGTGAGTGGTTTTATTAGGTGGAGAGGACTCTATATATAGGACATAGAGTGTACTCTAGTGAAACCACACTAAAATGATCAACTGGTACGAAACAGAAACACTTTTTCAGTGCAAAATGCAAAAGCCACGACGACGTTCTGTACGGCCTCAAATTCTGACAGAAGTTCACTTTAGCTATTTTGAAGAGGAAGAATGTTCATTTGGTAAAATGATAATTTTTTTCGTTTAGATGAAAAAGTTCTTTTTTCCTCTCCCTCTCTCTCTCTCTCTCTCTCTCTCTCTCTCTCTCTCTCTCTCTTATCTTTGTTCTATATTCATTATGTATTAGGCCTCTCGATCACGTGCCCAATTAAACTTTGAAGGATATTTTCTTTCATTCGCATTCACGCTTAGAGCATCTATAGCGATGGATTCGCAAGTATTATTCGGCCATCGTCTACTCGACAAAAAAATCAACAACAATGAGCCAGAGCATAAGCGGACGACTAAATGAGACATTCTTGTATTTGTTGAAAGTGGAATACTTCCTGGACATAATAGTGCAGATGGATAAGAGATTGACCAAAAGAAGCCACATCTATTTTACATAGGTTTAAACTCGGGAGAGAGGATCAAGAAAGACATGAAGAGAAAAAAGACACATGATGAGAATAAGAAAAGAGGGTAAAACTGGAGCAACATAAAGGGATGCTTCTGGAAGGAGGAACAAGAACGACAACGTCATCGGCATGAAGAGTCCTCATTACACGAAACAAGAACTGCTATTATGACGATAATCAGCATCACTTTCCGATTTCGGTCTGTCAATCGTGGGAGTGGCGACTTAGCCACAGATGTACTGCCTGTGGAACCTGGATATATGGCTACCAAAGATAGTGGCCAAATTATTCCAAGCCGTATCAGGACTAAGACACATGGCTCTATTCAGGGACACTCTGATCTCTCAGAAACAGAGATACTACTTAAATTGTTATCACCATGCTGAGTTGTGTGTGTGTGTGTGTGTGTGTGTGTGTGTGTGTGTGTCTTGGTCTTATTATGTCCTTTAGAACTAAAATTGAAAAGACATAGGTTTTTATGTGTAATGTATGAACTCCTATTATTTTGTGTGGGATAAGATATAAACAGGTTTATGTGTATATTGTGTAAAACCCCTACCATTTTCATGAATGTTTCTGTATGCGTGAGTACTCTCTGCCTTTTAATTGTTAATAAGTGTGGTGTTAGTAAAACGGCACCTATGTTAGAAGGCAAGGACACTGGTCAGTCAAAACAGCATGTCGGTTTGTAAATGTATGTATTGGTCAGTAGACGAATGAGTGTTGGTCAGTCGGTAGATGAATGAGTGTTGTTTAGTAGTTGGAGGTATTGTTTAATAGGTAAGGCTGTTTGTCGATAGGTTGTTTTGGTACTTGTCAGTCAGACGGAGTTTAGTTACTAAAAGCGTATGTTGAGACTACGGGTATTAAAACATAACCTATTCCCTTGAAGTAAGAATTCAACTTTGGATCTGGACTAAAATATGGGGTCAAGGGGAACTGTTGTTTAGCATGTTTACAACTTCTGTAACTCATGGTACATGATTTTATCTAGCTTTATTAATTTTTCTTTATGGCTGTAAATTGTAGTGAATATCTTTAGTTAAATTTTGGCTATGTGACTAGTACCTGTTTCCGGAATATTATAGTGTAAAATTACTTAGGATCTATAAAAAGATGCTTACTTATGTGTTGACAATTACTAAAAATAATCTTAACAATAAGATTAGTTGACCACTTTGGGTTAATTTCTATTTGGCTGTTGGGGTTTAGACGGTTCTAGAAGAATAAAGTAATTTCCCATTGGCGATGCACAAGTGTTGCACATCATTATAAATCAGGCAAGTGATACAGTAATACATCAGAATCTACAGGCCACATCAACATCTTCAGCGATGGAAATTATTTGGAATACAACTAAAATTTAACCAGAACTTTATTCATCAGGACTTATATTAGTAATTATTGGACTATTTGGGATTTAATTCGCAATACCCTATGTTCGTTTTGCATTTTCACGTTGTATTATATGTGTTACATTTTACAGAGCTCGTTGCTCCTCACTCTTTTCTAATACTTATTGTAGACCAAAGAGCCGTAATACAATACAGAAGATGCCTCTGTGTTTGTTTGTATCACTCTTATCACTGGGGTTCAGGAAAGTAGTTCGAATCAAAGAATTTATTAACTAGAGCGTTCATAAATGGTACGATTTTTTCAATGGTGCATGAGATAAAAAGGAGTATGCATCATATCTCAATGGCTTTTGTTTTTTACTTCAAGTAACCGTCTCATAATTGTATCATTTATAATAGTCATCATCCTGTGTTTGAGGACGTTCGTCACTAATAATAACTCGAACACAGTCTTCTTCCATATATATTTAAAATCTTATTACCAGTTTGGGGGTGGGAGTGATACATTCCACTTCATGTTGAGAATAATGCGTTTCCTGTTTCAAGATATACCAGAAATGTTGAGAGTTCTCCTCTTTTCAGTTTATATTTTGGGGATCTCAATTATATTTTCCTGAGTGCAATGATTGATTTATACTCTTTATATAACTGAATATCAACTTCAGTATTTGAGAATTTAAAGCATCGAAAACGAAAGTTATATTTTATTTTGCCTTATCGCTTTCCAACAAAAGATGTTGTGTTATTATGAGATCAGGCCGGTTGCCTTGAGTATGAAAAATCGAACAAAACCCGAAATCTTAACACACGTTTTGTATGTCTCTGCATTGAAAAAGTATCCACATCATAATCAACATTATACCCATGCACACAGTCAAGTGCTCCATGATCAATGTTTCATGACGAGTCTAGAAGAAACGTTGCAAGAGTATCTGGAAAAAGCATGGACGCAAATCCCAGACAAAGCATCTTGAAAGAGAGGCATAAAGACCTGAGCTATATTTCGATACACCAACTGATTTCCCATTCTTTTTCTTCGACTTGACAAATCTTTTCCACACAAAACCAAACGTATGATAATTTTGTATCATTACGTCTAAAGATGATTGCATGGGAAGTTCATAAACTCCTGGTTCACAACGAGTGCACAGCTCTTTGGAATCGAGCTGTGTGTGCTCAAGATGAACGGTATCTAGAGCTTGTGTTATCAACGCAGTCGATTGTCATAGCCTAATGACTAATTATTTAGCCGTTTACTTTCCCAACGACGACAGCGATGAACATTTGGATTCATATATTACCCCTCAAGAGGACGATGTTCCAAAATAGACATGAGGTTTTGTAATCGTTATGATGGCAAAATGAAACTACACTTCACCATTTGAAATCTAGTCTTACTCGACTTAGTTGTCAATAAGTTTAAGTTCACCATTTATGGGCATCTGTGCATTATGCGAAAGGAACTGTACCTAATCCTCACTCTTCATGATTGGTTGATTTTCAAGTGAATAAATAATGATTTTAATAAACGTTGTTTTCTCGTTTTAAAGAAAGGAAAACTTTGTCAGATTTTCTCCAAGTCCGTACTTCAAGAACACACAGAGGTGCGTTCGTCAGCCAAGTCATCCATCGTCGACTCGACAACAAAGGAAATGAGCTAGAGCATGAACGGATGACTAGATGATGCATTATTTATTTTTCGGAGCGGATGGAGAACAGCCTGGTTTAGTATCAAAGATGAGGTTTACATCCGAATAAGAAACTGACCAAAAGAAGCCAAACATATTTTGGCATGGGAGAAAGACTTCTGAGAAATATGATGAAGAAAGAAATAGAGAAAAGAGCATGGTGGGAATGTGATAATATAATGAAAGTGGAGCAGAAATGGGGGACGCTGCAGGAAGCCAAAGAGGAACAGTAGCGGCCCTTCCAGCAGTGGGGTTACGAACAAAACGGCAACAGCAGCAGGATAAAGATTACCCCAGCTCCCAAGAAATGAACAGTTAAAAAGTGAAGCTAATCAGCTTCACTTTCAAATCTTTTTATCCATTAATCTTTCATGTGGAGACGGATGTATTATACAACGTGCTGGCCTTGGTGATGTGGCAAAAAGTCAAGTCTTTCTGAGGGATAATAACTATGCCATTTTTACTGTCAAAGATATTACTCAGATTGTTACCAAAATGTTGTGCTTATGTTTGCATGTCTTCGTCTTAGTATGTCTTTCACAACTATGCCTTAAATCACCATGAACGAGTGTGTGTAATGTAAGCACTCTTACTATCTTTGGTACAATTGCATATTAGCATGTACTTAGTTGTGATAGTATAGACTGTATAAGACAACATGTTTACATAGCCTTATTTGTCATATGGACTGTATGGACAACAAGTGTATTTATCACTTGTCATCCAAACTGTATGGACAAAAAGTGTATTTAGTCTCACTTTTCATCGAGACTGTATAGACAGCAAGTGTAGTTAGTCACACTTGGCATCTAGATTGTATAGAGAAGTGTACTTAGTTTCACATGTCATCTATACTGTATAACCAGCAATTGTACTTAGTCTCATTTGTCATCCAAACTGTATAGAAAACAAGTGAAATTAGTTTCACTTGTAAACTAAACTGAATAGCAAGAAATGTACTTATTCTCACTTGTCATCTATACTGTAAAAGCAAGTGTAGTTAGTCACACATGTCATCTACACTGTATAGACAACAGGTGTACTTAGTCACACTTGTCATCTAGACTATATAGACAAGTGTAGTTAGTGACACTTGTCATCTATACTGTATAACCAGCAATTGTACTTAGTCTGACTTGTCATCAAAACTGTATAGATAACAAGTGAAATTAGTCTCGCTTGTCAACTAGACTGAAGAGCAAGACATGTGCTTACTCTCACTTGTCATCATGACTGTATAGAAAAGTGTCGTTAGTCACTTGTCATCAATACCGTATAGACAGCATTTGTACTTAGTCTCACTTGTCATCCAAACTCTATAGACAACAAGTGAAATTAGTCTCGCTTGACAACTAGACTGAATAGCAAGAAATGTACTTATTCTCACTTGTCATCTATACTGTAAAAACAAGTGTACTTAGTCACACTTGTCATCTAGACTGTATAGACAACAGGTGTACTTAGTCACACTTGTCATCTAGACTGTATAGACAACAGGTGTAATTAGTCACACTTGTCATCTAGACTGTATAGACAACAGGTGTACTTAGTCACATTTGTCATCTAGACTGTATAGACAACAGACATACTTAGTCACACTTGTCATCTAGACTGTATAGACAACAGGTGTACTTAGTCACATTTGTCATCTAGACTGTATAGACAACAGACATACTTAGTCACACTTGTCATCTAGACTGTATAGACAACAGGAGTACTTAGTCAAACTTGTCAAAAACAGTTTAAGGAGATACTTAGTTATGTCTTATAAAAAAGGGAAAATGGCATTGAGCTGTGCCAACCGTTAATTCAAATTTGTGTTTTTACTAGCAAATATATTTGTCTAAAAACAATTAAAATGAAATTTTTTTAATTATGAATTGTTTTATTCACATTTTTGCACTTGACATTATCTAAGCACCTTTTACCTAATGGAGGTAGTAAGTGCCTCATCGGTCCAAGGACAATACCCAGGCACCTCTACAAATTAATCCTTTGCAACACCAAAATGAGAAGTGAAGAATAGTGCACTGCCATCTGAAGTAAATGGCAAATAATTTAATAATATTGATGAGTGTAATTTATATTGGTCTTATATAAAAAAAATGACCTTAAGCTTGACGTAAACACAAGACAGTTGTACTATCTTCTAAAACGTTTACACTTTGCCGACAAAAAATCTTAAATAAGTTGTATTTACATGTATATCAAGGCTTTGTGCTAATATATCATTTGGCACTACATCGTCTCATTTTTTTCATAAACTGTAACTGAGGTTATATTTCTTGATGTGGACTGCATGTTGTAAGGGAGAGAAATTAAGGAAATACATAAGCTGTGATATTGTTCTTTCCTCTACCATAGCATCCATGTAATATAGTAAATATCTTTCCTTAGCTGCTGAAATCACCTCATCGTTTTCCTGAATTTATCATCATGCAAATTATTAATTAAACATTGCAATCCATTAAACAGGAGACTGTCTACAAACTCATTATTTCTTTCACGATCGTGTCGTCATTAAATCAATGCTGAATGATATGTTTCTCATCTTCCTGATAAATAATTTAATTCAACACAGTTTGTTATCCAGTTTAATCTACAAACTACATTTTTGTTATTTTGTTTTCAAGTACCATATTATTTATGTAGCCTCCTGTCAAATATGTGCAATGTTTGATGTCCCACCAAAAAGTATGTAGTGCATTGCAATTTAAGTCTGAATCAAACTGTAAAATGAATTTAGTTCTTTCCCAGTTATGGCTGTGTAGAATGTTGGTATCATTAATTTGAGTAGATGGCGTATAATGCTTTGTGTAACCTATTAAGTAAGGTCATTGGAGGGAAAGATTCTTTAAACGAACGCAAAGTTTGGACTCTCATGATACAGAATTATATTTAGATTGTATACAAATTTTGCCGTAAACGTTTTATAGATGTCAAAAAGGCAACTGAGTCATCTAATAAAGTATAAAGCCAAAAAATGCAAATGAGTCATCTATTAAAGTATAAAGCCAAAAGATGCAAAACAGTCATCTAATGCAGATTAAAGCCAAAAGATGCAAATGAGTCATCTAATACAGATTAAAGCCAAAAGATGCAAATGAGTTATCTAATACAGATTAAAGCCAAAAGATGCAAATGAGTCATCTAATACAGATTAAAGCCAAAAGATGCAAATGAGTCATCTAATACAGATTAAAGCCAAAAAATACAAATGAGTCATCTAATAAAGTATAAAGCCAAAAAATGCAAATTAGTCATCTAATACAGATTAAAGCCAAAAAATGCAAATGAGTCATCTAATACAGATTAAAGCAAAAAAATGCAAATGAGTCACCTAATAAAGTATAAAGCCAAAAAATGCAAATGAGTCATTTAATAAAGTATAAAGTCAAAACATGCAAATGAGTCATTTAATAAAGTATAAAGCCAAAAAATGCAAATTAGTCATCTAATTAAGTAGAAAGCCAAGAAATGCAACTAGAAGAATACCTGTGCATAAAATCATTTTTGAGATATAATGTATCATCGTGTAGCAGCTGAGCGATGCAACAGTAGCGGCTACAATACGGAGTAGCGAATATGCAATGAAGTAGAGATTATATAAGACAATTCATTATACCTTTTCATTTGTTTGATTGATTATAACGGATGCAACTCTTTGATATCTGCTCTTTCTGGCTTGTTGCAAAGTAAGCTTGTTATGACCCTATGGTCCTAAAACCTGCAAGTTTGGTAACATTCAACAAATAATTTCTTCTCAAGAATACAAAGTGAAAATTTAACAAGAACTTACTTGATTGTGAATTCCATTGGTACTCTAAATAAATTCCAATAATGAACGTGCTGATGTGCCTGTATTGTCCATCGTGCTAATGTCCCAGTGACTTGGATTCTAGTGATGTACTAGAGTCTTTTGATGTATAACAGTTATATAATCCAAACATTATTTTGTTAATGTTACAGACCAAGAATTTTACTGATTAGCACTTTGATTTCCAGCAAATATCAATTTGAATAAACAAATAACAATTTGAATAAATAAATCAACCCATATGAAGAAGGAACACAAAAAATAAGACTGCTTCTGCTTCTAGACATTAAGGTAAGAATGAGTAATTTCACAAGTAAACAACATTCTATATACAAATCTAAAACACATTAAAAGAGCCCGGATGTAAGTCAGTCTCCTCTCTAAAACATTCAACTTTGTCAACAAGTTTAGGAATTTCCAGGTGGAAATATGATGTTCTAGACCCAGTCCAAAAAATAACCTGTTTACCTTCATGGATAATGATCTGAATATTTAATTCACGTTAACAGAGACATATTAGCTATGTTATCTTGTTTACAAAATAAATGTTCCTGATCAGGTATACAGTGACCTTGAATTTGGACAAGGTCAATTACAGAATGCAGATGTATATAATATGTAACCGTTGAGAAAAGCTAACAAAAAATACAAATTGAACATACATAACACATGTCTTACCTTAAACCTAACCAGACTGTCTTATATATGTTTATCAGATAGACACACACATACACATACACACACACACACACTCATATATATGTATACATACATATAGATATATATATATATATGTATATGCATACGAAGAGCGTACATAATCCTTATGTTGTGAATCATATGCTACGATGTTTTATTTGACACGGTCTTCCTATTTGTAACCTTATTTTCAGGTTTATTTTCCTGTCTACGATTAATGTTCTGAACAGAAATTTTCGTTATATGCGGAACGTTTGCTGATGATAGTACAATCAGTTTAAATCTTAAAAAGAAATGCAGATATTTTATTACACATAGTGATAAACAGCAAAACCCTAATACTCTTCTAGCAGTTAAGTCAATGTCAAAAATCAAATTAAGCATGAAGTAACATTTGGAAGAAGTATAATTCAACCCAGGATGCAAGGGTCAAAGGTGCGAATTTATTTCTCACAAACAAAGCTAGAACTATACTCTTCAGTGAAGATTACTTTGTTTTTGCTACGATATATTCTTTAAGTCATTTTTTTTCTTTTATTTTGTTTAGTTTGATTTTGGGTTTTGCATTAGTGATAAGTGAGAAAATTAGGAAATAACTGTGGCTACCTTGTAAATGGTATTCGGGTTTTAAGATACATTTACATAAATAGAAGGATGATATTGTGTTACGATTTCAATCCAGTAACTTCATATTGAAAGGCACATATCAACACATGCAAGGATATATGGAACCTTGTTCAAAGACATTGGCAGCGTCAGGTCAGGATTAAGACCTGCACCCATCTGAGTTAAGATCACGATCACCAGTTCTTTCTATATATATGCTTTTATCCCAACAGCACAATCGAAAACCTCCTATGGTTCTGAAAGCATTTTGGACATTTAAAGCAGCCTCCATTTCACATACATGAACCTTATGTGTACGTAACACTCCATCATGACAACCATTAAACCCACTTATGGACTGACGTGACTTTATTTTGGGAGAACTGTCAGAGATTTCATTTCTTTGAAGTATGAACTTGCTGGTAAACGTTCTTTAAGTGAATTCGTACAAATAGTTCCACTTATGATACATATTTCATATGAAGTAGATTTATTTTGCCTGCCCTATGTTACTGTGTGACTAAGTTATCTTGGTCTACAGTTTTTTAGAAGTCGTCTGCTTCATAGAGCTATTTATAATGGATTTTGATGTGCTGAATTCAAACATGACAATTAAATAAATGATTGGTTACTGTTTCCAATATATTTAACTTTTTTACAATTTACGTCTGTGTATATTGTGTAGAGAGTAAAGTTTTAATCATAAATTGTAAACGTATGTCTTTTCATATCTTTATGGTTGTCTTACCTCTTTATGGTTGCCTTACATTCACCTGTCCTCTTTATGTAACTCTTTAAAAAAAAGGCAAATGAGTTATATAAATAAAATTTATAACTATGAAATAAAAGGCAGAAAACTATTATCTATATATATAGTTTAATCCTTATTTAGTGTCCACTTTGCGCTTCATGGCTTGTCCCTTATATTCCTTAAATGAAGCATCTCTTGTCACTGTCCAGCAATAGTCTGCAAGCATCGATGGGCTCCATTTGCCTGATAGCGTTTGTCCCTTGTTGCAATATCCTGATGAAATAGCTCGCCATGCTCGACGCTCACTGCTCCGCAGTCCGGTGCAAAACATCTTACCACTAACTGGACGGCTTTCCATGCCGTCTTTTCCTTGCCACGCAGTGCACCGTCAAATACATCATCTCGGATATGTTCACGAATCTAATGACCAACAAAGACACCTTCCTTTATCTTAGCTTCACTTAACCTTGGAAATTTTCCAGGGAGGTTCTTGAAGGCTGCTTGAGTTTTGTCCATCGCCTTGGCAAAGTTCATCCTCAGACCCAGCTTGATATGCAAGGGTTGTAACAAAAATCTTCCTTGATTTAACAAGTGGTGAATGCTGAACCCGTTTCCTCCCAGGCTCCAATAACTGTCGGAGTGGCCAATCTATCATGATATAGTGGGAATCTCTCGTATGTCAATCGCATTCGCAGCGAAAGCATCATTACTTTGTGTATCTAGTCTACAGACCAAGCAATGGAGCAAGAACCTTCAAATTAGCACAAAGCATCCAGTGTTGGTCATATTTTTTGTACCTTGTTATGTATATTTGATTTAATTTATATTTGATTTCATTTAATTGTTAGTTTGTTAGTTTTAAATATATATTATTCCACTACATATATTGTAATTTAACTTGATTTTCTGGATTTGACATTTTTCAGAAATTCAGTTTGGTTCTATTTGGCTTGACTGTTTTTCGAAAACAACTAATAATAGAAACTTTGTATCTATTGCTGACTTAGTTCCTGACCTTGATTCAAAGTCAGCAAGAGTTGAAGTAAACAACTTTTATTATCTTTTTAAATTCTCTTTCAAGGTAAGATTCATAAAGTGAAATCGAGGCCATACATGAAGTACATGACAAATAACATGTATCAGTTAGGTTTTTCCAGAAGATTGACCCACATCCGGGCATGTGTTTTGCGCCTTAGCTAGATTTATTGTTGATGTTTCAGCAAACAATAGTCATTACTTGCCTTAACACGTCCAATTGTTTTATGTTGTGACCAGTTTTTCCGGCTAATTATTTTATTTCTCAAATTATTTGGATTCCAAGAGATTATTTTTCCCTGGATATACTTATGCGATAAAATTAATTCTTGGACAAGGACAGTTATCGATAATGACAAAGAATTCAAACACTGGAATATTATTTTCTCTCATTCAACAAAGAACTTTTGACACATCAATACGACGCTGACCACAGCATAAAGCATCGCCTTCCATTTTGGATTTCATCAGGATTCGAACTCCGTTTCATTAGGACCTTTTATTACTAGGACTTCGATTTTTCAATTCTTCGATTATTCTTGGATTATTTTTGGATTTGATTCGTAAAACCGTAGGTTCTTTTTCTCACTTTTACCTTGTTTTTCTAGGGAAATAAATTATTTGTTAAATTTTACACAGCTTGTTGTCTACAGTCTTTTATTCTTACTGTTTGAAAGAGCCCAAACATGTAACGGCCTCAAAAGTTGTTTCGTGATTTTATAGTTTCCTTCATATGGACTGCATGACCAACTGGAACTGGTTCGTCTTCGATGAAAAAATGACACATTTCCACTCATCTGGATCACGAACGATGTTGACGGCTGCCATCACACCATCGATATTGTTACAGGCTACAAGATCGCCTTCCATGAAGAAGAATGGGACAAGATCCTTTTAACGGTCACGGAAAACAGAAACCCTAACATTACCTGCCAGGAGATTCCACTGTTGTAGTCTGGAGCCTAATAGCTCTGCCTTACTCTTGGATAGTTCCAAATTCCTGACAAGATCATTCAGTTCACGTTGTGTCATGAGATGTGATTCAGAGAAGGAAGATGGGAGAAAATATGGGTCACGTGACATTGATGGTTCAGGACTAGAAATTTCATCCTTTTCCTCTTCCTCGTCGGACTCAAGTGAGAATGATTTGGGTGCATCAGGAACCGGCATCCCTTCCCCGTAGGATACTGGGCGTAACACTAATAGAATGTTTGGATAATGCACAGTCCACTTTTTCTTCTTTGACACACCTTTCCCAACTGGAGGAGACAGGAGTAACAATTGCTGACATGATCTGTTGGCTATCTCCAAATCATTGGCACTGCAAAATACATAGATTTCCTTTACAAGTGTTGCAGTATACGTGAGGGGCTCACCTCTTGTCCTGGTCACAATTTTTGCAGCCAAAATAAAGCTGATAGCCGATCAACATAGTTGTTACATTGCACTTTTGTGATGCAAAGGTCAATTCACCGCAAACATAGCAGAAGTTATCTGCATTTTTCACACAAGTACGAGGCATCTCTGCTCACTTTGGTCAAACAGAAATGCGTCCCTTTACAAAATTAAACACCGACAAATTAGAGAACACGATACTGTATGAATTATATAGCTGATATAGTGCAATTTGTTTATCAGAGTAATGTAAGATTATTTATGATTCCGTCATCCATGACGTCTAGGAATAACATGATGCAATTCGTATCATGTATGACACAATACCAGCCTCAGATTGCATCATTCATCATTTTGACTCAAAAGCAAGTACTGTCCAAACCCAGTCATAGATTTATTAATAGATCCAGTCAAAGATGTGTTTTAGTCATTTCTGGTTTAAATTAAGATCCCTTCCCTTCATAACTCACTTATCTTCTCCGTTATTCCCAAGTCAAGGGTCGTATACACAGACCCAGTATCATATCTTTAAACCTAGAGCCAATCAACAAATTTTAGCATTATTTTCGTTTATCAGTGACCCAGGTATAGTAACGTTTGACTACATTTATTTCAAAAAATGTTGGCTGTAGACCAATGTTTTCTGCTCTTTATGCCGAATTATCCATTTTTGACGTTTCTTTTTGGACCATTGCAGCTATTTCTGCAAGACAAACATGCCGGCGCAGGTATTTATGGAAAATCATGCATGTTTTTCACCAGACATTTCCCCGCACAGAGAAATCGCAGTTTATTCGGACCACTCAATCTCGTTATTAATTGGATGAGTGCTATATAGAGAATATCCTTTTTGTGAGGGCATACTAATATGATAATGTCTGGCGTAAGCGGGTGAACGACTATTTCATTTCTCAAAGTGGGTCGGGAAGTGGGCTGCAAAATATTTCGAAAATATAATTCTGGCCTCCAAATACTTTGTGAAAAATATTCTGGTTCTCCTGTGAGCATAATTAACAGCAATGTAATGTCAATGATTTTAACATATCATAAATTATTTATTGAGATCAAATTTTAAGGAAATAAAATCATTTTTTGACTTCAGTTGTAACTTAGTAAGTTAACACTAACTGAGCAAATAAAACACGTGATAACCTTGTGTACTATTTGCGACCTAAAATATTTGTATCTCCATTTTTCTTGTTGAAATATACTGCATTTCTTAAACCATTGCTATTCAGTGCTTGTTAACACTGTTATTGATAATGTCTTGTGCAGATCTGTCTCGGCTTGCACCAGGAAGAACCGTCGTTACCACATGTAATGCCATAATTCCATTTCCAGCTTTAACTCATCCAGTACAGACACAATCTGTCATAAATTAGGACATTCATAGATCGCTAAACCAGTTACTAAATCTTACTTAATACTTTAATACTTCGCTGTTGACTGATTTATTGCAATACAGATAAGTATATTTCTATATGTATGTCTATATATTAAGAAAAAAATAGAAGCATACTTCATTGTTTTACCTAACTCAGTTATGGTAAATCATGTAATCAAATTTAGTAAGAAGAATGTTTGTTTACCAGTTTGTTGCAAGATAATGTGTTGCTAAAAGAGATGTGATTAAGAAAACATGAAAATAGTTTTTAAAAATTGCATAATTTTCTGTTCTTATTTCAGGTTTGTTCTGCCTTTATCTTGATATATTAGCGCTAGATTGAGTAAATCTGGTGTAACAAAACAGTAGGTAAAATATCTAGGTTTTATCGTCTGTGTTTATAACATATTTATTTGTGTTGTCAACTTCAAGAAAGGAATAGATAGACTTCGAAAATGCTCGTTCAGCTTCTTTGAGTTCCCGCTCAGAGTTTGTCCTATTTGTATCTACTGTATTTTCTCTGTTCAAAAAGTGTTTCGAGTTTACTTTTGTTTTGCCGATTGACTGAAACATCGGATAATTTCAATAATCATAGATTGCCTCTAAATAATTGGCAATAATCATAGATTACCTTCATATAATTTGACAATAATCATAGATTGCCTTCAAATAATTCACAATAATACAAGAAAGAGAAAAGGCAGAAAAAAGAAAGCACTAAAAAAAAGGTAACAGAACAGAAAATGGTTAAAGACTCGTCCGATATATAAGAAGACCATATAGAAAGTGCATATTTCCTTCAAGGATGAGTCGAGAGAGGTATTGTGAGGTGACCTCTAACGGAAGGCGTTCTAAGGAGAACGTTCTATTACTGCAACAATAGTGTATGTGTGTTTTGGATTTATAATGTAGTTTTAACAATCTGTCAGTCATATCGTCTGAAATGTGACAGTTTATAGTGATGTCTTGCACTGGGGCATGTTGCTTCGAGGCTACAGACGGGATATCCACATAATAGGTTATAAAGAAATATTTTACGAGTGAAATGACAATACAAAATATTTCCATTGTACAAGTGCGCATTTTCTTTCTATCTACTAAACAAAACATAGATTGCTTTCTATTTTACATTTCTAAAGCAAAACCGTCAATTTCCATGAAATGTTTGTCAATTCTGGGATTAATTGCTGCATAACTATATTAAACAAACGTTGATCGGAAATTTTACAAGAATTTTAGGATGGAGACTCTTTACAAATTTATCTTCTACGTATAATGAATCAAATTGTGTATTTTGTCAAAGTAATTACTGTTGTCATACAGTACATTAATATGAAACAGACTAAATTTAATACTCAGGGCCGGATTAGGTGAAGTGTAGGGTTCGAGGTGAGTCCGAAATATAAAAAGGGCCCAGACTTTCCGCGAAAGGGTACACAAGCAAACGTTTACGTGTCTAATAATTGAAAGTGTGCATGCTATTCTATAAACGTGAGCAAGAATAAATCAATGTTCAAATTTCAAATGACAAGTGACTATACGTTTGTGTGGGTACGTTTGTTTCTTTGGAGTTTTTTTCGGTTTTGTTTTTTTAATTAATTTTAGCTGCAGGTCAAAAGAAAAACTTCCAATCCAGCCCTGATACATAAACTTAGAAATGTTTACAGAATTAAAATAAAATAAAAGGAAATCAGGACATGTGTTCAAATGTCGTGTTCAATGAACAACTTAGACACAGGCCCTAGGCTGATGACTACAAAAAAGTCACAGGACTTGACTCATATTGCAGCGACCCGAACTACAATTTAACGCCTATGTCCAGAAAATAAGGGTAACGCTTTACCTACGCATATCAAATGCGCCAAAGCAAGCGTGTGCTTGCTTATTATTTTATATTAATCTTCTATTTCAAGACTTTAATCATATTGAAAATTAATGGTCAATTAATTATGGAAAAAGTTCAGTTACTCAATGCAAAATTAATATAAATTGTTTATAATAATAGACAAAAACCTACACACAATGCAAAGTATAAATAAATTTTAATACAAAGACTGTTAAAGTAATGTAAGATATTGAATGGGTAATAATAATAATAATAATAATAATAATATTGATGACTTTGTACAGCGCCTAATCTTTAGAAGCTATAAGCGCTTTACAACATTAGACTACACCTATAACATAAAAAACATATAATGATATGGTTACAAAAAAAAAACACCATGAAATTAGAAAACATAAAAACATGCTGAAAATATTTAAGGTAGGAAACATTATTAGGTCTTTAAGTTTGTTCTTGCAGTCAAAATAGGTGAGTTTTAAGAGCACTCTTGGATGGGATCACAGTGTGTTTGTGTCTAAGTTCAGTCGGCAATTCATTCCACTTTACTGGGCCCTGGTATGCAAAAGAACGTTGTCCATATTACGTCGTTTACATAGTGGGAATAATGAGTATACGATTGTCAGAAGAGGAGCGTAGGTATCTTGCTGCTGTGTACACATGGATGAGGTCGGATAGGTATGTTGGACTGGCGTCCGTCAGTGAAACGTAGCACAGAGAACGAATTTTGGATAGCCAGTTTAGGGTACAGTGCAGCGTGGAGGTATGCTCTGATTGGTACTCTAAGCATAATCCGATCAGCTGTGTTTTGAACGTTTTGAAGTTTCTGGATTAAATATTGAGACGAACCAGACAGAATTGAGTTACTATAGTCCAGTCATGAAAGTACTACTGAACACACAAGTGTTTTAGTGGCATCAACTGAAAGATATTTTGAGAATGGAGCTGATGCGTCTCAACTGAAGATATGCAGCCTTGCATATGTTCATGACATGTTGGTGCAATGTGCGAATACTGTACAGAGAAACATTTAGGTTTCGTACTGACTGTCTGAATTTAATGTCGGTGTTGCTAATTTGTATTGCTTGATGTAAAGGATGTGAATGAGAAAGTCTTTTTTATCAGAATCGCCTCAGTTTTATCCTTAATAACGTTCGTCATTAGAAGCAAATACATATTTCTTTCATCCAACACTCATTTTTACAACCAAAACAGATGACGGTAGAGAAAGGGCATGTGTCATGATTATAATACACATTTCATTCAAATTCTAGACGACCCTAAAGACATATACGAAACACCTTTAACGAAATCCAAGAGAAGTAGACCAACCTTGCCTACCAATAAATCCAAACCATATCATCATTATTATCAGTTGCTGCAATTGCACCGACAACGGCAAAGATAAATTTCCCCACCAAAATAAATATACCTGTGTATTAACATGCTATGTCAACTACTACTACTTCTACTACTACTACTAATAATAGTAATATATACCAACAGAATATTTTGATTTTCATTTACCTTTGGTATCTTCTCATGATCACAAATCACAATGAAATTTCAAACGAATCAATAAAGTACGTTTGTTTCTTGTATCTTATTCTGAATTTCTTAGATGGATTCCGCTTCTTCTTTTAATTTGGTCGTTCTTTTATTTCCCCTTAACGATCGGGACATTCTGAAAACCAATCTACTTGTCTGTAACACAAATATTATCCTATTTACTTTTGTGTTGGGACCTTTGTTCTCCTTTCATTGCACGGAATTTCGGACATATCACATGTACATAACAAATTACTCTGAGGAAAATTATTTTAGTTTTCATTTTAGTCATAAAAAAAATATTTTCTACGATGTTTGCATATTCGTAATCAAAAATATGGTTAACTGGTTGTCAATATTAAAACCAGGTTAAATAAGATAGAATAAAGCAGAATAAATTTGAATAGAAACAATTACAACGTTCACATATTCAGGATTTAAATGAAATTTATATAATTATTATGTTCGCTTTTCACTCCTTATCACGCTACATGTCTGAGGCATGATGCCCCAGTGCTAGACATCACTATAAACTGCCACACTGCAGACATCGTAGCGATATGACTGAAAAATTGTTAAAGCTATGTTAAAAATCCAAATCACACACACACACACACACACACACACACACACTCCATATCATGAAATAGTTCCCATTAACACACCATGAACATGTTAGTGTGTTTGTGAAGCTGTCAATTTTTAAAACTTTTTACCGCGTATCTAAAAGATCAACTTACCAATCAGGATAGATATGTATTCTAGTAAACATACCCATTAACTTAATCTTATCGAGACTGCGGTATGTTAGATCCTTGGCTTTCCTTTCCAATAATGTGACTAACCCATTCTAAATGTACAGGGAATCTGTTTTACCTCGGAAAAGATATCTAGAGAAGTGTCAGGGTTAGGTTTAGTTATCTACGTTTAAGCTATGTTTATGTAGTGTGACTGCAAGTAGGATAGACCCTAGCTTATTGTTTCAATTTCAGATATTTGCTGAAAGTTATCCCTGAACTGGAGGTGACCTATTTCCATTAGTTTGTAGTAGGTAGGTGCAAACTTTCTTGCAGTTTTATCAGCTGGTATCTACGATGCAGCACTCACCCAAGTTGCTTTTTGACTCTCGTTGCGAAACGTTTGGCCTTGATTAGACGTTTCAGGACAGGTATAATAAAACTACTTGGCAATAATAATGTAGGACTGGATGGAATAAACTCGTTGATGGCATTACTTTATATTTGCTTAAACTGTCGTACTGGCGAATTTTGTTGTACGTCGATATGTTCTGTCGAAATCATAGCGTGTCCGGCAGGAATTCAGGCATAAAATTACTCACCCAAAGACGCAACGACCACCCATCTATGAATCTGATATGTACTCCCTGACACTCGTCTACTTCGTACATCAATCGTGTAGCATTGGTCCGCCCTCCTAACAAACTTTCGCGTGGATTCAAACCTTTAATATCAACCACATCCTACTCTTCGATGATGAGTTGGATTCTGGATTTGTTTTACTACGTCAATCTTAGTCGTTTTCCGACATTTAGGTCACTTGGTAGTTTCTTCTTTCTAAACTCTGGCTTCGTTAGTATGTTTAGTGATACACTTCTTTGACGAATGGGTCTTCAAACAAAGAATTTATCAGGTATCGTTAAGGAAAACAGATATAACATGCATGAAAAAAGATCCCTGAATATCGTGCACAAGCTCTGGGTTTTCTATGCCCCAAAGATCAACGGGATCGGATCCAATCCCTTTTTAGTATGTTGTGTCCGCTTGTCTTGAGCTTCACTCAAGTAATCTAACGAACGCAACATTGTGACCAAATATTGACAACTGTCACATTGATAGATTTGAGTAGGATGATTGCTAGTTTGCATGAACTTTTTTCGGTACAGTAATTTGTACGCTTTTACAGTGGTTGAACCTGGCCTCAGGAGATTATGCATCCATTACTCCGATATAATTGTCAAAATTTCCACAATAATGCTGTAAATCGGCCACAATTTGTCAGCATTTCATTGGAAAATCTAAAGGGTATAAAGGGCAGCTTTTGTACCAAGCATAGAATGATTCTCGTTGCTATGTTCTCACAGAGTCAGGGTCGTAGTCGGAAACTACTGACAAATGTGGGGCATGAAGTATTAATTTTTCATCGGTATTAAAAACGTGTGAAAAATAGCTCTTAGCCATTTCTGTCATTCCAAACGTTTTGTGCAATCTGAACATAGCAAATTAAAACATGAACTCGTTGAAGTGTACGTTTTCCACTTTCACGTACATGATCTTGTTGACAGTACATAATTCGGTCCCTTGATGTGAATAATATTTCAAACGAAATTGTACCTTGCATCTCGAGGAGCTGTTAGCCATAACTATTGATGACAGTTCCCGTAACGAATTAGCTCTGCCTCGCTCCAAGTATTCCCAGTAAAGTTTAACAACCAATCAGCGACTTCAGAAAAAGTAAGAGCTACGAAATATTTTCTCACGTCCTCCTGGAATCACGTTAAACTTCCTATTGGAATGAAATTATGATTATTGAATGCACTGAATCACAAAATGCTAGGAATGCAAATTCCAGTTTCATGAGAACACTCAAATTCATAAAGGTAAATCCACTTAATGATGGATCTATATCTTTTCTTGGTCGTCGTTCAATACATATTTTGGGGGGCATGGGGTATGTAACGTTAATGGTATCACTCGACGACTTATTCACAAACGATACACCTCTTTTGGTGCACAAACTTGAAACTTTGTGTTATTTGTCCCAACATCCTATACTCATTTGTACCATCGGGAGGTATTGGCAAAACACATCTGATATTGATGGACAATACGTTGGTACAGCAAGTTGATCCATGAAAGACAGATTGTGTCGTCCGCTTCCTGTTGGAGGTGGAACGTACGTCCTGTGAAAACTACATAGTTTCCCTTTGGTTATGTCAAACTCATCATTGTATTGATGAACGTGTTAATTTGTGTCCAAGATATTGGCAAAGGTTAATTCCATTAACAGTCTCAAACGAACTCGATTTTTATCTTGATAATGTTGTTGCAATTCCGCTGACAATGAGTTAAATCAGTCCGTAATAAAAGGACCTTTATGTGCTGAATTTGAGAAGTCAAATCCTGAAATTGAAATCTGTATGCATAAGTCGTCATTGTAAATGTTTTGAAAGTTGTTTTATAAGTATCTTGAGTGTGGAAATAATCTTCAAGAGTTACAACACGACTTCCTTTCTTGTCTAATTTTGACTCCATCGGGGGGCCCCGAGTGGCCGAGAGGTCTAAAGCGCTCTCCGTTACGGATCAATGCCATCTCACCTCTGTCTGCGTGTGTTCGAGTCTCGGATTCGGCTAATGTGAGTATGTGAGAAATCTTGCCAGTAGCTTCTCGTGGGTGGGTGGTTCTTTCTGGGGTTTTCCCGCGTTCTTTCTCCACCATTAATACTGGCCGCCATGTATAGCCTATCGTGTGCTGAAAAATGGCATTAAACCCTGCAACCGACTCCATCGGTCCACTGAGTTTTATTGCATTGGATCCGGTTGATTCATGTCCTCTTCAAAATCGTTCTGGTGAATTTTGAAAAACTTCTCTCGTAATATGTAAAGTTTCTCCTTGTAATCTTGTCATAATTGTTGATTCAAATATTATTTGACTAAATTACCACTTTTACTACACACACCTTTACCTAAGAGAATACAATCATCGTTCCAATCACTGAAGATAAAAGAATCACAAAAGAAGTAGGTGTACAAAGAGTCGTTGTTCAAAAATACATTTCGAATAAAGTTCCGGATGAATATAGTTTTGTTTCATTCTACAATTATTTGAGTAGTATCTCACTTCGAAAAGGAATATCCAGGTTTTGTAAAGTGGTCGTTTGGGTTTTGATCAAATATGACCTTGAGAATGTTTCTTGTAACTGCTGAAAATCCGTTTCCACGTCCAAGTTGATGTCGCGGTAACGGCAGTTACTATCACTGCCAATCGATCGATCGATCGATCGATCGAGAGAGAGAGAGAGAGAGAGAGAGAGAGGGCAAACAGGTTTTAAACAATGTTCTAAGAACTTTACCAGACATCTTAGATTCGTAAATTTAATTTTTTGGGTTATGCACTAAATGATATTCCAAGGTTCGAGTATCACCAATGAATTGACATTGGTTCTGATGACGTTAAAACTTGGTCAGAAAATCTTGCAAACTTGCATGAAATCTTAACTTGACTACCATAATTTCTACCTTGAGTGTAATGTTGCTTGAAACTAAATACAGCCCATATGACATAGTTTCATTTGTCGCGCGATATTCGAAATGTGTTAACAAAATTAAATAAACTGCCTTTGAGTAATGTCGGTGTGTGCACGAAGTCTAGATTTAGCAAAGTCTGTAAGACACTGCTAAATGACAAAAACAAAGTTTCCAGTAACATAGAATATTTTTACATTGACATAGAATAATTTTACAGACACATTTGCAGCTAGTGAATTATAAAGTTAGAAGGAAAAAATTCTAAGTTCGACCTTGTTTCATACATGTAAAATCATGACTTTATCTAATAGTGCAACCATTTTAAAATTATCATAAGAAAGCAACGATAGTAGTGAATGGGGATACTATAGCCTCAATGGGAATTAGCATTAAAGACCCCCCCCCCCCGGGACACTATAGCCTCAATGGAAATTTAACATGGAGAAAAATCGTGGGACGATATAGCCTCAAGGGAATTTAACATGGAGAAAAATCGTGGGACTGTTGAGCCTCAAGAGGAATTGAACATGGGAATAGGGGACTGTATAGCGTCAAAGGAATTTAAACAGGGTGGGACTGTATAGCGTCAAGGGAAATTGAACATGGGATTTTTTTTATTTATTTTTTTTTTTTAAAATAAAAAATAAAAAAAAGGGGTAGGCAATCGAAAGTCATTCTCTTTTCGAGAAATGTGGGTGGCCCTGAAAAGGGCCTTTGGGTTTCTTCTGCTTCTAATTTTTTTCTATTTCTCCACCAACTTCTTATTTTCTCTCCTACACTCTTTCTCTTCTTTTTTTTTTTTTTTTTGTTCTCCTCCTCTTCTTTCTTCCTCTTCTCATTTTCTTCTTCTTTTTCAATTTTTTCATTCCATTCTCTTATCATTTTCCTTTCCTCTTCATCCTCCTTCTCCTCCTTTATTTCTTTCATCACACCACTTATCATGTCCTTTACCTTTCTTAAGTTATTAATCTCCATCTTTACTCGATGGGGACTATAAGAATAGTGGTCTTCATTTAGTCTCACTAGCATCTGTTCCATCATTCCCAAATTGTCCAGGACGTCTTGTAATGTTTGCATTTTAACCAGGTGGTTTGAAGCCATCTTCTCTGTAGAATGGTTTGAACGACGAATACTGTGGGTTCTTATACGAAAAGCGCGGACGTGATGGAAAACATCCCCCAAGAAATAAAATTGATATTACCTAGTTCATGACCAAACAACGCGCGGACGTGAAGGAAAACATCCCCTACTTTCTCATGTCATATAATATACTATCCACATTAAGTGAAGCAACCTTTAACAAACCCCAAATCTACTATTTACACACGCAAATCATTAAAACAAAATCCATAATCTACTATCCACACAATCGTACGTGAACGGTTACAAAACCCAAACTATACTCTCCACATACGCTAAGAAACAATAAACTATCCCATAATCTACTATTCACACAAACGTACTTGAGCTCTTATAAACACAAACACACAAACACATACCCTTACACAAAAAAGGAGTCAGTGTTTATATTCACACTACTCTACATACACACATTGGCAAATCGATTGTTATTTCTTTTCTAGAGTATTGGGTAACCCTGAAAAGGGCTGTTGGTTCTTTTAACTCCAGATGCACCTATCTAATGCTGGCACCTTCCTGGCCTGGCGCCACATACACATCTTCTTCCCCAGTTGCTTTTTACTTTATTTGGGGAGAGAGCAGAGGCGGGATAAATAGCTTCAGAATCCCAATTTTCTGTCTCTGGGATTCTGAAATTTTCTCTCTCTTTTTCTTCCTCTTCTTTGTTTCTTCTCTCCTCCTCTTCTTTGTATCTTCTCTCCGCCTCTTCTTTGTATCTGCCCTCCTCCTCTTCTTTCTCTCCTCCTCTTTTATCCTTCCCTCTTCCACAATGGCTTCCGCGGCCAGTTCATTTAGTATGTGCCTGGCATGTTCCAGATGCACATGAAGTTCCAACAGTTTCGCTAGTCTGGTGTTCATTCTGGTGTTGATCAATCAACATTGGTAGCTAGACTGACGATTGACTTTTAATTTATACTAAAAGCGCGGACGTGAAGGAAAACATCTCCCTAAAAACATAAAATTGATCTTACCTAGATCATGACCAAACAACGCGCGGACCTAAAAGAAACACTCACTCACCTTTTTATACTACCCATCACTATTCTAAAAATTTTCATTAATCACTTCAATATACTATCCACATACGCAAAGCAATCCAATCAAACCCCAAATCTACTCTTCCACACCTCAAACAGCAAAAAAAACATGATTTTAATCTACTATCCACACCAATGTACGTGAGCACTTACAAACACACAATCCTATACACAAACACATACACTCACATCACAAAAGAGTCAGTGTTTATATTCACACTACTCTACCTACACACATTGGCAAATTGATTGTTATTTCTTTTCTAGAGTATTGTGTAGCCCTGAAAAGGGCTGTTTTTTTTTTTTTTTGTTTGCTATGGCAATCTTTTAGTTTCTAAGAATGCGTCGTCCTCTGAGGATAGACTTTCTGACGATAGGTCTGCTTCTTCGGAAAGAGAAGAAGAACTCTTTGGTGTCGATACGACAATCGACAAAGCCTCTGTCAGGTTCAGGTTCCTGCTGCTGCTGCTGCTGCTGTTGTTGTTGTTCCTGTTGCTGCTGTCTCTGAAGTTTGTATTTCTCTGTCCATTCTTCTTTCTCCCTGTTCACTTCTTCTCTGAAGAGCTCTTCTATCAGGTCTTCAGTGACTTTTAACATTCTAACATTCTCTATCTCTTCTGGCTTCGGTATCAGACTGTGTCTGACCCTATGCAAATTCACGTAGGCTTCGTTTAGCTTAGCTAGTTTGGAGCACATCTTCGTAGGAGGATGAGTCGGCAATGGATGGTTAGACTGGAAACAAACCGGTTCTTAAAGTCAAAGCGCGGACGTGAAGGAAAACATCCCTCTACGGTTTTCGAGCCGCAACGTTCAATGAGTGTCATGAGAGGGATAGAGAGAGGTCAAAGAGCATGAATCAACATTCTTATAGCCAAACAAAAGACAAAGGCATTTTTTTTCAAAACACAACATTTTTTATTCAAAAATCACTTAACACTAACAAACAACTATAACATTTTTAACAATAATCCAACAATATAACATCAAACATTCTTTTTCAAATCACTAAAATTTTTTTCAATTTACACATTATTTTGGACAGGGTTGGCAACGTTGTGAATGAAATTGTGATTTCCATTGTTGGAAGTCATTAGGCCATTGATGGACACTACGTTTCCTAGCTTGAGACAAAAGATAAGCATAATGGTCACAAAACCATCGATCTACTTTCACATCATTTCTAGAAGAAGAACGAGGATCAAAATGAGTCACTAAATGTTCTAAGGAATAGACCAGGCTGCGATGATGCAGAAAATACACACAGTACTGTCCACACACCAAGGAATCTGTGCCTTGTAATTTCACATTATTGAATCGGGTGGTCTGAGCATTTCTTCTCATAAAGTCAATGATATCGTCTTCCAAAGGGGGCAATCCATACGAATCAAAATATTCCACACATCGTTCTTGAGGAAAGTAGACGGCTACCCAGTGGGTTCCTGGGAGATGACTGTCGTCCGTGTTGATGACATAAGCTAGATGGTCTTGAGGTTTGCGATGAGGGAGTTCATCTTTAGCACAGACGACAGGATTCCAAGAAGCCGTATACGAACTGTGGTTCAAAAGGAAATAAAGTTCCCAGGTATCCATTTGTGTGGTTTTCTTCTTCACAGGTAATGATAAGTCATCAATTCGATCCTGACCTTTTGCTTGAAAATGTCTGACAATTAAAAGGCGTTTGGCTCCGACTTCTTATTCTGGTCAAAGAGAGATTCGATGCGACGGCGCTCCAGAGACGTTAATGGAGGAGAAGAATGTTTATCCAAGCCTTTATACCACTCGTTCAACACGAATTCTATCTCGATGACACCCCAAGCTTTGTCCAGATATTCGTCCAATTTTTCTTCTTGGCTCAACATCAGACATTTGTCGTGTTGAATTTGACTGGGATGATTGCTGTGACATCCATAGCACTCTTCCTTGATCAATTATTTCATTATATCTGCCAGGAATGTAGCAAAACAGGAGACTAAATGGGCTTCTTGTTCTGGCCATCTTGACTTCATCATGATCACTTCTTCGTCTTGGGATTCTTCTTCTCCCTTTTCCAGGGTCTCCTTACATTCCATCTTCAAAGTTTCTCCACTTGGTAAAGAGGGATAACAGTCTTCCATAGTTTCTAATAATCTAGAATGACTTCTCTCAAACTGTTGATTTCTATCGTATTGTCGAATTCTGCATACGGGAGGATGTTCAACTTTGGATTAACAGGGTCTCGGATTGCAAACTGAATTTCCACACGAATCTGGCCGGATTTTATAGGGTGGAAATGTCCCTCGTCGCTGCCTTGGTCTGGAGTGAAATCAAAACCCCACAAAGCATAGCCTCCTGCATAATCTTCGTACGTAATACCGTGACTGGTGTTAGTTCCTAACTGTCCCCTGGCTTCGTACAGGGACAAGTACGACCTCAAGTAATTGTTCTGGGTAAAGTTAGGCTCAAAGGGTCGGGTACACAAGGTCTTGCCATCGCGACTGACTTCGATCTTGGACACGCCAAAGTGTTGAAACTCAAAAGGACTTTCGTTGTGGACTCCATTGAAGGCTGAATTCCTGACGATACCAACGATCAAACGTTTGGGTAACTGGAATTGGAACAGATGATCTTCGATCATGGATCGCTGTCCAGTGGGAATGGTGAACGTTTTCACTTCTACGCGTCGTATGGGATACTTGGCGGTCGTTCTGCTCAACGTCTGACTGACGTCGTTTCCCACTTTAGGTAACACTTCCACGCGTCGCACGTAAAGTCGGGCTTCTTGAATGATAGTTTTGTATTCATTGGCATGGGCCATCAAATGGAAAGCGGCACTCCTACGATTCAGTTTCAGGCGGACATCCACTCCGTTTAGCAAATACTTTTCTTGCAGCCACATGTCTAAATGCAAGCGATCCATCAGTTCTAAACTTCGCCCTTGCAGAATTTTATTTCTACGTGTGTTAAACCCCACATTGTGAGCATTCCCATCTTCTGTCAGGGCTGTGTCGTTAAACGTGTTTGCACCGGCCGTGTCAGGTTTCCATACTACGCAAGCATCCAGATGAGTATTCTTGGCTTCTTTTCCGTACGTCAAGTTTGTTATTCAAGTACAAGTCCACTTCACTGAACAAGGAATGCATGAAATTGTTGACAGGAGCTACTCTATCATTGGCTCCAGGATTGGTGTTGTCCGTTTTGATCACTTTGACTTTCAACTACAGGTAACTGCTATTCAGATCGATGTAATCTTCGGGTTGTCCTTTGATTTCAAACTCGATGGGAGCGGAATCCGTCAAAGAGGAAACGGGGTGAAATTCCACCCATTGGGATGCTTGCATGGTCATCATGGTGGGCGGCATGGCAAACAGATCCAGTTCCGACTTGGAACAAGCGCAAGACTCTCGGTGCATCATTTTTTTTTGTTCTTTCTCAATAATCGAAAACGTCTAAGTCTCGAACGGTTCTTCTTTTCTTTGCTTTTCTAGCTTTAGAAGTGTGAAGTCTGGTGAAAGGGTGTTTTCTTCGTCGTCTCTTTCTGGCTTGTCCTTGCTGAATGCCTGACTCGGTAGCGTGCAGGGCATTTATAGGTGTTTCTCGTCGGCCCAAAAGGTCTTTGCCCGTTTGCAGCAAGACATTTTTGCCTTCCTTCATGAAGGCTTCTTTAGGGTTTTGTTTGTCGATGATGACATTTTGGAGAAATTCTTTGCCTTACGTCAGTGCCGCATCTTTCAAGGCGTGCAATCCGCGTGTCACCATCGGTTTCAACACCGGGGCCACCGAACGAAAAGCCGATTTTAACATATCTCCTAAACCGTGTCCTCGCTGTCGAGCAACCCCTCGGTACACTGGATACATGACTTACGAGTCGTGAGAGAACCGTTTTCGAAAATGGAGTTTCACCGTGACTTTTCCTTTGGTGAATGGAATATTTTGTCCCATATCTCCTTTTATAGCAATGTTGACCGTGTCCAAATACGACTTGCTGACAGGCAAATAGTGAGGATGTACAAATTCGCGGTGGACGTGGTAAGTGTTTCCACCATCCTCGTCACCGTTCGTGGCAGAATCCACTTTGAAAGGAATGACACGCAGTAACGGCACAAAGGTGTGTCCCACCACGTTATACTCCACCAAATCGGAGTACACAAACATAAAATTCAGTCCTTGGCTCAGTTCTACCGGGGCACGAAATAACTTGCTAAAAGACTCGTTGTCGTAAATGACTGGTAATTCGTTTTTCTTGAGCATGGTCATTCTCATGTCCATGTCTCCGCCCAACATGTCAAACAATTCAGGACAAAATAAAATGGACACGATCTTACTCTGGTCAAATTTCATCAAGAAGCGACGAGCTGCTTTGTGATACTCCATGATGACACTTTTTTGGGCACTTTCCAAAGCTTTCAGAAACACGACATTAAACCTGGAGCTTATAGTGCTGACCAAATGTTGACCACTAAAATAATAACCTGGGGGAATCAACAAGTTGTAGGTCCACGTTTGAGTTTTGTCATCATAGGTTTTATTGTCATATTTGACATTCCTATCCAAGTACTTTTGCATTTGCTCGTCATGAACTTCCACCGTAAAAACATTTTGACTGGGAAGGACATTGTGGACTTGGGTCGGGTGAATGATTTCCACTAAAGCCACTTCCCAATGGGCTTCGTGATCTAACGGGATGGCCTGGGGTAATTTGGCCGTGTAACAGCACAACGTGTTCTCGGGAAACACCTCCATGGAACTATCGCTGGGTAAGGTTAAGTAAAATTGGTTTTCGTGACTCATAATTCCAGAGATCTGTGGCCGTCCGAGGGGTTACTGGACGTCAGAGGCGTGTCTCCGCCCAAAATGGGGTTCTGGTTGTGGTTGTTATTGGAGTGGTGACTGGCACTGACACTGGACACTAGGTTCCCGTGGTTCCCGTTCGAGGAGAATTTCAGGGAGGGATTGGGAAGCAGGTAACCGATGCAACTTCTCAATAAAATGGTCCACAATTGTTTGTCTCCTTGTTGCAAACTCAAATTGGCAATGGCTGCCCCGATGACACAATACACCACGAAGATTTGGCAGAAAAAGACGATTTGCGTTTTAGGCACACGTTCTACGCACCACACCCACAAGGGTTGTTTTTGCAAATCTTGTAGAGAAGAACTAGGTGAAGGAGTGGTCGACGTAGCTGCGTCTGTGTGAAAGGGCATGATGGTCACTTCTTTTTATAGTCGATGACTTGCGAAGCGTCGATCCAAGAATCAAAACTGGGTGGATATCATTTCCAACGTACTTTGACTTCTTTGACACGTCGTTTGCCCACTTTACGGGTTCTGCGTTCGAGAATGCTTTCGATGTCGTACACGTCGTCTTCTTTTTTGGTGACACGTTGTAACTCGGGCAAATAAAACGTTCCTTTGAGCACTTCTCCGTTCATGTCTTCCAATTTATAGACGGCAGGATGACGGCCATGCACTCGTCCAGTGACACGAAACAATTCGGTCGTCCAGTTAGGTAAGTAACATTTGTCGAAAGTGCGTTTGGTTTTGCCAATGCGCACCCAATCTCCTACGGCCAACATTCCACTTTTCTTGGGGACAGCCTTCGTCGGGGACGTACCGAACAGGCGCTCAAACACCAACACTTCGTTCTCGGGAGTCACTTCTTGCGGGGCACGTCCGATGCTTCGATGGTAAGATTGGTTGTACGCTTGCACCAGGTGCGGTAAGATGTCGATATACTTCAGAGTGTGGTGATGCGTAAAATATTTCCACATGCGTTCTTTCAAAGTGCGTTGAAAACGTTCCACGATGCTGGCTTTGGTTTCGGGATTCTCGGTGGTAAAAAAATGAATGTCACGTTTCTTTAATTCTTTTTGGAAAGCTTGGTTCAGAAATTCGGTGCCTTTGTCCGTTTGCCATCGTAGACGGTGACGACCGCCTTGTTTCAACACCCGTTGCAGGGCTCGCACTAACTCGCTGCTCGATTTGGAAGTCAAGGGCACGACCCAGGCAAACTTGGAAAAGACGTCGATGACACAAAATAAATATTTGTAGCCACGATTGCAGCTGGCCAAATGAGAGACATCGGCTAAATCGGCTTGCCATTGATGATCGATGCCTTCCACTCGGGTGCGACTTCTGGCAAACTTGCGTCGAATGGGTTTGTGTAAAGTGTAGGTAGCTTGTTCTTGTAACCATCGTTGCACTTGAGGTAAACGGAGACTTTTCAATCGAGTTTTGGCAGCACGATACAATTTTTGAACTCCTGAGTAACCTGCAGGATGGTAGGGATCTTAGTAAATGCTGGCTAAGACTTTTTCCATTTTTTTGTGTAAATAAGTCACCCACTCTTCGGTGATGCTACTTTGGATGGGTCGAAAGGGTGGTTTGGAAACGGATTTACGTGTCCGATAGGCTGCGGGAGTAGAAGTCGAAGGTAGTGGTGGTGGAGGTGGCAATGGAATGGCTTTGGTTTTCTTTTCTTTTTTCACTTCTGGTTTCCCTTCGTTCTTTTTCACTTCTGTCGAAGGAGGAGTGGACATCATCTTTTTAACCCAAGCTTTCATTTCTTCTCGTTGGGGTGTGGGGGACGGGGTCAACAAGGATGCTGCAATCTTACTGGAAATGGGAGCTGCTGACGGTGTTTGAAACACTTCTCGCATCTCTTCTTCCTCAGGTCTTCGTGGGGTAGCATCTCTGGTGACCCCTATGGATGGTAGTATTGGTGGTGGTGGTGGTGGTAGTGATGATGGTGCTGGACTTTTCTTCAAGGTCTTAAAATCTTTCAGAGTGGGTAGAGCTGTTTCGTCTAAAGCTTTCTGGTGAAAGAGTTGCAGTCGTTGCAAGAGTTGACCGTACTTTTGCGATTTTTCTGTTTCGGACAAATCTTGGCGATCCATCAAGGACTGCAGTTCGTGTTGTAACTGGGACATCTCGCTCAAATTGGGATTGGGAGGTAAATGCGGGGTGCGTTGTTCTTGCCAACGATGGTATTCCATCCATCGTTTGTAAGGCACTAAAGCTAGTTTTCGTCCTTCCATGGGGTTGTCAGGGGTTGATTCTGAGATCTTGGGACTTCCGAGGGCCTTTTTATCTTGCTCCCACCAGTCCTCCCAACATGGTTCCCAAGACTCCTTTCAGTAAGGGACCTAACAAGAGAGGGAAAATGCCTCCACGTTGGAATTTTCTTTTGAACCATTTGGCGAAGAACGTGACGATGTTTGCCTAAGCATTGTTTCTGGTGTTTGGACAAAGGGATCGTGCCTTTCAAGACGTTCAAACAACATTCGCACACGGTATCGATGACCTCTTTGGAGACCGATTGAATGCGTTTTTTTCGTAGAGGTGGAGAAGCTTTGGACAGGACAGATAACATGTCCCCATGTTTGACTAAACGTGGTGGTAGTCCTTTCCTTTTTTTTCCTTGGGGCTGTTTAGAAGAGGGATGTTTTCTGGAGGGCATCTTTGAGTCTTCAGCACCAAAAACACTGATACCACCGACTTGGTCACAGGCCTTTTTTATACTGGAACGCGTCGCCACTGATTGCCTTTACGTCGTATCAGATTGAGGACAGGCATGACACGTCGTGGAGGGGTTCGCAACGGACTAAATCGAGCCAGTTCTTGCTTGGACAAATCCAGTAAACTTTGTAACATGCCCGATCTTTCTTGAACTTTGATTTTGGGAGAAGGTACTTTGTGAGCAGCAGCCACTGCCACTAAATTGGAGGGTCCTGCCACTGGGGAAGTTCTTTTTGGGGTCATCAACGGAGAAGTTCTTGGTGTGATCAACGTCTCCAAGTACTCTTCAGTTCTTGGTGTCATCAACGGAGAAGTGGATGAACGTAAGGCTGCCGGAGACGCAGTCACCGCCGTGGCAGGTCGTGGTTTGCAAGTGTAAGGTTGCCTCCTGGCCGAAGAAGTGCCTCTCTTGCGACTAGTTTTCTTCTGTGGACTTTTCTTTTTCTGGGGACTTTTTCTCTTTTCTTTTTCTGGGGGCTTCTTTTCTTTTTCCGGGGTGGTGTCTGGTAAGAGGAGGGTCCTGCCACTGGAGAAGTTCTTCTTGGGGACCTGGTCTTTTTCTTCTTCTTGGAGCTTCGTTTGACTTTTTTCTTGGGGAGAAGTTTGGGGGCATTATAATCCCATCTTAAGAGAGAGCGAATGATGACTCCTCCTAGAGTACCGCTCCCTCCAGGTTTCAAAATGATTTGTTTTTTGGTTTGAGTGTCGATGCGGGGATCGGCCAGTTGGGTCAAAGCAACTTTGTTTCGATCGAAAAAGTGTTTGGTTTGATGAGGAATTTGCATGATTCCTTGGAGTAATTGATGTGCCGTCACCGTGAACCATAGTAAGACTTCTTTGAGACTAGCTTCTAAGACACGAGCTCGTATTTGTGGATTTTTTTTCTCGACTAATGCCATACAAGGCACGAATCAATTTGACGGGAAGATGCCACTGAAGGGACGTCATGTTCAAAATGTGTGTGAGACAGACGAAAAGGGTCTAAGGTTTTTATAGATTTTTTTTGTGGAGTGAAATTAAGTCGAGGACGGAGACGTGTACAGGACAGGCCCTCCGTCTTGACACCAGTGGTGAAACAAGTGGGTACGAAATCGCAAATCCTCGGGGGTCGTAGGTTTCAAATCGACGAGTAAATAGGCGTGTGGCGTTTGAGTGGCATCGTCGTACGCCTGAGTCAGCCAAGGCGTTCCTAATTGTTTGGCTAAGACTTGCACTTGCGATTTATCTCGAGGGCTTTTAAACAAGACCACGTAATGCGCATTGAGACTGATGGTGCGATGGGCTTTACTTTGTTGAAACAAATTTTGGGTGATGTAAACGACACTGGCATTACGGTGATGCCCTTTGCGCGTGAACCACAGTTTAATTTCTTCTTCGTCTTCTCCTAACATGTCGTCGAAAATGACCAAATGGGTTTGACGGGAGTCAGAGACGATGCCGTCGTCTTCTTTAGGAATGTCTTCCACAAACACGATGGAATCGCCTTGACTTTCTCGCAAGAGGTTGTACGCCGATTGCCACTCTTTGTAACACCACACGATCCGTTGAGGTGGCCGATCGATCAAATGATGTTTATGTTCGATCAAACGTTTGACGAATTCGGTTTTGCCAGAACCGCTAGGTCCAGCAATGAGCATGTTAAAGGGATGGCGAAGATATAAAGCCTCCCAACTGGCACGATCTAAGTGTTCGTCGATGACTTTGACAGTAGAGGAAGAGGGAGCAGAGACAGCAGAGGTAGCCATAGTGTGAGAAATGTCACTTGTGACACGAAAACAAACAAGACAAGAGTTTATATACTTTTTTCAGAACACGTTTATTCAATGTTTCAAACATGAATACGAAAGACAAAAATACATAAAAGCCAAACGCTTAAGTACAAGGATAAAAGGCACATGATAAAAATTAACGTGGAATAAAAACAAGTGTCTGTACAACATGTTTTGGGTAATGTTCTAACCAGTTCTATAGTAGGGGGTAAGGTCACACAAGTGTCCTCCCGAAAGGGTCTTTCAGGCCTGTCCACGACAGTAATGTCCTGGGTGACGGGTTCCTCTGGAACCGTCACTAACACTGGTTGAAAAGTAACTTTTTTCCTTGAACAACTCTCGTGCATACTGGGCCACTTCTTGGGTCCAAGCCTCAAAATCCCATTCTTTCCAGGCACGGACATCTGTCCAATGGGGATGTAAGTCACAAGCTACACACACATCGTCATACACGTCTTCGGTAGCTAAAAGTTGACGAATCTTTTTTTCCTGTTGAGGTCGAGAAGTATCCAGATGAAAACGCAAGGCTTTGAGCAAAAGGAGTTTTTCGTGACCATTTAAGGCCATGGGGGATGTGGTAAGTACTGATCGTAAAGAGTCCACAAGGAATCGGCTGGTAAACGAAATCCCAGAAAACAAGTCACTAAGACACACACCACTTGTCGTCCCAAATTGAATGGATACAGTTCTTGTAATAATTGATGGTAATGATCCACGGTTTGAATATGGTCATTGAGTTCCGTGACGTAACGGATGCAATTGTTCTTTACGTTTCACTTGTATTTTGACCAGCTCTCGGTAAATGCGTACTCTCAACTCCACAGGCAAAGCACGAATGTTCTCGTGTAAAGTATCCATGAACAGATTATGGTAAGTTACTTCAATGTCTCGGTCCCACTGAGGGTAAGTAATGACAATTCGGTGACCATCGAGCATGTTCTACATAGGCCGAATCTTGCGGTTCCCAGTGTTGAAGTGACACACCGCAACTGAAGCACTTGACTTTATCTCCTTCGCCCAAGTAGAAACATCCGGCTCTGGCTAATTCTTCGGGGGTCGGGCCTCCCAGATACTTAGGCCATTTTCCTTTGAACGATTGAAGACGATTTTCAAAGTCGCAGTATTCCGACAAATGCACAGGAAACGAATATTCGTCTTTCACAGGTTCATTTCGATGAGGGTTGGGTGACATGAACAGGAGTTTGCTCAGGGCTGGATGACATCCTTAGGGGGTAGACGTGAAGGTGAACATTCCCCTTTAAAACGAAACCCAGTAAAATGTCCAAGAGGACGAGCGGCATCACTTTCGCATCCCTCAGGTTTGACACGCACAGCATCACTTTCCATGATAGGGGTAGTGACACTAAAGTTCCCATGATGCTTTACGGCATCGCTAAGGTCACACCGTACAGCATCGTACCCATCGCAAGGCTCACAATGGCATTCCACTTCAGAAGCCCCACACTTGAATTGTGCCTTTCTAAACAACTTGTTTTGTGTTTCTCTGAAAGTATTCATCTTGTTCGCTCAGTCTTGGTAGTCCCAATGAACTATCGATCTTGACCATAGCCCCTTTTTATATACAGACCAATACCGACGTGTCCATACGGTAAGGTGAAATGATTGGGAAGTCGAACTCGCTTCTGGTACACGATTTGATAGACTTTTTCCAAGGGTCGACTGACGATGTGGTGAGTGGGTAAACGTACAATCTTGTTCGGTTGATAGGTGGTCACTTTAAAGTTTGCATCCTCTCCCGATTGCAAGGCTTCTTTCAATACCCCAAAGTTGACCACTCGATTGGTACGATAATTCAGAGTCAGTCCTTTCACTTTGCACGTCGTGTGCACTTCCCCTTGTGGGTCCCGGTATTCGTAGCCGTAATTTTTGGGACCGCCACTGACGAAACGTAGAATCTTGTCGTCGGGATGCTCGTCTGTCCAGGCTCCTAAACGGTCTCCTTCGATGTCAGGGTGCTGTTGACTCGGGTGATGGATGTAAATGCAACTGTCCGTGTCAAAGTACAGGACGCGTTCCCCTAACAGTTCTAAAGCTTCGTACAATTTTAAGCGAGCATGAGCTGTCACGTAAGCCGCAATGATGACATTTCCAAAGGGGTCGTCTTGTACAAAGTCCAGATCTTCTTCGTAATTGACCAAGATCAAATCCTCGCGAACGACGTCCACGTGTTTCATGTATTTGGTTTTGTCCTGAATCATCTGGAAGTAGCGGCAAGGTTCTGTCAAATATTCCGTCTTGGGTAAACACGGGCGTTGTGCCATTTTACCCCACAAGCAATTTAACATCACTTTGGCAAACGATCGCCTGCCTTCGTTTTTCTCGATGTGACCTAAAGTGATGCCTTCTTGTTCATAGTATTTCTCTTTGAATTGTATTTGGTCTTCGGGAGTGTGACACCAGGACGGATAGCCGCTGGCTTCTTGCTTCAGTTTCAAAAAGGCATCCAAGTAGTCGGCGAAAATGCCTTTCTGACTGGGGTCACCCTTCTGGTATTGTTTTGTCTTGGGAAAGTGGCAAATTTCATACACTTCTAACAGTTGGTATCCCATGTTCAGAGCTTTGAACAATTCTAAGCTGACCCAGGTTCCCGTCAAGGCACGTTCTTCCTGGATGTGCTGACAAGGTTGGTCATGCTTGCACGTTTCGGCACAAGTACGGCACAAAGGAAACATCAGTTTGCCTTGGCAATGGTGAGGTAACACGGGATGGTACAAGTGCGTGGGCGGCAAAACTTTGCACTTGATCAGACCTTGGTATTGTCGAATGTTTTTCAGGTCGATGTATTCCGTGAACAATTGCGGGTGCCCTACAGGAAAGCGACAATATTTGCACACGTAGGGATACAGCGAACCCACGTCCAAGTATTTGATTTCTTCTCCTTTCTCTTCGTCGGCTTGGTACAGCAAACAGGTGGCATTGGTCCTTCCTCCGTACAAACTATCCCTCGGGTTCAGCGGGTCCATGAACTGGTAACTTTCCACGAGGCGTTTAAATTCAGGAACGGTTTTCAAACGGTGATCGTATTCGTGTTCCCACATTTCCACCACTTGGTATCCTTCCTGTTCTAACTTTAGGCGTCGCCGACAAGTAGCCTGGTACAAGTCTTCCATGGTTCTTTGTAAAAACTGATTTTTAGTGCCACGGTCAGGGTAACAGACGGGACATCCGTGAAATAAGCAACCGTTAAACTCGTACACGATCTTGGGGTTTTCTAAGTCCCAGCCATCGACCGAATGCGTTCCGATGGTCTTTTCGCCCCCTCCGTTGCGGGGATGCTGAATCCATTTGTCTTCCTTGTCGCACAAGTAATGTAACCAGCGTAGGGCTTTGACAGAGTATTGACGTTTGACATAGTGGGTCGTTTGAGGGCTGATGACAGCCAGGATGTTTTCAGGCATGAATCGTTGTCGATACACTAAGGAACACGCTTTGGCAATGGTGCAAGCTTCTTTCAAAGGATCGACCCCTCCGTGTTCCATGAACAGTTCTCGAAATTTTCCACAGCATCGTCGTAAAATGTCCACGTCGGAACGACAATACCTTAACATTTCTTCCTGAAAGTCGAAAGGGTCCGAGGCGTGAGCCTGGTACCAAGCGCAGAAAGCTTCTCGTTGTTCGGTACGCATGTTTTCGGGGTCGTAATAGTGAGCCTCAGGTAAATTGGGGTAGAACGGCGTGTTGATTGGCTTCCGTATAGAAAAAGTGTGGAAAGTACCCTTTAGCCATTTCTGTCATTCCAAACGTTTTAGGCATTCGGCTCAAAGGCATGGCTAAGTAACTCATCGAATCTTTAAACTGTACTTGTCCCACTTGCATGAAAATGATTTTGGCTCCGTTCAAAGTGTCTTTAGGACGCTCGGTGCCTTGTTCCGTATAGTACCTCAAAAGAAACTGTCCATCGTATCCGGAGAAATTGTGAGCCGTCACCGTGGCATGACGATGACAATCTCCGTAACGTTCGATGTCCTCTTGGCTCCACGTCTTGTCGATGGGGTCTAAAACCCATTGGGCAAAATCGGCTACCGTGTTCGGTCCCCGAAAGATTTTTTCAGGCCCTCCGGGAATCTTGCTGCAGTGAGGGCAATGACTGAAGATATGTTCTTGAATGACTTCTCACACGCTCGATGAGCCACGCAGAAATTAGGAATGCGAATGCCGGTCTCTTGCATGCATTCGAAATCAAAAAAGATGAAATTGCATTTCTTCTTTTGACCGTCCTCTTTCTCTGGTGGGGGTTGGTATTTTTGAAAGTAGCATTGGTGTTCCAAGTCCACGATGTGATGACAAATGTGACATTTTTTCTTTCCTGAACATACGTGTGCCTTGACACTGTTGGTACGTAGGCCTTGTCCACACGTAGGGCACAATCTCAGCAGTTGACAAGCACATTTCTGCTGTGAACCTTGCGTCTTCAAATGTAGTTGGTAACAGGTAGGGCTGACAAACGTGCGCAGAAAAGTTGAACAAGGCACTGGTCCTTCGCTCAGACAGGGTGGAAAGGCCAATCATCCTGAGCATTTCCATCCACAATGCTTGTGTTGCTCTCGATTATTATAACCATGGTCACATTTTTCACAGTAATTACCGTATCCTAAGAATCCGGTGATACTGGTAATGGTATCGAAATGGTCATCGTGATAATAAACATGAATGTATTTTCCGTCCTTAAAGTCTTTCCCTCGAAACAACAGAGGCCCACGCATTTCTTGAGGGTACACTTTCAAGGTGTATTGTGGAGCTAGGACATCTTGCAATTTTTGCATTTCAGGAATGCCACAGGGTTTGTCTTTGGGCAAGTCGGCTTATTGCAACAGGAGTTCTGCTTCGTTTCGTTGTTTGGCTCGGTCCGATTGTCGAATAGTTTTCCAGGCTCTTTTCCATTCTGTCGTGTCGTTCCTGTTGGCATAGGTTCGTCCCACCACGATGGCTCGGGCTAAACACATCTGGTCTTGAGAATTGTGAATTTGGACGAGGCTACGCTTATTGCTGCGAAGTTCGTTCACCAATAACATCTTTTTGCGTCCAGTCCCTTGAGGAGGAGAGACGTGGGTCATGTCCACTGTAGCTTTTCCATCGGTGATGTCAAACTGGTCATTGGATTGTTGCACGTGTTGAATCTTGTCCATGACTTTGGAAGCGGTCAATTCTGCAGGGGTACTAAACTCGATCCAAACAGGGGATTTCAAACCGTCGTGTTGTATGGAAAGTCTCAAGCGATCGTCTTCTTTGGGTTGACATTGTCGCTTGAGTGCGGTGAGCAAAGAATCCCACACCCCAGTGATGAACCCTTCTGCTTTCTCTAACGGTACTTCAGCCTTGAAATCTTTAAACTTCACTGTGTATTTGCAAACCGTGGTTCTAAATTTTCTAGAGGAGCGCTTTTCCGTCTCTCGAATGGAATAGTATTTTTCAGGGTTGACTAAGGGTGGCGAACTTGGTTTAGAGGGTTCGGATTGTGGTTCACTCATGTCCTCTTCAAAATCACTGGCATGAATTTGTGCCAAGACTTCAGCCCTGGTACGAGGCGATAGATCACGTTTCTGCCTCTTACTTTCTTCTTCTTTCTTCTCGAATGAATAGGATCGTTTCATCTTGAGTAAAAAACGTCAAATGACTCAAGTTTAAACACCATGGACTAATTTATAGTCATGGCAGACCAGCGTATATAAAAGGGTGTGTGTCTTGTCCTTTCACTATTCATTTCACTCTCTAACCGAGCACAACGATAGAAGAGACTAGCCAAATCGAACGTTTCGTCAGAGCTTTGCGAGGGGTCATTAGAAAATTCTCTTCAGACCAGCCGACGGACTACTCTCCTTCCTTTCGAGATAAAAGTCAAGATACTTGCTATATCTGTCATAAGAAAGGGCATTGGTCTTCAGAGTGTCCAGACCGTCAAAAAAGAAAAAAAGGGGCTAAAAAAGACAAAAGTCAAGATACCTGTTATTATTGTCAAGAAAAAGGACATTGGTCTCCAGATTGCCCGAAAAAGAAATAAAAGGAGTCAGAAGAAGAGAGGGATTCTTCAGAGGAAGAAGATGAAGAAAGAAGATATTTCTATTTACAAGAGGCAAAGAAAAAGGAGAAGAAAAGAAGAAGGGAAGAAAGTGAGGAGGAAGAAGAGGAAAAGCCTGTGACGGTGAAGAAATTGAAAAAACAGAGAGACTAAACAAGGAGACAGAAGAAGTCTATGAACTTTTTTAAAGTGCTCTGTTGTGAATTGTGAATTGGATTGTAACTATGGATAAAAGAATAAATTAATTATATAAGGTAAGTGTCTTTGAGTTTTGATTTTAAAATAAGAAGCTACACTCACGCACTCATATACACGTACTATAGGGGTAAAATGTTTTTTTTTGTTGTTGATTTTTGAGTTATTGGCAAATTGAAAGGCTATCTCTTTTCGAGAGACGTGGGTAGCCCTGAAAAGGGCCTTCTTTTGGTGTAGGGGTGAGTTTAAGCAATCAACTTTAACTGCCTTAAGCCTTTGCCACGGCCAAGGCCTACTTCTGGACTGCGTAATGTTGATGATGATGATTGGGTTGAAATCACTAAGGGTGGTACGGTAGGCTTAGTCACAGGGTTAACGTGTTTAGCTCGGGAAGGTCGTATTCTCTTCGGTCGTAATAAAGAAGTCTGATACATTTGTTTCAGACTTCTTAACTCCGCTAAAATGTCCAACAGTACCGTGACCGTTTGATTTTCACCCTCTTGTTTCTTTGCTGCTACTTCTTCTTGTTGTTGTTGTTTTTTTTCTTACCTCTTCTTATTGCTGCTATTGCTGTAGGAGAAAAGCTTGTTCCGCTTCCTTTTGTCGTTGTATAAATTTCTCCATTCTTCTTTCTGTCTCTGTCTAAAATTCTCCACTTGCGGTAATGAAGAAGGTAACGAAGGTTCCGGAACAAATTCTTGCGAGGTAAGAAAAAAAATCCACAAAATCCCAATTCACCTCTTCTGAAAGTAAGTCCGGGTTCCCTTGGGCGGTCTCCACTGCTGATGCACCCCAATGGATCGTTTTCTGAGTTTCCGTCATGTTGAATCACTGTCGCATAGATTGACTGCACACAGGCGTTAGCGAATCTATATAGACCACGTGACGTCACAGACTGCTCTCTTCGGATTGGATGCGGGCTGACTGAATTTTGTAACGCGTGTTTGGATTGGTGAATGAACTCAATCCGTTTCAATCCTTCCTCTACCTATAAATAAGCGCAGTTCACTGCATTGATTCACCTGTTCTCGTCGCCTCAAGATGTGGACCACAGTTGAATCATCCACCCTTGTGTCTTCAATGATGTTTAGGACGGACATGCTCATGTATGTCCGGTCCAAGTTGACTGTTGTTGATAGGACAGATACTAGTCTATGGATGAGAAGAGTTTACATAGAAAGACAAGGATGTCTCAAGAGGGTACTTGTGTATGGACCTGCAGTTAGAAGGAGTTTAAGAAGAAGAAGAAGATGTGAGAGATGCCATCTATGTTAATATTAACATAAACCCAAAGGCCCTTTTCAGGGCCACCCACATTTTTCGAAAAGAGAATGACTTTCGATTGCCTACCCCTTTTTTTATTTTTTATTTTTTTAAAAAAAAAATAAAAAAATCCCATGTTCAATTTCCCTTGACGCTATCCAGTCCCACCCTGTTTAAATTCCTCTGACGCTATAGAGTCCCCTATTCCCATGTTCAATTCCTCTTGAGGATCAACAGTCCCACGATTTTTCTCCATGTTAAATTCCCTTGAGGCTATATCGTCCCACGATTTTTCTCCATGTTAAATTTCCATTGAGGCTATAGTGTCCCAGGGGGGTCTGTAATGCTAATTCCCATTGAGGCTATAGTATCCCCATTCACTACTAACGATTTCACTCAGTGTCTGAGAACTAGGAAGTGACCTTTATGCGTGTTTTTGATTTTGTATCCAATAACGTCTTCGCAGAGTTAGATATATGTTCGCTTGGTCTAACCTAACAGGAAATATGCGATAAACGAATCAATCCGACGCTTATCACAACACCAAGTAACATGCAAGAAACTTGTTTGAAGCTGGTCTCTCGTGAAATAATTATATTCTGTTAGGTGTGTGTGTGTGTGTGTGTGTGTGCGCGCGCGCGCGCGCTCTGTTACAAGTACAAGGTAAACTAATGCCAGCAAGTATCTTAATAAGTATTCTTAGAAGGTATTAGTCAAACTGTCACAAAACATCGTATTAAAAATGATTAGGACTCTTTTACAACCATAGAATCACGTCAAGAAAATGATAAACAATAAGCTATATGTCTCCGTAATACAAATGAAGGGAGGGAGTTTATTCATATAACATGGCTTTACATTAGTAACGAAAACAGAATGTTACTAACATCGTCCTTTATTATGCACGCTCTTTATACCTGGGTACTTTCTTTTGCAAGGTTCTGCCCAGAAGAAAACATGCACAAACTATCTAAGTGTACACGAGAACGTGCTGGCACTAATCGGCCGCTCCAAAATAACTGATGATCTTTTAAATACAGTGATGTTTTATTTGCACTGCATGCTGGACCAAACAGTCACAATGATAACACATTTTTGTTGTTAAGCAATGCGGCAACAATCGGAAAGTTTCTACACCATAGCGCCATCAATCCCTTATGAAGCCTGAGTCTCGAATCCAGTCGAACAAAAGTCCCCATGCACATCGTTTGTCGACTCAGCCTTTGTTGCCGTCGTCCTGGAAGAGGAATTGGGTGTTGTTGTCTGGGAATTCGTCGTGTATATGGCGATGAACTGGCGTTTTATTCTGTGGGATAAAATAAAAATATTCCTCAATCACATGAGTAGAATAGTTAGATACCGCGAGAAAAGAAGGTGCTTGATTAGTCTTTTAAAGTATAGCGAGTGAAGGTAGAGCGTGGGCCAAATCCGTGCATTCTTAGCCAGCTAATATGCAAAATCAACGCATGCAAAAACTATACACTAGCATTGACAAACACAATTTTGCGCATGCTTCATTACGGAAAAGAACGAAAAGAGACGAGTACTTGTTCTCAGCGTTCGTCAGAGATTACTTTAATGGACATTACATATATTCACTGTTAAAAGTATCCGTTTTCTGCTATTCTTTTGTATACAAGATAGCATATATAGTAGTTCCTCGAATTTAAAAACATTGATTTGCTCGGGCAAAGAATGTGCAGTAGACACTATTAATCAAATCTGCAAGGACTCAAGCGACGTCATTAGGAACACATGGCCAGCAAACCTTGTTCGCAGTGGCGCACTAAGGAGGAGGATATAGGGCGGACGGGGTGGTTGTCCCAGACGCCAGAGGTCATCGAGTACCAAACATCGGGCGCCAGAGGTCTCCGGACACCAAAAGCCCTTATGGTCCTCATCGTCGCCCATGGCACCATTCATCATTAGTACGACACTGCTCGGAATTGCTCGGAAACGAAAGTGCCTATAGCATTCGCTATTATCTTCCGGCGTTTTGCTCATGCTTCAGTACATAGAGAGTAAAATCTCGTTAAGAGTATAAATAGTAAACGCATTTTAATTTACATTTCTTTCACTTGTCCTCTCTTTCATTTCCAAGAATCTAAAATTAAGTTGAAAATAATGTACAAATCCACACTGTTCGTATACACTACATATATATACATACTCTCTACACTATATATATATATATATATATATATATATATATATATATATATATATATATATATATATATATATATATATACACACACACACACACACAGAATTGCTAAAATTGGTGACCAGTCTATTTTTGTACAATCCCATGTTGTATGACACATCTTGAGATGCATCTATTTCAAAAGTTATAGTATATGTTCCAGTAAAATGTGTATTATATTTATCAAATTACAATTTAATCAGACCAACGAAGCATGTATAAGTCTTTTGTTAATTAGACTTTAGAAGAAATTTTATTCCAACGGTCAACTGGCAGGTGTCCGGTAAAAATACTAAGCATTATATATCATGTCACCTACACAAATGTGGAATTTGTCAGTTATGAAATTTTTCAGAATTCATTTTGTACTTAACTAAGGTCTCCGGAAAAATAAAATTCAACGTTTGCGTAAAAAAGCCATTGTTCTATTCTCAAGAGCGACATGTTTCGTGGTGTAATCTTTGAGGTGGAAGGAAAATTGACAGTAATTATCATTTTGGTTTTGTTTAACGAAGATATTAGTGTCCGATGGAATGATTGTAAAATGGATGAGTAGTATATACTAGTTGCCCAGTATGTTTTGAAAGTTTGACATATATACACTAAAAGTCCATCTGACAGTATTACAAGTTTGACATGTATGCTGTAGAAATCCTTCTGATGGTCTTACAAGTTTGATATGTATACATTAGAAGTCATTCTGACGTTATAGGGATTAAATATATAAATTCATAACTTGTCAAGATTCAGTATCCTCTTTTTTTCGAAACGACAATACAAACAAATGCACAAGTTGTAAATTGCAAACGAAAAAAAGATCTGGAATAATTTAAAAGCTTTCCACCTGTGATTGATATGCCATATAAATGTACATGTCCTTTGAGAGATACGTTGCAATTTTGGTCTCTATTGCAATAATCCGTCAAGTACATTACGTGGATTGCATTTGAGTGCACTGTATGATGTTTAAAGAGATAAAATGGAGTGAAACACTCATGGGAATAACACACATTATGATGGGTCTTAAAATTAGATACCAGAAATATTACTCACTTTCACACTGGTACAGCCATATCCTAATTAAAACTGTTTGTACTAAATACAACTTGAACCTTGTTCTTTGTATTAATCACAGAAATGTATTTTAGATAATTATTCGTACATAGCCTAGGAACAAAAAATATATTTTAGATAATTATTCGTACCTAACCCCGGACGAAAATAAAGTATTTTAGATAATTATTCGTATATAGCCTAGGAACAAAAAAAAGTATTTTAGATAATTATTCGTATATCGGCTAGGAACACAAAAAATGTATTTTAGATAATTATTAGTATATAGCCTAGGAACAAAAAAAAGTACTTTAGATAATTATTCGTATATAGCCTATGAACGAAACAAAAATGTATTTTAGATAATTATTCGTATATAGCCTAGGAGCAAGAAAAAGTATTTTAGATAATTATTCGTATGAAGCCAAGGAACAAGCAAGCTTTTGAATGAGTCGTAGGAGGAGATGAAAGAAAAGAGAAGAAAAACTAAAATTTGTTTGGCGTTTAAATGCACGGCAACACAAGTAGGTTATTTAGTGCCGAGATAACAAGTGTGCCCTGCCCAAAAATACGCTCTGATAACCAAACCATGCTGATTCCATCTTGAGTCAGGCACGCTAAGTACCGCGTTTCATTTGAAAGAAGGTAAAGAGGAAAATGATGATGATGAGGATGACTGTTACAAGTATTTTCATTAGGAAAAGGCGGAGTGGAGGAGCATGAAGAGGAGAGTTGATGTAGTGGCTGTGGAACTAAATGTATTGTTGATCATCATCGTTTCTATATTATTATTATTATTATTATTATTATTATTATTATTATTTCTGTCATTATTAATACTATTATTATTATTATTATTATTAAAGCTTCCAAATACTTTCAAGTGTTGTGGCGCTGTATTAATTCCTGAAAATTTGACTAGTACTGTGTCACAAGGTGAAAGTTCTACACCGTTTCCATGTTTTCCAATTTTCTTAAGGATATTGTAAAAGAGCGATAGCTTCTGGGTGATATAAGGGAAAATGGGTTAGTTTCTGGGCGATATAGAGAAAAATGGGTTAGCTTCTGGGCGATATAAGGGAAAATGGGTTAGTTTCTTTGCGATATAGGGAAAAATGGGTTAGAATCTGGGCGATATAGGGGAAAGGGGGTTAGTTTCTGAGTGATACGATGGGGAAAAAGGGTTTTGTTTCTGAATGATAAGGTTGGGGAGCTTGGGTCACTTGATATAAGACATGACATAGCATGTTACATTTATATTTGAAACAGTTCATTGTCGTCTACAAAAGTAGTTAAGTGGGACACCCTAGGGACTAGGGGACTTCCATGTTAAAAAGGGTATATCCACTCTGGGGACTATGCAAAATTTAACATAGGAGAACAAAATATCCACTCTGGGGACTATGTAATTTAACATGGGAGGAAAAAAATATCCATTCTAGGGACAAGGGGAATTTAACATGGGAATAGAATGTAGGTCTATCTAGGGACAAGGGGAAATGGAACAGGGTCGGGACCCTATTTTAATATGGTCCCGACCTGATAGGTCCCTGGAAAGGGAACAGGTGAAAACTGAAACAGGGAGGGGTCTCTATTTCTTCATTTTTTTTAAAAAAAGTAAAAAAATAAAAAAAATGGGGTAGGCAATTGAAAGTCAAGATCTTTTCGAGACCTATGAGTGGCCCTGAAAAGGGCCTTTGGGTTTCTTCTTCTTCTTCTTCTAACTCCTCCACTTCTTCCACCAAGTCCTCACTTTTTCCATTATTCCTTTCTTCTTCCTCTTTTCAGTTTCTGTTATCCAGTCAGGATGACCCATATCTCTGAATTTCTGTTGGATCTTCATCCAGTTGTTATTCAATCTTTCGAACTCTAATTTCTTCTTCTTATTCTCTTCTTCCTTTCTCTCTTTGCTCCATTTTTCTTTTATCTTCATCACTTCTACTTTCATTACCTCTCTAATTAGTTCTTCTGCTTTTATCAACTGGTTAAAACCCCACTTTACGTACCACCAGTCAGTCCAATAAAAGCTATTTTCTAGGAAGCTCCTGACTTCTATGACATGATCCAAGGCTTCCTTTAAAGTACCTACTCTCACGTAAGGTGGGTCAATGAATCCTCTGATTCTGTCTGCTTCTTCCTCAATCATTCCCCATATTAGATCTTTTGCTACTCCAAGACTCTTCACATTGTTCAGGCTACCTTCAAATCTTCCTTCCTTATTCAATCTTTCTACTACATAAGTCCCATCCATGATCCAAAAATAGCTATGCCTCAAATCGTTAAATAATTTTGTCACCTCCATCTTCTTTGTTTATTCCTTAGAATGGTGCGAACGACGAACACTGTGGGTTCTTATAGTTAAAGCGTGGACGTGATGGAAAACATCCCCCTAAAGCCCAAAAGTTATATTACCTAGAACATCACTTAAAACGCGCGGACGTGAAGGAAAACATCCCCTACTTTTCTCATCTCATATTATCTACTATCCACATACGTGAAGCATCAATAAACAAACCCAAAATATATTATCATCACAAACGTACTTGAGCGCTTACAAAACCCAAACTATACTGTCCACACACACGCTAAGCAGCAAAATAAAACCCAATAATCTACTATTCACACAAACGTACTTTATCTCTTACAATCACAAACACATACACTCACACCACAAAAGAGTAAGTGTTTATATTCACACAACTCTACATACACACATTGGCAAATCGATTACGATTTCTTTTCTAAAGGTTTGGGTAGCCCTGAAAAGGGCTGTTTGTTTTTGAACTCTAGTGACACCTGGTTAATGATGGCACCTTCCAGGCCTGGCACCACACACACATCTTCTTCCCCAGTCTCCTTTTACTTTCTTTCTTGAGAGCGCAGAGGGAGGATGATTGGCTTCAGCACCCCAATCCTCTGTCTCTGGAATTTTATACAACCACCTCTCTCCTATTTTCTTTTCCTCCTCTTCCCTCTGTCTTCTCCCCTCCTCTTCTTTCTTTATCCTTGCCTCTTCTACTATGGCCTCTGCAGCCAGCTCATTCACTATACGCCTGGCATATTCCAGGTGCATCTGGAGTTCTAGAAGCTTTACAATTCTTGTATTCATTGTCTTGCTGTTAACAGGTCGACGATGGGTAGCCCAACTAATGATTAGTTTTCAATTTATACTAAAAGCGCGGACGTGAAGGAAAACATCCCCTAAGACAAAAGGTATATTACTTAGATCATGACCAAACAACGCGCGGACCTAAAAGAAACACTCACTCACTTTTTTTACTACCCATTACTATTTTAAAAATTTTCATTAAAAATAATATACTATCCACATATGCTGAGCAGCAATAAACAAACCCCAAATCTACTAGTCCCACACGTCAAACATAAAAAAAAAACATGATCATTATCTACTATCCACACAAACGTACGTAAGTGCTTACAAACACAAACACATACAATCACACCAGAAAAGAGTGAGTGTTTATATTCACACTACTCTACATACACACATTGGCAAATAGATTGTTATTTCTTTTCTAGAGATTGGGGTACCCCTGAAAAGGGCTGTTTTTTGTGTGCGAAGTTGAAGCTAGGGTAATCTTTTAGTTTCTAAGAATGTGACGTCCTCTGACGATAGACTTTCTGACGATAGGTCTGCTTCTTCAGAAAGAGAAGAAGAACTCTTTGGTGTCGATACGACAATCGACAAAGCCTCTGTAAGGTTCAGATTGCTGCTGTTGTTGTTGCTGTTGCTGCTCTCTCTGCTGTTTCTGAAGTCTGTACTTCTCTGTCCATTCTTCTTTCTCCCTGTTCACTTCTTCTCTGAAGAGCTCTTCTATCAGGTCTTCAGTGACTTTTAACATTCTCACATTCTCTGTCTCTTCTGGTTTCGGTATCAGACTGTGTCTGACCCTATGCAAATTCACGTAGGCTTCGTTTAGCTTAGCTAGTTTGGAGCACATCTTCGTACGAGGATGAGTCGACAATGGATGGTTAGACTGACAACTGCCCCGGTTTTTAAAGTCAAAGCGCGGACGTGAAGGAAAACATCCCTCTACGGTTTTCGAGCCGGAACGTTCAATGAGTGTCATGAGAGGGATAGTAAGAAGTCAAAGAGCATGAGTCAAGATTCCTATAGCCAAACAAACCACAAAGGCATTTTTTTCTTCAAAACACAACATTTTTATTCAAAAATCACTTAACACTAACAAACAACTCTAACATTTTTAACAATAATCCAACAATATAACATCAAAAAAAATTTTTCAAATCACAAACATTTTTTCTCAACTAACACATTATTTTGGACAGGGCTGACAACGTTGTGAATGAAATTGTGATTTCCACTGTTGGAAGTCATTAGGCCATTGATGGACACTACGTTTCCTAGCTTGAGACAAAAGATAAGCATACTGGTCACAAAACCATTTATCTACTTTCACATCGTTTCTTAAAGAAGAACGAGGATCAAAATGAGTTACTAAATGTTCTAAGGGGTAGCCCAGGCTGCGATGATGCAGAAAATACACACAGTACTCTCCACACACCAAGGAATCTGTGCCTTGTAATTTCACATTATTGAATCGGATGGTCTGAGCATTTCTTCTCATAAAGTCAATGATATCGTCTTCCAAAGGGGGCAATCCATACGAATCGAAATATTCTACACATCCTTCTTGAGGAAAGTAGACAGCTACCCAATTCCTGGGAGATGACTGTCGTCTGTGTTGATCACATAAGCTTGATGGTCTTGAGGTTTGCGATGAGGGAGTTCATCTTGAGCACAGACGACAGGATTCCAAGAAGCCGTATACGAGCTGTGGTTCAAAAGGTAATAAAGTTCCCAGGTATCCATTGATTTGTGTGTTTTTTTCCTCACAGGTAATGATAAGCGATCAATTCGATCCTGACTTTTTGCTTGAAAATGTCTGACAAGTACAAGGCGTTTAGCTCCGAGTTGTTAATGGAGGAGAAGAATGTTTATCCAAGCCTTTATACCACTCATTCAACACGAATTCTATTTCGATGAGACCCCAAGCTTTGTCCAGATATTCGTTAAACTTTTCTTCTTGACTCAACATCAGGCATGTATCGTGTTGAATTTGACTGGGATGATCGTTGTGACATCCATAGCACTCTTCCTTGATCAATTATTTCATTATATCTGCCAGGAATGTAGCAAAACAGGAGACTAAATGGGCTTCTTGTTCTGGCCATGTTGACTTCATCATGATAACTTCTTCGTCTTGGGATTCTTCTTCTTCCCCGGTCTCCTCACATTCCATGTCTAAAGTTTCTCCACTAGGTAAAGAGGGATAACAGTCTTCCATAGTTTCTAATAATCTAGAATGACTTCTCTTAAACTGTTGATTTCTATGGTATTGTCAAATTCTGCATACAGGAGGACGTTCACTGTGTCAGATAGAGGATTAGTAAACTGAAGTTCCACACGAATCTGACCGGATTTTATAGGGTGGAAATGTCCCTCGTCGCTGCCTTGGTCTGGAGTGAAATCAAACGCCCACAAACCGTAACCTTCTGTATAATCCTCGTACGATATGCCGTGACTGGTGTTGGTTACTAACTGTCCCGTGGCTTCGTACAGGGACAAGTACGACCTCAAATAATTCCTGTCACCAAACTTAGGCTCAAAGGGTCGGGTACACAGTGTCTTGCCATCGCGACTGACTTCAATCTTGGCTACGTTGTAATGATGAAACAGGAAAGGATTTTCTTTGTGGACTCCGTTGAAGGCTGAATTCTTGACGATACCAAGGATCAAACGCTTGGGTAACAGGCCTTGGAACAGATGGTCTTCGATCATGGATCGCTGTCCAGCAGGAATAGTGAACGTTTTTACTTCCACGCGTCGTATCGGATACTTGGCGGTCGTTCTGCTCAACGTGTGACTGATGTCGTTTCCCACTTTGGGTAACACTTCCACGCGTCGCACGTAGAGCCTGGCTTCTTGGATGATGGTTTTGTACTCGTTAGCATGGGCCATCAAACGGAAAGAGGTACTGCTACGATTCAGTCTCAGGCGAATATCCACCCCGTTCAGTAAATACTTTTCTTGTAACCACATGTCCAAATGCAAACGATACATCAGTTCTAAACTACGTCCTTGCAGAATTTTATTTCTACGTGTGTTAAATCCCACATTGTGATCATTGTCATCTTCTGTCAGGGCTGAATCGTTAAACGTGTTATCACCAGCTGTGTCAGGTTTCCATACCACGCAAGCATCCAGATGAGTATTCTTGGCTTCTTTTCCGTACGTCAAGAGATTTTCCAGGTAGGCACGGTACGGGTAAGTATCCATGCTGCTGCTGACCAGTTTGTTATTCAAGTACAAGTCCACTTCGCTGAACAAGGAATGCATGAAATTGTTGACAGGGGCTACTCTAGCATCGCCTCCTGGATTGGTATTGTCCGTTTTGATTAATTTGACTTTCAAATACAGGTAACTGCTATTCAGATCGATGTAATCTTTGGGCTGGCCTTTGATATCAAACTCAATGGGAGCTGAATCGGTCAAAGAGGAGACGGGGTGAAATTCCACCCATTGGGATTCTTGCATGGTCATCATGGTGGGGGGCATGGTAAACAGTTCCAGTTCTGACTTGGAACAAGCGCAAGATTCTCGGTGCATCATTTTTCTCTGTGTCTCAATAATCGAAAACGTCTAAGTCTCGAACGGTTCTTCTTTTCTTTGCCTTTCTAGCTTCAGACGTCTGAAGTCTGGTGAAAGGGTGTTTTCTTCGTCGTCTCTTTCTGCCTTGTCCTTGCTGAATGCCTGACTCGGTAGCGTGCAGGGCATTTATAGGTGTTTCTCGTCGGCCCAAAATGTCTTGTGATGAAGAAGGGGTGGTCATCATCTTTTTAATCCATCCAATTCTGGAGGTAGGTGGTGTTGTTAACTTGCGTACTTTTTCTGGTGGAGTTTGAAACCCTTCTTCTTCTTCTCCTTTTTCTGTCTTGGTCACTGGTAGTGGTGGTACTGGTGATGGTGCTGGATGTTTCATCAAGGTCTTAAAATCTTTCAGAGTGGGAAGAGCTGTTTCGTCTCAGGCTTTCTGGTGAAAGAGTTGCAATCGTTGCAAAGAGTTGACCGTACTTTTGCGATTTTCCTGTTTCGGACAAATCTTGGCGATCCATCAAGGACTGCAATTCGTGTTGTAACTGGGACATCTCGCTCAAAGGGGATTGGGAGGTAAATGCGGGGTGCGTTGTTCTTGCCAACGATGGTATTCCATCCATCGTTTGTAAGGCACTAAGGCTAGCTTTCGTCCTTCCATGGGATGTCAGGGGTCGATTCTGAGATCTTGGGACTTCAGAGGGCCTTTATATCTTGCTCCCACCAGTCCTCCCAACATGGTTCCCAAGACTCTTTTCAGCAATGGGCCTAGCAAAAGGGGTAAAATTCCTCCACGTTGGACCAACATCTTCTTCTTTTGACGAATGGGGATTTTCTTTTGAACCATTTGGCGAAGAACGTGACGATGTTTGCCTAAGCATTGTTTCTGGTGTTTGGACAAAGGGATCGTGCCTTTCAAGACGTTCAAACAACATTCGGACACGGTATCGATGACCTCTTTGGACGCTGATTGAATGAGTTTTTTTCGTAGGGGTGGAGAAGCTTTGGATGGGACAGATAACATGTCCCCATGTTTGACTAAACGGGGAGGCAGTCCTTTCCTTTTCTTTCCTTGGGGTTGTTTAGAAGAGGGATGTTTTCTGGAGGGTGACATCTTTGAGTCTTCAGCACCAAAAACACTGATACCCCTACTTAGTCACAGGCCTGTTTTATACTGGAACGCGTCGCCACTGATTGTCTTTACGTCGTATTAACTTCAAGACAGGCATGACACATCGTGCAGCGGTACGCAACGGACTAAATCGAGCCAGTTCTTGCTTGGACAAATCCAGTAAACTTTGTAACATGCCCGATCTTTCTTGAACTTTGATTTTGGGAGAAGGTACTTTGTGAGTAGCGGCCACTGCCATTAAATTGGAGGGTCCTGCCACTGGAGAAGTTCTTGGAGTTATCAAAGGAGAAGTTCTTGGTGTGATCAACGTCTCCAAGTACTCTTCAGTTCTTAGTGACATCAACGGGGAAGTGAATGAACCTCAGGCTACAGGAGACGCGGTCACCGCCGTGGCAGGTCGTGGTTTGCGAGTGTAAGTTTGCGTCCTGGCCAAAGTGCCTCTCTTGCGACTAGTTTTCTTCTGTGGGCTTTCTTTTTTCTGGGGACTTTTTCTCTGCTTCTTTCTCTTGGGGCTTCTTTTCTTTTTCCGGGGTTGTGTCTGGTAAGAGGAGGGTCCCGCCACTGGAGAAGTTCTTGGAGACACGAGTCTCCTTGGGGACCTGGTCTTGACACCGTGGCTCTTTTTCTTCTTCTTGGAGCTTCGTTTGACTTTTTTCTTGGGGAGAAGTTTGGGAGCATTAGGATCCCATCTTAAGAGAGAGCGAATGATGACCCCTCCTAGAGTACCGCTCCCTCCAGGTTTCAAAATGATTTGTTTTTTGGTTTGAGTGTCGATGCGGGGATTGGCCAGTTGGGTCAAAGCGACTCTATTTCGATCAAAAAATCGTTTGGTTTGATGAGGAGTCTGAATGATTCCTTGTAGTAATTGACGTGCTGTCACCATGAACCATCGTAAGACGTCATTGAGACTAGCTTCTAAGACACGAGCTCGTATTTGTGGATCTATTTGTCGACTGATGCCATACAAGGCACGAATCAATTTGACGGCAAGATGCGACTGAAGGGACGTCATGTTCAAACTGTGTGTGAGACAGACGAAAAGTGTCTGAGGTTTTTATTGATTTTTTTGTTGAGTGAAGTTAAGTCGAGGACGGAGACGTGTACAGGACAGGCCCTCCGTCTTGGCACCAGTGGTGAAACAAGTGGGTACGAAATCGCAAATCATCCTGGGTCGTAGGTTTCAAATCGACGAGTAAATAGGCGTGTGGCGTTTGAGTGGCATCGTCGTACGCCTGAGTCAGCCAAGGCGTTCCTAACTTTTCGGCTAAGACTTGCACTTGTGATTTATCTCGAGGGCTTTTAAATAAGACCACGTAATTAGCATTGAGACTGATGGTGCGATGGGCTTTACTTTGTTGAAACAAATTTTGGGTGATGTAACGACACTGGCATTACGGTGATGCCCATTCCGCGTAAACCACAGTTTAATTTCTTCTTCGTCTTCTCCTAACATGTCGTCGAAAATGACCAAATGGGTTTGACGGGAGTCAGAGACGATGCCGTCGTCTTCTTTAGGAATGCCTTCCACAAACACGATGGAATCGCCTTGACTTTCTTGCAAGAGGCTGTACGCCGATTGCCACTCTTTGTAACACCACACGATGCGTTGAGGTGGACGATCGATCAAATGATGTTTATGTTCGATCAAACGTTTGACGAATTCGGTTTTGCCTGAACCGCTAGGTCCAGCAATGAGCATGTTAAAGGGATGGCGAAGATATAAAGCCTCCCAACTGGCACGATCTAAGTGTTCGTCGATGACTTTGACAGTAGAGGAAGAGGGAGCAGAGACAGCAGAGGTAGCCATAGTGTTAGGAATGTCACCTGTGACACGAAAACAAACAAGACAAGAGTTTATATACTTTTTTCAGGACACGTTTATTGAATGTTTTAAACATGAATACGAAACACAAAAATACATAAAAGCCAAAGGCCTAAGCACAACGATAAAAGGCACATTAAAATAATCAACGTGGAATAGAAACAAGTGTCTGTACAACATGTTTTGGGTAAGGTTCTAACCAGTTCTATAGGGGGTAAGGTCACACAAGTGTCCTCCCGAAAGGGTCTTTCAGTCATGTCCACGACAGTCCTGTCCTGGGTGACGGGTTCTTCTTCGTCTGGCACTGTCACTAACACTGGTTGAAAAGTGACTTTTTTCCTTGAACAACTCTCGTGCATACTGGGCCACTTCTTGGGTCCAAGCCTCAAAACCCCCATTTTTCCAGGCACGGACATCTGTCCAGTGGGGGTGTAAGTAAGTAAGCTACACACACATCGTCATACACGTCTTCGGTAGTAAAAGTTCACGAACCTTTTTTTCCCGTAGAGGTCGAGAAGTATCCAGATGAAAACGTATGGCTTTGAGCAAAAGGAGTCTTTCGTGACCATTTAAGGCCATTGGGGTGGTAAGTACTGATCGTAAAGAGCCCACAAAGAATCGGCTGGCAAACGAAATCCCAGAAAACAAGTCACTAAGACACACACCACTTGTCGACCCAAATTGAATGGATACAGTTCTTGTAATAATTGATAGTAATGATCCACGGTTTGAATATGGTCATTGAGTTCCTTCCACGGAATCTGATCAATCACTTGTGACATAAGCCGTGGCATGGATTCCTGTTGTTATAGTCTCTTTATTTCGGAAGCAATAAAGGCACTTTCTAACTAGACATCTTCGTTCTCCAGTAGGGAATCTAAATCTTGCATACTGTAACCTACACTTCAGAGTTTGTTTAGATGTTTCGTCTTCCGCTAAGCAGATTTCACGTAAAATATGTTGGTAATCCTTTAACACGTCTTCCTCAATACGTTGCTCTAGGCGAATCTCGAAGTAACCAAAATTATGAACATTTAGTTCATTCACTAACTGAAAGTGTTGAACAAGGTCTGACCACTGAAACAATTTCTGACGAATCAGTCCTCTTATACCATTCAGGTACCAGTGGTTAAAGATCTGGTGACGTAACGGATGCAATTGTTCTGTACGTTTGACTTGTATTTTGACCAGCTCTTGGTAAATGCGATCTCTCAATTCACAGGCAAACCACGAATGTTCTCTTGTAAAGTATCCATGAATAGGTCATACTAAATCCTCTTTCTGACACAAGAAATGTACCGTTTGCACAGACATGGTTTTACTTCATTGTCGAATTTAAATCGTTTAGTCACTAATTTACACATTACAATTCGTTCAGAAGTTTCCTCTTTCACTAAGTTGACATTGTGTAAAAGATGTTGGTAATTCGTTAACTCTTCCTCTGGAATTCGATGCATTAAGTTTACAATGTAGTAAATAGAATCATCAATAGCAAACCAATCCTTTGTAAAGGTAGGGGGTCGTTGATCAATGTCTGTCCAATGGAACACTTTCAACTGAATCAGTCCTTGCATAGCATTCAGGTACCAGTGGTTCAAACACCGGTGACGTAACGGATGCAATTGTTCTTTACGTTTGACTTGTATTTTGACCAGCTCTCGGTAAATGCGTTCTCTCAACTCCACAGGCAAAGTACGAATGTTCTCTTGTAAAGGATCCATGAATAGGTCAGTCCGTACAATTCACAATCTTCTCCTAGAACAAAAGTAATCCACATATTGAGTAATTTCTGGCCACTGCCATTCAGGGTAACTTCCAAGAATCTCATTGAACTCTTTTGATGTAAACGGTCTAGAGTAATATAACAGGACGAATGCACACTTGACCCAGAGAAATCTAACACACTGATTGACTTTTTCACTTTCCTCTTGTGAATTTCTCGGCACAAAAGTTCTACAGTTACCCATTGAGATTTCACTCTGGCAAGTCCCTGCCAAACTTAAATCTTCTCTTGCATTTCATTAAGTAATGATTCAACATCGTTTTTGAAATGAAGTTTAAATACTGGTCTCGGTGATGTCCAACAATTGATTACTAACCAATCTGGTTTCTTCTTCTTCTTCAACGACATGGTAAGTTACTTCAATGTCTCGGTCCCACTAAGGGTAAGTAATAACAATTCGGTGACCATCGCGCATGTTCTACGTAGGCCGAATCTTGCGGTTCCAAGTGGTGAAGTGACACACCGCAACTGAGGCACTTAACTTTATCCCTTTCACCCAAGTAGAAAAATCCGGTTCTGGCTAATTCCTCGGGGGTTGGTCCTCCAAGATACTTAGGCCATTTTCCTTTGAATGATTGAAAACGATTTTCAAAGTCGCAGTATTCCGACAAACGCACAGGGAAAGAATATTCGTCTTACACAGGTTCGTTTCGATGAGGGCAGGGTGACATGAACAGGAGTTTGCTCAGGGCTGGATGACATCCGTAGGGGGCTAGACGTGAAGGTGGGCATTCACTTTAAAACGAAACCCAGTAAAGTGTCCAAGAGGACGAGCGGCATCGCTTTCGAATCCCTCAGGTTTGACGCGCACAGCATCACTTTCCATGATAGGGGTAGTGAGAACAAAGTTCCCATGATGCTTTACGGCATCGCTAAGGTCACAGCGTACAGCATCGTTCCCATCGCAAGGCTCACAATCGCATTCCACTTCAGAAACCCCAAACTTGAATTGTGCCTGTCTGAACTTGTTTTGTGTTTCTCTGAAAGTATTCATCTTGTTCGCTCGGTCTTGGTAGTCACAATGAACTATCGATCTTGCCTAGGGTTCCTTTTTGTATACAGACCAATACCGACGTGTCCATACGGTAAGGTGAAATGATTGGGAAGTCGCACTCGCTTCTGGTACACGATTTGATAGACTTTTTCCAAGGGTCGACTGACGATGTGGTGAGTGGGTAAACGTACAATCTTGTTGGGCTGATAGGTGGTCACTTTAAAGTGTTCATCCTCTCTAGACTGCAAGTCTTCTTTCAATACCCCAAAGTTGACCACTCGACTGGTACGATAATTCAGAGTCAGTCCTTTCACTCTACACGTCGTATGCACTTCTCCTTGTTTGTCCCGGTATTCGTAACCGTAATTGTTTGGACCGCCACTGACGAAACTTAGAATCTAGTCGTCGGGATGCTCGTCTGTCCAGGCTCCTAAACGGTCTCCTTCGATGTCAGGGTGATGTTGACTCGGGTGATGGATGTACATGCAACTGTCCGTGTCAAAGTACAGGACACGTTTCCCTAACAGTTCTAAAGCTTCGTACAATTTTAAGCGAGCATGAGCTGTCACGTAAGTCGCAATGATGACATTTCCAAAGGGGTCGTCTTGTACAAAGTCCAAATCTTTTTCGTAATTCACTAAGATCAAATTCTCGCGAACGACGTCCACGTGTTTCATGTATTTGGTTTTGTCGTGAATCATCTGGAAGTAGCGGGAAGGTTCGGTCAAATATTCCGTCTTGGGTAAACACGGTCGTTGTGCCATTTTACCCCACAAGCAATTTAACATCACTTTGGCAAACGATCGCCTCCTTCGTTTTTCTCGATGTGGTCTAATGAGATGCCTTCTTGTGCCCAGTATTTCTCTTTGAATGTCTTTTCATCTTCGGGAGTGTGACACCAGGAAGGATAGCCACTGGCTTCTTGCTTCAGTTTCAAAAAGGCATCCACGTAGTCTGCGAAAATGCCTTTCTGCGTGGGGTCACCCTTGTGGTATTGTTGTGTCTTGGGAAAGTGGCAAATTTCGTACACTTCTAACAGTTGGTATCCCATGTCCAAAGCTTTGAACAATTCTACGCTGACCCACGTCCCCGTCAAGGCCCGTTCTTCCTGGGTGTGCTGACAAGGTTGATCTTGGTTGCACGTTTCGGCACAAGTACGGTACAAAGGAAACATCAGTTTGCCTTGGCAATGGTGAGGTAAGACCGGATGGTACAAGTCCGTGGGAGGCAAAACTATGCACTCGATCAAGCCTTCGTATTTTCAGGTCGATGTGTTCGGTGAACAATTGTGGGTGCCCTGCAGGAAAGCGACAACATTTGCACACGTAAGGATACAGCGAACACACGTCCAAGTATTTGATTTCTTTGCCTTTCTCTTCGTCAGCTTGGTACAGCAAACAGGTGGCAATGGCCCTTCCTCCGTACAAACTATCCCTCGGGTTCAGGGGGTCCATGAACTGGTAGCTTTCCACGAGGCGTTTAAACTCGGGATCGGTTTTCAAACGGTGATCGTATTCGTGTTCCCACATTTCCACCACTTGGTATCCTTGCTGTTCTAACTTTAGGCGTCGCTGACAAGTGGCCTGGTACAAGTCTTCAATGGTTCGTTGTAAAAACTGATTTTTAATGCCGCGGTCAGGGTAACAGACGGGACATCCGTGAAATAAGCAACCGTTAAACTCGTACACGATCTTGGGGTTTTCTAAGTCCCAGCCATCGACCGAATGCATTCCGATGGTCTTTTCGCCCCCTCCGTTGCGGGCATGCTGAATCCATTTGTCTTCCTTGTCGCACAAGTAACGTAAGCAGCGTAGGGCTTTGACCGAGTATTGAAGTTTGACATAGTTGGTCGTTTGAGGACTGATGACAGCCACGGTGTTGTCAGGCATGAATCGTTGGCGGTACACTAAGGAACACGCTTTGGCAATGGTGCAAGCTTCTTTCAAAGGATCGACCCCTCCGTGTTCCATGAACAGTTCTCGAAATTTTCCACAGCAACGCCGTTAAATGTCCACGTCGGAACGACAATAATTTAGCATTTCTTCCTGAAAGTCGAAAGGGTCCGAGGCGTGAGCCTGGTACCAAGCGTAGAAAGTGTCTCGTTGTTCGGTACGCATGTTGTCAGGGTCGAAATAGTGAGCCTCAGATAAATGGGGTAGAACGGCGAGTTGATTGGCTTCCGTATTGAAAACGTGAGGAAAATACCCTTTAGCCATTTCTGTCATTCCAAATGTTTTAGGCATTCGGCTCGAAGGCATGGCCAAGTAGCTCATCGAATCTTTAAACTGCACTTGTCCCACTTGCATGAAAATGATTTTGGCTCCGTTCAAAGTGACTTTAGGACGCTCGGTGCCTTGTTCCGTATAGTATCTGAGAAGAAACTTTCCATCGAATCCGGAGAAATTGTGAGCCATCACTGTGGCATGACGATGACAATCTCCGTAACGTTCGATGTCCTCTTGCCTCAACGTCTTGTCGATGGGGTCTAAGACCCATCGGGCGAAATCCGCTAGCGTGTTCGGTCCCCGAAAGATTTTTTCACGCCCTCCGGGAATCTTGCTGCAGTGAGGGCAATGACTGAGGATAGGTTCTTGAATGCACTTCTCGAACGCTCGATGAGCCACGCAGAAATTAGGAATGTGAATGCCAGTCTCTTGCATGCATTCGAAATCGAAAAAGATGAAATTGCCTTTCTTCTTCTTGTGACCGTCCTCTTCCTCTTGTTGGGGTTGGTGTGTTTGCACGTAACATTGGTGTTCCAAGTCCACGATTGGTGACAAATGTGACATTTTTTCTTTCCTCGACATACGTGTGACTTGGCATTGTTGGTACATATGCCTTGACCACATGTGAGGCACAATCTCAGCAGTTGACAAGCACATTTCTGCTGTGAACCTTGCGTCTTCAGATGTTGTTGGTAACAGGCACTGCTGACAAACGTGCGCAGACAAGCAGGACAATGTACTCTTTCTTGTCCTTCGCTCAGACAGGGTTGAGAGGCCAAATATCCTGAGCATTTCGATCCGCAATGTTTGTGTTGCTCTCGATTATTATAACCACGGTCACATTTCTCACAGTAATATTTGTATACCAGGAATCCGGTGATACTGGTAATTTTATCGAAATGTTCATCGTGATGATAAAGGTGAATGCATTTTCCGTCCTTAAAATCTTGGCCTCGAAACAACAGAGGTCCGCGCACTTCTTGAGGGTACACTTTCAAGGTGTATCGTGGAGCTAGGGCATCTTGCAATTTTTGCATCTCAGGAATGCCACAGGGTGAGTCTTTGGACAGGCCTGTCCAAAGACGTGGGTCATGTCCAGTGTGGCTTTTCCATCGGTGATGTCAAACTGGTCATTGGATTGTTGTACGTGTTGAATCTTGTCCATGACTTTGGAAGCGGTCAATTCTGCAGGGCTGCTAAACTCGATCCAAACAGGGGATTTCAAACCGTCGTGTTGTATGGAAAGTCTCAAGCGATCGTCTTCTTTGGGTTGACATTGTCGCTTGAGTGTGCTAAGCAAAGAATCCCACACCCCGGTGATGAACCCTTCTGCTTTCGTTAAGGGTACGTCGGACTTGAAATCTTTAAACTTCACCGTGTATTTGTAAGCCGTGGTTCTAAATTTTCTAGAGGAGCGCTTTTCTGTCTCTCGAATGGAATAGTATTTTTCAGGGTTAACTAAGGGTGGTGAACTTTGTTTAGAGGGTTCGGATTCTGGTTCACTCATGTCCTCTTCAAAATCACTGGCATGAATTTGTGCCAAGACTTCAGCTCTCGTACGAGGCGATAGAACACGTTTCTGCCTCTTACTTTCTTCTTCTTTCTTCTGAAATGAATTGGATCGTTTCATCTTGATAGCAAAAAGTCTAATGACTTAAATTTAAACACCATGGACTAATTTATAGTCATGGCAGACCAGCGTATATAAAATGGTGTGTGTCTTGTCCTTTCACTATTCATTTCACTCTCTAACCGAGCACAACGATGGAAGAGACTAGCCAAATCGAACGTTTCATCAGAGCTTTGCGAGGGGTCATTAGAAAATTTTCTTCAGATCAGCCGACGGACTACTCTCCTTCCTTTCGAGATAAAAGTGAAGATACTTGCTATATCTGTCAGAAGAAAGGGCATTGGTCTTCAGAGTGTCCAGACCGTCAAAATAGAAAAAAAGGGGTTAAAAGAGACAAAAGTCAAGATGCCTGTTATCATTGTCAAGAAAAAGGACATTGGTCTCCAGATTGCCCAAAAAAGAAACAATAAGAGTGAGAAGAAGAGAAGGATTCTTCAGAGGAAGAAAAGGAAGAAAACAAGCAGGTGAAGAAAAAGAAACAGGAAAAGAAAAGAAGAAGGGAAGAAAGTGAGGAGGAAGAGGAAGAAAAGACTGTGACGGTGAAGAAATTCAAAAAACAGAGAGAGTGAACAATGAGACAAAAGAAGTGTATGAACTTTTTAAAGTGTTATGTTGTGAATTGTGAATTGGATTGTAAATATTTAAAAAAAAGAATAAATTAGGTATAAAAAGGTAAGTGTCTTTGAGTTTTGATTTTAAAATAAGAAGCTACACTCACGCACTCATACACAGACACGTACTATAAGGGTAAAATGAGTGGGTTTTTGGAGTAGTTGGCAAATTGAAATTGTATTTCTTTTCGAGAAATATATGTGGCCCTGAAAAGGGCCTTTTTATTTTGGTGTAGTCTTGAGTTTAAGCAATCAACTTTAACTGCCTTAAGCCTTTGCCACGACCAAGGCCTACTTCTGGACTGCGTACTGTTGATGATGATGATGATTTGGTTGAAATCACTATGGGTGGCACTCTAGGCTTAGTCACAGGGTTGGAGTGTTTAGCTCGGGAAGGTCGTATTCTCTTCGGTCGTAACAAAGAAGTCTGATACATTTGTTTCAGACTTCTTAACTCCGCTAAAATGTCCAACAGTACCGTGACCGTTTGATTTTCACACCCTTGTTTCTTTGCCGCTGCTTCTTCTTCTTGTTTTTTTCTTACCTCTTCTTCTTGCTGTTGTTGCTGAAGGAGAAAAGCTTGTTCCGCTTCCTTTTGTCGTTGTATAAATTTCTCCAATTCTTCTTTCTGTCTCTGTCTAAAATTTTCCACGTACGATAATGAAGGAGACGAAGGTTCCGGAACAAATTCTTGCGAGGTAAGAAAATCCACAAAATCCCAGTTCACCTCTTCTGAAAGTAAGTCCGGGTTCCCTTGGCGGTCTCCACTGCTGGTGCACCCCAATGGATCGTTTTCTGAGTTTCCGTCATGTTGAATAACTGTCGCATGGATTGACTGCACACGTTCGCTAGCGAATCTATATAGACCACGTGACGTCACAGACTGCTCTCTTCGGATTGAATGCGGGCTGACTGAATTTTGTAACGCGTGTTTGGATTGGTCAACAAACTCAATCCGTTTCAATCCTTTCCCTCCCTATAAATAAGTGCAGCAGTTCACTGCATTCCTTCACTTGTTCTCGGCACCCAACATGTGGACCACAGTTGAATCGTCGACTCTTGTTTCTTCGATGATGTTCCGGACGGACATACCGATGTATGTCCTATCCAAGTGGACAGTTGTCCACAGATCAGACACCAGCCTGTGGATAAGAAGAGTCTATGTGGAGAGGCAAGGATGCCTCAAGAGAGTCCTGATTTACGGCCCTGCAGTCAGGCGCAGCTTGAGGACAAGAAGAAGACCAATGCAGTGCCCTTTATGTTAATATATTTTAATATTAACATAAAACCCAAAGGCCCTTTTCAGGGCCACCCACATCTCTCGAAAAGAGATAGACTTTCAATTGCCTTCCCCATTCTTTTTATTTTTTTATTCTTTTTTTTAAAAAAATGAAAGAATAGAGACCCCTCCCTGTTTCAATTTTCACCTGTTCCCTTTCCATACACCCATCAGGTCGGGACCGTATTAAAATAGGGTCCCGACCCTGTTCCATTTCCCCTTGTCCCTAGATAGACCCACACTCTATTCCCATGTTAAATTCCCCTTGTCCCTAGAATGGATATTTTTTTTCTCCCATGTTAAATTACATAGTCCCCAGAGTGGATATTTTTTTTCTCCTATGTTAAATTTTACATAGTGCCCAGAGTGGATATACCCTTTTAACATGGAAGTCCCCTAGTCCCTAGGGTGTCCCACTTAACTACTTACAAATGAAAGTGTCAAAATAACCAGAATAGATTGGTATTTCTTTGCATTGGTATTGTTATATATAGATATATTTCTTTTCCTGTTAAATGTATGTTATGAAATACAAGGTGAATTATTAGTCGCTTGAGCTGATTGGATCGTCCTTGAGTACATGTTTCTCCCTCGACCGCATCTATAAAATGTGCGTCACGTGAGGTCTAGAAAATAAAACGGAAAACATCCAAACAGTTTTGAAACCGGTCTACTAAAAAGGGAACAAACTGCTTATAAAACGTTATTGTTTTAGAAAATCTTTAATTTTTATGCTTGATATTTTATGCGATATCAAAATCGAGTATACATCGGTGAAATATTAAATGACGTATGTATTCTTTATAATAATAAGTGCTTAAATTTCAGATTTACACAAATGTAATTTTCCAAAGAACTTGGACATCGTGCTTTACACGTAGAGCATCTGTGATATAATTTACGATTCATGTTTCATTGCTCAACTGCATAATACTAAGATTGATTTGCAAATACTGTATATTTTCTTAACTATATCATGCTTGTAATCTGACACTTAGCAAGAATTAAGGGACCAATCCAGAAGTGTCGGATCAATTTGACCAGAAGTATCGGATCAATTTGACCAGCGATAAAATATTTGTACGTGAAGATGATTTGATAGTCGTATCTTCGTATCGCCCGTTTCGAAGAAAGAATAATTTAGTGCCTTCAGTCGTACTTTCAACGCTCCGTCTCTAAAAATACATTTATCAAATTTTGAAATGTTGGTTGGTAACCGTGAAGACGATTGGGATGAACAGATTTTGGGCAGGGTGTGGATACAGTTGGTAAGCGTGATGACGGTTCGGATGAATATATTGTTGTCGTTGTTGTTGTGGGGTTTAACGCCATTTTTCAGCACACGATAGGCTATACATGGCGGCCAGTATTAATGGTGGAGGAAGAACCCGAGAAAACCTCGGGAACAACCACCGACCCACGAGAAGCTACTGGTAAGCTTTCTCACATACCAACATTGGCTGAATCCGAGACTCGAAACAGCTCCGACAAAGGTGAGATGACAGTGATCCGTAACGGAGAACCATTTAGACCACTCGGGCACTCGGGGTCCCGGGAAGAATATATAATGGGCAGGGTGTGGATACTGTTGGTAAGCGTGAAAACGGTTGGGATGAATAGATAATGGGCAGGGTGTGGATACAGTTCGTAAGCGTGATGACGGTTGGGATGAATAGATAATGGACATGGTGTGGATACAGTTGGTAAGCGTGATGACGGTTGGGATGAATAGATAATGAGCAGGGTGTGGATATAAGTTTGTTAGCGTGAAGACGGATGGGATGAATAGATAATGGGCAGGGTGCAGATACTGTTGGTAAGCGTGACGATGGTTGGGATGAATAGATAATGAGCAGGGTGTGGATATAAGTTTGTTAGCGTGAAGACGGTTGGGATGAATAGACAATGAGCAGGGTGTGGATATAGGTTTGTTAGCGTGAAGACGGATGGGATGAATAGATAATGGGCAGGGTGCAGATACTGTTGGTAAGCGTGAAGATGGTTGGGATGAATAGATAATGAGCAGGGTGTGGATATAAGTTTGTTAGCGTGAAGACGGTTGGGATGAATAGACAATGAGCAGGGTGTGGATATAGGTTTGTTAGCGTGAAGACGGATGGGATGAATAGATAATGGACAGGGTGTGGATACAACTGGTAAGCGTGATGACGGTTGGGATGAATAGATAATGGGCAGGGTGTGGATACAGCTGGTAAGCGTGATGACGGTTGGGATGAATGGATAATAAGCAGATTGTAGATACAGACGTTTTACAGGTTGCGCATTGCCATGTTCCTTTTTTCCAGGTTGCGCATTGCCACTTAACTGTACAAAGATTTCTTGTTACAAATCAGCATATCATGTTTTTGATCTGTTCAATAAAAAATAAAAAAAATCACATCACTTTTACGGATATCATTTATAAAACAACATCAGCATATCACCTTTATGGACATGTTCAATAAAACAAAATCAGATTAAGCGGTCATGTTCAAATTTGAATTCATATTATTGATAAAAGATTCACAGGTTCACAGCATTCGTTCCGTAGCCATGGAAATGAATTCTAATTAGTATATTCCTCCCGTGTAAATGGATGTAGATTTCAAAATATAAATAGAGTATTCCACCCGTATAGATTGATATAGATTTCAAACTAGCGTATTCCTCAAGTATAGATGGATATAGATTTCAAAACAAAGTATTCATCCTGTAATCAACGATATAGATTTCAGTATAGTTTTCATTCCGTGCGGATATAGAATTCAAAGGTGCGAAAAGCAATAGATTCTATTCTAATGGCACCTAATCTATTAATATATTATTTTTCATCCATAAAGTGTCGTTGAAATGCACTTTATTTTATAAGATAAACATGTAAGACTTTGCATTACACCAGTACCTGTTGTAGTAAATTTCAATTTCAGCTACCTAAATACTTGCTTTTTAAACGTGTTGTATGGCACTGGAACCCACACAATATTTATCTGCCTTGTCTTGTGGAAGCACTCAATGTCCAATTTATTTGGTCCCGCCATTTAGGACAATGATAGCTGTTAAGTTGATTTTATTTTCTAAACAGATTGCGATCCATGCGAGTGCATGATTGCCATACTTGGAACTTTTGCGGCGTGCATAATGGAAGCTGCAAGAGTCTTTCTTTTCCCAAGCAATTATGCATAAAGTATTAACAGCTCTTCCTTTGTTTTAATTTAGTTTAAGCATTTTTATTGTAAAAAAAAATTAAATATACAATGTAAAAGGCTCAGAAAAATGTTGCATGACTTGTAAGTTCCCCAATGTTATGAACTCGATATCAAGCCTGCATACGAAGGACGTATGTACAGATAATTTGAATTATTTATGAGACAGAAACACAGAGGCACAGAGAGAGAAAAAAAACAGACATAGAGACAGACACAGAGAGTTTTGGTGTAGTCAGATCGATGAAACTATTCTTAAACGTATGAAGAGCAATATAAATAGAATAACCTATCAATTAATGTAAAAGAGATGCAATCAGTGTGTGTGTGTGTGTGATTTGGATTTGTAACGTAACTTTGACAATTTTCAGTCATGTGACTACGATGTCCGCGGTGTGGCAGTTCATAGTAATGTCTAACACTTGGTCATATCATCGCAGACATGTAGCATGAAGTACCACCCAGTCACATTACACTGACATCAGGCCGACCAGTCCTAACACTAACCTCTTAATGCTGAGCGCCAAGCGAGGCAGCTGTTAGTACCATTTTTGTAAGTCTTTAGTATGACTCGGCCGGGAATCAATCCTACGAACTCCCGCTTCTGAGGCGGAGGCTCTAACCACTAGGCCACCGGAGTGGTCGGATCCACCTCTCATTATAATTTTTTAAGTATGTTCGTTTGTATGACATAGTTTGTTTTCATTAGATAGTTTTGCGGTTGTTTTTCTATTATTATAGTTGCTTGTATTGTATAAATATTTCTCAAACAAAGTAACGTTCACATCCGTATTGACATTAAATTAAAGAGTGACAGTATCCGAGAAAGTTTCTTTCATATTTTGTCATAATGTCTGCAATTAGTAAAAGGTAAAGACAATCTCTGTCAATAAGACATCCACTGGAGCAGGAAAGATCGTTGCTACCATCGACAACTATCAAACGTTCATAACAACAGACGATAAACATTACAATATAAGACCAACGAAATGGAATATCTCCATGGAAACACATCAAAATGGCTACTGTAGAAAACAGGACACGAGTGAAATATTGCACTGAGCACTTTTAACTGTTTTTTCCAATTATGAAATCAACCGCCATGAAAGATATTTCTCTTTCGCGATAATAATTGGATGCAAATTAGAAGGTCTGTGCTAAGAATCAATCAAAAAGAAATTCCGTTGAACGATATGTCTTTCCTGTTTCGCCTGTACAGTACATAAGCTAAATACTTGGCATAAACACTCTAGCAAAAAAGAAATTAAGTAATTACAACAACATTTGAATTCAGTGAATGTTAATATAAGTGATAAATGTGATATTGCTAGATCATACATACAGCGTTGTCTAGGAAACTGAGCTACAAGCGTTAAAAGGTATCGGGCGTTCGAGAGTTTCCGGCGTACTGTGTCACATATATAACAACAACTATATGAGAGAGAGAGAGAGAGAGAGAGAGAGAGAGAGATTTCATTTGGTAACGCATTAACCCCTACGATCACATTATATAATAACATCACTTGCTTTATATATTACTTTAAAATAGCAGACCATAAGTGCCTTATTCATAGAATAATATAATAATTTACATTAAACAATTTCATCACATCGGGCGACAGCAGTAAATAGTCTTTTATTACCACACAAATTCATGTGAAATCATCCAAATACAGTCTTCGTCAACGTCTATGAAATGAATATCTGACTAAAGAAAGACGACCAAAAAGCAAATTAGATTAATCACACCATGACTAAAGAAGAACGTTCAAGAAGCAAATATGGAACAATCACAAAATTATATGCCTGTTTGACTAACGAAAGACGACCAAGAAGCAAATTAGATTAATCACACCATGAACGTTCAGGAAGCAAATAGGATCAATCACACCATGAAATGAATGTTTGATTGAAGAAGAATTCTAAAGAAGCAAATAGGATCAATCACGCCATGAAATGCGTCTTTTACTAAAGAAGGATGTTTTTGAAGCAAATAAGATGAATCCAATTCCGATTTGAAGCAAATCATTTTTAGTTACCGCTTAGAGCATGCATTTTGCTTTAAACTGATGCTTTTCACCCATCCCACTTTTGTATGGACAGGAAACAGAGAGATGACATAATGTAATCGGTAAAATTAAATAAATTGTTATGCACGCAATTTTTACTTGAGAGACGCGTAAACCAAGTTATTGTTACAGCAACTTTTTCCCCAGTTGAATTGGAAAAAAAGCAAACCTGTCGGTCCACCAGTCTACTTTCATCTTATGTAGCAGTATATTATTGTACTATAATGGCACACCAGTCTACTTTCATCTTATGTAGCAGTATATTATTGTACTATACTGGCACACCAGTCTACTTTCATCTTATGTAGCAGTATATTATTGTACTTTTATTTCACGCCAGTCTACCTTTATTTTATGTAGCAGTATAGTATTGTACTATAATAGCACGCCAGTCTACTTTCATCTTATGTAGCAGTATATTATTGTACAATAATGACACGCCAGTCTACTTTCATCTTATGTAGCAGTATATTATTGTACTATAATGGCACCCCAGTCTACTTTCATCTTATGTAGCAGTATATTATTGTACTATTATGCCACACCAGTCTACTTTCATCTTATGTAGCAGTATATTATTGTATTATAATGGCACACCAGTCTACTGTCATCCTATGTAGCAGTATATTATTGTAATATAATGGTACACCAGTCTACTTTCATCTTATGTAGCAGTATATTATTGTACTTTTATTTCACCCCAGTCTACCTTTATTTTATGTAGCAGTATATTATTGTACTATTATGGCACGCCAGTCTACTTACTGCTACATATGATGAATGTAGACTGGCGTGCTATTATAGTACAATAATATTCTGCATTATAAGATGAAAGTAGACTGGCGTGCCATCATCTTATATAGCAGTATATTATTGTACTATAATGGCACGCCAGTCTACATTCATCATATGTAGCAGTATATTATTGTACTATCATGGCACGCCAGTCTACTTTCATCTTATGTAGCAGTATATTATTGTACTTTTATGGCACTCCAGTCTACTTTCATCTTATGTAGCAGTATATTATTGTACTATCATGGCACGCCAGTCTACTTTCATCTTATGTAGCAGTATATTATTGTACTATAATGGCACGCCAGTCTACTTTCATCTTATGTAGCAATATATTATTGTACTATACTGGCACACCAGTCTACTTTCATCTTATGTTGCAGTACATTATTTTACTATAATGACACACCAGTCTACTTTCATCTTATGTAGCAGTAGATTATTGTACTATTATGGCACGCCAGTCTACTTTCATCTTATGTAGCAGTATATTATTATACTATCATGGCACGCCAGTCTACTTTCATCTTATGTAGCAGTATATTATTGTACTATAATGGCACGCCAGTCTACTTTCATCTTATGTAGCAATATATTATTGTACTATAATGGCACACCAGTCTACTTTCATCTTATGTAGCAGTATATTATTGTACTATAATGGCACCCCAGTCTACTTTCATCTTATGTAGCAGTATATTATTGTACTACAATGGTACACCAGTCTACTTTCCTCTTATGTAGCAGTATATTATTGTACTTTTATTTCAAGCCAGTCTACTTTCATTTTATGTAGCAGTATATTATTGTACTATTATGGCACGCCAGTCTACTTACTGCTACATGTGATAAATGTAGACTTGCGTGCTATTATAGTACAATAATATGCTGCTTTATAACATGAAAGTAGACTGGCGTGCCATCATCTTATATAGCAGTATATTATTGTACTATAATGGCACGCCAGTCTACTTTCATCTTATGTAGCAGTATATTATTGTACTATCATGGCACGCCAGTCTACTTTCATCTTATGTAGCAGTATATTATTGTACTATCATGGCACGCCAGTCTACTTTCATCTTATGTAGCAGTATATTATTGTACTATAATGGCATGCCAGTCTACTTTCATCTTATGTAGCAGTATATTATTGTGTTATAATGGCACACCAGTCTACTTTCATCTTATGCAGCAGTATATTATTGTACTATTATGGCACCCCAGTCTACTTTCATCTTATGTAGCAATATATTATTGTACTGTAATGGTACACCAGTCTACTTTCATCTTATGTAGCAGTATATTATTGTGTTTTAATGGCACACCAGTCTACTTTCATCTTATGTAGCAGTATATTATTGTACTATAATGGTACACCAGTCTAGTTTCATCTTATGTAGCAGTATATTATTGTACTTTTATTTCACGCCAGTCTACTTTCATTTTATGTAGCAGTATATTATTGTACTATTATGGCACGCCAGTCTACTTACTGCTACATATGATGAATGTAGACTGGCGTGCTATCATAATACAATAATATGCTGCTTTATAAGATGAAAGTAGACTGGCGTGCCATCATCTTATATAGCAGTATATTATTGTACTATAATGGCACACCAGTCTACTTTCATCTGATGTAGCAATATATTATTGTACTATAATGGCAGGCCCATCTACTTTCATCTTATGTAGCAGTATATTATTGTACTATTAAGGTACGCCATTATGGCACGACATTCCGTATGAGCTGGAGAAATACAGTCCAACAAAGAAATACTTTTCTATTTCAGGAATTTAAAACAACCCTAAAAGACACATATGTGAAAAAGGCTCACGAAATCTAATAAAAGAAAATACAGAAATGTGCCTCAGGAGAGCAGACATTTTGGAACAAAAGAGAGTTTTGAGAATTGCCGATGAAAAGTACGAAAAGCTGACATGGAATTAACAAATCTACAATTCCAGATATGCCTAATTAAAACAAGTTATTAACAGACAGACGTGAAGATCTATCAATTTTTAATCCAAGTAATCGATGTATTTAATTGATGGATTTAAATCTCCAGCAAGAAAATTATACTTTGTTTTGAACTTCTCCATATAATGAATATATATATATATATATATATATATATATATATATATATATATATATATATATATATATATATATATATATATATATATATATATATATATATATATATATATATGTGTGTGTGTGTGTGTGTGTGTGTGTGTGTGTGTTAAAATGTGGTGCATTATATACTTATATTGTTTGCTGGGTGAATAAACACAATAAGTTTCTAAAAAAATCTGTTCGTAATTGAAATTTTGATTTATTTTCACGGTTTATCCATACTCCTTTTCATTTAAGAAGTATGGATAAAATGTGAAAATAAAATACCAGAATAATAGTTTGATTTACGCGAGTAACATGCACTACAAAAATATTTCTTTTGTACATGCATTCGACTGATAAAAGTATTTTCCGATTTTTAACTCAGCCCCTAACATCAGGCTATAAATGTATATATTATATAAGAAATATTAATATTTTATTTAAAAGCGGTTCTCGCTGTTAGGTATCGATGAGATATTTCTGGGACCAAAACCTTGCTGTTGTATCATTCTAGTCAATTCTAAAAAGAAACGATAAATAAAAAGCAGAGATAAAAATCAATGCCTGTCAAAGGGATGGGTTTAACCAACCATTTATGCCATCTATATGCATCTGCCATAAAATCTATATTTATGTGTCGTAAAATCTATAGTTATATGTCGTAAAATCAACCACACGCTATTCACCTATAGCTGTATACATTATAGCTCAGAATTGGACATGATACTATATTGTGTATTACACACGTGACTGAATTTTTTATCTTACACCTACATATCGATTATTTCCCCACACATTTTTGTTATCCGCATAATTTCCCCACACGTTTTTGTTATCCGGATAATTTCCCCACACGTTTATTAATCCGGATCATTATTCCATTAGAGCGTTTTGCATCCTTAGAACATTTTTTGAGGAAAGTTATGTTTAATTATACCTATGATGGCTTTTTCTTGCAACAACCTTTTTATGGTGACACTGACATTGTATCCAGATTAAACCAGCTACATAGTGACGCGGATATTGTATCCAGATTAATCCACTTATATATTGACACGGATATTATATCCAGATCAAACCAGTTATGTAGTGGGTCTTATAAAGTCAAGCTTAACTAATTCATAAATGTTTGTAATAGTTCCAAGAACTTATGTGGCTCCACGCATGCTTATAAAACCCTAACGCTAACCCAAACCCTGTCCCAATTAAATTTGGGTTTTAAAAAAAAAATTACGAATTTCTGTTTGTTTTCTTGAGAGAAAAAATATCGCAGTTTCTAAAACTATGATGGGTGTATTTCGTTCGTCGTGTCAATGACATATATTCTCTCTCTCTCTCTCTCTCTCGCTCGCTCGCTCGCTCTCTCTCTCGTATTGTAGGCTTTAAGGTTAAGTCAGTACTTTGAACTTTTCTGAAATTTTTTTTCAAGCTGTGAATTGAGCTTCGGTAATGAAATAAGCTTCACTTATTTGATCTGTGATTTTACTTAGAAAGATTGCATATTTTAAAGTTCTAAGATCAAGTCAGTGAGAAAGATTTGCTTGGGGATATACTTTAAATAATAAAAATAATAATAATAACAATAATAATAATAATAATAGCGATGACGGTCGATGATGAAATGGAGGCGGATAAAAAATGCTACACAAGGAACATGACTGGAAACATGTTCATACAACGCAGAGTGCTAAAATAATTCAATTTATGAAAACCTAGTTCCGAATGTAAAGCAAATCCCTAATTCCATGAAAACCTAGTTCCGAATGTAAAGCAAATCCCTAATTCTAACTGGAGTCAGAATTTAATGTTGTAAAATAGTGAAAATCCAGCATGACCTTGGTCGCTATTGATTATCGGCCTCTGACTAAACTTGGTTTTAGTGAATGTAGTCTTTGATAATTTTATTGACCTTATTAAAATTTGTAACCTATGTGACGTAGGGGAAGTTATTATATCCAGAGGTACCTAAGTACCTCTTATGTAACTTTGGTAGTGACATGTACAGACTTACCCTTTGTAACATCCGCAAACAATCTTCAGCTTATTCAAGAATTTGTCATTCACAATGGAGTACAGATAGAAATTGACGGAGTAGTTGGAATATTGCATCAAGTAGGTTATAGTCCCGACTAAATCAAGTATGGCCAGACTGTGAGTATCGCCCTCCTCTTCGTATTGATCTCTTCTATACGAGTCCACGATGAAATACACAGACACAGGGACAGTGGCAACGAGAAAATAAAATGTGTTTACCAATAGCATTTTAGTTAGTCTGACGCTGACACGTTGCGTACGACGAATCATGACGTTATGCATCATACTTGCACGGCCCCTCTGAATACGGCTCAAGGTTCGAACCAAAAAAACGTTACATATAAACATTATGACAAATGGTGCAGCAGATAAAAATGTAAAATCTATATATACGAACTCAAATTCGTCGAAATTTCTATCGTTGGTCGTAAGTGAGCCACAAGTCCCATGAGTATTTATACCATTTGTCCAAAAGAAATGGAGATCGACACCGGAGAGAACAAAAAATAGAATAATAAGGGACAGATACACACGCCGATAAGTTACAATACGTATGAACTGCAGTGGGAAATATGTTTTAATAACACGTTCGATGCAAACGAACACCAGTATCCATGATGAATACTGCATCGAAAGATAAATAACAAATAAATTAATTTTGCAACCAAAGTCAGACAATGTTCTTATATCCAGTTGGAAAGTTTTTAGAATCCAATGCCTTGATAATCCTGTAACCAAGACTACACTGTCTGTTATTGCAAGAACGAAAAGAAAAAAAAGGGTAGGCCTTTTGGAAACTCCAATTTTCCTGAAAACTAGAATTGTAAGTAAATTCCCAGTCAGTCCAAAAACTAGAAAAACGACTGAAAATATCTTCCATAGCCATTTCCCAGCCTCTTCCAACTCTACTGCGGAATCTGGTGTGGAATTACTTTTCACCTGCTCCGTAGGAATATCAGTAAGGTACGTATAGTTGTCAGATGATGTAGTGGTTTTCAATAATGTGTTGTTCATTTTAGTACAACCTATGTTGTATGGTGTCCTTTCAGCTTTGTTTTCGTGTGCTACAGAGTTAATAACACAATCAGTTATACCATGGTCCTAACTGTCTTTCAAGCATCTTAAGCACATGTCTCTGATTTCCAACTGCTCATTCACCGTCATATTCGTTCCAAGTCCTTCAAAAGAAAGAGTGATATCAGAACGTACGGTCACTCCCACTGCTTATGTACAGCTAATCTAATAATAGGAAGCAGTTGAAATATTCATAATCACGCACTGATCACTTTTTGCATATATGTATACCATAAATCGATCTGTTTGCACATGACAAACAACAGCAAAGAGGATCGTTTAAAAATACTTCATCGAAACCCAATCACTTGTTATCAGCTGACACCTTGCTGTGATACCAATGTCTTCAAACGGCCAGTGGATTTTGACAGAAAAAGTCACTCTCGTTTATACAATGAACTGACAGACGACTAGAAAGTCATTTTTGTATTCATGGATACTGCGTCAGTGACTCTCATAATTTAAACATTAAAATGTAATTTAATACCATATCAAGGAAAGTACAACAGACACATACACACACATACATGCAGCTTAGAGATGACAAATCCTAACGGACCTGTTCATTTGAAATTATACAAGTATATACTGTAAGAATTGAAACTCTTTCATATTTGTATGCATGGAACTCATCATTAAATCACTGTTTCCCAACTATACTCAAAATAATTTTCAAAAACAAGTCGCAAGAGAATAAGATATGTTAATGAGACACCTCTCCAACCAATCTGAACTCATACTGACATTAACAAATGTGCATACCAATGTTTCCGTAATCAAGTATTAGAACTAGTCTGAGCTAGCTGTTAAGCAAACACCCTATACATATAATTCACTACCATACTGTACAACTATATTTGAAAATGAATAAAACATATATATTTAATTGTATCCCTCAGCAACAAAGTAAGTTAGATACCGATAGTGAGAACGACAGACAAACAGACGGAAAGATAAGTGGGTTAATAGACAATCAGCTTAAATTGATTTCAGCACGTTGAGTAATGTCATGATATACATTCAGAGAGAGAGAGAGAGAAAGGTAGACATATACATAACCATCTTGAATTACTTCCTTCTGTCTAACACTACTTTCGCAATAGTCATTCAAATATACAGTCGATAGGTAGACAGACACCTATCTCAAATTACCTCCCTCAGTACATTTAGTATTCAGATAGATAGATAAATAATAAGATAACTATCTTAAACTTCCTCTCTTAGCACATTTAGTATTTTAGCAAGAGACAGTCAGGCAAAATGCATGATAGATAATAAGGACAGAATAGATCTTCACTACATAAATATTTACTCTTCAGCTTTAGCACGACAAGAGTGTTCTGGTACAAAATTGCATTTGCAGGAGTTTCTCTCGTGTGTGTGTGTGAGAGAGAGAGAGAGAGAGAGAGAGAGGTTTACGCCCGGAGTGCTAACATGGACATACATTTCGACAAATGAGAATCCGATCAAACAGAAAGTGTACATTCTTGGAAATGTTAGATTTGTAAAGCTTATTTAGAACCCATCAGAAAATCAGCCAACCGTAATGAAATAAAAGCTATGACTAACCATTAGCATTTTGGCTTACCCAGCTGAAGGGAGAAGATAGTTGTTTATAATAGGTTAATAGACGCATGATTGCGCAGATGAAATGGTACCTTTACATGTCTGCGGCATGATGCCCCATTGCTAGACATCACTGTAAACTGCCACAATCCTGATATCGTAGTGACATGACTGAAAAATTGCTAAAGCTACCTTAAAAATCCAAATCACACACACACACACACACACACGTATTGTACATGAATGTATGCTGCTTACCGGACTGAAACGACATAATAGTTTTTAATTGCAAGTTAAGGCCATTTTTTTTACCTGATTAAATCGACACAATATTTTTTTAATATCTGGTTAAATCAATATGCTTAACGGGCTGAAATTATAAGATATTTTTTAATAGAAAGTTAAAGCCATATGCTTACCGGACTGAAATGACAAGATAGTATTTAATAGCATCTTAAATACATATGCTTAGCGGACTGAAACGACAAAATAGTTTTTAATAGCAAGTTAAATCCATATGCTTACCGAACTGAAATTATAAGATAGTTGTTAATACTAGGTTGATGGAGTATTATCTATAGCATATGATCAAACATTTATATTGCTCATTTAATGTGATCTGTGCCTGTTGATTTTTAGAGGTAATTTATAAATTCTCAAAGTATGGTTTGTCTGCTGATGTATTTCAGGATCACGCTGACCTGCTGTTTAAACAAAATATTTTTAGACAAACAGTATTCACCCTCGTTTATCAAGCGTCAAAATATATTGCTTAACAATAATGTAATGAAATGGAAGAACTAACACTAGCAATTATAATTTTACTCTGTCTGTTTATGTAGCCTTACCAAATTAGTAATAAAATGGAATAATTAATATAATAATGGGATAACTAATTATAAGTTTCCTTGTCAACCATTTACTATGTGCTTTTTAATGTAGCTGTTCGAATTATGAAAAATTCACGACAACAAATTATCTCTTTATTTATAAACAAGAAACGAAAGAATCAATCAAATATAACATGGAATAAAGAAAGCGGGAAGAAAAAATAATAAATAAAGGAATGACTAATTGACCAAATAATTGAGTAAATAACTTTTGAGATCAACTTAGTATATATACACACATATACAGCTTGAGTTATTCTCTGCGTTCTTTATATTTTCACTTTTTTGAAACAAAATTGTGCGAGTTTCTTTACTTGCGTACCTTCTGACGCATACCATTTTATTATAAAAACTTGTTTGCAATTATCTGAATTACTTTCAGCCATAAACGATCTATAAAGATGAGAACCGTATACTTGTTTGTCTTTATAAAGGTCTTTGTTTTCTTGTGTCATTTATGAAGCTGTTTATACCCAAATTTTGAGCTCTGTCACATGCATGACTACTTTATTTAAATGACCTGCACCTAACTGTTTTCTCATAATTGGAGGTCTGTTGTGCACTAACAAAAAAGTGATTCTGCATTAGAAGTCTTACGCATCGGATGTGTCTGAAGAACGTAAGATCGATAAAAGAGGTGAAAAGATCTTTCTTTTCTAGAGGTAAGTAAAGTCTACCCTATTGTAACTTATAGTGAGTGAGGTGTTAATTCAAGGCGATTGTTTTTTTTATAAATAATGCGACGACGTGGTTGCATTTAACAATAATGAGGATACGTGATTAGTTTTATAAATAATGACGAGACGCTCTTACCTACAATCCAATGTATCACCGTAATCTGCGGTGGTATGGTACAGTGTTATCTTGGTACGCTCTTACATACAATCCAATGTATCACCGTAATCCGCGGTGGTATGGTACAGTGTTATCTTGGTACGGTTGATAGATCCTTTCTATTCATTAAGATAAAATCGTATAACCAAGCAAACGGTATGTCCACTTGTTGTTGCTCAGCAGAAGACGATATAAATACATGTAGACTGATGCATTAGTATTTTGAATAGAGGCACGCATCACTCGTCTGTACATGTGTGAACTGTGAGAATTCAGCCCTGTCTGACACGCGGTATCATCAGCAAGTGAATGGTGACAGACCTGGGGAGTTGTATTTTCCCCGTTTGACATGCGCAGGCCATACTGCGCTAGATCCGGATGGAAAATAACCATTTGTTTAAATGGTAGTGTAATACTAGAAAGGTATAAACCTTCTAGTCAAAAAAGTCCTTGACTTAGGGTAAGCACACATACGCATGTTTCCAATACTATGAATTGTTTTTCACCGCTTTTGCAGATTTACAGGGGAATGGGCATTTTCTTGTCTATTGTGAAAATTTATTGAGCTTAAACGATATTCTCTGTGCTTTTTGGTCAGTGACTATAACAAGTTTTAAAGAAAACGGAAAAAATAATTGACCTTTTGTTCATGATTTAAAATGTTATGTCCTAAGGAAGAAAAATCAAGATGGCTAATTGACATCAAGTTTGTGCAAAAGAGATTTTGATGTGTAACTGTGTATATAGGGCGTTGTGGAGGGGGAGCACAATTTGCGGATTTCCATTGTTGTCCTTGTTGTTTCTTTGCGAACGTCATCCCAGCTCCACATCAACATCCAGCTCAACATTCTCGTTATTTTCAGGCTACGCTTTTGTGATTGGTACCCGTATTACTTAACATTAGAAACGAAACTGTTCAAATATTGACCTCCATCCATTATTTCGTTATCAAGATGGATTTTACAAATATGCTCTCCAATACAATTTAGTATCATAAAATGACCATAAATATAAATCATAGAGTCCTTGTGGGAAATCAAGACAAGGGATATCGTAATGACTTTTAAACATGCGAACAAGTGAACCTTCACAATGTTTACCGTAGGTGGTTTTATTAAGGTAAAACTTAGCGTTTACATAGTTTTCTTTTATGAAATATCTTATTACTGATAATGCATGCATTGATGCATATTTGTTGTGGTGAAATCAGCTGTCAAGTTCGAGATGATAGAGATCGCTTATTTATGACATGTAATTGGATACGTTTGCGTAGTTTTACAAAAATATGCATTCTAAAGAAGCCTTTTAAGTTTTACAAACGTTCATCCGCAGCTCATCGGTTACAATTAACGAATAAGGCCAATTTAGCAACAATGGGAATTAGCGTTACAATACTCCCCCGGCCACTATAGCAACAACATTTTCAAAATAACCCTGCACCACTATATGGACAAGACAAACGGTTGGCTTTTGTACAGGAACAATAGCAATGGTACAGGTAAGGTTACGTCACGGTAGTGGAATGTAGCTAGGGGCTGATTTCAATTGGGTGGAAGACTGGCAACAATGTTGCAAGTAGCTGACCTGATGACCTGAATACGCGCTACACAAGGTAGAGACACATACAGTAGATATGTTTACATATACATATTTAACACATGCACATAGATGTATAAACATCAATCTGTGACTTCTATGTGAAAACAGGGGGTTGCACCGCATCTCATCTAAATTCAAACAGCCTTTTTAGCAATGTACAATCTGCATATCGCCCTTGCCACAGTAATGAAACTACTTTTCTAAAAGTAGTTAATGACATTCTCTCTGCGTTGGATAGCGGAAAGATTACAGTCATCACCCTCCTTGATTTGTCTGCAGCATTTGACACAATAGACCATGATATATTACTTCACCGTCTCCAGCACGTATTTGGCATTCATGATACAGCCTTGCTGTGGTTCAAGTCCGACTTGGTCAACAGGATACAAATTGTATCTGCAAATGGAATACACTCCAACCCAGTTGATATATGCTGTGGTGTTCCACAGGGGTCTGTTCTTGGACCTGTTCTCTTTATTCAGAAGTTATATGTCAGGATCTATTGTGTCAAATGCTGCAGACAAATCAAGGAGGGTGAGGGCTGTAATCTTTCCACTATCCAACGCAGAGAGAATGTCATTAACTAGTTTTAGAAGAGTATTTTTATTGCTGCAATTATATTCCTAGATTAGATAATTCTCCTCATCGATAAATAACTCTAATTTGATAATATATTGATGCATCCCCGACACGAGAAAAATATATCTCTGATACAGCTCGCTGTTAACAAACAATGAACATTGAAGGTGAATGTGCATTAAAGGTCTAATATGCAGCCAAAATCTCATGACCGCAAGATGAAACAAAAACATGACAAGACTTCATTTCTTAAAAGCTGATCACATTGACGTCAGTGTCACCCAGTGATGACAGGAACACATATGTGAAGCCGACTGGACATCGCTCGGCCACTTCCTTCATGTAACATCGGAACTAGTTGCAGTAACATGTCAATTTAATGGGTTGCGTGATTCGCATCTGACTGAGTGCACCATATATTTTGCGACAGATAGGCCTACTCATTTACGATTGTGATTTTGTCTTCTTCGGCTGCCATAATAGATCATGTATAGAAACGTTGTTTCACATATATTTCTCAACTGCACCCGAACTTGCTCCCTCGACTGGACGGAGACAGCCAAGGATGTACAGACCGAGGTGAAACTTGGCGGACAAAATTATATTAAGGGCTAGATATTAACTCATAAAAAGGCTCTTGCAAACGATGAAGAGAACTTTTTACATAAGATTGCTAGCATCATTGCAATTATAACAGCGATAGCTGCGTCAAGTAACATATTCGAGATGGAGGTCGAACTAAAGTAACATATTCGAGACGGAGGTCGAACTTTATATATTCATCAATATCATTTTCATTTTTGCTGAGAACGAGCAAAGAAGGCGTAAATGAGTCTCCGTGTACAATCTACTGGCGGAATGAAAACGATTTTGGAGTTTCCTCCACAGTGGCGTCACTAGGGTTGGTGTCACCCAGTGCGTTAATTCTTGGTGTCACCCCTATGGCCCTCCATCCGTAACAGATCATACATAATCCTTAGCAATATTTTTTGTACTAATGTTATTGGTAAATCGTAACTCCTGTATATCACTGAATTCAATGGTAATGCACAAAATTGTATAACCAGCCATTTCGGTGTCACCCTTTCTCATGGTATCACCCGGTGCGGTCCGTATCCCCAACCCCCCACCCCAGTGACGCCACCGTTACTCCAATAAGAATACGCTTGACATAATTCAGCCACGGTATGTTTGTAACCTACAACTGGAATACAATCGACGCACGCCAGTACAAACCTTCTGATATTCCTCCAACTTTTTCAGCCTACGACGATTTTAAAAGCTAACAGAAATAAGAATTATAGGTTTTTTGTTACAACGCACAATAGAATAAGAACGGATATTGTTTGTTTAACAACGAAAACCAAGAAAAGGAAAAGAGAAAGCAACAAGTGTAGAAGAAAGTGTTCAACAATGAACACAAGAAGGGAGTGAGAACAAAGCTGTAAGTTTCTTACATGACGTTTTTGGCCGAGATCTAATATCTGAGAAAAATGTATAAACATTCACTAACCCGCAAACTTTCAGAAAATTTAGGACCACTGAACAAGTTAGAATTAATCTAAGTAAGTCCTTCAGTACCGATTTATTAGAGTCCATATTAATGCAAAATGTTTGAGAGGTGGATAATTTCCCGACTACCAAATTGAGTATTGTCAACAATACTGATCAGCTATACTGATTAACACTACATATTAACAATGTCCATGATCAAATACATTTAACCAGCTCCAACTTAAGCAGTGAAAACGATTATAAGCATGTACTGGTCAACTGGACAAAACCAAACTGCTCACAGTTTCTCTGGACATTACGACAATTTCTTTCAAAACATTTTTCAGAAAATGAAACCGATTTTCCCATAACACAATGAATAGTATCCTAATCATTTTCACGAACTCAGGACAAGTACCGTGCTTAGATTTCGTGATTTATTTGGCACTGACTTTGGAAGGAGAAACATACTTAAAGGCTATTTCCACATTTTGTTCAATACCGAAGTAACGGGGAGTTTTATAATGTTCGGATCACGTTCGCTCTGCATGCTGGTTTGAAGATGTTGAAATAGAATTCATCTGTTGTGAAAATATTTGTGGACAATTTTGATTGTTGTTTCTAGAGCACGGAGTTATCTCTCTCTGGAAAGAAGTGTCAACCATTGCCATAGCGTATGGAGATGTGTACGAAAAGAACTTCATCCTGGAGAACAAACTAGCCATCATACCACTTATGTATAATAAGTTTGTCAGCCGTCGATATTCAGTCCAAGGTTTGCGTTTTCTTTAAATAACTCCTATAATTGTCAAAGCAACTGAAGCGATGGTGAAGAAAAGATTGTCTCTGATTCGGTGAATGGTAGCGATTTAGAAAAGCCGAAGATCGTGTATCGTAACTTGGAAGCTAGCTGTATAGAGTTAAATATTTAATTTTTGTTTATTATTTTAGTATGATTTAACGGTGATGAAATTATATGATTGTAACTTGTCACATCTGATCTATTGCAATGCAGATTTAAAGAACTGAAGTGAGTATATGTTTTACTTCTGTTGTAAATTTGAAAGTTATATATCACTAAGATTAAAGAAACTGAGATAACCTTAAGGCCTAATCACGACTAAAACTCTTTTGTTTCCTCGTTTTTTCCTATTGAAATATATAGCATTATTTAAACCTTTGGCATTGAATACTTGCTAACAACGTGATTGATATTTGTCGGTTGTAAATCTGTCTTAGCTCGCACCAGGAAGAATCGCTGTTACCACATGGAATACCACAGTTCGCTTTCTAATCTTAACTCGTCCAATGCAAAAACATTCAGTCATAAATAATGACGTACACAGATCGCTGGATTACTTATTCAACCTCATATAGTTAAAAATGGCATCTGATGCTCCTTAAAAAGGTGTGTGAAAAATAAATTGCGGAAGTTACTCGGAGCGGAATGTTGCAATTAAATTTCTATGGCTGCCAGAGAATTTAATTGAATGTTCTATGACACATCGATCTGTTACGTATATTTAGTTTAATTTAATTGTTTGTCTGATGTTTTAATTTTTATTTTATTCCATTTCATGCTATTGTATTGAAATATTTTTTTTTATTGTTTTAGAATTAAGTTCAGTTCTGTTTGACCTGACGTTTTTAATTTTCATTGGTAAACACTTAGTAATAGAAACAATGTATCTAGTTTTCTACCTTGATTCAGAATCAGTGACAGTATTAGTAAACAACCTTTCTATATTTTCGTTTATCCTTTCTCAGAGTAAGAATTATTAAGTTAAGTCAAGGCCATACATGGATTACGTGATATTTATCATGTAACAAACTTTAATTTCTAGAAGGTTGACCCCATCCGAACATCTGTTTGCGTCTTAGACTTATTACCAATGTTTTGAGAAAGAATTGTCAGTCGTGCCTTAACACCTGAGACGTTAATGTGTTTTATGTTGTGTCCAGGTTTAGGCTAATTATTTTATTTTCTTCAAACTATTCTGAATTCAAGTGATTCATTATCCTTGAAATATTAGTGCTACCAATTATTTGCTTGACAAGGACATTTACAGAATTTATACAAAATTAAAAAAACGGTATGATATTTTCTGTTGACACTGCAGAACTTTGCAGAATATTAATGACGTCATTTACTTCCATTTTGGATTTCATCAGGATTCGAACTCAGTTTGATTTAGGACTTTATATTACTAGGACTTCTAAGTTTTAATTCTTTGATTATTTTTATGGATTTGATTCGTAAAACCGTAAGTTCTTTTTTTCTCATTTTTAAGTAAATATTCTAGGGGAAATATATTTGTTACGTTTTACAAAGCTTGTTGTCTTCAATTTTTGCCTGTTACTTTTTGTATGAGCCTAGACTCGTAACAAATCCATGAAGATTACATCGTGCTTAGGCAGTATATCATCCATCTGACCAGGCACGAAATTGCTAAAGTTTGACGATCATACGAAGGGGACTTTTCTTTCGTTATATTTTTTAACCAACCCCATTACCACCAACACCACCACCCACGCAACTCTGTCAGCTGAAACAAAAGTGAACAAACTATATCTCCTCTAAAATAATTGACTAAATCACCTCTTTATCTCAGAACGAATCATTTGGCAACCCTTAGTATATAACTAAGCTGATATAGAAGGGTGTATCAGAGTAAACGTTTGTATCCCTTCTGTAGAGATGATCAAGAAGAGTACCTTGTTACAGCAAGGTGGCAATATATTCATTGTATATGACGGCGTGCATTCAGGATATTGATTCTTGCAGAACGATATATCAATGCATAATACCATATGCCTTCTGGCGGAAATATAGAAGACGGATTGTTGGAGGTCTTGCATCCGGACGTTGCACTCTTCAGAGTCCGTGTATATGATGTATCGAACACGCGTCATGATGATAAAATGGCACTTGCGATAAAGACATTCCATGTGGTTTTTTGCTTATACCTCAGCAGTTTCTTGTGTGGTTTTCCAACTACATTTACGTTGCTTGTGTAACATACATCTTACATATTTTATCCTGATATTGTGGCTCTTTCTGTTTTGCCGACGGTCTTGGCTTGACCTTCGACGTCTTCAGTATTTGAAAACAGAACCAGATAGATAGCGTGTGGTCCCACGTCCTTGTTAATACGTAGCAGTGTCCCGACCAAACACATTAACCAGGATAGTTTCGTTGGAATAGCGTTGACCTTAACAGACATTGGTGGTACTTTCTGGGCTGGTGGACATAGTCACGTTTTGGGTTGAGATCTTACAGAATCGACCATCCTAAAAGGTCAACGATTACATAAATTGCACAAACGTGCGTTATCACTATAGTCATCAACAAACAATGCATTTGTTACGTGTGCACATCATACAAATTTAATTAGACTTACAAATCCACTTTTTAAAAAGAAACAATTAATCGGCAACCTCCGTAAACATTTTGTAGGTTCCGCATTTTAAAAATGGATGTGACCTACATTTATCCCTTCTATTCAACCTAGCCATTCAAGTGTTTAATTTTCCCACTTATATGTCACTTTGATATATCTTACGATCATGCTTTTGTACAGGCAATATGGTGCACTGTGTTACATATAGATGTAACTAAAAGAGTGATGATGGGAAAAAAGTGGTCTTTATTTTTCCGAAAGACCCTGTTTACCAGAAGCAAAAAGTTGCTTGAAGCTGTGGGATCAAATAAGGTGAGGGATGGGAAAGTTGTAGCATTATTCTAACAGCAACATATCGCTTGTGCATATGGCATTTTGAGGACAGTTGCTTTTCACTAAACCTTTTGTACAGAATATATCGGCACATATGCTGAAACCTTTTACATAAAGTTATATGTCCCAAATTTAATAAACGAAATAATTGTGTGTTGCATTTGTCCCTGTTCCCCCTATTGCACGGTATAATTAAACAGATGAACAAAACACTTTTTTGAAAAAATGAAAGAAACTAACCTTGTATTGTTATCATTTATTCCTTAGTCTTTCGTCATGCTAAATTTATTAAAGAAAGATGTGTCCACAAACTCCGAATATGTTGCGGATAGCGGCTGGCGTATGCCTCTTTACCGTAGTGTGTATCGCTTACGTCAAATAACAAAATCGCATAAAAGAGACAGGAATATCATCCTATTGCTTGAAGGCACCTGAAATTCACGCATGATACGTTATACGGTGCAAAATGACCGAGATTGTATTGTATCCAGGTTAACTATACGACTGTATCTCGCAAATAAAAATCAGTATTTGAAAATGTATTCACGGTGAACGCAAATGATAATCTTTTCGCTAGCATGGGTTACAAATGTATTATTAAATCAAGTTATTGTTGTGTATTGTTTGTATACTATTTACGATGCAAACATCACAGCCCGTTTGTATCAATTATGACTACATATGGCAAACAAATAAAAACCCAGGTGATGAATAAACATAACAGGCAGAGATCAATAAACTCATTGCTTAAACTTACCGTCACGATATCAAATACAGGGGTTATTTTATTACAAAGTAAGCCAACCCCGGAAACTGACTTTGGGTTCTTTTAAGTGTGTCGATTTTTTTATGGAGCCGGCTGACATAAGAAAGTCAACATTCGTTCCTTTGGATTCTTTTAAGTTTGCTGATTTCTTTTTTTCCAAAGTCGGCCGACATAAGGGAGCCAACATTGATTTCTATTTACCTGTATTAACGGGAATTTTGAAAACAAATTGAAACAATGGAACACTTTTGAAAGCGACACAATCTAGTGCGTCGTGCATGCACATGGATATAAGGCTGAACGGTAAATTAATTTTCATTAGTTTCATCTTCGTTCCATATCCGTAGTTTATATTGTTTTATTTTTCGACCAAAAGAAGCATGTACTTCGTCTTGTGGGGATAAATATACGTCATTTCCCGTTGGCGTCCTCTATATGTGGGAAATCCAAGCTATGGGGAAGTAAACTTATATTTCGAGTAATTAAATTATTATTTCTTCTTTACGCTACTTTGAATTGTGTAACCCAAATCTGTGAAAAGAGAAATGTTAGAGCATGGCCGGTGGCCTTTGACAGTGAGTATGAGTGTTTATCACATTAACACCGGCACTCCATGGTATACGTTTTGGCTTTGGAATATATCTCCGGCCTGGAAATGGGTGGTAATACGCCATACCGATTACAAAAGCTTCACAGCGGGCACAGCTCTATCTAGAACCCGTGTGCATGTAATTTTAATGTGTTTCAGTATGACAGTATTAAAATGGCCTAGGTGCTGAGCAATAATGCTATGGTTTCATCGGTATGAATCCAAGTTGCCGTCTCGGCTTCATTATCGTAAAGGTTTGCGGGGAAGTGGAGGGCACTGAGGAGGGTTGTAGGTTTCCTTGGGGGGGGGGAGCTGGTTCAGGGGGTTTGGGGGATTTATGTTAGGCCAGACATGACTTTCTCCAACTGCAGCTAGGATGTGGGTACAATCAGGGCAATCAAGATTTCTGAGCTCCCTAGAAAAGATAGATTGTGCTCCTGGAGCCATGGTATTAAGAAATGCCAAGGCGTCTGCCACAAGTGCATTTTTTATGGCATTAGTGACGCTATAGTCTTTTAAGACCCACAATGACTCTGCCATGCCGTTCTACACAGTATGGCAGTTGCTGCATTCTGCCAAACCGGAGGGATGATGCAACAGGCATCTGCATCCTTTCGAGTAGGGTAAATAATTACTCCTTGGGAATCCTATTTAGGACGTCAACAGTTAACTCCTATTGGTGCCAGGTAATCACTAGTTAGCTCCAACTGGTGCCAGGTAGCTGTACCTGCTTGCCGTTTTGGTGGCCAGGGTGATGAAACTGGATGTGCGTCAAGCGGTCATTTAGACCGCCGTCTTGAGAGTCAGACCACGTCTATGAGCCCCGTTCTCATATTGGGCCACATTAGCTCCCATTTATCAGTCCTCTGTGGAACAGCTTGCTCAAACAATTGATATCAGACATAGTGCTTCTATGTCAAGCGCTATCCATATCATCCCCATATTCTAAATAGATTATATTTATTGCACTTAAATTAAACTGTATACCTAGAGTCATTGTTATCTATTTGTTGCACTTATATTAAACTGTATACCTAGAGCCCCTATTATCTATTTGCTGCACTTACATTAAACTGTATAACTACAGTCCCTATTAAATATATGTTGCACTTACATTAAACTGTATACCTAGAGTCCCTATTATCTTTTTGTTGTGCTTACATTAAGTTTAATACCAGTAATATCTAATTTCTAAATGACTTTACCTAGGACTGAAACTCACAAATAACTTAATTAAAATATCTTCTAATTCTGTTTTTTGCTCTCTTAATGTCTCATGGTGTCCGATTACCACAACACTTGGTACGTAATCGGTCCACGATCCAGAGTATAATACATTATTGTACAAAATTGATAGAGTGTAATACATTATTTTACAAAATTGATACAGCATAATACATTATTTTGCCAAATTGATAGAGTGTAATACATTATTGTACAAAATTGATTGAGTGTAATACACTAATGTACAAAATTGATAGAATATAATACATTAGTGCACAAAACTGATGGAGTGTAATACATTATTGTACACAATTGATAGAGAGTAATACATTATTGTACAAAACTGAATGAGTATAATACATTATTGTGCAAAATTGATAGAATGTAATACATTATTGTACAAAATTGATTGAGTGTAATACATTATTGTACACAATTGATAGAGTGTAATACATTATTGTACAAAACTGAATGAGCATAATACATTATTGTGCAAAATTGATAGAGTGTAATACAGTATTGTACAACATTGATAGAGTGTAATACATTATTGTACACAATTGATAGCATGTAATACATTTTTGTACAAACTTTATAGTGCTATACATTATTGTACAAATTTGATAGAGTGTAATACATTATTGTATAACATTGAGTGCAATACAAGATAAATAGAGTATAATACATTATTGTACAAAATTGATAGAATGTAATACATTATTGTACAAAACTGATAGAGTGTTATACATTATTGTGCAAAATTGATAGAGTATAATACATTATTGTGCAACATTGATAGAGTATAATACATTATTGTGCAAAATTGATAGAGTGTAATACATTATTGTACACAATTGATAGCATGTAATACATTATTGTACAAAATTGATAGTGTGATACATTATTGTACAAATTATATAGCGTGTAATACATTATTGTATAAAATTGAGTGCAATACAAAATAAATAGAGGGTAATACAATATTGTAAAAAATTGAGAGAGTGTAATACATTATTGTACAAAATTGATAGAGTGTAATACATTATTGTACAACATTGATAGCGTGTAATACATTATTGTACAAAACTGATAGAGTGTAATACGTTATTGTACAAAATTGATAGAGTACAATACATGATAAATAGAGTGCAATACAGTATTGTATAAATTTGATAGCTTGTAATACATTATTGTACAACGTTGATAGAGTATAATACATCAATGTACAAAATATATAGAGCTTAATACATTATTTTGCAAAACTGATAGAGTTATATACCTTATTGTACAATTAACATAGTGTAATACATTATTGAACACAACTGATAGAGTGTAACACAGTATTGTACAAAACTGATAGAGTGCAATACAAAATTGTACAAAATTGATAGAGTGCAATACATTATTGTAAACAACTTAAGGTGTGTAATACATTATTGTACAAAATTGGTAGTGTATTTTATTATTGTACAAAACTGATAGAGAGCAATGAATTATTAAACGGAACTGATAGAGAGCAATCAAGTATTGTACAAAATTGACAGTGTAATACGTTATTGTACAAATTTGATAGCGTGTAATACATTAGTGTACAAATAGATACAGTGTAATACAATACTGCACAAAATGGATATAGTATAATATATTATTGTACAAAATTGATAGAGTGCAATACGTTATTGTGCAAACCTGAAAGAGTGCGACATGAACTCTTATATATTATACTACAATAAATGATTGATAATATATATTTTTACTAGATGACTTAACAAGTATTGAAAGAAAAAATATTAAGCACATGCCTTTTTAATACGGTTAATAAGATATAGTTTTGTTCTGCGTATTATTTACATAGCATGTTATCTTTCTGCAATATCTTTTGCTAGTTGGTTATTTTGACATTGTATTTGCACTGATCGTCTCCTTTCGACATTGTTTTGGTCAATTAAAAATATTTTTGTTATATGTGGTCTGATTAATTCTAATCCTTGTGCGACATTTTTTCAATCACTTACTGAGTTTAGCAATGATTCAAATAAATTATTTGCATTAACGTTTATGAAATGAGTTGTAGTAGGCCATCAAATAATATGTTTCGGGTGCAGCTGCTATATATTTACTAGAATCAATTTTAGATGGTTCTTTTAAAATTTGCAGCAATATTATATCCTTTGATAGTAGTCTTTCACCAGACATAAAAGCCTTCGATAATAATCTTTCTCCACATTTGAACTCCTTCGATAGTAGTCTTTCACCAGACATGAACTTCAACGATAATAATCTTTCTCCATATTTGAACTCCTTCGATAAAAGTCTTTCACCAGACATGAACTTCTTCGATAATAATCTTTCTCAATACTTGAACTCCTTCGATGTTAATCTTACGATGCAAGCTACATTTCCTTACTTATTAATTTGTTGTATCATAACAGATGCAATCCTTTTGAGATCTGCTCTTTCTGTCTTCTTTCTTTCTTTGTGGAATAGACGTGTATTACTTTGAACAAAACAAAGCTATTTGACGGAATATGGTTCGGAATACTATTATATTCATTTGAGATGACCATAATAGTGAAGATTTATGAATAGTGTTGAAAATGATATGGTGTTATTCAGATGCAGCAAAGCTATATTTGACAACATTGGCTATCAAACAACATACTTTTCTGAACTTTATTTGTATGTCTGATATTTCATTTTCAGAATTTTGGTATGAGACAAATGTTTGTTGCTAATTGTAGAATCAGATTAATTCGTATTGGACCCCTTTTTTAGACATTGAAAAACAAAATGTAATGAAAACACCAGACAACAAAATGTACATTTTTTCAAAATGGTTGAGAAACACCATCGTAATAATACTTTTTCATAGACATGTCTACGTCAAAAATAACATAAGCCTCATATACGATGCCAGCACTTTGTTTTTCTGAAGTAGCGCTCGTAATAAGCAAGGGGAAATAAAAATGGCTGTCTTGTAAATGACACTCGCGTACATGTACAAGAACATAACAATTTTATTGTTAGAATTTAAACCAATTATGTATAGTTGTTTGCTCTTTAAAGCCATAGCAACATATTAAAGGGTATGTCAATACATGGCAAAAGGAAACTTGTCCACTTCGGCTATTTATGTGAGACAAAATATGACTTGAAGAAATGTCGGAGGGATAATTTAGAGAAAACCATACATTAAAGTCTTGTGAAATTTCTTTGTATCAAAAGAAACCCCAAAACTATCCAGGCTGCATGGACAATTTCTACAATTAGATTGACAAATCAAATACGAATGGTAAACTAGTTTGACACATTCGCAACTTCTCGGTGAAATTGTATCAAATTAAGTTTATGAAACCTGAGAAAAAAAACCTTTAAAGTACTCTTTAATCAATCTGACAGTAGCAAGAAACATTATCATGAATGAAGTTTTGTTGTTCTCTCTGTAGAAATGCATTACAATTCGTTACGTTTCGTGCATCATAGTAGAAATGGCTTACAATTCGTTACATTTCGTTCATCATAGTAGAAATGGTTTACAATTGGTTACATTTCGTGCTGCATAGTTGAAATGGCTTACAATTGGTTACATTTCGTGCATCATAGTTGAAATGGCTTACAATTCGTTACATTTCGTTCATCATAGTAGAAATGGCATGCAATTCTTTACATTTCGTACATCATGGTAGAAATGACTTACAATCTGTTACATTTCGTGAATCGTAGTAGAAATGGCTTACAATTTGTTACATTTCGTGCATCGTGGTAGAAATGGCTTACAATTTGTTATATTTCGTGCATCAAAGTAGAAATGGTTTATAATTTGTTACATTTTGTGCATCATAGTACAAATGGCTTATAATTTGTTACATTCCGTGCATCATTCCAAATATACACAATAAGTTTAGACTTTCACAAACAAGATGATGATGATTCACTTAATCCAAAGATCCCACTTCTGACACCATTGTAATATAATTGAATCCGATTGGGTTCTGGATTAAATGAATAACACAAGCACAATGTGTGTGAATAACGAGATTTGTGTCTTGCATGAAAAGATGACGGTATAAAACGAAAAATGACACAATATATGCAATATCCTACTCTCGTTCGCACCCTACACACATTCACTAAAGAAAGAAATATCTGTATATATGTATATAATGATAATGACGATTGAGATAATGACGACACAATGCTGAAATTCCAATGATAATGATGACGTCGGTTCATATAATTGATATACTATATATAAATATGACAAAACAAAAAGTCAGTTCCGACCCACGCCGGGTGCACTCTGGTTCAACTTCCCAACACAACATATCACAGTTCCACTTTCCACCCTCCACCAATTTCGTCTGGCTCAACTACTATCCTTCCAGTCTCAGTTTGGCGCAACAACGCCTCCCACCTCTTTCCGTCTGGCGCAACAACGCCTTCCACCAGTTTCAGTCTGGCGCAACAATAATAGTAGTATAGTGGGCCACCCTAGGGACAATGGGACTTTAATGTTAAAACAGGGTATATCAATTATGAGGACAATGGAAATTTGACATGGTGGGCTTGTCTATGGGCAATGGAAATTTAACGTTAGAAAAGGATATATCAATTCTGTGGACAATGGGACTTTAACATGGTGGGCTTGTCTAGGGACAATGGGACTTTACCATGGTGGGTTTGTCTAGGGACAATGGGACTTTAACATGAGTGGGACTATAGAGGGATAAAAGGTATTGTGACTGACTAGGGACAATGGGAAAAAAATACATTACAGTAGAGATAATACAGACAGAGATAACACAGACAAGAGACGAACACAAAGCAATTTCTTTTCGAGGCCTATGAGTGGCCATGAACAGGGCCTTTTTGTTTATGTTAACATCATTTCGTTAACACAGAGGGTATGGCGTTGGTCTTCTTCTTTTCCTCAAACTGTGTTGGACTTCTGGTCCGTTGATCAAAACTCTCTTTAAAACAGCCTTGTCTCTCTACATAAATTCTTTTTTTCCAAACGCTTGTATCCGTCATCCTGACAATGGTCCACGATGATCTGACATACATGGGTAAGTCCGTACGGAACAGCATTGACGATACGAGAATAGAGTATTCTACGTCGGTCCACATGTTTGTGACGAAAACTTGTGAAGGAATGCAGCAAACTGCGGTTATTTATAGGGGAAGGGAGGATTGAAACGGATTGAGTTTTTTTGACCAATCCAAACACGCGTTACAAAATTCAGTCACCACACGGAGTCATTCGTCCAATCCGAAGACAGCCGTCTGTGACGTCACATCCCCTATATAGTGGTGCTAGCGTCTGTGCGCAGTCAGTCCATGCGACACCGTTTTCAATCATGACGGAAACTAAGAAGACGATGAATTGGGGTGCACCGATCGTAGAGACAAGAAGCGATGAAATAGCAACGACTACCCAAGTTAACACGGACCAACTTCCAGAAGAGGTTAATTTTAATTGGGATTTTGTGGACTTTCTTGACTCGCAAGAATTTGTTCCGGTACCAGTACCTTTGCCAGTACCTTCTCCTTCTTTACCACTCGCTGATGATTTTAAAAAGAGACAGAAAGAAGAATTGGAGAAATTTATACAGCAGCAAAAAGGAGCAGAACAAGTTTTTCTTCTTCAACAACAGCGAGAAGAAAAGGTAAGAAGGAAACGACAGGAAGAAGAAACAGCTAAAAAAACAAGGTAGTGAAAGTCAATCGGTCACGATACTTTGAGACATTTTAGCTGAGTTAAGAAGTCTGAAACAAATGTATCAGACTTCTTTTTTACGACCGAAGAGAATACGACCTTCCCGAGCTAAACACCCCAACCCTGTGACTACGCTTGTAGTATCACCCCCCAGTGAATTCTACCCAATCATCATCGACAATAGGCAAACAAGAAGTAGGCCTTGGTCGGGGCAAAGGCTTAAGGCAGTTACAGATGATTTAAACAAATAAATACCCAAAGGCCCTTTTCAGGGCCGCCCATTTCTCTCGAAAAAAGAGATGGTATTTCAATTGCAAACATCAATTAAAACTCAAAAACCCTTTTCACCCCTATTGTATGTGTGAATGTATGATGTCGTGAGGTAGGTTCTTATTCTAAAAATCTAAACAAAGAGACACTTACGTTTTATGCCTGGTATATTCTGGTCTAAATTGTACATTTCAATTCACAACACAACACTTTAAAAAGTTCATAAGCTTCTTTTGTCTCTGTCTTCACTCTCTCTCTGCTTTTTAAATTTCTTCACTTTCACAGTTGTTTCCTTCACTTCTTCCTCACTTTCTCCTCGTCTTCTTTTCTCCTCATGTTTCTCTTTCTGCACGTGTCTGGGTTCTTCCTTGGGGTATGGTACCTCTTCGTCTTCCTGTCCATAATCCCTCTCTTCTTTTTCTACTTGCTCCTGTTTTTTCTTAGGGCAATCTGAAGACCTTTGTAATTTCTCTTGACATTGATAACAGGTATCTTGACTTTTGTCTTTTCTAGCCCCTGTTTTGCTTTTTTGACGGTCTGGGCACTCTGACAACCAATGCCCTTTCCTCTTACAAATATAGCAAGTATCTTGACTTTTATCTCGAAAGGAGGGTGAGTAGTCGATCGGCTTGTCTGAAGAAAATTTTATGATCACCCCTCGCAAATCTACGATCAAAAGTTCGATTTGTGTTGGCTCTTCTATCGTTATGCTCGGTTTGAGAGTGAAATGAATAGTGGAAGGGCAAGACACATACTCTATATATACGCTGGTCTGACATGGACATAAAAGTGGCCCATGATGTTCAACATGTAGTCATTTGACTTTTTGAAGTCAAGATGAAATGATCGCATCTGTTCGTGAAGAAAGGATAAGAAAGTAAGAGGCTGAAACGTGATGTGTCGCCTCGTACAGTAGATGAAGTCTTGGCACATATTCATGCCAGTGATTTTGAAGATGACATGAGTGAGCCAGAATCCAGACCCAGAGAGTCGTCACCTAACCAAAGTTAACCACCCTTAGTATGCCCAGAAAAGTACTACAACATTCGAGAGACGGAAAATAGCTCCTCTAGAAAATTTAGAACTACGGCTTACACTTACAAGGTGAAGTTTAAAGATTTCAAGTCTGACGTACCGTTGGAGAAAACAGAGGGCTTCATCATTGAGGTGTGGGATTCTTTGTTAACCACACTTAAATAACAATGTCAAGCCAAAGAAGACGATCGCTTAAGACTTTCCATTCATCACAACAACTTTAAATCCCCTGTTTGGATCGAGTTTAGCAGCCCAGCAGAACTGACACTTTCCAAAGTCATCGACAAGATTCAACATGTGCAACAATCCAATGATCAGTTTCACATCACCGATGGTAAAGCGACACTGTCCATGCCCCACGTCTCTCTTCCCCAAGGGACTGGACGCAAAAAGGTCTTATTGGTGACGTCCTTCGCAGCACCAAAACAAGCCTCGTCCAAATTGACAATCCTCAAGACCAAATGCGCTTAGCCAGGGCTGTCGTGGTGGGACGAACCTATGCCAACAAGAAAGACACGGTAGAATGGAAAAGACACTGGGAGAACATTCGAAAATCGAACGGAGCCAAACAACGAAGTCAAGCATAACTCCTGTTACAACAAGCGGGCCTGTCCAAACACACACCCTGTGGCATTCCTGAAATGCAAAATTGCAAGATATCCTAGCTCCACGCTACACCTTGAAAGTGCACCCTCAAGAAGTGCGCAGACCTCTGTTGTTTTGAGTGAAATATTTTAAAGATGGAAAATACATTCACGTCTATCATCACGATGAACATTTCGATGCTATCACCAGCATCACCGGATTCCTGTGATACAGATATTACTGTGAAAAATGTGACTATGGCTGTAACAATGGAGAGCAACACAAACATTGTGGATCGAAATGCTAAGGATGTTTGGCCTCTCAACCCTGTCTGGACGAAGGACAAGAACGAGTGCATTGTTCAGCTTGTCAGCGCACTTTTCTCAGCCCTGCATGTTACCAACAACATCTAAGGACGCAAAGTTCACAGCAGAAATGTGCTTGTCAACTGCTGAGATTGTGTCCTACGTGTGGACAAGTCATACGTACCAATAATACCATGGCACACATATGTCCAGGAAAGAAAAAATGTCACATTTGTCACCAAATCGTGGATTTGGAACACCAATGTTACATGAAAAAATACCAACCTCAACAAGCGGAGGAAGATGACCATAAGAAGAAAGGGAATTTCATCTTTTTCGATTTCGAGTGCAAGCAAGAGACCGGCATTCTCATTCCTGATTTTTGCATGGCACATCGAGAGTGCGAAAAGTGCAGACAAGAACCTATCTTTAGTCAATGCCCTCACGGCAGTAAGATTCCTGAAGGACATGAAAAAATCTTTCGAGGCCGGAGCACGCCAGTCGAATTCGCCCAATGGATCTTAAACCCCATCGATGAAATTGGAGCCAAGATGACATCGAACGTTACAGAGATTGTCATCACCATGCCACAGTGATCGGTTCCAATTTCTCGGGATACGATTGACAGTTTCTTTTGAGATACTATACCGAACAAGGCACCGCACGTCCTAAAGTTACTTTGAACGGAGCCAAAATCATTTCCATGCAAGTGGGACAAGTACAGTTTAAAGATTCGATGAGCTATTAGGCCATGCCTTTAAGTCGAATGCCTATAACGTTTGGAATGACAGAAATGGCCGAAGGCTACTTTCCACACTTTTTCAAGTGGAAGCCAATCAACATGAAGTTGTACACCATTTGCCTGAGGCTGATGACTACGACCCTGACAACATGCGCACCGAACAACGAGAAGCTTTCTACGCTTGGTACCAGGCTCACGCTTCGGACCCTTTCGACTTTCAGGATGAAATATTAAAGTGTCGTTCCGACGTGGACATTTTACGGCGTTGCTTGGAAAATTTCGAGAATTGTTCATGGAACACGGAGGGGTCGATCCTTTGAAAGAACCCTGTATCATTGCTAAAGCGTGTTCCTTAGTGTACAGACCAAGATTCATGCCCGAAAACACCCTCGCTGTCATCAGTCCTCAAACGACCATCTTTGACAAGCTTCAATACTCAGTGAAAGCCCTACGTTGGTTACACTACTTGTGCGACAAGGGAGACAAATGGATTCAACGGAAGGGGTGAAAAGACCATCAGAAGGTATTCGGTAGATGGCTGAGATTTAGAAAACCCCAAGATCTTGTACGAGTTTAACGGTTGCTTTTTTCACGGATGTCTCGTCTGCTATCCTGAACGTGGCAATAAAAACCAGTTTTTACAACGAAATATGGAAGACTTGTGCAAGACCACTTGTCAGCGACGCTTGAAGTGGGAACACGAATACGATCACCGTTTGAAAACCGATCCCGAGTTTAAAGACATCGTAGAAAGTTACAAGTTGATGGACCCACTAAACCCGAGGGATAGTTTGTACGGAGGAGAAGAAATCAAATACTTGGACGTGTGTTCGCTTTATCCTTACGTGTGCAACTATTGTCGCTTTTCTGCAGGGCACCCGCATTTGCTTACGAAAACATTGACCGGCACTACATTCGACAATACGAAGGCCTGATCTAGTGAAAAGTTTTGCCTCCCACCGACTTGTACCATCCCGTGTTACCTCACAATTGCCAAGGCAAAGAGATGTTTCCCTTGTGCCGTACTTGTGGAGAAACGTGTAACCAGGACCAGCCTTGTCAGCACACCCAGAAAGAACGCGTATTGACGGGAACGTGGGTCAGCGTGGAATTGTTCAAGGCTCTTGACATAGGCTCTTGACATGGGATACCAACTATTAGAAGTGTATGAAATTTACCACTTTCCCAAGACACAAAAATACCACAAGGGTGGCCAAACTCAGAAAGACATTTTCGCAGACTACGTGAATGTCTTTTTGAAACTGAAACAAGAAGCCAGTGGCTATCCTTCCTGGTGTCACACTCCCAAAGAGAAATACTGGGAACAAGAAGGCATCCCTTTAGACCACATCGAGAAAAACGAAGGCAGGCTAAGGAGATGTTAAATTACTAGTGGGGCAAAATGGGACAACGACCGTGTTTACCCAAGGCAGAACATTTGACAGAACCTTCACGTTACTTCCAGATGATTCACGACAAAACCAAATACATGAACACGTGGACATGGTTCGAATTTGCAAATGTCATCATTGCGGCTTACGTGACAGCCCTTTCTCGCTTAAAATTATACGAAGCTTTAGAAGTGTTAGGCGGTCTTGTCCTGTACTTTGACACGGACAGTTGCATCTACATTGATCGTTCAGGTCAACGTCACCCTGACATCGAAGGAGACAGTTTAGGAGCCTGGACAGATTAGCACCCCGACGAGAAGATTTTAAGTTTCGCTAGTGGCGGCTCTAAAAATTACGTCTACGAATACCGGGACAAACAAGTAGAAGTGCACACCGAGTGTAAAGTAAAATGATTGACTCTTAATTATCGCACCAATCGAGTGGTGAACTTTGGAGTATTGAAAGAAGCCTTATAGTCTCTAGAGGATGAAACTTTAAAGTGACCACTTACCAACCGAACAAGATTGTTTGTTTACCCACTCACCAAATCGTCATTCGACCCTTGGAAAAAGTCTATCAGATCGTGTACCAGAAGTGAGTGAGGCTTCCCAACCACTTCACTTTACGTCACGTCGATATTGGTCAGCATATAAAAGAGGACAGTTCATTGTGACTACCAAGACCAAACAAGATTAATTATTTCAGAGAAGGACAAAACAAGTTCAGACAGGCACAATTCAAGTTAGGGTACTCTGAAGAGGAATGCTATGATGTGCCTTGCGATGTGAGCGATGCAGTAATGCATCATGGGAACTTTGTTCTTACTACTACTACTACCACTACACCTATCATGGAAAGTGATGCTGTGCGTGTCAAATCTGACGGATGCAAAAGCTATGTCACTCGTGATCGTGGACTCTTTATTGGTTGTCATTGTGGATGTCACCCTTCACGGCTACAACCCTTCTCATATCATCCAGACTTGAGCAACCTTCTGTCTATGTCACCCTACCCTCATCGAAACGAACCCATGAAAGACGAATATTCGTTCCATATGCGTTTGCCTGAATACTGCCACTTTGAAAATCGTCTTCACTCGTTCAAAGGAAAATGGCCTAGATATCTGGGAGGACCGACCCAAGAAGAATTAGCCAGAACTGGATTTTTCTACTTGGGCGAAGGGGATAAAGTCAAGTGCTTCAGCTGCGGTGTGTCACTACACCAGTGGGAACAACAAGACTCATCATACCTGGAAAATGATCGATGGTCTCCGAATTGTCTCTACCTACCTTTAGTAGGACCGAGTCATTGAAGTGACCTACCATGTCGTTAAACGTTTGATCGAACATAAACATCATTTCATCGAACGTCCACCTCAACGACTCGTGTGGTGTTACACAGAGTGGCAATCGGCATACAGCCTCTTGCGAGAAAGTCAAGGCGATTCCATTGTGTTTGTGGAAGGTATTCCTAACGAAGACGACGGAATCGTGTCTGACCCCCGTCATGTCCATATGGTCATTTTCGACGACATGTTAGGAGAAGACGAAGAAGAAATTTTAAGCTGTGGTTTACGCGCAAAGGGCATCATCGTAATACCAGTGTCATTTACATCACTCAAAATTTGTTTCAACAAAGTAAAGCCCATCGTACCATAAGTCTCAATCTCATTACGTGGTCTTGTTTAAAAGCCCTAGAGATAAATCGCAAATGCAAGTCTTAGCCAAACAGTTAGGAACGCCTTGGCTGACTCAGGCGTACGACGATGCCACTCAAACTCCACACGCCTATTTACACGTCGATTTGAAACCCACTAACTCCAATTATTTGCGATTTCGTACCCATTTCTTTCCCCACTGGTGTCAAGACGGAGGACCTGTCCTGTACATGTCTCCGTCCTCGACTTAACCCCAAACAAAATCAATAACAGCCTCAGACACTTTTCGTCTGTCTCATACAGTGTCAACATGACGTCCATTCAGTCTCATCTTCCCGTCAAATTGATAAGTGCCTTGTATTGCTTCAGTCGCGAAACATTCCACAAATACGTGCTCATGTCTTTGAAGCCAGTCTCAAAGAAGTCTTACGATGGTTTACGGTGACAGCACGTCAATTAATGGAAGGCATCATTCAAATTCCTAACGCTTTTTAATACAAACAAAGTAGCCTTGACCGAACTGGCCGATCAAACCAAAAAGCAAATCATTTTGAAACATGGAGGGAGCGGTACACTAGGAGGTGCCATCATTCGCTCAGTCTTAAAATGGGATCCTAATGCTCCCAAAGTTCTCCCCAGGAAAAAAAGCCACTCCCAAATAAGACAAACGAAGTCCCAAGAAGAAAAAGAGCAACGGTGTCAAGACCAGGTCACAACCCAGAAGAACAAAAAGCCCACAGAAAAAGAAAAGCCCACAGAAAACAGTTTCTACCCGCAAGAGGGGCACTTCGGCTCATTAAAACGGCCCCCAAAGATGTCATCGATGCCGTGTGCGAATATTGTTTGAACGTCTTGAAAGGTACAATCCTTTGGTAGAAACAGCAGAAACAATGCTTAGGCAAACATCGTCACGTTCTTCGCCAAATGGTTCAAAAGAAAGTCCCCATTCGTAAAAATAAGAAGATGCTGGTCCAACGTGGAGAAATTTTGACACTATTGTTAGGACCTTTCCTGAAAGGAGTATTGGGAACCATGCTGGGAGGACTCGTGTGAGCAAGATAAAAATGATCTCTGGAGTCCAAAGATCTCAGACGTGACCCTTGACATCGAATGGAAGGACGAAAACTAGCTTTAGTGCCTTACAAACGACGGATGGAATACCATCCTTGGCAAGAACAACGAACCCCGCATTTGCCTCCCAATCCCAATTTGACCGAGATGTCCCAGTTACAACACGAATTGCAGTCGTTGATGGATCGACACGATTTGTCTGAAACAGAAAAATCGCAAAAGTACGGTCAACTCTTGCAACGACTGCAAGCTTAAGACGAAACATCTCTACCCACTCTGAACGATTTTAAGATCTTGATGAAAAGTCCATCTCCCACACCACCACCACTGCCACTACCATCCTCAGTGGTCATGAGAGACGTCACGCCAAGAATGCCTGAGGAAGACGAGATACGAGTACGGGTGTTGAAACAAATCGGGCGTCACACTCTTCGATAGCAAGCTGACATAGGCACCAAATTTCTGAACCAAGCTTTCCAAAAAGAATTAAAGAAACGTGACATTCATGTTTTCACCACCGAGAATCCCGAAACCAAAGCCAGCATCGTGGAACGTTTTCAACGCAATTTGAAAGAACGCATGTGGAAATATTTTACGCATCACCATACTCTCAAGTGTGGAAGGAGAAACCCAAGACAAAGACGAAAAGGACATCGTGATAAAGTCGAGATGGCCAGAACAAGAACAACATTTAGTCTCCTGCTTTTCTACATACCTGGCAGAAACAATTACGGAATGGATCAAGAAAGATTGCTTTGGATGTCAAAACCATCATTCCAGTCAAAAAGAAAAACTGGACGAATATCTGGACGAAGCTTGCAGTCTCATCTCGGAAGAAGACGTGTTACATCTGTTGTATAAAGGATTGCGTGAACATTCTGTCCTCCATTAACGACTCAAGAGATATATTACATCCAAGCCCTCTTGGATCAGAGTGCTGAGACAAAACAAAGAAACGGTTACTTGTCAGACAAATTCAAAGAGAAAGTCAGGATCGAATTGGTCACTTATTATCACATGTGAAGAAAAAAACAAGAAAAGAAAACAACACAAACATGAATACCTGGGAACTTTATTACCTTTTTAACCACAGTTCGTACACTGCTTCTTGGAATCCTGTCGTGTGCGCTAAAGATGAACTACCTCATCGCAAACCTCAAGACCATCAAGCTTATGTGATCAACACGGACGACAGTCATCTCCATGGTTATCTTTGTCTCTAGCTAGGAAACGTAGTGTACATCAATCGCCCAATGACTTCCAACAGTGGAAATCTCAATTTAATTCACAACGTTGTCAACCTTACCCAAAAGAGATGGTTATTTAAAAAAAAATGTTTGATATTGAATTGTATTGTTAATTTTAAACAAATTTGTTAATTGTTAGTGGTAAGTTATTTGAATAAAAAATGTGTTTTGAAAAAAAAATGCGTTGTCGTTTGTTTTGCCATTGCTATCATGAACCATGCTCTTTGATTTCTATCTATCCCTCACATTAAGCTATTTTAGCGTTCCGACTCGAAACCGTGAAGGGATGTTTTCCTTCGCGTCCGCACTTTAACCATAAAAGTGGGGTAGTCTCCAGTCCGACCATCCATTGTTCACTCATTCTCCTACGAAGATGTGCTCAAGACTAGCCAAGCTGAACGAAGTCTACCTGAATTTGCATAGGGTTATGACAAGTCTGATACCGAGACCTGAAGAGATAGACAATGTCAGAATGTTGAAAATCACTGAAGACCTAATAGAAGCGCTCTTCAGAGAGGAAATCAAGAAGGAGAAAGAAGAATGGACGGAGAAGTACAGACTTCAGAATCAGCAAAGAGAGTAGTAGCATCAAGAGCAGCAGGAACCTGAAAGAGGTTTTGTCGATTGCCGTGTAGACGCCACAGAGTTCTCGTTCTCTTTCTGAAGAAGCAGACCCTATCCTGTGGGAAAGCCTGTCGCCAGACGAGACCGCAATTGTAGATCATAAACGATTGCCATAGATTCTCATCCAAAAAAATCCCAAGCCATTTTCAGGGCTACCCAATACTCTAGAAAAGAAATACACATTCCATTGCCTATGCTATGTTAGAAAAAATTAGACGTGCGTCTATAAGCACATGATTTCTTTATTTTGGTTAGAAAGTGCGTGCATAAGCATTTTCTTTAAGTTATTTGTCAAATATTTTAAAATATTGATTGTCAGTAAAAAGGTGAGTGAGTGTTTCTTTTAGTCTGGCTACCCATTGTCAACGAGACAACATTGAAAATGAGAAGTTGACTCGGACAACTCTTGGAACTTCAGATGCACATTGAATACGCAAGGCGCCTACTGAATGAGCTAGCAGCGGAGGCTATTGTAGAGGAAGGAAGAATTAAAGAGGAGAAGGAGCAGAGAAGAAAGAAAGAAGAGGAAAAGAAGAGACGGATCAGGTCTCAGGTAATGATGAGACCTAAGTGTGAGGTGAAACCTGAGGCGAGGACGCCTCCACAAACAATAACAGTACCACAACAGCGTCAACCTCAGCCACAGCCTCTTCCACCAGTAGTACAATTACCTGTGGTTCGCCCAACTGAAAACTGGGAAGACGAAATAAGGAGGCCACAACATCCTACACTGCGGCATAGAAAAAGAGAGAGGGAAGTTTATACTATCCCAGAGACAGAAGATTGGGGTGCTGAGGCTAATCATCAAGCCTCTGCATTGCCATCTACTACAGTCAACTGGGATAATGACTGGAGCAGGAGATGTGTTTGTGGATCAAGACCTGGAAGGTGTCATCACAGACAGGTGCATGTGGAGCTCCACAAAAACAGCCCTTTTCAGGGTTAATCAAAGCTTTAGAAAAGAGACATTATTCAATTTGCCAATGTGTAAAGTGTGGAGTAGTGTGAATATAAACATGCACTCCTTTACTAATATGACTCTGTGTGTGTGTGTGTGTGTGTGTGTGTGTGTGTGTGTGTGTGTGTGTGTGTGTGTGTGTGTGATTGTGTTTGTAAGCGCTCACGTACATTTTTGTAGATGGTACATTATTGGAGTTTATAAGCGCTAACGTACGTTTGTGTGGATAGTAGAGTGTGGGGTTGTTTAACTTTCCTTCTGTGTGGATGGTATAATTGGGTTTTGTTTCTGCTTCTTCCCGTGTGTGGATAGTACATAATGTGGTTAGTTTTTTGTCTCATTACCTTTGTGTGGATAGTAGATAAAATGAGAAGAGAAAAGTAGGGGATGTTTTCCTTCACGTCCTTGCTTAGAAATAAAAGTCAAAGCGATCGTCATTAGCGCCATTCTACGGAATAAGCGCAAAGAAGATGGTAGCAGTCACGGCTTTATTTAACAACTTAAAAGACAGTTGTTATTGGATGGTGGATGGCTATCATTCAGTGGAAAAGCTTGAACTGGAATGGAGGCATCCAGTTATCAAAGACTTTGTGACAAGTCAAGTAACAAGCCTCAAGGTAGCTATGGATCTTGTCCAGGGAATAATAGAGGAAGAAGCAAAGAGATTAAGAGGTTTCATTCACCCTCCCTGTGTGAGAGTGGGAACATTGAAGGAAGCCATTGATTATGTCACGAGAGTCAAGTGCTTCTTAGAAGATATCTTGGAATGGAGTGAAAGGTCATTTGTAAAGTGTGGAGTAGGTCAGCTCAAGAAAGCAGGCGAACTGATGAGGAAAGTGCTGACAGACGAAGTCAAGAAGATCAAAGAAACCTGGACTAAAGAGAGAAAGGAAAGAGAAAACATAAAGAAAAAAGAAGTGTTTGAGAGACTCAACAACAAATGGTTCAAAGTCCAGGAAAAATTCAGAGCGATAGGCCATCCTGACTGGATGGCAGAAAATGAAGAAAAGAAGAAAGGAATATTTGGAAAATTGAGGAGATGGATAAAGAAATGGAGAAAGTAGAAGAAGAAGAAGCCAAAGGCCCTTTTCAGGGCCACTCATAGGCCTCGAAAAGAATTTACTTTCTTGCCTGCCCCAAACAAAACATTTTTTTAGTATGCTGTATAAGTGTTTGTCTCTTGTCTGTGTTATTTCTGCCTGTATTATCTCTACTGTAATGTATTTTTCCCACTGTCCCTAGACAGTCTCATTACCTTTTGTCCCGCTATAGTCGCACCCATGTTAAAGTCCCATTGTCCCTAGACAACCCCACCATGTTAAAGTCCCATTGTCCCCAGAATTGATATACCCTTTTCTAACGTTAAAGTCCCATTGTCCCTAGACAAGCCCACCATGTTAAATTCCCATTGTCCCATAATTGATATACCCTGTTTTAACATTAAAGTCCCATTGTCCCTAGGGTGGCCCACTATACTACTAACACATCCCACCAATTTCCGTCTGGCGCAACAACGCCTTCCAGTTTCAGTTTGGTTCAACAACACTTCACCCTCCACCAGTTTAGTCTGGCTCAAACTACACCTCTCCCTCCACCAGTTTCAGCTACAAAAAGATGAAACTGGTAGCGTATAATATGAAACACGCTATCACACAAAATACTTACAATACTCAAGTACATGCATATTAAATGGATACATATCCACTCTACAAATGCCTATAGTGCATTACATTATATCAATGTCCCTAATGGTTTATACAAACAAACCAAAAATACATTAAACCCGCACTGTACGTGTGATTTTCTATTCAGAGTCCTACACGTGAAAACGAATAAATTATAACAGTGAATTGTCTGTTAAACGTGGTTATATTATCTATCGAAGCTTTATCAAATTTATGCTAATAGTAAAATAACTATGTCACGAACACACTGAAAAGCATAAACATACAATGGAATCAAAATTATTTAACAGTTGTCACTTACCCATGTGGCTGTAGTTTTACGGTTCCCAACCGTTATTGGTGTGGTCCCTCTCAGAATCATCAAAGAGAGGACCACCTATTGCCGAAAGTTGTTTTTTTAAAGTTGTTAGTCTGTATGTTGGACCATTTACTTGTTGTTGTTGTTTTTCTAGGTTTTAACGCCATTTTTCAGCACAAGATAGGATATACATGGCGGCCAGAATAACTGGTGGAGGAAGAACCCTGGAAAACTCAGGGAAGAACTACCGCCCCACGAGAAGCTACTGACAGGTTTTCCCACATGCCCAATCTAGCCGAGGGACCATTTACTATGTTTGTGCATGTGTAAAAATTAAATAGAATTATGATAATTTTATGAAATTTTGATTAGGGTTTATGCACTACCCTATACTAGTGTTACAGTTGACTTAATTTAGTTTAACCCAGGCTGGTTTATCAAGTCCTCTTTAGTTAGTGGTCTTTGACAGAGATAGGTAGTGTCCAGGGTTTGTTATATGCATATTGCTATATTGTTTTGTATTGCTATTTTGTGATTGTGTTTGGACGGCGTTGCACGATCAAATCTTTTTCGAGTTGTGTTATTTTAGCAGAGCTATCTAATGTGAAGAAAAATAATTTAGTAATCTGGTAGGACTTGGACTTCTCACAATGGGAATTTTAGCTTTCTACCCGATTCCTATCTATTAATTCTTTTTGTAGACAATTAGGAAGAAAAAACTAAAAAAACTAACAAAGTTAAACAAAAATTGTATGCGTGCATGTTCTGTATATTGTTTACTATCTCGTAGTTGTTAGTAATGTTCCTATTCCCCAGTGTTTTTGTGTTTGTAATGTTCTTGTTTATTGACCGTTCCTTTGGGGAAATCAGGTGTGACCCTTACTACCTCGCGTTAGCCACGTATTATCGGTATCACACCATCATGTGCTCCTTACTCGGTTTAGTCAATAACCTGTCCCTTCTTATTGCGTTGGTATCTTGTTATACTTGTTAAAAAATCTATGAGATAGTAATCTTATTAGTTTAACCATTTTAACTAGGCTAATATGGTCTGCTTTTCCATTATGAAACTAATGGAAAGTTGAATTTAACTTTAGAATTAAATATTGACGTTTATTTATCCAAAGGTAAGGACATTGCATTTTACACAAAGATATCAATGTTAAGAGAAATTGGTTTTATTTGGATTTTATATATTCAGATTACTAGAACTTAAACACAATAAGTTTGGTGAGTAGTGAATAGGGACGATCTGGCGACAATGGGACTTATCATTAAAAACACCCCTGGGACTGTCTAGCGACTATGTAAATTTAACATTAACCACCCTGGGACTGTTTAGCGACTATGTAAATTTAACATGGACGAAAAATCGTGGGACTGTTGAGCGACAAGGGGAAATTAACATGGGAAATAGATTTTGGGACTGTTGAGCGACAAGGGGAAATTAACATGGGAAATAGATTTTGGGACTGTTGAGCGACAATGGGAAATTAACATGGGATTTTTTTTTTTAAATATAAAAATTAAAAAAAGGGTAGGCAATTGAAAGTCAATCTCTTTTCGAGACCTATGAGTGGCCCTGAAAAGGGCCTTTGGGTTTCTTCGTCTTCTTCCACATCGTCCACTTCTTTATCCATCCCCTTATTTTTTCCATCATTCCTTTCTTCTTCTTCTTTTCATTTTCCGGTATCCAGTCCCGGTGACCCATGGCTCGGAACTTCTGTTGGATTTTTATCCAGTTAGCGTTCAGTTTCTCTAGTTCTTCCTTTTTCTTTCTATTTTCTTCTTCTTTTCTATCTTTTGCCCACCTGTCCTTTATTTTCTCCACTTCTTCATCTATCACCTTTCTCATCTTTTCTTCCCCTTTTTTCAATCTTTCAACACTCCTTTTGACAAAGGGCCACTCTGACCTTTTTTCTATCTCTTCCAAAAACCTTCTTACTTCTTCTACCTTCTCCAGGGCCTCTTTCAATGTCCCCACTCTGACATAAGGGGGATTTATTAGCCCTCTCAATCTCTTCACTTCTTCTTCAATTAATCCTTCTATCATCTCCTTGGCTAATTTTAGTTCGTTCACGTAGTGCACAGTGGTTCTTAACCTCCAATCTCTTTCAATCCTTTCAACTCCATATTCACCATCCACCATCCAGAAATAAACATGCCTTAAATCATTAAACAGTTGGGACACTTCCATCTTCTTTTTTTTTATTCCTTAGAATGGTGCGAACGACGAACTTTGTGGGTTCTTATAGTGAAAGCGCGGACTTGATGGAAAACATCCCCCAAAACAAAATTGATATTACCTAGATTATCACTTAAAACGCGCGGACGTGAAGGAAAACATCCCCTACTTTTCTCATTTCATCTAATATACTATCCACATAACTGAAGCAGCAATTAACAAACCCCAAATCTACTATCCACACACGCAAAGCATTATAATTAAACCCAATAATCTACTAACCACACAAACTTACTTGAGCGCTTACAAACACACACATAAAAAACACACACTCACACAAATAAAAAGAGTCGGTGTTTATATTCACACTACTCTACATGCACACACATTGGCAAATTGATTACTATTTCTTTTCTAAAGGTTTGGGTAGCCCTGAAAAGGGCTGTTTGTTTTTGAACTCCAGGCCACCTGGATAATGCTGCCACCTTCCTGGCCTGGCACCACACACACATCTTCTACTCCAATCTTTCCAGTTGACTCGTTTGACTGGGAGCGCAGAGGGAGGATGATTAGCTTCATCACCCCAATCCTCTGTCTCTGGTATCTTCTAAGCCATCCTCTCTCCTATTTTCGTTTCCTCCTCTTCCTTTTGTCTTCTCTCCTCCTCTTCTATCTTTATCCTTGCCTCTTCTACTATGGCCTCCGCGGCCAGTTCATTTACTATGCGCCTGGCATATTCCAGGTGCATCTGGAGTTCTAGCAGTTTCACAATTCTGGTATTCATTGTCTAGTCAACGAATGAACAGGGTAGCTAGACTGCCCAGTGATTTTCAATTTATAGTAAAAGCGCGGACGTGATTGAAAACATCCCTAAAACAAAATTTCTGTTACGTAGATCATGACCAAACAACGCGCGGATCTAAAAGAAACACTCACTCACTTTTTTCTATCTATTACTAATTTAAAAATTTTCATTAATCACTTCAATATACTATTCACATACGCAAAGCAATCCAATCAAACTCCAAATCTACCCTCCACGCACGTCAAAAAAACATGATCATAATCTACTATCCACACAAACCTACTTGAGCACTTACAAACACACAATCATATACACATACACATACACTCACACAATAAAAAGAGTCAGTGTTTATATTCACACTACTCTACCTACACATATTGGCAAATCGATTGTTATTTCTTTTCTAGAGTTTGGGGTAGCCCTGAAAAGGGCTGTTTTTTTTTTTTGTTTGCTATGGCAATCTTTTAGTTTCTAAGAATGCGACGTCCTCTGAGGATAGACTTTCTGACGATAGGTCTGCTTCTTCGGAAAGAGAAGAAGAACTCTTTGGTGTCGATACGACAATCGACAAAGCCGCTGTCAGGTTCAGGTTCCTGCTGCTGCTGCTGCTGCTGCTGCTGCTGTTGCTGCTGCTGCTGTCTCTGAAGTCTGTACTTCTCTGTCCATTCCTCTTTCTCCCTGTTCACTTCTTCTCTGAAGAGCTCTTCTATCAGGTCTTCAGTGACTTTTAACATTCTCACATTCTCAATCTCTTCAGCTTTCGATATCAGGCTGTGTCTGACCCTATGCAAATTCACGTAGGCTTCGTTTAGCTTAGCTAGTTTGGAGCACATCTTCGTAGGAGGATGAGTCGACAATGGATGGTTAGACTGGAAAATGCCCGGTTCTTAAAGTCAAAGCGCGGACGTGAAGGAAAACATCCCTCTACGGTTTTCGAGCCGCAACGTTCAATGAGTGTCATGAGAGGGATAGTAAGAAGTCAAAGAGCATGAATCAACATTCTTATAGCCAAACAAAAGACAAAGGCATTTTTTTCAAAACACAACATTTTTTATTCCAAATCACTTAACACTAACCAACAACTCTAACATTTTTAACAATAATCCAACAATATAACATCAAACATTTTTTTCAAATGACAAACATTTTTTTCAATTAACACTCTACTTTAAACAGGGCTGACAACGTTGTGAATGAAATTGTGATTTCCACTGTTGGAAGTCATTAGGCCATTGATGGACACTACGTTTCCTAGCTTGAGACAAAAGATAAGCATAATGGTCACAAAACCATTGATCTACTTTCACATCATTTCTAGAAGAAGAACGAGGATCAAAATGAGTCACTAAATGTTCTAAGGAATAGCCCAGACTGGGATGATGCAGAAAATACACACAATATTGTCCACACACCAAGGAATCTGTGCCTTGTAATTTCACATTATTGAATCGGGTGGTCTGAGCATTTCTTCTCATAAAGTCAATGATATCGTCTTCCAAAGGGGGCAATCCGTACGAATCGAAATATTCCACACATCCTTCTTGAGGAAAGTAAACGGCTACCCAGTGGGTTCCTGGGAGATGACTGTCGTCCGTGTTGATCACATAAGCTAGATGATCTTGAGGTTTGCGATGAGGGAGTTCATCTTTAGCACAGACGACAGGATCCAAGAAGCCGTATACGAACTGTGGTTCAAAAGGTAATAAAGTTCCCAGGTATCCATGTTTTGTTTCTTTTCTTCTTCACAGGTAATAATAAGTCATCAATTCGATCCTGACTTTTTGCTTGAAAATGTCTGACAAATAACCGTTTCTTCGTTTCGTGTCCTCACTTTGATTCAGGAGAGCTTCGATACGATCGATCTCTTGAGTGGTTAATGGTGGACAAGAATGTTCACGCAAGTCTTTACACCACTGGTGTAAGACGTCTTCGTCCGAGATGAGACTCCAAGCTTCGTCCAGATACTCGTCCAATTTTTCTTCTTGACTCAGAATCAGGCATTTATCGTGTTGAATTTGACTGGGATGATCGTTTTGACATCCATAGCAATCTTTCTTGATCAATTCCGTCACTTATTCGACCAAGTGTTTGGCAAAACAGGAGACTAAATGGGCTTCTTGTTCTGGCCATCTCGACTTCATCATGACAACTTCTTCGTCTTTGTCTTGGGATTCTCCTTCCACGGTCTCCTCACATTCCATGTTCAAAGTTTCTCCACTAGGTAAAGAGGGATAACAGTCTTCCATAGCTTCTAATAGTCTAGAATGACTTCTCTCAAACTGTTGATTTCTATCGTATTATCGAATTCTGCATACAGGATGACGTTCTCTGTCTCTTTCACTTCTTCTGCAAACTGAAGTTCCACACGAATCTGGCCGGATTTTATAGGGTGGAAATGTCCCTCGTCACTGCCTTGGTCTGGAGTGAAATCGAAAGCCCACAAAGCATAGCCTCCTGCGTAATCTTCGTACGTAATGCCGTGACTGGTGTTGGTCCCTAACTGTCCAGGGGCTTCGTACAGGGACATCGCGACTGACTTCGATTTTCTTCACCTTAAAGTGTTTAAACTTAAAAGGATTTTTAGTGAAGTCTCCGTTGAAGGCTGAATTCTTGACCATACCAAGGATTAAACGTTTGGTTAACTGTCCTTGTAACAGGTGATCTTCGATCATGGAATGATGGTTAGCGGGAATGGTGATGGTTTTCACTTCCACGCGTCGTATGGGATACTTGGCGGTCGTTCTGCTTAACGTCTGACTGATGTCTTTTCTCACTTTAGGTAACACTTCCACGCGTCGTACGTAGAGTTTGGCCTGCTCGATTTTGCTTTTAGGATTACCACCAGTAGTAGCATCAGCATCAGCCAACAAGTGGAAAGCAGTACTGCTACGATTCAGTCTCAAGCGAACATTTACCCCGTTCAGCAAATATTTCTCTTGCAACCACATGTCCAAATGCAAACGATCCATCAGTTCTAAACTCTTTCCATCTTTGGTTTTGCTTCGTCTTTCCTCAAAGCCGTCATTGTCTTCATCTATTATGCCAAACTTGGTCGCTTCGTCAGGTTCCCATAGCACACAAGCATTGAGATGAGTATTCTTGGCATCTATTCCGTACGTCAAGAGATTTTCCAGGTAGGCACGGTAAGGGTAAGTATCCATGCTGCTGCTGACCAGTTTGTTATTCAAGTACAAGTCCACTGAGCTGAACAAGGAATGCATGAAATTGTTGACGGGAGCTACTTTCTCGTCATCGTCTATAGCACCTCCACTCTTATCTAGAACTTTGACTTTCAAGTACAAGTAACTGCTATTCAGATCGATGTAATCTTCGGGCTGTCCCTTGATTTCAAACTCGATGGCAGCGGAATCTGTCAAAGAGGAGATGGGATGAAATTCCACCCATTGGGATTCTTGCATCGTCATCATGGTGGGGGGCATGGCAAACAGATCCAGTTCCGACTTGGAACAGGCGCAAGACTCTCGGTGCATCATTTTTTTTGTTGCTGTTTCTCAATAATCGAAAACGTCTAAGTCTCGAACGGTTATTCTTTTCTTTGCCTTTCTAGCTTTAGACGTGTGAAGTCTGGTGAAAGGGTGTTTTCTTCGTCGTTTCTTTCTGCCTTGTCCTTGCTGAATGCCTGACTCGGTAGCGTGCAGGGCATTTATAGGTGTAGCTCGTCGGCCCAAAAGGTCTTTACCCGTTTGAAGCAAGACATTTTTGCCTGCCGTCATGAAGGCTTCTTTGGGGTTTTGTTTGTCGATGATGACATTTTGGAGAAATTCTTTGCCTTGTGTCAGTGCCGCATCTTTCAAGGCGTGCAATCCGCGTGTCAACAGCGGTTTCACCACTGGGGCCACCGAACGAAAGGCCGATTTTAACATATCTCCTAAACCGTGTCCTCGCTGTCGAGCAACCCCTCGGTACACAGGATACATGACTTACGAATCGTGAGAGAACCGTTTTCGAAAATGGAGTTTCATCGTGACTTTTCCTTTGGTGAATGGAATATTTTGTCCCAGATCTCCTTTTATAGCAATGTTGACCGTGTCCAAATACGACTTGCTGACAGGCGAATAGTGAGGATGTACAAATTCGCGGTGAACGTGGTAAGTGTTTCCACCTTCCTGGTCATTGGTTGTGGCACTATCCACTTTTAAAGGAATGACACGCAGTAACGGCACAGAGGTGTGTCCCACCACGTTGTACTCCAACACATCGGAGTACACAAACATCAAATTCAGTCCCTGGTTCAGTTCTACCGGGATCGTGGTAAATGCTGGCTAACACTTTTTAATTTTTTTGTTTGTTTCTTTGTTAATAAGGCACCCACTCTTGGAGGATACTACTCTTTTTCTCTTGGGGTACTTTCTTGGATTGCAATACTTTGCGTGTGCGACCAGCAATAGGTGTCGAGGAGGAGGAGGATGTCGGAACAGGGGCTATTTTTTCTTGTTTCACTTCTGTCTTCACTTTCTTTTTCTCTTGTGATGAAGAAGGGGTGGTCATCATCTTTTTAATCTATCCAATTCTGGAGGTAGGTGGTGTTGTTATCTTGCGTACTTTTTCTGGTGGAGTTTGAAACCATTCCACTTCGTCTTCTCCTTTTTCTGTCTTGGTCACTCGTAGTGGTGGTGGTAGTGGTACTGGTAATGGTGCTGGACTTTTCATCAAGGTCTTAAAATCTTTCAGAGTGGGTAGAGCTGTTTCGTCTAAAGCTTTCTGGTGAAAGAGTTGCAGTCGTTGCAAGAGTTGACCGTACTTTTGCGATTTTTCTGTTTCGGACAAATCTTGGCGATCCATCAAGGACTGCAATTCGTGTTGTAACTGGGACATCTCGCTCAAATTGGGATTGGGAGGTAAATGCGGGGTGCGTAGTTCTTGCCAACGATGGTATTCCATCCATCGTTTGTAAGGCACTAAAGATAGTTTTCGTCCTTCCATGGGGTTGTCAAGGGTCGATTCTGAGATCTTGGGACTTCAGAGCGCCTTTTTATCTTGCTCCCACCAGTCCTCCCAACATGGTTCCCAAGACTCCTTTCAGTAAGGGGCCTAACAAGAGGGGTAAAATGCTTCCACGTTGGACCAACATCTTCTTCTTTTGACGACGGGGAATTTTCTTTTGAACCATTTGGCGAAGAACGTGACGATGTTTGCCTAAGCATTGTTTCTGGTGTTTGGACAAAGGGATCGTGCCTTTCAAGACGTTCAAACAACATTCGCACACGGTATCGATGACCACTTTGGAGGCTGATTGACTGAGTTTTTTTCGTAGAGGTGGAGAAGCTTTGGACAGGACAGAAAACATGTCCCCATGTTTGACTAACCGAGGAGGCAGTCCTTTTCTATTCTTTCCTTGGGGTTGTTTAGAAGAGGGATGTTTTCTGGAGGGTGACATCTTTGAGTCTTCAGCACCAAAAACACTGATACCCCCCGACTTGGTCACAGGCCTTTTTTTTACTGGAACGCGTCGCCACTGATTGCTTTTACGTCGTATCAACTTCAGGACAGGCATGACACGTCGTGCAGGGGTACGCAACGGACTAAATCGAGCCAGTTCTTGCATGGACAAATCCAGTAAACTTTGTAACATGCCCGATCTTTCTTGAACTTTGATTTTGGGAACAGGTACTTTGTGAGCAGCAGCCACTGTCACTAAATTGGAGGGTCCTGCCACTGGTGAAGTTCTTGGGGTCATCAACTGAGAAGTTCTTGGTGTGATCAATGTCTCCAAGTACTCTTCAGTTCTTGGTGTCATCAACGGGGAAGTGGATGAACGTGAGGCTGCCGAAGACGCGGTCACCGCCGTGGCAGGTCGTGGTTTGCGAGTGTAAGGTTGCGTCCTGGCCGAAGTGCCTCTCTTGCGACTAGTTTTCTTCTGTGGACTTTTCTTTTTCTGGGGACTTTTTCTCTGTTTCTTTTTCTGGGGGCTTCTTTTCTTTTTCCGGGGTGGTGTCTGGTAAGAGGAGGGTCCCGCCACTGGAGAAGTTCTCCTTGGGGACCTGGTCTTTTTCTTCTTGGAGCTTCGTTTGACTTTTTTCTTGGGGAGAAGTTTGGGGGCATTAGGATCCCATCTTAAGAGAGAGCGAATAATGACACCTCCTAGAGTACCGCTCCCTCCAGGTTTCAAAATGATTTGTTTTTTGGTTTGAGTGTCGATGCGGGGATCGGCCAGTTGGGTCAAAGCGACTTTGTTTTGATCAAAAAAGCGTTTGGTTTGATGAGGAATCTGAATGATTCCTTGGAGTAATTGACGTGCCGTCACCATGAACCATCGTAAGACTTCTTTGAGACTAGCTTCTAAGACACGAGCTCGTATTTGTGGATTTTTTTCTCGACTGATGCCATACAAGGCACGAATCAATTTGACGGGAAGATGCGACTGAAGGGACGTCATATTCAAAATGTGTGTGAGACAGACGAAAAGGTTCTGAGGATTTTATAGATTTTTTCGTGGAGTGAAATTAAGTCGAGGACGGAGACATGTACAGGACAGGCCCACCGTCTTGGCACCAGTGGTGAAACAAGTGGGTACGAAATCGCAACTCATCGGGGGTAAGAGGTTTCAAATCGACGAGTAAATAGGCGTGTGGAGTTTGAGTGGCGCCGTCGTACGCATGAGTCAGCCAAGGCGTTCCTAACTGTTTGGCTAAGACTTGCACTTGCGATTTATCTCTAGGGCTTTTAAACAAGACCACGTAATGTGCATTGAGACTGATGGTGCGATGGGCTTTACGCCGGTTGTACGCCGATTGCCACTCTTTGTAACACCACACGATCCGCTGAGGTGGTCGATCGATCAAATGATGTTTATGTTCGATCAAACGTTTGACGAATTCGGTTTTGCCTGTACCGCTAGGTCCGGCACTGAGCATGTCAAAAGGATGACGAAGATACAAAGCCTCCCAACTGGTACGATCTAAGTGTTCGTCGATGACTTTGACAGTGGAGGAAGAGGGAGCAGAGACAGCAGAGGTAGCCATAGTGTGAGGAATGTCACTTGTGACACGAAAACAAACAAGACGAAAGTTTATATACCTTTTTCAGAACACGTTTATTGAATGTTTTAAACATGAATACGAAAGACAAAAGTACATAAAAGCCAAAGGCTTAAGTACAACGATAAAAGGCACATGACAACCATCAACGTGTAATAGAAACAAGTGTCTGTACAACATGTTTTGGGTAATGTTCTGACCAGTTCTATAGGAGGTAATGTCACACAAGTGTCCTCCCGAAAGGGTCTTTCAGGCCTGTCCACGACAGTAACGTCCTGGGTGACGGGTTCTTCTGGCACCGTCACTAACACAGGTTGAAAAGTAACTTTTTTCTTTGGACGTTGAAAGGAATGATCACAACTCTCGAGCATACTGAGCCACTTCTTGGGTCCAAGCCTCAAAATCCCATTTTTTCCAGGCACGGACATCTGTCCAATGGGGATGTAAGTCACAAGCTACACACACATCGTCATACACCTCTTGGGTAGCTAAAAGTTGACGAATCTTTTCTTCCCGTAGAGGTCGAGAAGTATCCAGATGAACACGTAAGGCTTTGAGCAAAGGGAGTCTCTCGTGAACATTTAAAGGCACCACTTTCATGTTGAATGGGTGGTAAATACTGTTCGTAAAGAGTCCACAAGGAATCGGCTGGTAAACGAAATCCCAGAAAACAGGTCACTAAGACACACATCACTTGTCGACCCAAATTGAATGGATACAGTTCTTGTAATAATCGATGGTAATGATCCACGGTTTGAATATGGTCATTGAGTTCCTTCCACGGAATCTGTTGGATTACATATGATAAAAGTCGTGGCATGGCAGCCTGTTTTTATAGTCTCTTTGTTTCGGAAACAATACACGTACTTTCTAGCCAGAAATCTTCGTTTTCCAGTGGGAAATTTAAATGTTGCATACTGTAACCGAAACGTCAGACTTCGTTTAGAAGTTTCCTCTTCCGCTAAGTAGATTCCACGTAAAATATGTCGGTAATCCTTTACCTTGTCTTCCTCAATGTGTTGTACTAGGTGAATCTCGAAGTAACCAAAATGATCAACACGTCGATCATCGGGGGCCTGGAAGTATTGAACAAGATCTGGCCACTGAAACAATTTCTGACGAATCAGTTCTTTTATACCATTCAGGTACCAGTGGTTAAAAATCTGGTGACGTAACGGATGCAACTGTTCTTTACGTTTGACTTGTATTTTGACCAGCTCTCGGTAAATGTGTTCTCTCAACTCCACAGGTAAAGCACGAATGTTCTCTAGCAAAATATCCATGAATAGGTCATACTAAATCCTCTTTTGTCTGACACAAGAAATGTACTGTTTGCACAGACATAGTTTTAATTCATTGTCGAATTGAAATCGTTTAGTCACTAATTTACACATTACAATTCGTTCAGAAGTTTCCTCTTTCGCTAAGTTGACATTGTGTAAAAGATGTCGGTAATTCGTTAACTCTTCCTCTGGAATTCGATGCAGTACGTTTACATTGTAGAAGATAGAATCATCAATAGCAAGCCAATCCTTTCTAAAACCAGGGGGTTGTTGATCAATGTCTGTCCAATAGAACACTTTCAACTGAATCATTCCTTTTATAGCATTCAGGTACCAGTTATTAAACATCTGGTGACGTAACGGATGCAATTGTTCTTTACGTTTCACTTGTATTTTGACCAGCTCTCGGTAAATCCTTTCTCTCTACTCCACAGGCAAAGCGCGAATGTTCTCTTGTAAAGTATCCATAAACAGATTATAGTAAGTTACTTCAATGTCTCGGTCCCACTAAGGGTAAGTAATGACAATTCGGTGACCATCGAGCGTGTTCTACGTAGGCCGAATCTTGCGGTTCAAAGTGGTGAAGTGACACACCGCAACTGAAGCACTTGACTTTATCTCCTTCGCCCAAGTAGAACAATCCGGCTCTGGCTAATTCTTCGCGGGTCGGTCTTCCCAGATACTTAGGACATTTTCCTTTGAACGATTGAAGACGATTTTCAAAGTCGCAGTATTCCGACAAACGCACAGGAAACGAATATTCGTCTTTCACAGGTTCGTTTCGATGAGGGTTGGGTGACATGAACAGGATTTTGCTCAGGGCTGGATGACATCCGTAGGGAGGTAAACGTGAAGGTCGACATTCCCCTTTAAAACGAAACCCAGTAAAATGTCCAAGAGAACGAGTGGCATCGCTTTCGCATCCCTCAGGTTTGACACGCACAGCATCACTTTCCATGATAGGGGTAGTGAGAACAAAGATCCCATGATGCTTTACGGCATCGCTAAGGTCACAGCGTACAGCATCGTTCCCATCGCAAGGCTCACAATCGCACTCGTCTGCAAACTCCTTTACGCAATTACAATGGTAACCACATGGACAATCGCAGTTTCCTTCCGGACATTTTCCGTCGCAATGCCTGGGTCTTATCCATCCAATATTAGTTACACTAGAGGAAGATACAACTTTTTTACAATCCCCAAACTGAAACGATGTCTCTTTCAAAGTATTCATCTTGTTCGCTTGGTCTTGGTAGTCACAATGAACTATCGATCTTGCCTAGAGTTCCTTTTTATATACAGACCAATACCGACGTGTCCATAAGGTAAAGTGAAATGATTGGAAAGTCGCACTCGCTTCTGGTACACGATTTGATAGACTTTTTCCAAGGGTCGACTGACGATGTGGTGAGTGAGTAACAATCTTGTTGGGCTGATAGGTGGTCACTTTAAAGTGTTCATCCTCTCCCGATTGCAAGGCTTCTTTCAATACCTTAAAGTTGACCACACGACTGGTACGATAATTCTGAGTCAATCCTTTCACTTTGCACGTCGTGTGCACTTCTCCTTGTGGGTCCCGGTATTCGTAGCCGTAATTTTTGGGACCGCCACTGACGAAACTTAGAATCTTGTCGTCGGGATGCTCGTCTGTCCAGGCTCCTAAACGGTCTCCTTCGATGTCAGGGTGCTGTTGACTCGGGAGATGGATGTAAATGCAACTGTCCGTGTCAAAGTACAGGACGAGTTCCCCTAACAGTTCTAAAGCTTCGTACAATTTTAAGCGAGCATGAGCTGTCACGTAAGCCGCAATGATGACATTTCCAAAGGGGTCGTCTTGTACAAAGTCCGGATCTTCTTCGTAATTGACCAACGCGAACGACGTCCACGTGTTTCATGAATTTGGTTTTGTCGTGAATCATCTGAGAGTAGCGGGAAGGTTCGGTCAAATATTCCGTCTTGGGTAAACACGGACGTTGTGCCATTTTTCGCCACAAGCAATTTAACATCACTTTGGCAAACGATCGCCTGCCTTCGTTTTTCTCGATGTGGTCTAAAGTGATGCCTTCTTGTTCCCGGTATTTCTCTTTGAATGTCTTTTCGTCTTCGGGAGTGTGACACCAGGAAGGATAGCCGCTGTCTCTTGTTTCAGTTTCAAAAAGGCATCCACGTAGTCTGCGAAAATGCCTTTCTGATTGGGGTCACCGTTGTGGTATTGTTCTGTCTTAGGAAAGTGGCAAATTTCGTACACTTCTAACAGTTGGTATCCCATCTCCATAGCTTTGAACAATTCTACGCTGGCCCACGTCCCCGTCAAGGCCCGTTCTTCCTGGGTGTGCTGACAAGGTTGATCTTGGTTGCACGTTTCGGCACAAGTACGGCACAATGGAAACATCAGTTTGCCTTGACAATGGTGAGGTAAGACGGGATGGTATAGGTTCGTGGGAGGCAAAACTTTACACTTTACACTTGATCAAGCCTTCGTATTGTCGAATGTTTTTCAGGTCGATGTGTTCCGTCAACAATTGTGGGTGCCCTGTAGGAAAGCGACAATATTTGCACACGTCGGGATACAGCGAACACACGTCCAAGTATTTGATTTCTTCTCCTTTCTCTTCGTCGGCTTGGTACAGCAAACAGGTGGCATTGGTCCTTCCTCCGTACAAACTATCCCTCGGGTTCAGCGGGTCCATGAACTGGTAACTTTCCACGAGGCGTTTAAACTCGGGATCAGTTTTCAAACGGTGATCTTACTCGTGTTCCCACATTTCCACCACTTGGTATCCTTGCTGTTCTAACTTTAGGCGTCGCTGACAAGTGTCCTGGTACAAGTCTTCCATGGTTCGTTGTCAAAACTGATTTTTAGTGCCACGGTCAGGATAAGAGACCGGACATCCGTGAAATAAGCAACCGTTAAACTCGTACACGATCTTGGGGTTTTCTAAGTCCCAACCAAAGACCGAATGCGTTCCGATGGTCTGAATCCATTTGTCTTCCTTGTCGCACAAGTAATGTAACCAGCGTAGGGCTTTGACCGAGTATTGACGTTTGACATAGTTGGTCGTTTGAGGACTGATGACAGCCACGGTTTTTTCAGGCACGAATCGTTGCCGGTACACTAAGGAACACGCTTTGGCAATGGTGCAAGCTTCTTTCAAAGGATCGACTCCTCCGTGTTCCATGAACAGTTCTCGAAATTTTCCACAGCATCGCCGTAAAATGTCCACGTCGGAACGACAATACTTTAGCATTTCTTCCTGAAAGTCGAAAGGGTCCGAGGCGTGAGCCTTCTACCAAGCGTAGAAAGCTTCTCGTTATTCAGTACGCATGTTGTCGGGGTCGTAATAGTGAGCCTCAGGTAAATGAGGTAGAACGGTGCGTTGATTGGCTTCCGTATTGAAAAAGTGTGGAAAGTACCCTTTAGCCATTTCTGTCATTCCAAACGTTTTAAGCATTCGACTCAAAGGCATGGCCAAATAGCTCATCGAATCTTTAAACTGTACTTGTCCCACTTGCATGAAAATGATTTTGGCTCCGTTCAAAGTCACTTTAGGACGTTCGGTGCCATGTTCCGTATAGACCTCAAAAGAAACTGTCCATCGTATCCGGAGAAATTGTGAGCCATCACCGTGGCATGACGATGACAATCTCCGTAACGTTCGATGTCCTCTTGGCTCCACGTCTTGTCGATGTGGTCTAAGACCATCGGGCGAAATCGGCTAGCGTGTTCGGCCCTCGAAAGATTTTTTCACGTCCTCCAGGAATCTTACTGCAGTGAGGGCAATGACTGAAGATAGGTTCTTGAATGCACTTCTCGCACGCTCGATGAGCCACGCAGAAATTACGAATGTGAATGCCGGTCTCTTGCATGCATTCGAAATCGAAAAAGATGAAATTGCCTTTCTTCTTCTTGTGACCATCCTCTTTCTCTGGTGGGGGTTAGTATTTTTGCACGTAGCACTGGTGTTCCAAGTCCACGATGTGAAGACAAATGTGACATTTTTTTTGTCCTCGACATACGTGTGCATTGACAGTATTGGTACATAGGCCTTGTCCACAGGTAGGGCACAATCTCAGGAGTTGACAAGCACATTTCTGCTGTGAACCTTGCGTCTTCAGATGTTGTTGGTAACAGGCAGGGCTGACAAACGTGCGCAGACAAGCAGGACAATGTACTCTTTCTTGTCCTTCGCTCAGACAGGGTGGAGAGGCGAAACATCCTGAGCATTTCAATCCGCAATGTTTGTGTTGCTCTCGATTGTTATAACCATGGTCACATTTCTCACAGTAATAACCGTATCCCAGGAATGCAGTGATACTGGTAATGGTATCGAAATGTTCATCTTGATAATAGAGATGAATGTATTTTCCGTCCTTAAAGTCTTGGCCTCGAAACAACAGAGGCCCACGCACTTCTTGAGTGTGCACTTTCAAGGTGTAGCGTGGAGCTAGGACATCTTGCAATTTTTGCATTTCAGGAATGCCGCAGGGTGTGTCTTTGGATAGGTCAGCTTCTTGCAACAGGAGTTCTGCTTCGTTTCATTGTTTGGCTCGGTCCGATCGTTGAATAGTTTTCCAGGTTCTTTTCCATTCTACCGTGTAGTTCTTGTTGGCATAGGTTCGTCCCACCACGATGGCTCGGGCTAAACACATCTGGTCTTGAGAATTGTGAATTTGGACGAGACTTGTTTTGGTGCTGCGAAGGTCATTCACCAGTAACACCTTATTGCTTTGTCCGGTCCCTTGAGGAGGAGAGACGTGGGTCATGTCCAGCGTGGCTTTTCCATCGGTGATGTCAAACTGGTCATTGGGTTGTTGCACGTGTTGAATCTTGTCCATGACTTTGGAAGCAGTCCATTCTGCAGGGCTGCTAAACTCGATCCAAACAGGGGATTTCAAACCGTCGTGTTGTATGGAGAGTCTCAAGCGATCGTCTTCTTTGGGTTGACATTGTCGCTTGAGTGTGGTGAGCAAAGAATCCCACACCCCAGTGATGAACCCTTCTGCTTTCTCTAACGGTACTTCAGCCTTGAAATCTTTAAACTTCACCGTGTATTTGTAAGCCGTGGTTCTAAATTTTCTAGAGGAGCGCTTTTCCGTCTCTCGAATGGAATACTATTTTTCAGGGTTGACTAAGGGTGGCGAACTTTGTTTAGAGGATTTGGATTCTGGTTCACTCATGTCCTCTTCAAAATCACTGGCATGAATTTGTGCCTAGACTTCAGCTCTGGTACGAGGCAATAGATCACGTTTCTGCCTCTTACTTTCTTCTTCTTTCTTCTCAAATGAATTGGATCGTTTCATCTTTAGTGTAAAATGTCAAATGACTCAAGTTTAAACACCATGGACTAATTTATAGTCATGGCAGACCAGCGTATATAAAAGGGTGTGTGTTTTGTCCTTTCACTATTCATTTCACTCTCAAACCGAGCACAACGATGGAAGAGACTAGCCAAATCGAACGTTTCATCAGAGCTTTGCGAGGGGTCATTAGAAAATTCTCTTCAGACCAGCCGACGGACTACTCTCCTTCCTTTCGAGATAAAAGTCAAGATACTTGCTATATCTGTCAAAAGAAAGGGCATTGGTCTTCAGAGTGTCCAGACTGTCAAAAAAGAAAAACAGGGGCTAGAAAAGACAAAAGTCAAGATACCTGTTATTATTGTCAAGAAAAAGGACATTGGTCTCCAGATTTCCCAAAAAAGAAACAAGAGGAGTCAGACGAAAAGAGGGATTCTTCAGAGGAAGAGAGGGATTCTTCAGAGGAAGAAAGCAGCCAGGTAAAGAAAAAGAAACAAGAGAAGATAAGAAGAAGGAAAGAAAGTGAAGAGGAAGAGGAAGAGGAGGAAAAGACTGTGACGGTGAAGAAATTTAAAAAAAGAGAGACTAAATAATGAGACAGAAGAGGTCTATGAACTTTTTAAAGTGCTCTGTTGTGAATTGTGAATTGGATTGTAACTATCGATAAAAGAATAAATTAATTATATAAGGTAAGTGTCTTCGAGTTTTGATTTTAAATACGAAGCTACACTCATGCACTCATGTACACGTACTATAGGGGTAAAATGGAGTTTTTTGTTGATTTTTGAGTTATTGGCAATTGAAAGTCTATCTATTTTCGAGAGACGTGGGTGGCCCTGAAAAGGGCCTTTGTTTTTTGGTGTAGGGGCGACTTTAAGCAATCATTTTTAACTGCCTTAAGCCTTTGCCACGGCCAAGGCCTACTTCTGGACTGCGTACTGTTGATGATGATGACTTGGTTGAAATCACTAAGGGTGGTACGGTAGGCTTAGTCACAGGGTTGACGTGTTTAGCTTGGGAAGGTCGTATTCTCTTCGGTCGTAATAAAGAAGTCTGATACATTTGTTTCAGACTTCTTAACTCCGCTAAAATGTCTAACAGTACCGTGACGGTTTGACTTTCACCCTCTTGTTTCTTTGTTGCTACTTCTTCTTCTTGTTGTTTTTTTCTTACCTCTTCTTCTTGCTGCTGTTGCTGTAGGAGAAAAGCTTGTTCCGCTTCCTTTTGTCGTTGTATAAATTTCTCCAATTCTTCTTCCTGTCTCTGTCTAAAATTCTCCACTTGCGGTAATGAAGAAGGTGACGAAGGTTCCGGAACAAATTCTTGCGAGGTAAGAAAATCCACAAAATCCCAATTTACCTCTTCTGAAAGTAAGTCCGGGTTCCCTTGGGCGGTCTCCACTGCTGGTGCGCCCCAATGGATTGTTTTCTGAGTTTCCGTCATGTTGAATCACAGTCGCATAGATTGACTGCACACCAGGCGCTAGCGAATGTATATAGACCACGTGACGTCACAGACTGCTCTCTTCCGATTGGATGCGGGCTGACTGAATTTTGTAACGCGTGTTTGGATTGGTCAACAAACTCAATCCGTTTCAATCCTACCTCTACCTATAAATAAGTGCAGTTCACTGCATTGATTCACCTGTTCTCGGTGCCTCAAGATGTGGACCGATGTGCATTCTTCTACGCTTGTGTCTTCAATGATGTTCCAGACGGACATACCCATGTATGTCCGATCCAAGTGGACAGTTGTCCACAGGACAGACACCAGTCTGTGGATACGTAGGATCTACGTAGAAAGACAAGGATGCCTCAAAAGAGTCCTGATTTACGGTCCTAAAGTGAGACGCAGCCTAAGGACAAGAAGAAGACCAATGCGGTGCCCTTTATGTTAATGGATACATTAACATAAACCCAAAGGCCCTTTTCAGGGCCACTCATAGGTCTCGAAAAGAGACTGACTTTCAATTGCCGACCCTTTCTTTTATTTTTATATTTTTTTTTGCTTTAAAAAAAAAAAATCCCATGTTAATTTCCCATTGTCGCTCAACAGTCCCACGATTTATTCCCATGTTAATTTCCCCTTGTCGCTCAACAGTCCCACGATTTTTCGTCCATGTTAAATTTACATAGTCGCTAAACAGTCCCAGGATGGTTAATGTTAAATTTACATAGTCTCTAGACAGTCCCAGGGGTGTTTTTAATGATAAGTCCCGTTGTCGCCAGATCGTCCCTATTCACTACTTTGGTGAGTGACGTTGGGAGGGCGTGGGAGAATAGAGCAGGCCCTTTTAAGGTATCAGTCCCTAATGGACTGATTTACACGACCATCTGCCACCCGTCCCCATCATCCACCTCATGCTGTGTTTAGATAAATTTTTAAGTAGCAGCCATTTCTATTTGGAACTATGTGCCTTCAGTGGTTATTGGGTTAAAATTTATCACTTTTCTTAGATTTTATAATACTTATAATGAAATATTGTAATAATTTATAATACTTATAATGAAATATTGTAATAATTTATAATACTTTTAATAAAATATTGTAATTCATCATATATGTCTTCCTCACAGATTTTATTTGCATAGAGGATGTTACTATCTTATACTCCTCCCTTTATATGGGTTATTATTCTTTTTATATTGTCTCTAGATATTGCTGTTTTAGGACAGTGCAAGATTATGTGTTTTTTGAGTCGACACCTTTCCAACACAGATGACACGGAGGGATAAGATGAATAATCTGCTTATTATCCTCAGCGGTCATCCAAATATCATGTAAGTATAAAAACATCATTGATTGTTGGGAGGGTGATTTGATTTTCTCCCATTTCCTTCAGATCTGTTTCCAAGTCAGTGATGGGTTTTTTTAAAATACATTTCTACAGGTATTTTGACATTTTTCAACATTTGCTCATTCCGTTTATAGTAGACTTTATAATCTTTGTTTATCTCCCAGATTTCTTTACAATCTCAATATTTGTATAAGACATTGCCCACATGTTTACATTTCCGCGGAGCTTCCAGGCATATGATTAATTTATTATTTTTGTAAATAGTCATACTGTTTACATAAATATTCAAAATGGTATATATATATATATATATATATATATATATATATATATATATATATATATATATATATATATACACACACACACACACACAGCTTCTCAAGGATATTGGTATGTTCTTTTTAAGCTTCTTAGTCTATTAATTATGTATGAAGTTTGCTTGTTTCCTAAGTGAGGTAGTCCAAATCCGCCTTTGGTTTTGTTTAATAATATTTGGGGAAGGCAATGTATCTTTTTCCCGTATAAATAGATAATTCGATCTTTTATAGTTTTTAACATATTTTCAGTCAAATCAACAGTTTTGTTTATATAGTTGATCTGACTGTAGATATACGTCTTTGCTACTTGTACACGTTCCATTATGTTTTATGGAACGTTCGTCCATGTTTCTGTATGTTCATCTACTTTATCAAGATGTATTATCGTTCCAAACCGACACTCCGAGACAAGATCCAAGCGATAATGTACCGCTTGAAATAAAACCTTACTTATACTATACCATAAACAACACGTTCAAGGCCCAAGGGTAAAGTACCCGTGCATGTCGATAAACATGTTCATCACGCTACGAGCGACTTAAGCGAGATGTACTAATTTAGTAACTATGTCAAGGTAATAAAACAAGCTACTCTAGTTAACGCTGTACGCGTTTGGCAAAAATCGAATATACATTGTCATCGTTTAACGCAAAACCGAATTATTTTCTTGCCTTATTCTGTGACAGCATCCATCCATCCATCCATTCATACATACATACAGTCAGAGAAAGGCTAGGCGGCTGACGTCAATACATAACGGTGATTAGCTGGAATATGTTAGATGCTAACATGAGTTTAATGCAAGTCTAATTTGCTTCATGATAAAAAGTAAATCCTTAAATGAAAGTTTATACACAAACTCTGTAACAGACGATTCATTATATAATACCACATCTGTCAAGTTGCCGCATAGCTCAGCTAAAGCGTGGTGCTAATAATGTGAAGATCATGGGTTTGACTCCTCCCCGTATCGATATTGTTTTGTTTACTCTTTCTTCTCCCTTTTTTCCTTTTTCATCCGAAATAATAAATTTCAAATTTCCATGTCGTAACGGTATACAAATTTCATATGATACATTAATAGAGACAAATTTCCATATCCTAACTGTATACAGATTTCACATCATACATTAATACATACAAATTTCCAAAATCGTAACGGTATAAATATTTTACATCATGCATTAATACATAACATTTCTATATCGTAACGGTGTAACGATTTCATATCATACATTAATACACACATATTTCCATATTGTAACGGTATAAATATTTTAAATCATACATTAATACATACAAATTTCTATATCGTAACGGTGTACTGATTTTATATCATACAGTAGTACAATACATTTACATATTGAAACGGTATCATACATTAATACATACAAATTTCCATTTTGTACCGGTATACCGATCACATATAATACATTAATGCATACAAATGCCCATATCGTAATGGTATACCGATTTTATATAATACATTAATACATACAAAATTACATATCGTAACGGTTTCCAGATTTCATATCAAACAATAATACAAAAGAATTCCCACATCATAACGGTACACAGAATTCATATCAAAAGTTACATACAAATTTCCATACCGTAACGATATATAGGTTTCATAACATAGAGTTATGCATACAAATTTCCATATCATAACGGTATACAGATCTCATGTCACACATTAGTACCTACAAATGTTATATATCGTAAAGGTATACTGCTTTCATATCATACAATAATACATGAAACTTTACATATCGTAACGGTTTCCAGATTTCATAACATACATTGATACATACAAATTTCGATGTCATATCGGTGTACAGATGTCATATCATACACTAATATATACACATTTCTGTGTCGTAACCCTATACAGATTTCATATCAGACAATAATACATACAGATATCCATATTGTAAGGATATATCAATCTCATATCATCTATTAATACATACTAATTTCCATGTCGTAACGGTATACAGATTCTATATCATACATTAATACATTTAAAAAAATCATATCGCAAGGATATGCCGATTTTATATCATTCATGAATAAATACTAATTTCCATATCTTAACGGTATACATATTTCATGTCATACATTCACGCTTACAAATTTCCATGTCGTAACGGTATATTGATTTCATATCATACATAATTACATACAAATTTCCTTATCATAACGGTATTCCTATTTCATATCAGACACTAATACATTCAAGTTTCCATATCGTAAGGATAAACGAATTTCATATCATACATTAATACATACTAATTTCCATGTCTAAACGGTCTAAATATTTCATGTCATATATTAATACATACAAATTACCATTTCGTAATTTGTATACCGATTTCATATCATGTTTTAATACATACAAATTTCCATATCGTAACTGTATACCGATTTTAAATCATACATTAACACATTAACCCCTGGATCTTTTTGCCAATTTTGCCTGAAATCGAGTAGGAAACACATTTTGAAAGCTATTTCTTAACAGACTCGAAAACACCAAATCCCCGGTCATCTTTCAATAACATACTGCCTAGTTGTGTTAGAAACATCATTTTTCGTTGGCTATTTGACTCGCGCATGAGCAGAAGGGTAAAAGTTAGACTTTTTTTCTTTTTTTTTGCTAAACGGAGCCATTATTTTTGTAAGAAGACCACTCTTTATTCCAAATGCCCATCTTATCCTACTTTTTGCAAAGGCTCATCTGTCTGTTTGCAGTTCATACCGGTGTGCCTTACATCTAAGACCAAAAAGTCTAAAATCCGGACACAAAATGAGATTCCGACCACGGGCGAATTTTGCCTAAAAAAAGGTCGGGTCCAAACAAAGAGGTTTTTCTGTCTATATTTTGTAGTGCAACTAGATATTCCAGATTATTTGGTACCTTTGTAGAGCTACATCTGTCTACCTTTCTTTAATACCACCCACTTTAGTGTATCATGCATGACCATGACGCTACAGAGCTCGACAGTAGGCTACTACCTCCTGCCCTTTAAAGTCGTCGCTGGGGGTTAATGTGTTAATACATTTTAAAAAAATCATATCGTAACCGTGTACATGTTTCACAACATAGATTAATACATACAATTTTCCATATCGTCACAATAAACCGATTTCATAGCAGACAATAATACCTACACATTTCCATATCGTAACGGTATACATATTTCAGTTCATACTTCAATATACAAATTTCCATATCGTAAAGATGTAAAGATTGCATATCACCCATTATTGGATACAAATTTCTATATCGTAATGGCATTCTGATTTCATCTCATACATCAAAACATACGAATTTCATTTATGTAACTTTATAACGATTTCCTATCATACATTAATACAGACAAATTGTCTTATTGTAACGGTATACTGTTTTTCTATCATTCATTAATACATACAAATTTCCATATTGTATCGGTATACAGATTTCATATCATAAATTAATACATAAAACTTTCGATGTCATAACGGTATTTATAATTCGTATCATGCATTAATACATACAAATGTATGGGGGTATACAGATTTCATATTATACATTAATACATGCTAATTTCCACAGAGTAACGTAGTACCGATTTTATATCATATATTAATACGTACAAGTTTCCATGTCGTAACGGTATTCAGATTACATATCATACATTAACACATACAAATTTGCGTATCGAAACTGTACGGTATACAAATTTCTTATCAAACAAAAATACGTACAAATGTCTATATCGTCCCGATAAACCGATTTCATAGCAGACAATAATACCTACACCATTTCCGTATCGTATCGATATACATATTTCAGATCACACTTCAATACATACAAATTTCCATGTTGTAAAGGTGTAAAGATTGCATATCAGACATTATTAGGTACGAATTTCTATATCGTAACGGCATTCTTATTTCATATCGTACATCAAAACATACGAATTTCCTTTATGTAACTTTATAACGATTTCCTATCATACATTAATAAAGACAAATTTCCTTATTGTATCGGTTTATTGTTTTCATATCATACATTAATACATACAAATTTCCATATCGTACAGGTATACAGATTTCATAACACACATTAATACATACAAATTTATGTGACGTACCCGTATTTAGATGTCATGTCATACATTAATACATACAAATTTCCATATCGTACCGGTATCCCAATTTCATAACATACATTATTAATACATACAAGTTTCCATATCTTTAAGGTAAACAGATTTCATATCATACATTAATGCATACAAGTTTCCATATCTTCAAGGTATACAGATTTCATATCATACATTAATACATACAAATTTTCATATAGTAAGGGTATTCAGATTTTATATCAGACATTAATACATACAAGTTTATTCCATATCGTAAGGATATAGCAATTTCATATCTTACATTAATACATACAAATTTCTATATCTTAACGGTATACCGATTTCATATCGTACATTAATACATACAAATTTCCATGTCGTAACAGCAAACATATTTCATATCAGACATTAATACATATTAATCCCCATATCATAAGGATATACAGATTTCATATCATGCATTAATATATACTAATTTCCATATCGTAACCTGTTACAGATTTCACATCATACAATAATAAATATAAATTTCCCTATCTTAACGTATACATATTTCGTATCATACATTAATACATACAAATTTCCATATCGTGACGGTATACCGATTTCATATCATATAGTTATACACACAAATTTCCATATCGTAAGGATATCCTGATTTCATATCATACACTAATACAAACTAATTCCCATGTCGAAGCGGTATACAGATTTCACATCATAAAATAATACATAAACATTTTCCATATCGTGACGGTATACTGATTTCATATCCTACATTAATACATACAAATTTCCATATCGTAAAGGTATGCAGATTTCATATCATACATTAATAAATACACACTGATGGATCTAGGTATGTATGCACACGATGTTTATTTATTCATTTGAAGTGAATTTTGCCTGTAGTATTAGCAACGATATCTCATTTATTTGAGAAAAAAAAGGTCCAGTAATTGGTTCATAATTAAATTCGTAGGTAAGAAGTCTGAGTTTGAGTGGTCCTATATTCTAAATGGAATAATTATTTTGGGCGTGGCTTAATCAGTTGGGTTCACATAACCCCAAAAATTAAAAAGGGCCTTGCCAATCAGATTGATGTAAGTAGTAATGACGAAAAAAAACGTTTTATTATTTAGCTATGTATACAAATTATAACAAGGCATTTTTCCAATGTAAATGGGAGCTGTAATTTGTGTTTGGTGGGGGGGGGGGGGGGGCTGAATGGTTTCGTAATAGCTGAATCGTCGATCCCTAATTTGAGGATAGCTATTCAGAATCAAATATAAGAATAATAAGAATTCTTTATTTCAGACTACAAAGTCCATACCTCTAAATTAAAATGTAATTATAAAGTAAAAGCACTGTAAACATAAAAGAACATATATATATATATATATATATATATATATATATATATATATATATATATATATATATATATATATATATATATATATATATATATATAAGTATACAGATACATTTAAAACAAATAATTGTGCCATGCAGTGTTAAGAAGGAAATTGAATGGCACATTTAAAGAGTAATTTGTTCCATCTACTAATAATGTGAAAATTGAAATGAATGTCATTGTTCCAAAGAGATTTCAACATACAGTTCTTACTATTAGATATTCTTGTCATCATTGAGAAAACATACTTTCTCATTATTTCATCAAAACTGAATACATTATGATTTACAAACATGTTGTATGCACTGTTCCACCTAGGAAGACCTATTAGAAAACGAAGACTATTATTATAACCAATAACTAGTTTTCTTTTCATACATTCACTAAAGTTTTTCCACAAAGGAGCACAATACATAATGCAGCAATAAGATTTGAATAATCTAATTTTGATATTCAATGAACAATTCTTAAATTTACGTAGAAGCATGTTTGTTCGAGTACACAAAAATCGGTAATGTCTCATCATATCTTCATTTTCCGACCGATTGGATTTCAAAAAATGACCCAAATATGTATAACTGTTGAAATACGTAAGAGCATTGCCGTTAAGATGTACAGGGGGAGGAGATGGTTATTTGAAAGAAGTTGACTGAAAGACCATTCATACTGATTTTGTTTGTATTATAGATGATATCATTCTCAAATGCGTGTTGTTCACATATATTTAATAATTTCCTTAAACCTGTGATAGAAGGACTTATCAATGACATATCATCAGCAAAGCTAAAATTGTTAAGAAACAACGCATTTGGTGGCAGACGTAACCCCACGCAACACTAACCGAGCTTTCGATTTAACTCGTATATATATATATATATATATATATATATATATATATATATATATATATATATATATATATATATATTAAATATTTAACTTTCGTTTATTATTTTAGTATGAATTAACGGCGATGACATTAGAGGATTTTAACATTTCGCATCTGATATATTGTAATGCAATTTTAAAGAAAGAAAGTGGGTATTTGTTTTATTTCTGTTGCAAATTTGAAAATTATATGTCACTAAGAAACTGAGATAACATTAAGGCCTAACCACGACTTAAAATCATTTGTGTCTTCGTTTTTCCTGGTGAAATATATTGTATTATTTAAATCTTTGGCATTCAATATTGTTAACAACGTGATTTATAGTTGTAAATCTGTATCAGACCGCTCCGGTGGCCTAGTGATTACAGCGTCCGCCTCGGAAGCGAGATGTCATGTGTTCGAAACCCGGCCGAGTCATACCAAAGACTTACAAATTGGTACTAACAGCTGCCTCGCTAGGCGCTCAGCATTAAGAGGTTAGTGTTAGAACTGGTCGGCCTGGTGTCAGGATAAAGCGACTGGGTGGGAAATCATGCTACATGTCTGCGGCATGATGCCCCAGTGCTAGACACCACTATAAACTGCCATACTGCAGACATCGTAGCGATATGACTGATTTTTTTTGAAGCTACGTTAAAAATCCTAATCATTCACACACACACACACACACACACACACACATCTGTCTCAACTTGCACCAGGAAGAGTCACCGTAACCGGTTGTAATACCACAGTTCGGTTTCTAATCTTAACTCATCCAATGAAGACACATTCAGTCATAAATAATGACTTACACAGATCGCTGGATTACTTATTCAACCTCACATGATGAAAATAGACCTGTGATGCTCCTTAAAAAGGTGTGAGAAAAATAAATTGCAGGAGTTGCTCGGAGCGGAATGTTGCAATTGACCTTATATGGCTGCCACAGAATTTGACTGAATGTTTCAGGACACGTCAGTCCATGAAGATAACTTAGGCAGCATATCATCCATCTGACCGGGCACGGCATTGCTATATTTTGGTGATCATACGAAACTATAAGAAAAATTCCCATCCATCTCCCGAGAAGCGTGGACCACCTAACTCCCGTAGAATGCTCAATTGTGCATATGGTAAGAGGGATAGAAAGAGCGTACGTAAAGATATATATATATATATATATATATATATATATATATATATATATATATATATATATATATATATATATATATATATATATATATATATGTGTGTGTGTGTGTGTGTGTGTGTGTGTGTGTGTGTGTCGAATAAAAGATTACAGTACAGTAATGTTACTGCAGATGTAAAATATTAATGTTTAAAATAATTAGAATACTTTTTTTAACGTGCAGCGTGTAGATTTAATCAAACTCTTTATTTAGCATTACTATAACCAATATGAACTCAAACGGATTTTGAGAAAGAAATATGAGGTATCACTCTGGGACTTTTATCATTTAAAAGTGTCCAAGTCTTAAGTCTGTGTACATGTATCTATCTTCAATGAATAATATTTTTTCAATTTTTGTTTCACTCACTTTTGTTATATTTTCTTCATTAAGAATTGCAAAGAAGTTTCAAACAAGTCACAAGAGTTCATTTTTTGTTGTTGAGTGTCTTGCTTTTGAATTTCTTTGATGTATTCGGCTCGGCTACTTCTTCTGTCACCACTGAAATCTCTCCCATCTTTCACCTTCCTTTAATATTATGGACACTATGAAGCCAATGGTCTTGATCGTGACACACAAAACATTAGTACATCCTTTTATCTCGCGACTTCTGTTCTCTTACCTTATGGGTTTCCTTTTCATGATCTTGTTGACATTATGGGGCCCAATGTCCTTTCTCGTGACATATATGACACGTATCTTTATTTTAAAGTCGATAGGACCTGTGGTTTTATATTAGATTCAAGAAGTTCATTTCCTGTCTTAATCAACAGAATTTTATCCAGCATTGAATAATGGTTTCTTTGGGACTTTTTCGATTAACCTATTTTGGATGAATTCTTTTCCTGCTTCATGACACTAATATTTAAAGCATGCAGTCTTTGAAAACAATAGGTTACAAGGCGGGTGCCAGAATACGAAAGATCAATCTGAACATAAAATTCCAAGGGAGTGTCTTCCTTGTCAAACTCAGTACACTAGGTGCCTGAGTTAAAAAAAGAGTCAATTTTTCTTTGACGAATAGAATATTTTATTCGAGATCTCCCTTCTATATCAATATTCACACTGTTAGAATACGATTTACTGCTAGAAAGATAATGTGAATACATACATTATCGACTTTTTCCTTCACCGTTAGCACCAATTGTACAAATCTGATTATCTTTAACGATCACATTGATCTTGAATTATGTGAGATGAAAATACAGTAAAATGTACGATTTACCCTTTTACGACAATAATTAGATCTAATAAGCTGTTGAGACAATATTTGTTCTCATTTATTTCGATGTCTCACTCTTTATACATGCAAAGCTGTTATCCCCCTTACTTTCATTATACCTATAAGCTGTGTATATTGGTATATGGGGCCGGATTTTTTAATATGGTGTTCTATGATGATTTAGGTGTATGTGGGGCTGTGTTTTGTATATGGTTTTTTATGAAGATTTATGTCTAGTACCTCTGCTGTCAGTGATGATCTGTACTGTTTGTTGTTGAAACAATATGAGATATCATATGGTAAGGACATTGATACATATTGCCCTTGTGTTTGGAAAAGTACTCTACGAACAATTGTTTTGATTGTCGAGTAACAATATACAACTTTGCAATCAAAAGTACCTCATTAGCTGGATGTTACTACTAAAACGCAGTAATACCAGATTCACTGAAGCAGAAAAATTAAAATAAAATTAAATACAATTTATATATTCAAGAACGAAATGATATTTGTAGACATTATTGTGTTCGCTTATTACTCCGTTACAAGACATAATAGTCACTACTATATCAAAATCGCGTGGGTGTGGTTGTTAGTTTAAAATAATTTCACACGTGTGGGCCTGCCATCCAAATTAGATCTTTACTCCAACAAACATGTCCATTAATTGAATCGTTATCACACTGTATGGAACGCATGCATTATATTAGTTTATTAATTAGTCTTTTACTTGGCGTCCGTTAGCATCAACAGGACTCACAAGGGACCAATACAGATTCATTGCATACGACATATGTCATACCTTAAAGACAAAATGTAAATTGGTTTATCAATTATCTCTTTGCCAATGTGTACATGGGCACTGGGGTTTATATTTTCATTATAACAAAGTGTCTAATACAATATACGGTGTGAAGCTATAGGGAAAAATGACCCACAGTAATTTTCACATACATTATATTTCTTCGTCTACGATAAAATGAACAAAAAGAAACTCCTTAGTGTGACTCCCCTAATGGAAAATTCGTCGATTATAAACTTTCTGATCTTTTACATGAACAGTGGCATCTCGACGAAAAGCAAGCTCTCGTTTGAGCATAAGTGTTCATGTTCAAATGAGATTTGTCGAGATTTGGTTTGCGAAAATAGCCGTTAAGAGATGAGTAGTAAATGGGGATACCCTAGCCTCAATGGGAATTAGCATTACAGAGACCCCTGGGACACTCTAGCCTCAATGGAAATTTAACATGGAGAAAAATCGTGGGCCACTCTAGCCTCAAGGGGAATTTAACATGGGAAATAGTCTTGGGCTACTCTAGCCTCAAGGGGAATTGAACATGGAGAAAAAACCCTGGGCCACTCTAGCCTCAACGGGAATTGAACATGGGATTTTTTTTTTAATTTTTTTTAAATTTAAATTTAAATTTTAAAAAGGGGTAGGCAATTGAATAAAGTCATTCTCTTTTCGAGAAATATGGCTGGCCCTGAAAAGGGCCTTTGGTTTTTCTTCTTCTTCTGCTTCTAATTTCTTCTTTTTCTCAACCAACTTCTTATTTTCTCTCCTACACTCTTTCTCTTCTTTCTTTCTTTTTTTTTCTCCTCCTCTTCTTTCTTCTTCTCTTCCTCCTCTTCTTTCTTCCTCTTCTCATTTTCTTCTTCTTTTTCAATTTTTTCGTTCCATTTGCGTATTCTTATCCTTTCCTCTTCATCCTCCTTCTCCTCCTTTATCTCTTTCATTACACCACTTATCTTATCCTTTACCTTTCTTAAGTTATTAATTTCCATCTTTACACGATTGGGACTATAGGAATAGTGGTCTTCAACGAGTCTTATTAACATCTGCTTCATCATTCCTAAATTGTCCAAAACGTCTTGCAATGTTTGCATTTTGTCAATTTGGTTAGAAGCCATCTTCTTTGTAGAATGGTTTGAACGACGAATACTGTGGGTTCTTATAGTGAAAGCGCGTACGTGATGGAAAACATCCCCCTAAAACATAAAATTGATATTACCTAGATCATGACCTAACATCGTGCGGACGTGAAAGAAAACATCCCCTACTTTTCTCATTTCATATAATATACTATCCACATAAGTGAAGCAACAATAAACAAACCCCAAATCTACTATTTACACACGCAAATCATTAAAACAGAATCCATAATCTACTATCCACACAATCGTACGTGAGCGGTTACAAAACCCAAACTATACTCTCCACGTGCGCTAAGAAACAATAAACAAAATCCATAATCTACTATCCACACAATCGTACGTGAGCGGTTACAAAACCCAAACTATACTCTTCACATAAGCTAAGAAACAATAAAGAAACCCATAATCTACCATTCACACAAACTTACGTGAGCAGTTACAAACACAAACACATACCCTCGCACTATGAAAAAAGAGTTAGTGTTTATAATCACACTACTCTACCTACACACACACACACACACACACACATTGGCAACTCGATAGTTATTTCTTTTCTAGAGTATTGGGTAGCCCTGAAAAGGGCTGTTTTTTTTTTTAACTCCAGATGCAACTATCTAATGATTGCACCTTCCTGGCCTGGCGCTACACACGCATCTTCTTCCCCAGTCTCCTTTCACCTTTCTTCTGGGGAGCGAAGAGGGAGGATGATTCGCTTCAGCACCCCAATCCTCTGTCTCGGGAATATTGAACGACATCCTCTCTTCTCTTTTCTTTTCCTCCTCTTCCCTCTGTCTTCTCTCCCCCTCTTCCTTCTTTATTCTTTCTTCTTCTATTATAGCCTCCGCAGCCAGTTCATTTACCAGGCGCCTGACATATTCCAGATGTATCTGGAGTTCAAGAAGTTTGCTTATTCTGCTACTATTCATTCTTGTGTTGATCAATCAACAAGGGTAGCTAGACTGCCGAACGAGTTTCAATTTATAGTGAAAGCGCGTACGTGAAGGAAAACATCCCCCTAAAAACATAAAATTGATCTTACCTAGATCATGACCAAAAAAAAAAAACAACAACGCGCGGACCTAAAAGAAACACTCACTCACTTTTTTATTCTACCCATCACTATTTTAAAATTTTTTATAAATCACTTCAATTGACTATCCACATACTCAAAGCAATCCAATCTAATCCCGAAATCTACACCTCAAACACCAAATAAAGACATGATTTTAATCTACTATCCACACCAACGTACTTGATCACTTACAAACACACAAACTCACAAACACATACCCTCACATTTTTTAAAAAGAGTTAGTGTTTATTTTCACACTACTCTACCTACACACATTGGCAAATGGATAGTTATTTCTTTTCTAGATTATTGGGTAGCCCTGAAAAGGGCTGGGTTTTTTTTGTTTGCTATGGCAATCTTTTAGTTTCTAAGAATGCGATGTCCTCTGAGGATAGACTTTCTGGCGATAGGTCTGCTTCTTCGGAAAGAGAAGAACTCTTTGGTGTCGATACGACAATCGAGAAAGCCTCTGTCAGCTTCAGGTTCTTGTTGCTGCTGTTGTTGTTGTTGCTGCTGTTGCTGCTGTCTCTGAAGTCTGTACTTCTCTATCCATTCTTCTTTTTCCCTGTTCATTTCTTCTCTGAAAAGCTCTTCTATCAGGTCTTCAGTGATTTTTAACATTCTCACATTCTCTATTTCTTCTGGCTTTGGTATCAGACTGTGTCTGACCCTATGCAAATTCACGTAGGCATCGTTGAGCTTAGCTAGCTTGGAACACATCTTCTTAGGAGGATGAGTCGACAATGGGTGGTTAGACTGGAAACTTACCGGTTCTTAAAGTTAAAGCGCGGACGTGAAGGAAAACATCCCCCACACGGTTTTCGAGTCACAATGTACAGTGAGTGTCATGAGAGGGATAGTAAGAAGTCAAAGAGCATCAATCCAACATTCTTATAGCTAAACAAAAGACAAAGGCATTTTTTTCAAAACACAACATTTTTATTCAAAAATCACTTAACACTAACCAACAACAACTCTAACATTTTTAACAATAATCCAACAATATAACATCAAACAATTTTTTCAAATCACCAACATTTTTTTCTCAATTCACAATCTACTTTAAACAGGGCTGACAACGTTGTGAATGAAATTGTGATTTCCACTGTTGGAAATCATTAGGCCATTGATGGACACTACGTTTCCTAGCTTGAGACAAAAGATAAGCATAATGGTCACAAAACCATCGATCTACTTTCACATCATTTCTTGAAGAAGAACGAGGATCAAAATGAGTCACTAAATGTTCTAAGGAATAGCCCAGGCTTCGATGATGCAGAAAATACACGCAATATTGTCCACACACCAAGGAATATGTGCCTTGTAATTTCACATTATTGAATCGGGTGGTCTGAGCATTTCTTCTCATAAAGTCGATGATATCGTCTTCCAAAGGGGGCAATCCGCACGAATCGAAATATTCCACACATCCTTCTTGAGGAAAGTAGACGGATACCCAGTGGGTTCCTGGGAGATGATTGTCGTCCGTGTTGATCACGTAAGCTTGGTGGTCTTGAGGTTTGCGATGAGGGAGTTCATCTATAGCACAGACGACAGGATTCCAAGAAGCCGTATACGGACTGTGGTTCAAAAGGTAATAAAGTTCCCAGGTATCCATTGATTTGTGTGTGGTTTTTTTCTTCTTCTTCTTCTTCACAGGTAATAATAAGTCGTCAATTCGATCCTGACTTTTTTCTTGAAAATGTCTGACGAATAAACGGTTATTCGTTCTGTTTCCTCACTCTGATTCAGGAGAGCTTCGATACGATGGATCTCTTGAGTGGTTAATGGTGGACAAGAATGTTTACGCAAGTCTTTATACCACTGATGCAACACGTCTTTGTTCGAGATGAGACTCCAAGCTTCGTCCAGATACTCGTCCAAGTTTTCTTCTTGACTCAACATCAGGCATTTATCGTGTTGAATTTGACTGGGATGATCGTTTTGACATCCATAGCAATTTTTCTTGATCAATTGCGTCATTTTGTCGACCAAGTGTTTGGCAAAACAGGAGACTAAATGGGCTTCTTGTTCTGGCCATCTTGACTTCATCATGATCACTTCTTCTTTTTCCACGGTCTCCTCACATTTCATGTCCAAAGTTTCTCCACTAGGTAAAGAGGGATAACAGTCTTCCATGGTTTCTAGTAATCTAGGATGACTTCTCTCAAACTGTTGATTTCTATCGTATTATCGAATTCTGCATACAGGATGGCGTTCACCGTTTCATCAGGGTCTCGGTCTTTAAACTGTATTTCCACACGAATCTGGCCGGATTTTATAGGGTGGATTTGTCCCTCGTCGCTGCCTTGGTCTGGAGTGAAATCGAAAGCCCACAAAGCATAGCCTCCTGCATAATCTTCGTACGTAATGCCGTGACTGGTGTTGGTTGCTAACTGGCCGGTGGCTTCGTACAGGGACAAGTACGATCTCAAGTAATTCTTCTTGGTAAAGTCAGGTTCGAAAGGTCGGGTACACAAGGTTTTGCCATCGCGACTGACTTCGATTTTTGACACGCCAAAGTGTTGAAAGTAGAAAGGATTTTTTTCGACAGCTCCGTTGAAGGCTGTATTCTCGACGATACCAACGATCAAACGTTTGGGTAACTGTCCTTGGAACGGATGATCTTCGATCATGGATCGCTGTCCCTTGGGAATGGTGAAGGTTTTCACTTCCACGCGTCGTATGGGATACTTGGCAGTCGTTCTGCTCAACGTCTGACTGATGTCGTTTCCCACTTTAGGTAACACTTCCACAAGGCGTACGTAGAGTCTGGCTTCTTGGATTTTGGTTTTGTAACCGTCACTATCAGCCATCAAATGGAAAGCGGCACTGCTACGATTCAGTCTCATGCGGACATCCACCCCGTTCAGCAAATACTTTTCTTGCAACCACATGTCCAAATGCAAACGATCCATCAGTTCTAAACTTGTGTCGACTCCCGTGATTCTCTTTCTTCGTTCTACAAATCCATCGTTGTTGTCTTTCTTTTCATCAGTTTCCAATATTTCAAACTTGGTAGGTTCGTCAGCTTCCCATACCACACAGGCATTGAGATCAGTGTTCTTGGCATCTATTCCGTACGTCAAGAGATTTTCCAGGTAGGCACGGTAAGGGTAAGTATCCATGCTGCTACTGACCAGTTTGTTATTCAAGTACAAGTCCACTGAGCTGAACAAGGAATGCATGAAATTGTTGACGGGAGCTACTGCTTCATCGTCTATAGGACCTCCAGTCTTATCTAGAATTTTGACTTTCAGGTACAAGTAACTGCTATTCAGATCGATGTAATCTTCGGGCTGTCCTTTGATTTCAAACTCGATGGGAGCGGAATCGGTCAGTGAGGAGACGGGGTGAAATTCCACCCATTGGGATTCTTGCATCGTCATCATCGTGGGGGGCATGGCAAACAGGTCCAGTTCCGACTTGGAACAAGCGCAAGATTCTCGGTGCATCATTTTTTTGTCTCTTTTCTCAATAATCGAAAACGTCTAAGTCTCGAACGGTTCTTCTTTTCTTGGCCTTTCTCGCTTGAAGTCTGGTGAAAGGGTGTTTTCTTCGTCGTCTCTTTCTGCCTTGTCCTTGCTGAATGCCTGACTCGGTAGCGTGCTGGGCATTTATAGGTGTCTCTCGTTGGCCTAAAATGTCTTTGCCCGTTTGCAGCAAGATATTTTTGCCTGCCCTCATGAAGGCTTCTTTAGGGTTTTGTTTGTCGATGATGACATTTTGGAGAAATTCTTTGCCTTGCGTCAGTGCCGCATCTTTCAAGGCGTGCAATCCGCGTGTCACCATCGGTTTCAACACTGGGGCCAATGAACGAAAGGCCGATTTTAACATGTCTCCTAAGCCGTGTCCTCGCTGTCAAGCAACCCCTCGGTACACTGGATACATGACTTACTTACGAGTCGTGAGAGAACCGTTTTCGAAAATGGAGTTTCACCGTGACTTTTCCTTTGGTGAATGGAATATTTTGTCCCAGATCTCCTTTTATAGCAATGTTGACCGTGTCCAAATACGACTTGCTCACAGGCAAATAGTGAGGATGGACAAATTCGCGGTGGACGTGGTAAGTGTTTCCACCTTCCTCGTCAGCGCCCGTGGCAGAATCTACTTTGAAAGGAATGACACGCAGTAACGGTACGGAGGTGTGTCCCACCACGTTGTACTCCACCACATCGGAATACACGAACATCAAATTTAGTCCTTGGTTCAGTTCTACCGGGGCACGAAATAACTTGCTAAAAGACTCGTTGTCGTAAACGATGGGTAATTCGTTTTTCTTGAGCATGGCCTTTCTCATGTCCATGTCTCCGCCCAACATGTCAAACAATTCAGGACAAAATAAAATGGACACGATTTTACTTCGTTCAAATTTCATCAAGAAGCGACGAGCTGCTTTGTGGTACTCCATGGTGACACTTTTGTTGCCATGCTCCAAAGCTTTCAGAAAGACGACATTAAACCTGGAGGCTATGGTGCTGACCAAATGTTGACCACTAAAATAATAGCCTGGGGGAATGAACAAGTGATAGGTGGTGTACTTTTGATTTTGTGTACGGGTTTTCTTGTCATATTTGACATTGCTATCCATCCACTGTTGCATTTGCTCGTCATGAACTTCCACATCAAAAAAATTTTGATTGGGAAGGACATTGAGGACTTGGGTCGGGTGAATCATTTCTACTAAAGCCACTTCCCAATGGGCTTCGTGATCTAACTGGATGGCCTGAGGTAATTTGGCCGTGTAACAGCACAACGTGTTCTTGGGAAACACCTCCATGGAACTGTCACTGGGTAAAGTTAAGTAAAATTAGTTTTGGTGACTCATAATTCCAGAGTTCTGTGGCTGTCCGAGGGGTTACTGGACGTCAGAGGCGTGTCTCCGCCTAAAATGGGGTTCTGGTTGTGGTTGGAGTGGTGACTGGCGCTGGCACTGGACACAAGGTTCCCGGGGTTCCCGTTCGAGGTGAATTTCAGGGAGGGATTAGGAAGCAGGTAACCGATGCAACTGCTCAATAAAATGGTCCACAATTGTTTGTCTCCTTGTTGCAAACTCAAATTGGCGATGGCTGCCCCGATGACACAATACACCACGAAGATTTGGCAGAAAAAGACGATTTGCGTTTTAGGCACACGTTCTCCACACCACACCCACAAGGGTTGTTTTTGTAAATCTTGCACAGAAGAACTAGGTGAAGGAGGAGAGGTCGACGTAGCTGCGTCTGCTGTGTGAAAGGGCATGATGGTCACTTCTTTTTATAGTCGATGACTTGCGAAGCGTCGATCCAAGAATCAAAACTGGGTGGATATCCTTTCCAACGTACTTTGAATTCTTTGACACGTCGTTTGCCCACTTTACGGGTTCTGCGTTCGAGAATGCTTTCGATGTCGTTCACGTCGTCTTCTTTTTTGGTGACACGTTGTAACTCGGGCAAATAAAACGTTCCTTTGAGCACTTCTCCGTTCATGTCTTCCAATTTATAGACGGCAGGATGACGGCCATGCACTCGTCCAGTGACGCGAAACAATTCGGTCGTCCAGTTAGGTAAGTAACCTTTGTCGAAAGTGCGTTTGGTTTTGCCAATGCGCACCCAATCTCCTACGGCCAACACTCCACTTTTCTTGGGGACAGCCCTCGTCGGGGACGTACCAAACAGACGCTCAAACACCAACACTTCGTTGTCGGGAGTCACATCTTGCGGGGCACGTCCGATGCTTCGATGGTAAGATTGGTTGTACGCTTGCACCAGGTGCGGTAAGATGTCGATGTACTTCAGAGTGTGGTGATGCGTAAAATATTTCCACATGCTTTCTTTCAAAGTGCGTTGAAAACGTTCCACGATGCTGGCTTTGGTTTCGGGATTGTCGGTGGTAAAAAAATGAATGTCACGTTTCTTTAATTCTTTTTGGAAAGCTTGGTTCAAAAATTCGGTGCCTTTGTCCGTTTGCCATCGAAGAGGGTGACGACCGCTTTGTTTCAACACCCGTTGCAGGGCTCGCACTAACTCGCTGCTCGATTTGGAAGTCAAGGGCACGACCCAGGCAAATTTGGAAAAGACGTCGATGACACAAAACAAATATTTGTAGCCACGATTGTAGCTGGCCAAATGAGAGACATCGGCTAAATCGGCTTGCCATTGATGATCGATGCCTTCCACTCGGGTGCGACTTCTGGCAAGCTTGCGTCGAATGGGTTTGTTTAAAGTGTAGGTAGCTTGTTCTTGTAACCATCGTTGCACTTGAGGTAAACGGAGACTTTTCAGTTGCGTTTTGGCAGCACGATACAATTTTTGAACTCCTGCGTAACCTGCAGGATGGGAGGGATCGTAGTAAATGCTGGCTAAGACTTTTTCCATTTTTTTGTTTGGTTGGTGTGTTAATAAGGCACCCACTCTTGGAGGAGGCTACTCTTTTTCTCTTGGGGTATTTTCTTGGATTGCAATGCTTTGCGTGTGCGACCGGCAATAGGTGTCGAAGAGGAGAAGGATGTCTGAGCGGGGGATATCGGTTCTTGTTTCACTTCTGTCTTCACTTCTGTCTTCACTTTCTTTTTCTCTTGTGACGAAGAAGGGGTGGCCATCATCTTTTTAATCCATCCAATTCTGGAGGTAGGTGGTGTTGTTAACTTGCCTACTTTTTCTGGTGGAGTTTGAAACCCTTCTTCTTCTTCTCCTTTTTCTGTCTTGGTCACTGGTACTGGTGGTACTGGTACTGGTACTGGTACTGGTGATGGTGCCAGACTTTTCATCAAGGTCTTAAAATCTTTTAGAGTGGGTAGAGCTGTTTCGTCTAAAGCTTTCTGGTGAAAGAGTTGCAGTCGTTGCAAGAGTTGACCGTACTTTTGCGATTTTTCTGTTTCGGACAAATCTTGGCGATCCATCAAGGACTGCAATTCGTGTTGTAACTGGGACATTTCGCTCAAATTGGGATTGGGAGGTAAATGCGGGGTGCGTTGTTCTTGCCACCGATGGTATTCCATCCATCGTTTGTAAGGCACTAAAACTAGTTTTCGTCCTTCCATGGGGTTGTCAGGGGTCGATTCTGAGATCTTGGGACTTCCGAAGGCCTTTTTATCTTGCTCCCACTAGTCCTCCCAACATGGTTCCCAAGACTCCTTTCAGTATGGGGCCTAACAAGAGAGGCAAGATGCCTCCACGTTGGACCAACATCTTCTTTTTTTGACGAATGGGATTTTTCTTTTGAACCATTTGGCGAAGAACGTGACGATGTTTGCCTAAGCATTGTTTCTGGTGTTCGGACAAAGGGATCGTGCCTTTCAAAACGTTCAAACAACATTCGCACACGGTATCGATGACCTCTTTGGAGGCCGTTTGAATGAGTTTTTTTCGTAGGGGTGGAGAAGCTTTGGACAGGACAGATAACATGTCCCCATGTTTGGTTAAACGTGGTGGCAGTCGTTTCCTTTTCTTTCCTTGGGGTTTTCTGGAGGGTGACATCTTTGAATCTTCAGGAGCACCAAAAGAAACACTGATACCCTACTCGGTCACAGGCCTTTTTTATACTGGAACGCGTCGCCACTGATTGTTTTGACGTCGTATCACTTTGAGGACAGGCATGACACGTCGTGCAGGGGTACGTAACGGACTAAATCGAGCCAGTTCTTGCTTGGACAAATCCAGTAAACTTTGTAACATGCCCGATCTTTCATGGACTTTGATTTTGGGAGAAGGTTCTTTGTGAGCAGCAGCCACTGCCACTAAATTGGAGGGTCCTGCCACTGGGGAAGTTCTTTTGGGGGTCATCAACGGAGAAGTTCTTGGTGTGATCAACGTCACCAAGTACTCTTCAGTTCCTGGTGTCATTAACGGAGAAGTGGACAAACGTGAGGATGCCGGAGACGCAGTCACTGCCGTGGCAGATCGTGGTTTGCGAGTGTAAGGTTGCGTCCTGGCCGAAGTGCCTCTCTTGCGACTAGTTTTCTTCTGTGGACTTTTCTTTTTCTGGGGACTTTTTTTCTGTTTCTTTTTCTGGGGGCTTATTTTCTTTTTCCGGGGTGGTGGTGGTGTCTGGTAAGAGGAGGGTCCTGCCACTGGAGAAGTTCTCCTTGGAGACCTGGTCTTTTTCTTCTTGGGGCTTCGTTGGACTTTTGTCTTGGGTATAACTTTGGGGGCATTAGGATCCCATCTTAAGAGTGAGCGAATGATGACCCCTCCTAGAGTACCGCTCCCTCCAGGTTTCAAAATGATTTGTTTTTTGGTTTGAGTGTCGATGCGGGGATCGGCCAGTTGGACCAAAGCGACTTTGTTTCGATCGAAAAAGCGTTGGGTTTGATGAGGAATCTGAATGATTCCTTGGAGTAATTGACGTGCCGTCACCGTGAACCATCGTAAGACTTCTTTGAGACTAGCTTCTAAGACACTAGCTCGTGTTTATGGATTTTTTTCTCGACTGATGCCATACAAGGCACGAATCAATTTGACGGGAAGATGCGACTGAAGGGACGTCATGTTCACACTGTGTGAGACAGACGAAAAAGGGTTTGAGGTTTTTATAGATTTTTTGATGGGGAGTGAAATGAAGTCGAGGACGGAGACGTGTACAGGACAGGCCCTCCGTCTTGGCACCAGTGGTGAAACAAGTGGGTACGAAATCGCAAATCCTCGGGGGGTCGTAGGTTTCAATTCGACGAGTAAATAGGCGTGTGGCGTTTGAGTGGCATCGTCGTACGCCTGAGTCAGCCAAGGCGTTCCTAACTGTTTGGCTAAGACTTGCACTTGCGATTTATCTCGAGGGCTTTTAAACAAGACCACGTAATGCGCATTGAGACTGATGGTGCGATGGGCTTTACTTTGTTGAAACAAATTTTGGGTGATGTAAACGACACTGGCATTACGGTGATGCCCTTTGCGCGTGAACCACAGTTTAATTTCTTCTTCGTCTTCTCCTAACATGTCGTCGAAAATGACCAAATGGGTTTGACGGGAGTCAGAGACGATGCCGTCGTCTTCTTTAGGAATGCCTTCCACAAACACGATGGAATCGCCTTGACTTTCTCGCAAGAGGTTGTACGCCGATTGCCACTCTTTGTAACACCACACGATCCGTTGAGGTGGCCGATCGATCAAATGATGTTTATGTTCGATCAAACGTTTGACGAATTCGGTTTTGCCTGAACCGCTAGGTCCAGCAATGAGCATGTTAAAGGGATGGCGAAGACACAAAGCCTCCCAACTGGCACGATCTAAGTGTTTGTCGATGACTTTGACAGTAGAGGAAGAGGGAGCAGAGACAGCAGAGGTAGCCATTGTGTGAGAAATGTCACTTGTGACACGAAAAACAAACAAGACAAGAGTTTATATACTTTTTCAGAACACGTTTATTGAATGTTTTTTTTTCAAACATGAATACGAAAGACAAAAATACATAAAAGCCAAAGGCTTAAGTACAAGGATAAAAGGCACATGATAACCATGAACGTGGAATAAAAACAAGTGTCTGTACAACATGTTTTGGGTAATGTTCTAACCAGTTCTATAGTAGGGGGTAAGGTCACACAAGTGTCCTCCCGAAAGGGTCTTTCAGGTCTGTCCACGACAGTCCTGTCCTGGGTGACGGGTTCTTCTGGCACCGTCACTAACACGGGTTGAAAAGTAACTTTTTTCCTTGAATAACTCTCCTGCATACTGGGCTACCTCTTGGGTCCAAGCCAAACCAATCTGGTTTCTTCTTCGTCAACGACATGGTAAGTTACTTCAATGAACAATGAACTATCGATCTTGCCTAGGGTTCCTTTTTATATACAGACCAATACCGACGTGACCGTACAGCAACGTAAAGTGATTGGGAAGTCGCACTCGCTTCTGGTATACAATTTGATAGACTTTTTCCAAGGGTCGACTGACGATGTGGTGAGTGGGTAAACGTACAATCTTGTTCGGTTGATAGGTGGTCACTTTAAAGTTTCCATCCTCTCCCGATTGCAATGCTTCTTTCAATACCCCAAAGTTGACCACTCGCCTGGTACGATGATTCAGAGTCAGTCCTTTCACTTTGCACGTCGTGTGCACTTCTCCTTGTTCGTCCCGGTATTCGTAGCCGTAATTTTTGGGGTCGCCACTGACGAAACTTAGAATCTTGTCGTCGGGATGCTCGTCTGTCCAGGCTCCTAAACGGTCTCCTTCGATGTCAGGGTGCTGTTGAATCGGGTGATGGATGTAAATGCAACTGTCCGTGTCAAAGTACAGGACGCGTTCTTCTAACAGTTCTAAAGCTTCGTACAATTTTAAGCGAGCATGAGCTGTCACGTAAGCCGCAATGATGACATTTCCAAAGGGGTCGTCTTGTACAAAGTCCAGATCTTCTTCGTAATTGACCAAGATCAAATTCTCTCGAACGACGTCCACGTGTTTCATGTATTTGTTTTTGTCGTGAATCATCTGGAAGTAGCGGGAAGGTTCTGTCAAGTATTCCGTCTTGGGTAAACACGGTCGTTGTGCCATTTTACCCCACAAGCAATTTAACATCACTTTGGCAAACGATCGCCTGCCTTCGTTTTTCTCGATGTGGTCTAAAGAGATGCCTTCTTGTTCGTAGTATTTCTCTTTGAATTGTATTTGGTCTTCGGGAGTGTGACACCAGGAAGGATAGCCGCTGGCTTCTTGTTTCAGTTTCAAAAAGGCATCCACGTAGTCGGCGAAAATGCCTTTCTGAGTAGGGTCACCCTTGTGGTACTGTTGTGTCTTGGGAAAGTGGCAAATTTCGTACACTTCTAACAGTTGGTATCCCATGTCCAGAGCTTTGAACAATTCCACGCTGACCCAGGTTCCCGTCAAGGCCCGTTCTTCCTGGCTGTCATGGCAAGGTTGGTCCTGGTTGCACGTTTCGGCACAAGTACGGCGCAAGGGAAACATCAGTTTGCCTTGACAATGGTGAGGTAAGACGGGATGGTATAGGTTCGTGGGAGGCAAAACTTTACACTTGATCAAGCCTTCGTATTGTCGAATGTTTTTCAGGTCGATGTGTTCCGTCAGCAATTGCGGGTGCCCTACGGGAAAGCGACAATATTTGCACACGTAAGGATACAGCGAACACACGTCCAAGTATTTGATTTCTTCTCCTTTCTCTTCGTCGGCTTGGTACAGCAAACAGGTGGCATTGGTCCTTCCTCCGTACAAACTATCCCTCGGGTTCAACGGGTCCATGAACTGGTAACTTTCCACGAGGCGTTTAAACTCGGGATCGGTTTTCAAACGGTGATCTTACTCGTGTTCCCACATTTCCACCACTTGGTATCCTTGCTGTTCTAACTTTAGGCGTCGCTGACAAGTGTCCTGGTACAAGTCTTCCATGGTTCGTTGCAAAAACTGATTTTTAGTGTCACGGTCAGGGTAACAAACTGGACATCCATGAAATAAGCAACCGTTAAACTCGTACACGATCTTGGGGTTTTCTAAGTCCCAGCCATCGACCGAATACGTTCCGATGGTCTTTTAGCCTCCTCCGTTGCGGGCATGCTGAATCCATTTGTCTTCCTTGTCGCACAAGTAATGTAACCAACGTAGGGCTTTGACCGAGTATTGACGTTTGACATAGTGGGTCGTTTGAGGGCTGATGACAGCCACGGTGTTTTCAGGCATGAATCGTTGGCGGTACACTAAGGAACACGCTTTGGCAATGGTGCAAGCTTCTTTCAAAGGATCGACCCCTCCGTGTTCCATGAACAGTTCTCGAAATTTTCCACAGCAACGCAGTAAAATGTCCACGTCGGAACGACAATACTTTAGCATTTCTTCCTGAAAGTCGAAAGGGTCCGAGGCGTGAGCCTGGTACCAAGCGTAGAAAGCTTCTCGTTGTTCGGTACGCATGTTGTCGGGGTCGTAATAGTGAGCCTCAGGTAAATGGGGTAGAACGGCATGTTGATTGGCTTCCGTATTGAAAAAGTGTGGAAAGTACCCTTTAGCCATTTCTGTCATTCCAAACGTTTTAGGCATTCGACTCAAAGGCATGGCCAAATAGCTCATCGAATCTTTAAACTGTACTTGTCCCACTTGCATGAAAATGATTTTAGCTCCGTTCAAAGTCACTTTAGGACGCTCGGTGCCTTGTTCCGTATAGTACCTCAAAAGAAACTGTCCATCGTATCCGGAGAAATTGTGAGCCATCACCGTGGCATGACGATGACAATCTCCGTAACGTTCGATGTCCTCTTCGCTCCACGTCTTGTCGATGGGGTCTAAGACCCATCGGGCAAAATCGGCTAACGTGTTCGGTCCCCGAAAGATTTTTTCACGCCCTCCAGGAATCTTGCTGCAGTGAGGGCAATGACTGAAGATAGGTTCTTGAATGCACTTCTCGCACGCTCGATGAGCCACGCAGAAATTAGGAATGTGAATGCCGGTCTCTTGCATGCATTCGAAATCGAAAAAGATGAAATTGCCTTTCTTCTTGTGACCGTCCTCTTCCTCTGGTGGGGTTGGTATTTTTGCCGTAACATTCGTGTTCCAAGTCCACGATGTGGTGACAAATGTGACATTTTTTCTTTCCTCGACATACGTGTGCCTTGGTACTATTGGTACGTATGCCTTGTCCACACGTAGGGCACAATCTCAGGAGTTGACAAGCACATTTCTTCTGTGAACCTTGTGTTTTCAAATGTTGCTGGTAACAGGTAGGGCTGACAAACGTGCGCAGACAAGTTGAACAAGGGACTGGTTCTTCGCTCAGACAGGGTTGAGAGGCCAAACATCCTGGGCATTTCCATCCACAAGACTTGTGTTGCTCTCGATTGTTATAACCATAATCACATTTCTCACAATAATAACCGTATCCCAGGAATCCAGTGATACTGGTAATGGTATCGAAATGTTCATCGTGATAATAGACATGAATGTATTTTCCGTCCTTAAAATCTTGGCCTCGAAACAACAGAGACCCACGCATTTCTTGAGGGTGCACTTTCAAGGTGTAGCGTGGAGCTAGGGCATCTTGCAAATTTTGCATCTCAGGAATGCCACAGGGTGTGTCTTTGGACAGGCCAGCTTGTTGCAACAGGAGTTCTGCTTCGTTTCGTTGTTTGGCTCGGTCCGATTGTCGAATAGTTTTCCAGGCTCTTTTCCATTCTGTCGTGTCGTTCTTGTTGGCATAGGTTCGTCCCACCACGATGGCTCGAGCTAAACACATCTGGTCTTGAGGGTTGTTAATTCGGACGAGACTTGTTTTGGTGTTGCGAAGGTCGTCCACCAATAACATCTTTTTGCGTCCAGTCCCTTGAGGAGGAGAGACGTGGGCCATTTTCAGTGTGGCTTTACCATCGGTGATGTCAAACTGGTCATTAGATTGTTGTACGTGTTGAATCTTGTCCATGACTTTGGAAGGGGTTAGTTCTGCGGGTCTGCTAAACTCGATCCAAACAGGGGATTTCAAACCGTCGTGATCTTTGGATAGTGTCAAGCCATCGTCTTCTTTGGCTTGACATTGTCGCTTGAGTGCGGTGAGCAAAGAATCCCACATCTCGGTTATAAACCCTTCTGCTTTCTCTAAAGGTACGTCGGACTTGAAATCTTTAAACTTCACCGTGTAGGTGTAAGCCGTGGTTCTAAATTTTCTATAAGAGCGCTTTTCCGTCTCTCGAATGGAATAGTACTTTTCAGGGTTGACTAAGGGTGGTGAACTTGGTTTAGAGGGTTCTGATTCTGGTTCACTCATGTCCTCTTCAAAATCACTGGCATGAATTTGTGCCAAGATTTCAGCCCTGGTACGAGGCGATAGATCACGTTTCTGCCTCTTACTTTCTTCTTCTTCTTCTTTCTTCTCGAATGAATAGGATCGTTTCATCTTGAGTGAAAAACGTCAAATGACTAAAGTTTAAACACCATAGACTAATTTATAGTCATGACAAACCAGCGTATATAAAAGGGTGTGTGTCTTGTCCTTTCACTATTCATTTCACTCTCAAACCGAGCACAACGATGGAAGAGACTACCCAGATGGAACGTTTAGTCAGAGCTTTGCGAGGGGTCATTAGAAAATTCTCTTCAGACCAGCCTACGGACTACTCTCTTTCCTTTCGAGATAAAAGTCAGGATACTTGCTATATCTGTCAGAAGAAAGGGCATTGGTCTTCAGAGTGTCCAGACCGTCAAAAAAGAAAAAAAACAGGGGCTAAAAAAGACAAAAGTCAAGATACCTGTTATTATTGTAAAGAAAACATTGGTCTCCAGATTACCCAAAAAAGAAACAAGAGGAGTCAGAAGAAAAGAAGGATTCTTCAGAAGAAGAGAGGGATTCTTCGGAAGAAGAGAGGGATTCTTCGAAAGAAGAGAGGGATTCTTCAGAGGAAGAAAGAAGACAATTCTATTTAAAAGAGGCAAAGAAACAGGAGAAGAAAAGAGGAAGGGAAGAAAATGAGGAAAAAACGGTGAAGAAATTAAAAAAACAGAGAGACTAAACAAGGAGAAAGAAGAAGTCAATGAACTTTTAATTAAAGTGTTCTGTGGTGAATTGTGAATTGGATTGTAAAAAATGGATAAAAGAATACATGAATGATATAAGGTAAGTGTCTTTGAGTTTTGATTTTAAAATAAGAAGCTACACTCACGCACTCATACACAGACACGTACTATAAGGGTAAAATGGGTGGGGTTTATTTTTGAGTTATTGGCAAATTGAAATTGTATTTCTTTTCGAGAAATGTGGGTGACCCTGAAAAGGGCCTTTTTCTTTATGGTGTAGGAGTGAGTTTAACCAATCAACTTTAACTGCCTTAAGCCTTTGCCACGGCCAAGGCCTACCTCTGATGATTGGATTGAAATCACTAAGGGTGGTACGATAGGCTTAGTCACAGGGTTGGCGTGTTTAGCTCGGGAAGGTCGTATTCTCTTCGGTCGTGATAAAGAAGTCTGATACATTTGTTTCAGACTTCTTAACTCCGCTAAAATGTCCAACAGTACCGTAGCCGTTTGATTTTCACCCTCTTGTTTCTTTGCTGCTACTTCTTCTTGCTGTTGTTGCTGTTGTTTTTTTCTTACCTCTTCTTGTTGCTGTTGCTGTTGCTGTAGGAGAAAAGCTTGTTCCGCTTCCTTTTGTCGTTGCATAAATTTCTCCAATTCTTCTTTCTGTCTCTGTCTAAAATTCTCCACTTGCGGTAATGAAGAATGAGACGAAGGTTCCGGAACAAATTCTTGCGAGGTAAGAAAATCCACAAAATCCCAATGTACCTCTTCTGAAGGTAAGTCCGGGTTCCCTTGGGCGGTCTCCCCTGCTGGTGCACCCCAATGGATCGTTTTCTGAATTTCCGTCATGTTGAATCACTGTCGCATAGATTGACTGCACACAAGCGCTAGCGAATCTATATAGACCACATGACGTCACAGACTAATCTCTTCGGATTGGATGCGGGCTGACTGAATTTTGTAACGCGTGTTTGGATTGGTGAATGAACTCAATCCGTTTCAATCCTACCTCTACCTATAAATAAGCGCAGTTCAGTGCATTGATTCACTTGTTCTCGTCGCTTCAAGATGTGGACCGATGTGCAATCTTCTACGCTTGTGTCTTCCATGATGTTCCGGACGGACATACCCATGTATGTCCGATCCAAGTGGACCGTTGTCCACAGGACAAACACCAGCCTGTGGATACGTAGGATCTACGTAGAAAGACAAGGATGCCTCAAAAGAGTCCTGATTTACGGTCCTACAGTGAAACGCAGCCTAAGGACAAGAAGAAGACCAATGCGGTGCCCTTTATGTTAATGGATACATTAACATAAACCCAAAGGCCCTTTTCAGGGCCAGCCATATTTCTCGAAAAGAGAATGACTTTATTCAATTGCCTACCCCTTTTTTAAATTTAAATTTAAATTTAAATTTAAAAAAAATTAAAAAAAAGAAATCCCATGTTCAATTCCCCTTGAGGCTAGAGTGGCCCAGGGTTTTTTCTCCATGTTCAATTCCCCTTGAGGCTAGAGTAGCCCAAGACTATTTCCCATGTTAAATTCCCCTTGAGGCTAGAGTGGCCCACGATTTTTCTCCATGTTAAATTTCCATTGAGGCTAGAGTGTCCCACTGGGTCTCTGTAATGCTAATTCCCATTGAGGCTAGGGTATTCCCATTTACTACTGAGATGACTATTATTTCCAAATCAATATAACCGAATTATATGCATGAAAGTTTCATCAAATTTTTCTTGACTTTCATGGTGATAGGCGGGAGATTTAAGGTGTCCATTCATGCATAACTAACTGGAAAATGGTATCCTTGATCACATTGGACAGATTTTTAGAAGATCAAATGATACTGAAAAATCTCTCTCACAGCATTTACTATGATTTTAGTGTTAATATTGCTAAATATAATTGCTTCTGGAAATCTTGTTCATGCACACATTATGTTCAGCAAGTAGTGGTTGTCTGACTTGGTCTATGGTAAGGAATTGCCAGAGTCTACCACTATTCTGAGAAATGATTCGTCAAATCTAGGAATACGTTGCACATGAACCTTATGTATCCTCTGATTGGGTTTCCCTTTCCTTTGGACATTGTGAAAAGATCTAAACTATTTGCAATCATAACTTTTAATTTTTGGCCAATAAAAAGGACTCAAAATCGATTGATAAGTCTTATGGTATCCCAGATGACTCAGCCAATAGACTTTCATGGACTACAATAAAACGTTTATGTCAATATGACTTAGGATCATAAATCTGATATCACATTGACCACTTATCACCAGCGGGTACATCATGTGGTCTCCATTTTCTCATAAATACCAAATTTTTAACATAATTAAAAAATGGTGATTGTGTGGATTCATGTTTATTAATTGCCCTTTGAAACAAACAGGACGTTATTTCTCTTCGACAACGAATGGTTGTCTTTTGTCACCCTGATTCTAATAAAGAGCATGAATCATACAATTAGGTTCCATGTCATCAATAGCTCTCCTCCTGACTGATCACTATCAGGAGCGAAAGTGACATCTTTAACAGACTATACAATAAAATATGACAGCTAAAGCAACAATTTCCTGATCAACATTAGTTACAAAAAGCTCTGCTTACCATAGCTCTAGCAACTGCACAAACAGGGTATGAGTCGGGGATTTTAATCTCCACAGAATCAACATTTTAATTCAAAATCGATTTGTCAGTTACAAGTGGTTTAGACACAATCTTATCTCCAGCTAGGCCACTGTCTAGTACTAACTGATTATCCCCGATGGATAAAAATAGCACTGTTATGATTGTCACGGGTCCTGAAACTAAGTCTGATGACATATTGACACAATAGAAAGGAACAGAGACAAAGCCACCCTCTATTCCCCAAATACGAACACTTTCGCTAGAAGAAGACTTATCTGAAAAACGAAAAGTACGTGACAAATACTCTGAGAAGCACATGTGTCCCTTAATAGTTTAAATGGGATAGGCTTGGCTGAATCATCAACACGTTATACAGAAACTTTCGACATGAATGGTTCATGACTCTCCATAATAAAATCAAACTGTGCTCGTTTAACCCAACAAATATATTTCTTTCAATACATGACCTAGATGTTTTAGGAAAATAGCATTTGGAATAGCTCTGTCTCGAATCTGTTGCTTATTTTTCAATATATGTAGCAAACAGAGATAATGTGCCCTTTCTTTTTCCAATAGGTCCACATAAGAAGAGATAAGGATTTCTGATAAGTCTTATCAGACGTTTGATTCCTAAAAGCTGTACCAGATTGAGATCTGGAAAAGCCAATATGAGACTGAGACGTTTTTACCAAAGGAGCCTCAACGAGAAAGACTTATTGAGAAATTTAACTTTTTAGTCCAGTAACAATCGTCAGCACTACGAGCATCACTTTTTAAAGCTACGAACTTTTGTTCATCAAGGTAGGTCTTGATGTCACTATGGAGGCAATTTTTGGAGTTATCTGAGGTTAAAGTAATCTTGAGCGACGTTCTTGGCTGAGCAGCACCTATGAAACGGTTGCTCTGTTCCTTGCAAATTTAGCATGGTTCTTCTACATTCCTAAACATTTGTCGATATTCCTCAGGTGCTAAATCATAACTCTTCAATATTCCTTTTTTAACAATATCATATTCAGCACTGTCCTGTACTGAAAGAGATGTCTAGACTTTACGAGCATTACCGTTCACCACACTTTGTAATAGAGTAAAATGATCTCTTGGTCATTTACGATTTTCAGCAAATTTGTCAAAATGAAGAAGATATTTCTGTACTTCTTTGTCTGCAACAATTTATACTAACCTAATAATTTTGGTAACATCAAGACCTCAACATGTGTATAACGGAAGAGATGGCTTTCCGCTTGCCGATTCTAATTCATTTAATCTCAATTCCTTTTTCTTTTTTCTCTTTCCGTATGTCCATCTCTTTTTCAAATGATTTTGCACTTGTACGTGAATTTGTATTCTTCTTCATCTTCTTGATCTTTTTCTTCTTCTTCTTTTTCTTCTTCTTCTTCTTCTTCTTCTTATTATTATTATTATTATTATCTCTCTGTCTCTCTGTATCTCTGTCTGTCTGTCTCTCTCTCTTTCTCTCTCTCTCTCTCTCGTCTGTCTCTCTCTCTTTCTCTCTCTCTCTCTCTCTCTCTCTCTCTCTCTCTCTCTCTCTCTCTCTCTCTCTCTCTCTCTCTCTCTATATATATATATATATATATATATATATATATTGTTCTATATTCACTATGTATTAAGCCTCCGTATAGATTCGATCACGTCCGCATTTGAACATTGAAGGATACTTTCTTTCATTCACATTCACGCTTACAGTATCTAAAGAGATGCGTTCGCCAGTTTTTTCGGTCATCATCTACTCGACAACAACAGCAACGAGCCAGAGCATAAGCGGAACACTTCCTGGACATAACAGTGCAGATGAATAATAGATTGACCAAAAGATGCCAAATCTATTTTATACGGGTTTAAACTCGCGAGAGATGATCGATGAAGAAATGAAGAAAAAAGACACATGATGAGAATAAGAAAAGAGAATAAAACTGGAGCAACATAAAGGGAAAGTTTTGGAGACCAGGGAGCAATGGTGTTGCCTGTTCAGGCAATGGATGGAGGAACAAGAACGGCAACATCATCAGCGCGAAGAGAAGACCCCCTCATTACAAGAAACAAGAACTGCTGCTATGACGCTAATCAGCCTCACTGTAAGGTTTTGGTCTGTTAATCGTGAGATTGGCGAAAAAACCAGAGATGTTAAGCTCTGTTTATATCTTCTGTAACTCCTGGTACATGATTTTATCTAGCTTTTGTAAATTTGCTTTATGCCTTTAAATTGTAGTGAATATCAGTCGTTAAAGTTTGGCTACGTGACTATAGTGGACAATTACTTCGGATCTATAAATAGATGTTTACTTATATGTTGACAATTACTAATAATAATCTTAATAATAAGACTAGTTGACGACTTTGGGTTAATTTTTCTTTGGCTGCTGGAGTATAAACGGTTCTAGAAGAATTATGTTATTTCCCATTGGAAGTGCACAAGAGTAGGAAAGACAGATCATTGTCTTTATTTTATATACCGCCATCAATTGATACTCGCCAGCCAACCTGTTTATACTATGATGGACCCTCATTAATTGCTTTAAATGATCACTCCTTGGCTCTCCACACTACATTGTGCTCTAGACTAAACGAACTGGGACTACATTCATCATTAGCTAAATGTAAACAGAAGCGAAAAAGAAACGTTGTTTCAAAGCTGGTCGGCGTAGAACAGGAAGAAGAATTCCAGTTATCTCCCTTATTTCGGCTCAGCAATTTAAAAAAATTCGACCGTTATTTTAGATGACCTAATTCAAATCCCTATTAATTCGTCAAACTTTGTGTCAGCTACCCAAGAGACACCTCTGCGTATTGCATTATTCAATGCCCAGTCAGTAGGACCACCGGAAAAGTGCACAGAAATAGTTAATTTTAACAACCACCAGAATATTGGCGTCTTTTTCCTGACAGAAACATGGCTAAAAACATCAAGCGATGAGCCCAAGCGTGCTGATCTAACACCCACTGGTTACTCCATCAAGTCGTTCCCCCGTAACTCTCGCGGAGGTGGAATTGCTGTCATCACAAAGAACTCCATGATCAAACGTCTTAACCACACCACAACATTCAATGTCGACCAACATTCATTTCCAAACCACACTCACACTGGAGCAAAGGTTAGTCCATTTTTTCTGCCTATACCGCCCTTCTCCTAGTAGAAAAAACAAGCTGGCTGAATCTCTCTTTTTGGAGCAGTTTCCGAATCTCCTGGAGTATGTAAATTCGATAGGTGGCAACCTGATTATTCTTGGAGATTTTAACCTTCACTTTTACTGTCTCGGAAACCCAAACACATCAAAACTCATAGATTCCATTAATGTTCTCAACCTCAAACAGTCAGTTAACCAACCCATCCATAAACATGGTCACATTTTAGACTGGATTCTTCATAGACCTGATGATAAAATTCTACGGTCCTCCCTGGTATCCCATGACCTTGCATCAGATCAGCTCTGCATTATATGCCATATTGACGTATCAGTCCCTAACCCTCTACCTTTATCTGCTACAGAGAGAAACCTCCGTATGATAAATAAACTAATGCACGACATCCAAGCAAACCTAACAACTTGCTTACCTCCTACAGCAGAACAACTCGATAACTGCCTGCGTTCATTGCTCGACAAACATGCCCCAGCTACCAAGTGCAGAGTATCAATTCAGAAGTGTTCTCCATGGTATAACAGTGTATGGACCACCTTGGATCTGCTAAAAGGGACCGCTTTAAAGCTGAGAGGCTTTGGCTTTCCACCAGACTCACTATTCATGAGCAAATCTATGAAGCCGCTAAGAAGAATGTCACAAATATAGTCCATGCAGCGAAATCAGCCCATTACAATAAAAAGATCATACAAAGTTACAGCTGCAAAGAGCTCTTCGAGATTACAAACAAGCTAATGTCAAGGAACAAATCTACACCACTTCCAACTACCTTCTCTCCAGTCGACCTTCCGGACATGTTTGGAAATTTCTTCCGTGACAAAGTACAAACCATTAGAGATAAGCTTGACACCACAATTTCAGTTGACTCGTCGTCACCATACAGTTGGGATACAGAATTTGGGCGGCAACCATTAGCAGCATTTGAAGCTGTCTCTATGGATTTCATACGTACAATCCTAATGAAAAGTGCACCAAAGTCATCTGAACTTGATTCAGTTCCAACATCACTGCTGCTTGAGTGCTTAAATCCAGTATTGCCTTCATCAACTGATGTTATTAATACCTATCTCTCATCCGGGGAATTCCCATCATTTTTCAAAACTACCATTGTAAAGCCTCTGCTGAAGAAACCAACACTACACCATAACGATTTAAAGAACTACTGCCCAGTTTCTAATCTCCCATTCATATAACAAATCTTAGAAAAGGTTGTTCTATCCCAGCTTAAGTCTCATCTGAATTCAAACAGTCTTTTTTTAGCAATGTACAATCTGAATATCGCTCTTGCCACAGTACTGAAACTGATCTTCTAAAAGTCGTTAATGACATTCTCTCTGCGTTGGATAGCGGAAAGATTACAGTCCCCGTCCTCTTGATTTGTCTGCAGCATTTGACACAATTGACCATGATATATTACTTCACTGTCACCAGCATGCATTTAGCATTAATGATACAGCCTTGCTGTGGTTCAAGTCCTACTTGGTCAACAGGACACAAATTGTATCTGCAAATGGAATACACTCCAGCCCAGTTGATCTATGTTGTGGTGTTCCACAAGGGTTTGTTTTTGGACCTGTTCTCTTAATTCTATACACTCAGTCGCTCTCAAGTGTCATAGATCATCATCCAGTGTCTCACCAATTGTACGCTGATGACACCCAAATATACAAATCTAGCCACCCAACTGAAGTTGATGCTACCATCCAAGGTGTAGAGAGGTGCATTTCTGATGTGAAATCATGGATGACATGTAACAAGCTGCAGATGAATGATGATCAAACTGAGGCCATTCTGATCACAACACAAAGACTTTCTCATTCACATCCTTTACCTCACACCATAAATATCAGCAACACCAACATTAAATTCACACAATCAGTACGAAACCTAGATGTTACTCTGGACAGTACTCTCACATTCCACCAACATGTCATGAACATATGCAAGGCTGCATATCTTGAGTTGATACCCATCAGTTCAATTCGCAAATATCTTTCAGTTGATTCCACTAAAACGCTTGTGTGTTCATTAGTACTTTCAAGACTGGATAATTGTATCTCAATTATGTCTGGTTCATCTCAATATCTGCTCCAGAAACAACAAAAAGTTCAAAACATAGCTTCTCGAATCATACTTAGAGTACCACTGTCAGAGCACACCTCCCCGCTGCTCTGTACCCTACACTGGCGATCCATTCGATCCAGAATCAAACACAACATTTGTTCTCTGTGCTACGTTTCACTGACGGACTCTAGTTCATCATACCTCTCCGACCTTACCCAAGTGTATACACCAGCAAGAAACTTATGCTCTTCTTCTGACAATCGTATACTCATTATTCCCACTTTGAAAACAAAGTCATATGGACCGCGTTCTTTTGCATGCCAGGGCACAGCAACGTGGAATGAATTGCCCACTGAACTTAGACACAAAGACACAGTGATCACATTCAAGAGTGCTCTCAAAACTGACTTATTTCGACTGCAAGAACAAACTTAAAGACCTAATAATGTTTCCTACCTTAAATATTCTCAGCATGTTTTTTTAATGCTTTTCTAATTTCATGGTGTTTGTTTTTGTAATCATATCATTATATGTTTTTTATCGTATAGCTGTTGTCTAATGTTGTAAAGCGCTTAGAGCTTCTAAAGATCAGGAGCTATACAAAGTCCTCATTATTATTATTATTATTATTATTATTATCAATATTGACAACATTATATAAAATGACGACAAAGACAACTGTGGTAAACATTATGCAATGCGTTATACTACCAAGACCTATCCAGCAGTAATGGTTTGTCCCATTACCATGTGGGGGGGGGGGGGGGCGAGTGGCCGAGTGGTCTAAAGTGCTCACAGTTACGGATCACTGCCATCTCACCTCTGTCTGCGTCGGTTCGAGTCTCGGATTCGGCTAATGTGGTTATGTGAGAAAGCTTGCCAGTAGCTTCTCGTGGGTCGGTGGTTCTTTCCGGGGTTTTTCCGGGTTCTTCCTCCACCATTAATACTGGCCGCCATGTATAGCCTATCTTGTGCTGAAAAATGGCGTTAAACCCTACAACAACAACAACAACAACAACGTCCATTGCCAAGAATTCACGACTGCATTAACAAAATTTGAAATGCAAAATATGTCACCAATATTGACTATTTGAAAGGATTCTGGCAAATTCTACTCTCGGCATTTGTAAATCCAGATGGACTTTATCAATAAAAAGTGTAGTTGTTTGGGTTGAAATGTTGACTATCTACTTTTAAGCGTTTCGTGAACATGAATACAGATGGTTTAGATGATATTTACCAAAACTTGAGTTTTGCAGTGTTTACGACATTTCTAGGACCTATCGTGGAACATGGACAAGTTAAACTTATGGCTGTTACGGTCAATGCTATCTCTGAATTCCATATGTGAATCGTAAAAAGCGACTGATGCAAGTTTTGTGTATCCCTGGATATTATCGTAAATTGTGCTCCAGTTTTCCTATACTGGTGAAGCTTTTACGAATTAGTTGAGAAAGAAAGCCAAAGCTTCACTGATATGAAAAATATTGTTACATATATTTGATTTAATTTATATTTGATTTAATTTGTGTTTGACTTGATTTGATGGTTTGTGGGTTTTGGAATCTTTTTATTTTCTTAACATGTCAATGTAATGTAATTTTGTTTGCTAGGAATTTGATATTTTCGAGAAAATTCAGTTTGACCTGAATTTTTCCTTCGATACCTAATAATAGAAACACTTGTGTCTATTTTTTACTTAGTTCCTGACCTTGATTGAGGGTCAAGTAAACAACTTTTTCTCGTAGTGAAATGATTGGTTCTTATCTAGGACATACAGGAGCTATGTCTCTTTTAAATGTACACATGATCATGTGATCCTCTATTTCGCAATTAGGCACTTCCGAAATTGCGAAATATTTAGTATTAATAGAGATGTTTAGAGAGAGATCTCAGAGTCCCGGGCTTTTAAAAACACTTGATGTCATGTTTTTTCTTCTGTTACGACCAGTATTGGAGAGTTTGAGTTTTTGAGTTCTATGTCAATTTTTCTTCAGATTATTTGGACTCTAGAAGATTAACTCGTTTCTATGGAAATAGTATTGTATTCATACAGAACTCTTGAACAAGGATATTTCTTTACAATTTTATTTGGATTTTTAAGACCGGAGGATTAATTATTATGTTTCTACAAGGAACTAGAGACGTCAACAGAGTGCATGCTACAGCATACGCCATCGCCTTCCATCTTGGATTCTTCCTCGGGACTCGAATTTGGAATCATTAGAACATTTCAATATTAGGACTTCACACATGTTATTCATGGAATAGTCTTCTATTGGTTTTGGATTTGATTCTTGAAACCGTAAGTTCTCTTGTTTTCTTTTTCATTTTTACAGTATTTTTCCAGGGAGATAAATTATTTGTTATATATTTCAAAGCTTGCTCTTTTCACTCTTTCTTGTGTTACTATTAACTTGAGCCTAAATACGTAACAATATCAAGAGGCTTCTGATAATTTATGGACCATAAGAGAGCACCTGTTCTTTCAGCTACAAATTACATTCAGTCATTTAAGGACCATAAGAGAGCACCGTTCTTTCAGCTACAAATTACATTCAGTCATTTAAGGACCATAAGAGAGCACCAGTTCTTACAGCTACAAATTACATTCAGTCACTTAAGGACCATAAGAGAGCTCCAGTTCTTTCAGCTACAAATTACATTCAGTCACTTATGGACCATAAGAGAGCACCAGTTCTTTCAGCTACAAATTACATTCAGTCATTTAAGGACCATAAGAGAGCACCTGTTTTTTCAGCTACAAATTACATTCAATCATTTAAAATGTATTTTTTTATGCAAGTGATGTTGCGGTTGGTGTAGTATTGAATCAAGAAGACAAAATGGTACAGATCATCCTGTGTTCTAACTTTCTAATAATTAAATAAGTACCAGAGGAATTATTACACAATCCATAAGTAATGTTTGGATTTGTTACTGGCCTTTCGACATATTGAAACGAATATTAGTGCAACTTCGGTTCCGATTCTTGTATTTTGTGATCACAACCCACTGACATTCATTTCCAAGACGAAAAACAAAAATCATAAATTATTACGGTGGCGGTTCATGTTGCAGTAGCACGATTTTGACATCAGAAACAACAAGGGATTGTACATGTACTTTCGCATGTACAGAAGTATTGTATTGCCTTATGTATATTATGAGTCATTCATAAGAGGTCATCTCTTGTAATTGTATTCAAATATATATTTGACTAATATAATTAAGAGAGCTTTATCAAAAATAGCATTCATTTTCGTAATGAGAATATGTGTTATGTATATTTAATTTGCATCGTGTGTAAGATTTTTTATTCGCTGTTACATGTGGGTTATAAAAAAAATGTACCCTGTATATGTTTATGTTTAAGATCCTTATCCTTTTCTACCTGACCAGATTCAAATATATTTTATTCTGTAAATAACTAATACATAGTTTATATTTCTCTGTGAGTATAGGTTAAATATTAAGATTATTATCTTAGTCTGACTGAAGGATATTATTTGCATCCTGCCGTTTAGTATAATTTTAGTATTAGAACTTTTAATTATAATTTTAAATGTTATAAAATTAACGTTTGGCCATCATCCGTGTTATTTCTTGTGTCTTATTTCAAAATCTTACTTCCTGGAAGACAAAAAAAAGATATTCAACCGATTACATCTGGGCAGAAATCAGTCATTATTATGTTCAGTATTTTGATTGCGTGCGATAATATAATTCAAACTATTCTTCCCTTGAAGTACAAAGTGCTCTTTAATATTCATGGAAAGAGGCATTACTATATTGAATATAAACAAGGGAACGGTAGATTATTTACTGAGATTCATCAAAAGACTGTTGGCACATCATTGCAAATCAGACCAGTGGTACATTAATACAAATCAGGCTAGTGGTACATTAATACATCATTAGTACATTCATTGAACATCAAAGTCTACCTCACTACAAATCAGGCCAGTGATACATTAATGCAATCAGGCCAGTGGTACATTAATACAAATCAGGTCAGTGGTACAACAATACAAATCAGGCCAGTGGTACATAATGCACTCAGACCAGACGTATATTATTACAAATCAGGCCAGTGGTAGATTTATATAAATTAGGCCAGTCGTACATTAATACATCATTAGTACATTAATTGCACATCAAAGTCTACATCACCACAAATCAGGCCAGTGGTACATTAATACAATCAGGTCAGTGGTACATTAATACAGGTCAGGTCAGTGGTACATTGATACAAATCAGGCCAGTGGTACATTAATACATCATTAGTACATCAATTGTACATCAAAGTCTACATCACTATAAATCAGGCCAGTGGTACATTAATACAAATCAGGCCAGTGGCACATTAATGCAAATCAAGCCAGTAGTACATTGATACAAATGAGGCCAGTGGTACATTAATATAAATCAAGCCAGTAGTACATTAATAAAAAACAGGCCAGAGATGCATTAATAAAAATCAGGTTATTGGTACAATAATACAAATCAGGCCAATGGTACATTAGTACATCAGAGTCTACCAGCCAAATCAACATCTTCAAATAATTGGAATACAACTAAAATTTAACTAGAACTTTATTCATTAGGACTTGTATTAGAAAATATAGGATTATTTGGGATTTAATTCGCAATACTCTACGTTCTTTTTACGTTTGTACGTTGTATTATATTTGTTAAATATGTCAGAACTTGTTGCTTCTCGCGCTTTTATTACTTTTTATTAGACCATGGAGCCGTAATACAATAAATAAGATGCCTCTGTTTGTTTGTATCACTCTTGTCACCGGGTTCCATGATAGTATTTCGATTCAAAGAATTTGTTAAATATAACGTTCATAAATGGTGCTATTATTTCAATGGTACATTGATAAAAAGGAGTGTGTATCATATCATCTAAGGGGCTTTTGTTTTTTACTTCAAGTAATCTTCTCATAATTGTATCATTTACAAATATTCGTCATACTGTATTTGAGGAAGTTCGTCACTAATAATATTGTCATGGTCATATAAGTCGAACACAGGCCTCTTGCATAGTTTTAAAGTCTTAATATCAGTTTGGGGGAGTGATACGTTCCACTTCATGTTGAGAAAAATGAGTTGCCTGTTTCAATAGATGCCAGAAATTTTGAGGGTTCTCCTCGTTTCAGCTAATTTATTGGGGGTCTCAAGTATATTTTCTTGAGTGAAATGATTGATTTATACTCTCTATATAATTGAATATCAACTTCAATATTTTAGAATCTAAAGCGTCGTAAACGGTAGTTTTATTTTATTTTGCCTTTTTGCATTCCAGAGAAAAAGATGTCGTGGTACGATGTAATCAGGCCGGTTGCCTTGATTATGAACCATCGAACTAAACCCAAATTTTGTACACACTTTTTTATCTCTCTGCAATGAAAAATTATCCACAATATAATCGAAATTATACCCATTCACAAAGTCAGTTGCTCCATGATCAATGTTTTTGATGAGTCTAGAAGAAACTTTGGAAGAGTATCTGGAAGAAGCACATCCCAGACGAAGCCATCTTGAAAGAGAGGCATAAAGACCTGAGCTATCATTCGAAACTCCCACTGATATCCCCTTCTTCTTCTACGACTTGACAAATCCTTTTACACAGAAAACCAAACGTATAATAATTTTGTATCATTACCTCTGAAGATGATTCCAAGGGAAGTTCATAAACTCCTGGTTCATAACGCGTGCACAGCTCCTTGGAATCCAGCAGTGTGTGCTGCAGTTGAACAATCTCTACAGCTTACATTATCAACGCAGTCGATAGTCATAGCCTAAGGATTAATTATCTATCCGTTTACTTTCCAACGACGACAGCGATACATAATTTGACTCTCATGTTTTAAACCTTGAAATGACGATGTCCCAAAATAGACATGTGATTTTTGTAATCGTTCTGAATATCGGTTTTCCTTAGTTCACAATCTTAGTGTCCAAAGATGGCAGTATGACACTACACTTGAAATCTAGTCTTACTCGAATACGTTGTCAATAAGTTAAAGCAAACCATTTGCGGGCATTTGTGCATTATTGGAAAGGAACTGTACCTCATCCTCACTCTTCCTTTATTGGGTGATTTTCAAATGAATAAATAATGATTTTAGAAAATGCTGTTTTCTCGTTTTAAAGAAAGAAAACCGCTGTCAGATTTTCTCTACGTCCGCACTTCAAACACAGAGGTGCGTTCCTCAGCCAAGCCATCCATCGTCGACTCGACAACAAAGGAAATGAACTAGAGCATAAACGGACGACTAAATGATGCATTGTTTTGGGGGGGGTATTTTTTGGAACGGGTGGAGAACATCTTGGTTTAGTATCAAGGATGAGCTTTACATCCGAATAAGAAGCTGACCAAAAGAAGTCAAATATCTTTTGACATGGGTGAAAGACTTCTGAGAAATATGATGAAGAAAGAGATAGAGAAAAGAGCATAGGAATATGATCATAGAATGAAACTGGAGCAAAAAAGGGGGACGTTGCAGGAAGACCAAGAGGAACAGTAGCGGTCATTCCATCAGTGGGGTTACTATTAAACGGCAATAGCAGCAGGGTGAAGAAGAGAACCCCAGCTCCCAAGGAATGAACAGTGAAAATGTAAAGCTAATCAGCTTCACTTTTAAATCTTTTTATCCATTAATCCTTCATGTGGAGACGGATGTGTTATATAACATGCTGGCCTTGGTGATGTGGCAAAAAGTCAAGTCTTTCTGAGGGATAATAACTATGCCCTTTTTACCGTCAAAGATATTACTCAGATTGTCGCCAGAATGTTGTGTTTATGTGTGCATGTCTTCTTCTTAGTACTTAAACTATGCCTTAAATCACCATGGACGAGTGTAAGCATACAAACCCTGTATAGACAAGAAATATACTTATTCTCACTTATCATCGAGACTGTATAGAGAAGTGTAGTTAATCACACTTGTCATTTAGACGTTATAGACAACAAATGTAGTTAGTTACACTTGTCATCTAGACTGTATAAACAAGATATATACTTATTCTCACTTATCATCTAAACTGTAGAGACACGTGTAGTTAGTCACGCTTGTCATCAATACTGTATAGACAAAAAGTGTAGTTAATCACACTTGTCATCTAGACAATAGACAACAGGTGTACTTAGTCGCACTTATCACCTAGACTGTATAGACAAGAAATATAATTATTCTCACTTATCATCGAGACTGTATAGACAAATGTAGTTAGTTACACTTGTCATCTAGACGTTATAGAAAACAAGGGTAGTTAGTTACACTTGTCACCTAGACTGTATAGACAACAGGTGTACTTAGTCACACTTGTCATCTAGACTGTATAGACAACAGGTGTACTTAGTCACACTTGTCATCTAGACTGTACAGACAAGAGGTGTACTTAGTCACATTTGTCATCTAGACTGTATAGACAACAGGTGTACTTAGTCACACTTGTCATCTAGACTGTATAGACAACACGTGTACTTAGTCACGCTTGTCATCAATACTGTATAGACAAAATGTGGAGTTAGTCACACTTGTCATCTAGACTGTATAGACAACAGGTGTACCTATTCAAACTTGTCAAAACAGTTTCAGGAGTTACTAAGTTATGTCTTATAAAAAATAGGAAAATGACATTGAGCTGTGCCAACCGCTTATGTCAGATTGATGTTTTTTACTATCAATTTCTTTTCTTATAACAATTAAAATGAAATTATTTTAATTACGAATTGTGTTTTATTCACATTTTTGCACTAAGCACTCATTTTGAATTTGGTATGAAGTCTGGAGAATAAATAACAAATTCAAATGAAAAGCAATAAATATAGCCAGTCAAAAGGAGTTAAAACACAAAGAACAAATCTGCATCAAAATGGGCACGTAGCTAATAATAAATTAATCAAAACATGCAAAAGCAAAGAAGATAAAATCGAGAATTTAAATTTTGATTGCCTTACCATAGTAACATTCGTGGAGGTAGTAAGTACCTCATGGAAGTAGTAAGCACCTCATCGGTCAAAGGACAATCCCCAGGCACCTATACTGCTTTATCCATTGCAACAGCGAAATGGTAAATGAAGCAGAGTGCAATTCCATCTGAAATAAATGGCAAATAATTTAAATAATATTGATACGTGTAATTTATATTGGTCTTATATAAAAAGTAATTACCTTAAGTTAGGCGCACACACACAAGAAAGTTGCAATGTTTTCTAAACGTTTACACTTTGCCATCAGAAATTCTTAAATCAGTTGTATTTGCATTTGTGTCAAGGCTAATGGCTAATATATCATTTGTGTCAAGGCTATGGGCTAATATATCATTTGTGTCAAGGCTTTGAGCTAATATATCATTTGTGTCAAGGCTATGGGTTAATATAGCATTTGTGTCAAGGCTATGGGCTAATATAACATTTGTATCAAGGCTATGGACTAATAAATCATTTGTGTCAAGGCTATGGGCTAATATAGCATTTGTGTCAAGGCTATGGGCTAATATAGCATTTGTGTCAAAGCTATGGGCTAATATAACAATTGTGTCAAGGCTGTGGGATAATATAGCATTTGGCACTAAATCGTCTCATTATTTTCATAAACTGAAACAGATGTTATATTTTTTTATGTGGACTGCATCTTGTAAAGGGGAGAAATTAAGGAAATACATAAGCTGTGATATTGTTCTTTCCTCTACCATAGTATCCATGTAATATAGTCAATATCTTTCCTAAGCTGCTGAAACCAACTTATCGTTTTCCTGAATTTCTCATCCCGTAAATTATTAATTAAACATTGCAGTCCATTAAACAGGAAACTGTCTACAAACTCATTATTTCCTTCACCATCGTGTCGTCATTAAATCTGTGATGAAAGACATGTTTTTCATCTTCGCGATAAACGATTAAATTTAATACAGTTTCTTATCAAGTTTAACCCACAAACCAATTTCTTGTTTTTGTTTTTCATTTTACCATTTTATATCTGTATCCTCTTTCCAAATATGCCCAATGTTTGATGTCCCACCAAAAGGTATGTAGTGCATTGCAATTTAAGTCTGAATCAAACTGTAAAATGAATTTAGTTCTTTCCCAGTTATGGCTTTGTAGAATGTTGTTATCATTAATTTGAGTAGATGGTGTATACTGCTTTGTGTAACCTATTATGTAAGGTCATTGGAGGGAAAGATTATTTAAAAAAACAGAAGGTTCGGACTCTCATCATACAGAATTATGTTTAGATTTTATACAGATTTGCCGTATATGTGTTATAGACGTCAAAAAGTGCTAATGAGTCATCGAATGAAGTATAAAGCCAAAACTTCAAATGAGTCATCTAATAAAGATTAAAGCCAAAAAGTGTCAGTGAGTCATCTAATTAAGTATAAAGCCAAAACTGCAAATGAGTCATCAAATTAAGTATAAAGCCAAAAAGTGCCAATGAGTCATCTAATAAAGTATATAGCCAAAAACTGCCAATGAGTCATCTAATAAAGTATAAAGCCAAAACTGCAAATGAGTCATCAAATTAAGTATAAAGCCAAAAAGTGCCAATGAGTCATCTAATTAAGTTGTTGTTGTTGTTGTTGTTGTGGGGTTTAACGCCATTTTTCAGCACTTGATTGGCTATACATGGCGGCCAGTATTAATGGTGGAGGAAGAACCTGGGAAAACCCAGGAAAGAACCACCGACCCACGAGAAGCTACTGGCAAGCTTTCTCACATACCCACATTGGCTGAATCTTAGACTCGAACCGCCGCAGACAGAGGTGAGATGGCAGTGATCCGTAACGAAGAGCGCTTTAGACCACTCGGCCACTCGGGGCCCCTCTAATTAAGTATAAAGCCAAAAAATACAAATGAGTCATCTAATAAAGTATAAAGCCAAAACATGCAAATGAGTCATCTAATACAGATTAAAGCCAAAACATGCAATTAATAAGATGCATGGGAAGTAGCGAATAGCGAAGATGCAAAGAAATGAAGATTATACAAGACAAGTCATTATACCTTTTAATTTGGGTTATTTTTATTTATCATAGCTGATGCAACTCTTTGACATCTGCTCTTTTTTGGTTTGTTGCAAAGTACACTTGTACCGACCCTATGGTCTTAAACTAATTAACAACAAAAAGGGCTAAAACCTGCACGTTTGGTAAAATTCAACAAATAATTTATTTCTCAAGAATATAAAGTGAAAATTTAACAAGAACTTACTTGATTGTGAATTCCATTGGTACTCTAAATAAATTCCAATAATGAAAGTGTTGATGTGCCAGTAGTCTTCATAGTGCTAATGTGTCTGTGACTTGGATTATAGTGATGTACTAGAATCTTTTGATGTATCACAATTATATAATCCAAACATAATTTTGTCTGAATTCACTATAATTCCAAAATTAATGCAGCAGTCCAAGAATGTTACTGATGAGCACTTTGATTTCCAATGAAAAACAACTTGAATAAATTTATCCACCAAAATTAAAAAGGAACACAAAAATAAGACTGATTCTGCTTCTAAATGTTTAGGCAAGAATAAGGAATTTCACAAGCAAACAGCATTCTATATACAAATCTAACACACATTAAAAGAGCCCGGATGTAAGTCAGTCTCCTCTCTAAAACATTCAACTTTGTCAACAAGTTTAGGAATTTCCAGGTGGAAATATGATGTTCTAGACCCAGTTAAAAAAATAACCTATTTACCTTCATGGTCTGAATATTTAATTCACGTTAACACAGACATATTAGCTATGTTATATTGTTTACAAAATAAATGTTCCTGATCAGGTATACAGTGACCTTGAATTTGGACAAGGTCAATTACAGAATGCAGATGTATATAATATGTAACCGTTGAGAAAAGATAACAAAAAATACAGATTGAACATACATAGCACATGTCTTACCTTAAACCTAACCAAACTGTCTTATATATGTTTATCAGATAGACACACACATACGCATACACACACACACACTCATATATATGTATACATAGATATAGATATATATATATGTATATGCATACGAAGAGCGTACATAATCCTTATGTTGTGAATCATATGCTACGATGTTTTATTTGACACGGTCTTCATATTTGTAACCTTAATTTTAGGTTTATTTTCATGTCTACGGTTAATGTTCTGAACAGAAATTTTCGTTGCATGTGTTAACGTTGCTGATGCTATCTAACATCAGTTTAAATCTTTTAAAAAATGCAAATATTGTATTACACATGGTGATAAACAGCACAGCCTTAATACTCTTCTATCAGTTACGTTAATGTCAAAGAAAAATAAGCCTGAAATAACATTTGGAAGAAGTATAATTCATCCCAGGATGCAAGGGTCAATGGTGAGAATTTATTCCTCACTAACAAAACTAGATACATTTACATAAATGGAACGATGATATTGTGTTACGATTTCAATCCAGTAGCTTCAAATTGAAAGGCATATCAACACATGCAAGGATATATGGAACCTAGTTCAAAGACACTGGCAGCGGCAGGTCAGGATTAAGATCTGCACCCATCTGAGTTCGGATCACGATCACCAGTTCTTTATATGCATGCTTTTATCCCAACACCCACAATCAAAACCCTCCTATGGCTATGAAAGCATTTTGGACATTTAAAGCAGCCGCCATTTCACATGCATGAACCTTATGTGTACGTCAAACTCCATCATATCAACCATTAAACCCACTTCTGGACTGACATTAGTTTTTGGGAGTAGAACTGTCAGATATTTCATTTCTTTGCAGTATGAACTTGCTGGTAAACGTTCTTTAAGTGAATTCGTGCAAATAATTCCACTTCTGATTCATATTTCATATGAAGCAGATTTATTTTGCCTGCCGTATGTTACTGTGTAACTAAGTTACACTGGTCTACAATTTTTTAGAAGTCGTCTGCTTCACAAAGCTATTTATAATGGATTTTGATGTGCTGAATTCAAACATGACAGTTAAATAAATGATTGGTTACTGTTTCCAAGATATTTAACTTTTTACAATTTACGTCTATGTATATTGTGTAGAGAGTAAAGTTTTAATCATAAATTGTAAACCTATGTCTTTTCATGTGTTTATGGTTGCCTTACATTCACCTGTCCTCTTTATATAACACTTTAGAAAAAATCAAATGGGTTATATAAATAAAATTTATAATTATGAAATAAAAGGCAGACAACTATTATCTATATATAAATACCTAGTTTAATCCTTATTTTGTGTCCACTTGGCGCTTCTTGACTTGTCCCTTGTATTCATTAAATGGAGCATCTCTTGTCACTGTCCAGCAATAGCCTGCAAGCATTGATGAGCTCCATTTGCCCTGAATGCGTTTCTCCATTTTGCAAGGTCCTGATGAAACAGCTCACCGTGCGCGTCGCTCACTGCTCCGCGGTTAGTTTGAAAAAAAATCTTGCCATTAACTGGACGTCTTTCCACGCCATCTTTTCATTACCACGCAGTGCACGGTCATCTCGAAGAAGTTCAGGAATCTGAGGACCAACAAAGACACCTTTAGCTTAGCGCCACTTAACCGTGGAAATTTTCCACAGAGGTTCTTGAAAGATGCTTGTGTTTTTTACATGGCCTTGACAAAGGTCATCTTCAGACACAGATTGATGTGCAAGGGTGGTAACACAATCTCCCTTGATTCAACAAGTGGTGGATACTGAACACATTTTCTCCCAGGCTCCAATAACTGTCGAAATGACCATTGATGTAGTGGGAATCTCTCGCACGACTACCGCATTCGCACAGAAAACATCATTACTTTGTGTATACAGTCTACAGACCAAGCAAGAGAGCAAAAACCTTTAAATTGGCACAAACCATCGAGTGATCTTGGTCATAGTTCATGCACCTTGTTATGTATATTTGATTTAATTTAATTGTTTGTTTGTTACTTTTATTTTATCCTATTACACGTTATTGTAATGCAACTTTCTTTAACTGGATTTGACATTCTCCAGAAATTCAGTTCAGTTCTATATGACTTGACTGTTTTTCGTAAACAACTAATAATGGAAACTTTGTATATAATGCTGACCTAGTTCCTGACCTTCATTCAGAATCAGTAAGAGCTGAAGTAAACACCTTTTTATTCTCTGTTTTATTCTTTCTCAGAGTGGGATTCATAAAGTGAAATTGAGGTCATATTAGAGTACGTGGCAACTAACATGTATCAGGTTTTTCCAGAGGATTGACCCATATCAGTAGTGAAGTGGGACGATATAGCCTCAATGGGAATTAGCATTAGAGACACACACACACACACACACACCCCGGGACCATATAGCTCAATGGGAAATTTAACATTACGGAAACCCCTGGGACTATATAGCCTCAAGTGAAATTAACATGGGAATAGATTTTGGGACTGTATAGCCTCAAGGGGAAATTAACATGGGTGGGACTGTATAGCCTCAAGGGAAATTGAACATGGGAATAGATTTTGGGTCTGTATAGCGTCAAAGGAATTTAAACAGGGTGGGACTGTATAGCGTCAAGGGAAATTTAACATGGGATTTTTTTTAAAAAATTAAAAAAAAATAAAAAATAAAAAAATGGGGTGGGCAATGGAAAGTCAATCTCTTTTCGAGAAATGTGGGTGGCCCTGAAAAGGGCCTTTGGGTTTCTTCTTCTAATTTCTTATATTTCTCCACCAACTTCTTATTTTCTGTCCTACACTCTTTCTCTTCTTTTCTTTCTTTTCTTCCTTTTTTTTCTCTTGTTTCTTCTTCTCCTCCTCTTCTTTCTTCCTCTTCTCATTTTCTTCTTCTTTTTCAATTTTTCCATTCCATGCTCTTATCCTTATCCTTTCCTCTTCATCCTCCTTCTCCTCCTTTATTTCTTTCATCACAGCACTTATCATTTCCTTTACTTTTCTTAAGTTGTTAATCTCCATCTTCACTCGATGTGGGCTATAAGAATAGTGATCCTCGTTTAACCTCACTAACATTTGCTCCATCATACCCAAATTGTCCAGGACGTCTTGCAATGTTTTCATTTTATCAAGCTGGTTCGAAGCCATCTTCTTTTTTAATTCTTTGTAGAATGGTTTGAACGACGAATACGGTGGGCTCTTATAGTGAAAGCGCGGACGTGATGGAAAACATCCCCCAAGACATAAAATTGATATTACCTAGATCATGACCAAACAACGCGCGGATGTGTAGGAAAACATCCCCTACTTTTCTCATTTCATATGATCTACTATCCACATACGTGAAGCAGCAATAAACTAACCAAAATCTACCATTCACACAAACCAAGCATCAAAATCAAATCCTATTCAAACCCCGAATCTACTATCCACACACGCAAAGCATTACAATGAAACCCTAATCTACTATTCACACTAACCTATGCTAGCCCTTATTAACACACAATCATATACATTAACGTATACACTCACACTATAAAAAAGAGTCAGTGCTTATATTCACACTACTCTACCTACACACATTGTTTTTGAACTCCAGTGACACATGGTTAATGATAGCACCTTCCAGGCCTGGCACCACACACACATCTTCTTCCCCATTCTCCTTTTACTTTTTTTCTTGAAAGCGCAGAGGGAGGATGATTGGCTTCAGCACCCCAATTCTCTGTCTCTGGTATCTTGTAAGCCATCCTATCTCCTATTTTCTTTTCCTCCTCTTCCCTCTGTCTTCTCTCCCCCTCTTCCTTATTTATTCTTTCCTCTTCTACTATGGCCTCCGCGGCCAGTTCATTTAACAGGCGCCTGACATATTCCAGATGTATCTGGAGTTCAAGAAGTTTGCTTATTCTGGTATTCATTGTCTTGTTAACGAATGAACAGGGTAGCTAGATTGCCCAGCGAGTTTCAATTTATACTGGAAGCGCGGACGTGATGGAAAACATCCCCCTAAAACAAAATTGATCTTACCTAGATCATGACCAAACAACGCGCGGACCTAAAAGAAACACTCACTCACTTTTTTCTACTGCCCATCACTAATTTAAAAATTTTCATTAATCACTTCAATATACTATCCACATACGCAAAGCAATCAAACCCCAAATCTACTCTCCCCACACCTCAAAGAGCAAAAAAAAAAACATCATCTTAATCTACTATCCACACCAACGTACTTGAGCACTTACAAACACACAATCCTATACACAAACACATACCCTCACACTATAAAAAAGAGTTAGTCTTTATATTCACACTACTCTACCTACACACATTGGCAAATGGATTGTTATTTCTTTTCTAGAGTATTGGGAAGCCCTGAAAAGGGCTGGGTTTTTTTTTTGGTTTGCTATGTCAATCTTTTAGTTTCTAAGAATGCGACGTCCTCTGAGGATAGACTTTCTGACGATAGGTCTGCTTCATCGGAAAGAGAAGAAGAACTCTTTGGTGTCGATACGACAATCGACAAAGCCTCTCTCAGGTTCAGGTTCCTGCTGCTGCTGTTGTTGTTGTTGCTGTTGCTGCTGTCTCTGAAGTCTGTACTTCTCTGTCCATTCTTCTTTCTCCCTGTTCACTTCTTCTCTGAAGAGCTCTTCTATCAGGTCTTCAGTGACTTTTAACATTCTCACATTTTCTATCTCTTCTGGCTTCGGTATCAGACTGTGTTTGACCCTATGCAAATTCACGTAGGCTTCGTTTAGCTTAGCTAGTTTGGAGCACATCTTCGTAGGAGGATGAGTCGACAATGGATGGTTTGACTGGAAACTATCCCGGTTCTTAAAGTCAAAGCGCGGACGTGAAGGAAAACATCCCTCTACGGTTTTCGAGCCGGAACGATCAATGAGTGTCATGAGAGAGATAGAGAGAAGTCAAAGAGCATGAATCAACATTCTTATAGTCAAACAAAAGACAAAGGCATTTTTTTTCAAAACAACATTTTTTATTCAAAATCACTTAACACTCTACTTTAAACAGGGCTGACAACGTTGTGAATGAAATTGTGATTTCCACTGTTGGAAATCATTATGCCATTGATGGACACTACGTTTCCTAGCTTGAGACAAAAGATAAGCATAATGGCCACAAAAACATTGATCTACTTGCACATCGTTTCTAGAAGAAGAACGAGGATCAAAATGAGTCACTAAATGTTCTAAGGAATAGCCCAGGCTGCGATGATGCACAAAATACACGCAATATTGTCCACACACCAAGGAATCTGTGCCTTGTAATTACATTATTGAATCGGGTGGTCTGAGCATTTCTTCTCATACAATCGATGATATCGTCTTCCAAAGGGGGCAATCCGTACGAATCGAAATATTCCACACATCCTTCTTGAGGAAAATAAACGGCTACCCAGTGGGTTCCTGGGAGATGACTGTCGTCCGTGTTGATCACATAAGCTAGATGGTCTTGAGGTTTGCGATGAGGGAGTTCATCTTTAGCACAGACGACAGGATTCCAAGAAGCCGTATACAAACTGTGGTTCAAAAGTTAATAAAGTTCCCAGGTATCTATGTTTTTTTTTTTTTTCTTCTTCACAGGTAATAATAAGTCATCAATTCGATCCTGACTTTTTGCTTGAAAATGTCTGACGAATAACCGTTTCTTCGTTTCGTCTCCTCACTTTGATTCAGCAGAGATTCGATACGATCGATCTCTTGAGTGGTTAATGGTGGACAAGAATGTTCACGCAAGTCTTTATACCACTGGTGCAACACGACTTCGTCCGAGATGAGACTCCAAGCTTCATCCAGATACTCGTCCAATTTTTCTTCTTGACTCAGCATCAGGCATTTATCGTGTTGAATTTGACTGGGATGATCGTTTTGACATCCATAGCAATCTTTCTTGATCAATTCCGTCATTTTTTCGACCAAGTGTTTGGCAAAACAGGAGACTAAATGGGCTTCTTGTTCTGGCCATCTCGACTTCATCATGACAACTTCTTCATCTTTATCTTGGGATTCTCCTTCCACGGTCTCCTCACATTCCATGTCCAAAGTTTCTCCACTAGGTAAAGAGGGATAACAGTCTTCCATAGCTTCTAATAGTCTAGAATGACTTCTCTCAAACTGTTGATTTCTATCGTATTATCGAATTCTGCATACAGGATGACGTTCACTGTCTCTTTCACTTCTTCTGCAAACTGAAGTTCCACACGAATCTGCCCGGATTCTATAGGGTGTCCCACGTCACTGCCTTGGTCTGGAGTGAAATTGAAAGCCCACAAAGCATAGCCTCCTGCGTAATCTTCGTACGTAATACCGTGACTGGTGTTGGTCCCTAACAGTCCAATGGCTTCGTACAGGGACAAGTACGATCTCAAGTAATTCATCTTTGTGTCACTAAAGTCAGGTTCGAAAGGACTGGTACACAAGGTCTTGCCATAGCGACTGACTTCGATTTTCTTCACCTTAAAGTGTTTAAACTTAAAAGGATTTTTAGTGAAGTCTCCGTTGAAGGCTGAATTCTTGACCATACCAAGGATTAAACGTTTGGATAACTGTCCTTGAAACAGATGATCTTCGATCATGGAATGATGTCCAGTGGGAATGGTGAAGGTTTTCACTTCCACGCGTCGTATGGGATATTTGGCGGTCGTTCTGCTCAATGTCTGACTAATGTCGTTTCCCACTTTGGGTAACACTTCCACACGTCGTACATAGAGTTTGACCTCCTCGGTTTTGCTTTTAGGTTTGCAAGCAGCAGTATCAGCCAACAAATGGAAAGCGGCACTGCTGCGATTCAGTCTCAAGCGAACATTTACCCCGTTCAGCAAATATTTCTCTTGCAACCACATGTCCAAATGCAAACGATCCATCAGTTCTAAACCCTTTCCACCTATGATTTTCTTTCGTCTTTCCTCAAAGCCGTCATTCTCTTTATCTATTATGTCAAACTTGTTCGCATCGTCAGGTTCCCATAGCACACAAGCACTGAGATGAGTATTCTTGGCATCTATTCCGTACGTCAAGAGATTTTCCAGGTAGGCACGGTAAGGGTAAGCATCCATGCTGCTGCTGACCAGTTTGTTATTCAAGTACAAGTCCACTGAGTTGAACAAGGAATGCATGAAATTGTTGACGGGAGCTATATTCTCACTGTCTTCTACTCTACCATCATCCTTATCTAGAACTTTGACTTTCAAGTAGAAGTAACTGCTATTCAGATCGATGTAATCTTCGGGCTGCCCCCTGATTTCAAACTCGATGGGAGCGGAATCTGTCAATGAGGAGACGGGGTGAAATTCCACCCATTGGGATTCTTGCATCGTCATCATGGTGGGGGGCATGGCAAACAGATCCAGTTCCGACTTGGAACAGGCGCATGACTCTCGGTGCATCATTTTTTTTCTGTGTCTCAATAAACGAAAACGTCTAAGTCTCGAACGGTTCTTCTTTTCTTGGTCTTTCTAGCTTTAGACGTGTGAAGTCTAGTGAAAGGGGTGTTTTCTTCGTCGTCTCTTTCTGCCTTGTCCTTGCTGAATGCCTGATCCGGTAGTGTGCAGGGCATTTATAGGTGTGTCTCGTCGGCCCAAAAGGTCTTTGCCCGTTTGTCGCAAGACATTTTTGCCTGCCCTCATGAAGGTTTCTTTAGGGTTTTGTTTGTCGATAATGACATTTTGGAGAAATTCTTTGCCTTCCGTCAGTGCCGCATCTTTCAAGGCGTGCAATCCGCGTGTCACCATCGGTTTCAACACCGGGGCCACCGAACGAAAGGCTGATTTTAACATATCTCCTAAACCGTGTCCTCGCTGTCGAGCAACCCCTCGGTACACTGGAGACATGACTTACGAATCGTGAGAGAACCGTTTTCGAAAATGGAGTTTCACCGTGACTTTTCCTTTGGTGAATGGAATATTTTGTCCCAGATCTCCTTTTATAGCAATTTTGACCGTGTCCAAATACGACTTGCTGACAGGCAAATAGTGAGGATGTACAAATTCGCGGTGGACGTGGTAAGTGTTTCCACCTTCCTCGTCAGCGGCCGTGGCAGAATTTACTTTAAAAGGAATGACACGTAGTAACGGCACGGAGGTGTGTCCCATCACGTTGTACTCCTCCACATCGAAGTACACACACATCAAATTCAGTCCCTGGTTCAGTTCTACAGGGAAACGAAAATACCTCGCAAAATGCCCGTTGTTGTCAATCTCTGCTTTCTCAATCTTTTTGGAGTGCTTATCCGTGACAGAATTGAGGTCTCCACCCAAAATGTCATACAATTCAGGGCAAAATTTAATACGTATACTTTTTTCCTCACTTTCAAATTTGATGAGTAGACGATGAGACAGTTTGTAGTACTCAATGGTGACACGTTTTTTTAGTCCGGTCAGGACTTTGTCAAATGTTGCATAGAATTTGTCAGCGATGGCCTCCACCAGATGTTGACCACTAAAATAATGACCTGAGTTAATTTTAAAGCGATAAACGTAAAAAGGAGGAGAAGGGTCACTGCTGCTGCGGTGTATTGGGTCCTTCGTAAGAAATGATCTATGTTGAGGACTGTTCGTCATGGTTTGCTGCACCGTTGGGTCCAGACTTTTGACGTCAAAAGTGTTTTGAGTTTCAGTGATGTTTTTGATTTGTGTTGGGTAAATCATTTCTACCAAAGCCACTTCCCAATGGGCTTCGTGCTCTAATGGGATGGCCTGAGGTAATTTGGCCGTGTAACAGCACAACGTGTTGTGGGGAAACACCTCCATGGAACTGTCACTGGGTAAGGTTAAGTAAAATTGGTTTTGGTGACTCATAATTCCAGAGTTCTGTGGCTCTCCGAGGGGTTACTGGAAGTCAGAGGCGTGTCTCCGCTCAAAATGGGGTTCTGGTTGTGGTTGGAGTGGTGACTGGCACTGACACTGGACACAAGGTTCCCGTGGTTCCCGTTCGAGGTAAATTTCAGCGATTAGGAAGCAGGTAACCGATGCAACTGCTCAATAAAATGGTCCAAATTGTTTGTCTCCTTGTTGCAAACTCAAATTGGCGATGGCTGCCCCGATGACACAATACACCACGAAGATTTGGCAGAAAAAGACGATTTGCGTTTTAGGCACACGTTCTCCACACCACACCCACAAGGGTTATTTTTGTAAATCTTGCAGAGAAGAACTGGGTGAAGGAGTGGTCGACGTAGCTGCGTCTGTGTGAAAGGGCATGATGGTCACTTCTTTTTATAGTCGATGACTTGCGAAGCGTCGATCCAAGAATCAAAACTGGGTGGATATCCTTTCCAACGTACTTTGACTTCTTTGACACGTCGTTTGCCCACTTTACGAGTTCTGAGTTCGAGAATGCTTTCGATGTCGTACACGTCGTCTTCTTTTTTGGTGACACGTTGTAACTCGGGCAAATAAAACGTTCCTTTGAGCACTTCTCCGTTCATGTCTTCCAATTTATAGACGGCAGGATGACGGCCATGCGCTCGTCCAGTGACACGAAACAATTCGGTCGTCCAGTTAGGTAAGTCACCTTTGTCAAAAGTGCGTTTGCTTTTGCCAATGCGCACCCAATCTCCTACGGTCAACTCTCCACTTTTCTTGGGGACAGCCCTCGTCGGGGACGTACAAAACAGGCGCTCAAACACCAACACTTCGTTCTCGGGAGTCACATCTTGCGGGGCACGTCCGATGCTTCGATGGTAAGATTGGTTGTACGCTTGCACCAGGTGCGGTAAGATATCGATGTACTTTAGAGTGTGGTGATGCGTAAAATATTTCCACATGCGCTCTTTCAAAGTGCGTTGAAAACGTTCCACGATGCTGGCTTTGGTTTCAGGATTCTTGGTGGTAAAAAAATGAATGTCACGTTTCTTTAATTCTTTTTGGAAAGCTTGGTTCAGAAATTCGGTGCCTTTGTCCGTTTGCCATCGAAGAGGGTGACGACCGCTTTGTTTCAACACCCGTTGCAGGGCTTGCACTAACTCGCTGCTCGATTTGGAAGTCAAGGGTACGACCCAGGCAAATTTGGAAAAGACGTCGATGACACAAAACAAATATTTGTACCCGCGATTGAAGCTGGCCAAATGAAAGACATCGGCTAAATCGGCTTGCCATTGATGATCGATGCCTTCCACTTGGGTGCGACTTCTGGCAAACTTGCGTCGAATGGGTTTGTGTAAAATGTAGGTAGCTTGTTCTTGCAACCATGGTTGCACTTGAGGTAAACGGAGACTTTTGGCGCACGATACAATTTTTGAACTCCTGCGTAACCTGCAGGACGGGAGGGATCGAAGTAAATGCTTGCTAAGACTTTTTCCATTTTTTGTGTTTGTTTGTATGTTAATAAGTCACCCACTCTTCGGTGATGCTACTTTGGGTGGGTCAAAAGGGTGGTTTCGAAACGGATTTACGTGTCCGATGGGCTACGGGAGTAGGAGTCGAAGGTAGTGGTGGTGAAGGTGGCAATAGAATGGCTTTGGTCTTCTTTTCTTTTTTCACTTCTGGTTTCCCTTCTTACTTTTTCACTTCTGTCGAAGGAGGAGTGGACATCATCTTTTTAACCCAAGCTTTCATTTCTTCTCGTTGGGGTGTGGGGGACGGGGGTCAACAAGGATGTTGCAATCTTACTCGAAATGGGAGCTGCTGACGGCGTTTGAAACACTTCTCGCATCTCTTCTTCCTCATGTCTTCTTTGGGTAGCATCTCTGGTGACCCCTGGGGATGGTAGCAGTGGTGGTGGTGGTGGTATTGATGATGGTGCTGGACTTTTCTTCAAGGTCTTAAAATCTTTCAGAGTTGGTAGAGCTGTTTCGTCTAAAGCTTTCTGGTGAAAGAGTTGCAGTCGTTGCAAGAGTTGACCGTACTTTTGCGATTTTTCTGTTTCGGACAAATCTTGGCGATCCATCAAGGACTGCAATTCGTGTTGTAACTGGGACATCTCGCTCAAATTGGGATTGGGAGGTAAATGCGGGGTGCGTTGTTCTTGCCAACGATGGTATTCCATCCATCGTTTGTAAGGCACTAAAGCCAGTTTTCGTCCTTCCATGGGGTTGTCAGGGGTCGATTCTGAGATCTTGGAACTTCCGAGGGCCTTTTTATCTTGATCCCACCAGTCCTCCCAACATGGTTCCCAAGACTCCTTTCAGTAAGGGCCCTAACAAGAGGGGTAAAATACCTCCACGTTGGACCAACATCTTGTTCTTTTGACGAATGGGAATTTTCTTTTGAACCATTTGGCGAAGAACGTGACGATGTTTGCCTAAACATTGTTTCTGGTGTTTGGACAAAGGGATCGTGCCTTTCAAGACGTTCAAACAACATTCGCACACGGTATCGATGACCTCTTTGGAGGCCGATTGAATGAGTTTTTTTCGTAGGGGGGAAGAAGCTTTGTACAGGACAGATAACATGTCCCCATGTTTGACTAAACGAGGAGGCAGTCCTTTCCTTTTCTTTCCTTGGGGTTGTTTAGAAGAGGGATGTTTTCTGGAGGGTGACATCTTCAGAAGCACCAAAACAATGATACCCTACTTGGTCACAGGTCTTTTTTATGCTGGAACGCGTCACCACTGATTGTCTTTACGTCGTATCAACTTCAGGACAGGCATGACACGTCGTGCAGGCGTACGCAAAGGACTAAATCGAGCCAGTTCTTGCTTGGACAAATCCAGTAAACTTTGTAACATGCCCGATCTTTCTTGGACTTTGATTTTGGGAGCAGGTACTTTGTGAGCAGCAGCCACTGCCACTAAATTGGAGGGTCCTGCCACTGGGGAAGTTCTTGGGGTCATCAACGGAGAAGTTCTTGGTGTGATCAACGTCGCCAAGTATTCTTCAGTTCTTGGTGTCATCAACGGAGAAGTGGATGAACGTGAGGCTGCCGGAGACGCAGTCACCGCTGTGGCAGGTCGTGGTTTGCGAGTGTAAGGTTGCGACCTGGCCGAAGTGCCTCTCTTGCGACTAGTTTTCTTCTGTGGGCTTTTCTTTTTCTGGGGACGTTTTCTCTGTTTCTTTTTCTGGGGGCTTCTTTCTTTTTCCGGGGTGGTGTCTGGGAAGAGGAGGGTCCCGCCACTGGAGAAGTTCTCCTTGGGGACATGGTCTTTTTCTTCTTCTTCTTGGAGCTTCGTTTCACTTTTTTCTTGGGGAGAAGTTAGGATCCCATCTTAAGAGAGAGCGAATGATGACCCCTCCTAGAGTACCGCTCCCTCCAGGTTTCAAAATGATTTGTTTTTTGGTTTGAGTGTCGATGCGGGGATCGGCCAGTTGGGTCAAAGCGACTTTGTTTCGATCAAAAAAGCGTTTGGTTTGATGAGGAATCTGAACGATTCCTTGGAGTAATTGACGTGCCGTCACCGTGAACCATCGTAAGATTTCTTTGAGACTAGCTTCTAAGACACGAGCTCGTATTTGTGGATTTTTTTCTCGACTGATGCCATACAAGGCACGAATCAATTTGACGGGAAGATGCGACTGAAGGGACGTCATGTTCAAAATGTGTGTGAGACAGACGAAAAGGGTCTGAGGTTTTTATAGATTTTTTTGTGGAGTGAAATTAAGTCGAGGACGGAGACGTGTACAGGACAGGCCCTCCGTCTTGGCACCAGTGGTGAAACAAGTGGGTACGAAATCGCAAATCATCGGGGGTGGTAGGTTTCAAATCGACGAGTAAATAGGCGTGTGGAGTTTGAGCGGCATCGTCGTTCGCCTGAGTCAGCCAAGGCGTCCCTAACTGTTTGGCTAAGACTTGCACTTGCGATTTATCTCGAGGGCTTTTAAACAAGACCACGTAATGCGCATTGAGACTGATGGTGCGATGGGCTTTACTTTGTTGAAACAAATTTTGGGTGATGTAAACGACACTGGCATTACGGTGATGCCCTTTGCGCGTGAACCAGTTTAATTTCTTCTTCGTCTTCTCCTAACATGTCGTCAAAAATGACCAAATGGGTTTGACGGGAGTCAGAGACGATGCCGTCGTCCTCTTTAGGAATGCCTTCCACAAACACGATGGAATCGCCTTGACTTTCTTGCAAGAGGCTGTACGCCGATTGCCACTCTTTGTAACACCACACGATCCGCTGGGGTGGTCGATCGATCAAATGATGTTTATGTTCGATCAAACGTTTGACGAATTCGGTTTTGCCTGAACCGCTAGGTCCAGCAATGAGCATGTTAAAGGGATGGCGAAGATACAAAGCCTCCCAACTGGCACGATCTAAGTGTTCGTCGATGACTTTGACAGTGGAGGAAGAGGGAGCAGAGACAGTAGAGGTAGCCATAGTGTTAGGAATGTCACTTGTGACACGAAAACAAACAAGACGAGAGTTTATATACATTTTTCAGGACACGTTTATTGAATGTTTTAAACATGAATACGAAAGACAAAAATACATAAAAGCCAAGGCTTAAGTACAACGATAACAGGCACATGAAAATCATTAACGTGGAATAGAAACATGTGTCTGTACAACATGTTTTGGGTAAAGTTCTGACCAGTTCTATAGGGGGTAAGGCCACACAAGTGTCCTCCCGAAAGGGTCTTTCAGGCCTGTCCACGACAGTCCTGTCCTGGGTGACGGGTTCTTCTGGCACCGTCACTAACACAGGTTGAAAAGTAACTTTTTTCTTTGGATGTTGAAAGGAAGGATCACAACTCTCGTGCATACTGGGCCACTTCTTGCGTCCAAGCCTCAAAATCCCATTTTTTCCAGTCACGGACATCTGTCCAATGGGGGTGTAAGTCACAAGCTACACACACACATCGTCATACACGTCTTGGGTAGCTAAAAGTTGACGAATCTTTTTTTCCCGTAGACGTCGAGAAGTATCCAGATGAAAACGTAAGGCTTTGAGCAAAAGGAGTCTCTCGTGAACATTTAAAGGCACCACTTTCATGTTGAATGGGGTGGTAAGTACTGTTCGTAAAGAGTCCACAAGGAATCGGCTGGTAAACGAAATCCAGGAAACAAGTCACTAAGACACACACCACTTGTCGACCCAAATTGAATGGATACAGTTCTTGTAATAATCGATGGTAATGATCCACGGTTTGAATATGGTCATTGAGTTCCTTCCACGGAATCTGTTGGATTACATGTGATAAAAGTCGTGGCATGACAGCCTGTTTTTATAGTCTCTTTGTTTCGGAAACAATACACGTACTTTCTAGCCAGAGATCTTCGTTTTCCAGTGGGAAATTTAAATGTTGCATACTGTAACCGAAACGTCAGACTTCGTTTAGAAGTTTCCTCTTCCACTAAGTAGATTCCTCGTAAAATATGTCGGTAATCCTTTACCTTGTCTTCCTCAATGTGTTGTACTAGGTGAATCTCGAAGTAACCAAAATGATCAACACGTCGATCATCGGGGGTCTGGAAGTATTGAACAAGGTCTGGCCACTGAAACAATTTCTGACGAATTAGTTCTTTTATACCATTCAGGTACCAGTGGTTAAAAATCTGGTGACGTAACGGGTGCAACTATTCTTTACGTTTAACTTGTATTTTGACCAGCTCCGGTAAATGCGTTCTCTCAACTCCACAGGTAAAGCACTAATGTTCTCTAGTAAAGTATCCATGAATAGGTCATACTAAATCCTCTTTTGTCTGACACAAGAAATGTACCGTTTGCACAGACATGGTTTTACTTCAGTGTCGAATTTAAATCGTTTAGTCACTAATTTACACATTACAATTCGTTCAGAAGTTTCCTCTTTCACTAAGTTGACATTGTGTACAAGATGTTGGTAATTCGTTAACTCTTCCTGTGGAATTCGATGCAGTACGTTTACAGTGTAGTAGATAGAATCATCAATAGCAAACCAATCCTTTTTAAAACTAGGGGATCGTTGATCAATGTCTGTCCAAAGGAACACTTTCAACTGAATCAGTCCTTGTATAGCATTCAGGTACCAGTGGTTCAAACACCGGTGACGTAACGGATGCAATTGTTCTTTACGTTTGACTTGTATTTTGACCAGCTCTCGGTAAATGCGTTCTCTCAACTATACAGGCAAAGCACGAATGTTCTCGTGTAAAGTATCCATAAACAGATTATGGTAAGTTACTTCAATGTCTCGGTCCCACTAAGGGTAAGTAATGACAATTCGGTGACCATCGAGCATGTTCTACGTAGGCCGAATCTTGTGGTTAAGCACTTGACTTTATCCCCTTCGCCCAAGTAGAACAATCCGGCTCTGGCTAATTCTTCGGGGGTCGGGCCTCCCAGATACTTAGGCCATTTTCCTTTGAACGATTGAAAACGATTTTCAAAGTCGCAGTATTCCGACAAACGCACAGGAAACGAATATTCGTCTTTCACAGGTTCGTTTCGATGAGGGTTGGGTGACATGGACAGGAGTTTGCTCAGGGCTGGATGATATCCGTAAGGGGGTAGACGTGAAGGTGAACATCCACCTTTAAAACGAAACCCAGTAAAATGTCCAAGAGGACGAGCGGCATCGCTTTCGCATCCCTCAGGTTTGACACGCACAGCATCACTTTCCATGATAGGGGCAGTGAGAACAAAGTTGCCATGATGCTTTACGGCATCGCTAAGGTCACAACGTACAGCATCGTACCCATCGCAAGGCTCACAATCGCATTCCACTTCCGAAGCCCCACAGTTGAATTGTGCCTGTCTAAACTTGTTTTGTGTTTCTCTGAAAGTATTCATCTTGTTCGCTCGGTCTTGGTAGTCCCAATGAACTATCGATCTTGACCATAGCCTCTTTTTATACTAGTCGCAATGCAGTCTCAAGCTTGTACAGCGTTCCTTTTTTATGTTTTTTATGTCTTGTTTTGGAAGGTACCGTCTCTAAGGTACCGTCATCATTGTACCGTAATGTCATGGGTGGAAAGGCCATAGAAAGGTAAGGGCAGTGCGGAGACCATCGAGTATGTTCCAGAATAGCAGAATCTTTATAGATACATAGATCCATTCGTAACTTCAGGCCACAAGCGAAACACTGTACTTCATATCCCAATCCTGCCTCAGGTCCCAAGTAGACAAATCCTGTTCTAGCTAAAACATGCGAAGACGGTAATCCTTCCCTATCCGTAGGCCATTTCTGAAACGTGTCCAATCGACGGGCACAATCACAATAGTCAGGTAAGAAGACTGGAAAATGGTAGGGTTTGAACTTGGAGTTCTCATCGGGTTTCTCACTCGATTCTTGCTGTTTCGAAGTCATCCTTCTGGTGGGTGGCTATCCTCTTACAACCAATGTTTTATACCAACGTGTCCATACGGCAAAGTAAAGTGGTTGGGTAGTCGCACTCACTTCTGGTACACGATTTGATAGACTTTTTCCAAGGGTCCACTGACGATGTGGTGAGTGGGTAAACGTACAATCTTGTTCGGTTGATAGGTGGTCACTTTAAAGTGTTGATCTTTTCCAGACTGCAAGGCTTTTTTCAGTAACCCAAAGTTCACCACTCGACTGGTACGATAATTCAGAGTCAATCCTTTCACTTTGCACGTCGTGTGCACTTCTCCTTGTTTGTCCCGGTATTCGTAGCCGTAATTTTTGGGATCGCCACTGACGAAACTTAGAATCTTGTCGTCGGGATGCTCGTCTGTCCAGGCTCCTAAACGGTCTCCTTCCATGTCAGGGTGCTGTTGACTCGGGTGATGGATGTAAATGCAACTGTCCGTGTCAAAGTACAGGACGCGTTCCCCTAACAGTTCTAAAGCTTCGTACAATTTTAAGCGAGCATGGGCTGTCACGTAAGCCGCAATGATGACATTTCCAAAGGGGTCGTCTTGTACAAAGTCCAAATCTTCTTCGTAATTGACCAAGATCAAATCCTCGCGAACGACATCCACGTGTTTCATGAATTTGGTTTTGTTGTGAATCATCTGAAAGTAGCGGGAAGGTTCTGTCAAATATTCCGTCTTGGGTAAACACGGTCGTTGTGCCATTTTTCCCCACAAGCAATTTAACATCACTTTGGCAAACGATCGCCTGCCTTCGTTTTTCTCGATGTGATCTAAAGTGATGCCTTCTTGTTCATAGTATTTCTCTTTGAATGTCTCTTCGTCTTCGGGAGTGTGACACCAGGAAGGATAGCCGCTGGCTTCTTGCTTCAGTTTCAAAAAGGCATCCACGTAGTCGGCGAAAATGCCTTTCTGAGTGGGATCACCCTTGTGGTATTGTTGTGTCTTGGGAAAGTGGCAAATTTCGTACACTTCTAACAGATGGTATCCCATGTCCAGAGCTTTGAACAATTCTACGCTGACCCAGGTTCCCGTCAAGGCCCGTTCTTCCTGGGTGTGCTGACAAGGCTGATCTTGGTTGCACGTTTCGGCACAAGTACGGCACAAAGGAAACATCAGTTTGCCTTGGCAATGGTGAGGTAACACGGGATGGTACAAGTCCGTGGGAGGCAAAACTTTACACTTGATCAGACCTTCGTATTGTCGAATGTTTTTCAGGTCGATGTGTTCCGTGAACAATTGTGTGTGCCCTACAGGAAAGCGACAATATTTGCATACGTAGGGATACAGCGAACACACGTCCAAGTATTTGATTTCTTCTCCTTTCGCTTCGTCGGCTTGGTACAGCAAACAGATGGCATTGGTCCTTCCTCCGTACAAACTATCCCTCGGGTTCAGCGGGTCCATGAACTGGTAACTTTCCACGAGGCGTTTAAACTCGGGATCGGTTTTCAAACGGTGATCGTATTCGTGTTCCCACATTTCCACCACTTGGTATCCTTCCTGTTCTAACTTTAGGCGTCGCTGACAAGTGGCCTGGTACAAATCTTCCATGGTTCGTTGTAAAAACTGATTTTCAGTGCCACGGTCAGGATAACAGACGGGACATCCGTGAAATAAGCAACCGTTAAACTCGTACACGATCTTGGGGTTTTCTAAGTCCCAGCCATCGACCGAATGAGTTCCGATGGTCTTTTCGCCCCCTCCGTTGCGGGCATGCTGAATCCACTTATCTTCCTTGTCACACAAGTAATGTAACCAGCGTAGGGCTTTGACCGAGTATTGACGTTTGACATAGTGGGTCGTTTGAGGACTGATGACATCTACGGTGTTTTCAGGCATGAATCGTTGGTGGTACACTAAGGAACACACTTTGGCAATGGTGCAAGCTTCCTTCAAAGGATCGACCCCTCCGTGTTCCATGAACAGTTCTCGAAATTTTCCACAGCATCGTCGTAAAATTTCCACGTCGGAACGACAATACTTTAGCATTTCTTCCTGAAAGTCGAAAGGTTCGGAGGCGTGAGCTTGGTACCAAGCGTAGAAAGCTTCTCGTTGCTCGGTACGCATGTTGTCGGGGTCGTAATAGTGAGCCTCAGGTAAATGGGGTAGAACGGCGTGTTGATTGGCTTCCGTATTGAAAAAGTGTGGAAAGTACCCTTTAGCCATTTCTGTCATTCCAAACGTTTTAGGCATTCGACTCAAAGGCATGGCCAAATAGCTCATCGAATCTTTAAACTGTACTTGTCCCACTTGCATGAAAATGATTTTGGCTCCGTTCAAAGTCACTTTAGGACGTTCGGTGCCATGTTCCGTATAGTATCTGAGAAGAAACTGTCCATCGTATCCGGAGAAATTGTGAGCCATCACTGTGGCATGACGATGACAATCTCCGTAACGTTCGATGTCCTCTTGGCTCCACGTCTTGTCGATGGGGTCTAAGACCCATCGGGCGAAATCGGCTAGTGTGTTCGGTCCTCGAAAGATTTTTTCACGTCCTCCAGGAATCTTGCTGCAGTGAGGGCAATGACTGAAGATAGGTTCTTGAATGCACTTCTCGCACGCTCGATGAGCCACGCAGAAATTAGGAATGTGAATACCGGTCTCTTGCATGCATTCGAAATCAAAAAAGATGAAATTGCCTTTCTTCTTGTGACCGTCCTCTTTCTTTGGTGGGGGATGGTATTTTTGCACGTAGCATTGGTGTTCCAAGTCTACGATGTGGTGACAAATGTGACATTTTTTCTTTCCTGAACATACGTGTGCCTTGGCATTATTGGTACATATGCCTTGTCCACACGTAGGGCACAATCTCAGGAGTTGACAAGCACATTTCTGCTGTGAACCTTGCATCTTCAGATGTTGTTGGTAACAGGCAGGGCTGACAAACGTGCGCAGACAAGCAGGACAATGTACTCTTTCTTGTCCTTCGCTCAGACAGGGTGGAGAGGCCAAACATCCTGAGCATTTCCATCCGCAATGTTTGTGTTGCTCTCGATTATTATAACCATAGTCACATTTCTCACAGTAATAACCGTATCCCAGGAATGCAGTGATACTGGTAATCCTATCGAAATGGTCATCGTGATAATAGACATGAATGTATTTTCCGTCCTTAAAGTCTTTCCCTCGAAACAACAGAGGTCCGCGCACTTCTTGAGGGTGCACTTTCAAGGTGTATAGTGGAGCTAGGACATCTTGCAATTTTTGCATTTCAGGAATGCCACAGGGTGTGTCTTTGGACAGTCCGGCTTGCTGCAACAGGAGTTCTGCTTCACTTCGTTGTTTGGCTCGGTCCGATTGTCGAATAGTTTTCCAGGCTCTTTTCCATTCTGTCGTGTCGTTCCTGTTGGCATAGGTTCGTCCCACCACAATGGCTCGGGCTAAACACATCTGGTCTTGAGAATTGTGAATTTGGACGAGGCTACGCTTAATGCTGCGAAGCTCGTTCACCAATAACACCTTACTGCGTTGTCCGGTCCCTTGAGGAGGAGAGACGTGGGTCATGTCCAGTGTGGCTTTTCCATCGGTGATGTCAAACTGGTCATTGGATTGTTGCACGTGTTGAATCTTGTCCATGACTTTGGAAGCAGTTAGTTCTGAGGGTCTGCTAAACTCGATCCAAACAGGGCATTTCAAACCGTCGTGTTGTATGGAAAGTCTCAAGCGATCGTCTTCTTTGGGTTGACATTGTCGCTTGAGTGCGGTGAGCAAAGAATCCCACACCCCAGTAATGAACCCTTCTGCTTTCTCTAACGGTACTTCAGCCTTGAAATCTTTAAACTTCACTGTGTATTTGTAAGCCGTCGTTCTAAATTTTCTAGAGGAGCGCTTTTCCGTCTCTCGAATGGAATAGTACTTTTCAGGGTTGACTAAGGGTGGTGAACTTTGTTTAGAGGGTTCGGATTCTGGTTCACTCATGTCCTCTTCAAAATCACTGGCATGAATTTGTGCCAAGACTTCAGCCCTGGTACGAGGTGATAGATCACGTTTCTGCCTCTTACTTTCTTCTTCTTTCTTCTCGAATGCATAGGATCGTTTCATCTTGAGTGAAAAACGTCACATGACTCAAGTTTAAACACCATAGACTAATTTATAGTCATGGCAGACCAGGGTATATAAAAGGGTGTGTGTCTTGTCCTTTCACTATTCATTTCACTCTCTAACCGAGCACAACGATGGAAGAGACTAGCCAAATCGAACGTTTCATCAGAGCTTTGCGAGGGGTCATTAGAAAATTCTCTTCAGACCAGCCGACAGACTACTCTCCTTCCTTTCGAGATAAAAGTCAAGATGCTTGCTATATCTGTCAGAAGAAAGGGCATTGGTCTTCAGAGTGTCCAGACCATCAAAAAAGAAAAAAAGGGGCTAGAAAAGACAAAAGTCAAGATACCTGTTATTATTGTCAAGAAAAAGGAAATTGGTCTCCAGATTGCCCAAAAAAGAAACAAGAGGAGTCAGAAGAAAAGAGGGATTCTTCAGAAGAAGAGTGGGATTCTTCAGAGGAAGAAAGCAGCCAGGTAAAGAAAAGAAACAGGAGAAGAAAAGAAGAAGGGAGGAAAGTGAGGAGGAAGAGGAGGAAAAGATTGTAACGGTGAAGAAATTGAAAAAACAGAGAGACTAAACAATGAGACAGAAGAAGTGTATGAACTTTTTAAAGAGCTCTGTTGTGAATTGTGAATTGGATTGTAACTATTGATAAAAGAATAAATTAATTATATAAGGTAAGTGTCTTTGAGTTTTGATTTTAAATAAGAAGCTACACTCACGCACTCATATACACGTGCTATAGGGGTAAAATGGGTTTTTTTTGTTGATTTTTGAGTTATTGGCAATTGAAAGTTGATCTCTTTTCGAGAGACGTGGGTGGCCCTGAAAAGGGCCTTTGGTTTTTGGTGTAGGAGTGAAATTAAGCAATCAACTTTAACTGCCTTAAGCCTTTGCCACCGCCAAGGCCTACTTCTGGACTGCGTAATGTTGATGATGATTGGGTTGAAATCACTAAGGGTGGTACGGTAGGCTTAGTCACAGGATTGACGTGTTTAGCTCGGGAAGGTCGTATTCTCTTCGGTCGTAATAAAGAAGTCTGATACATTTGTTTCAGACTTCTTAACTCCGCTAAAATGTCCAACAGTACCGTGACCGTTTGATTTTCACCCTCTTGTTTCTTTGCTGCTACTTCTTCTTGTTGTTTTTTTCTTACCTCTTCTTCTTGCTGCTGTTGCTGTAGGAGAAAAGCTTGTTCCGCTTCCTTTTGTCGTTGTATAAATTTCTCCAATTCTTCTTTCTGTCTCTGTCTAAAATTCTCCACTTGCGGTAATGAAGAAGGTAACGAAGGTTCCGGAACAAATTCTTGCGAGGAAGAAAATCCACAAAATCCCAATTTACCTCTTCTGAAATTAAGTCCGGGTTCCCTTGGGCGGTCTCCACTGCTGGTGCACCCCAATGGATCGTTTTCTGAGTTTCCGTCATGTTGAATCACTGTCGCATAGATTGACTGCACACCAGGCGCTAGCGAATCTATATAGACCACGTGACGTCACAGACTGCTCTCTTCGGATTGGATGCTGGCTGACTGAATTTTGTAACGCGTGTTTGGATTGGTGAATGAACTCAATCTGTTTCAATCCTTCCTCTGCCTATAAATAAGCGCAGTTCACTGCATTGATTCACCTGTTCTCGTCGCCTCAAGATGTGGACCACAGTTGAATCATCCACCCTTGTGTCTTCAATGATGTTTAGGACGGACATGCTAATGTATGTCCGATCCAAGTGGACCGTTGTCCACAGGACAGACACCAGTCTGTGGATACGTAGGATCTACGTAGAAAGACAAGGATGCCTCAGAAGAGTGCTGATTTACGGTCCTGCAGTGAGGCGCAGCCTAAGGACAAGAAGAAGACCAATGCGGTGCCCCTTATGTAAATGGATACATTAACATAAACCCAAAGGCCCTTTTCAGGGCCACTCATAGGTCTCGAAAAGAGATTGACTTTCCATTGCCTACCCCATTTTTTTATTTTTTATTTTTTTTTAATTTTTTTAAAAAAATCCCATGTTAAATTTCCCTTGACGCTATACAGTCCCACCCTGTTTAAATTCCTTTGACACTATACAGACCCAAAATCTATTCCCATGTTCAATTTCCCTTGAGGCTATACAGTCCCACCCATGTTAATTTCCCCTTGAGGCTATACAGTCCCACCCATGTTAATTTCCCCTTGAGGCTATACAGTCCCAAAATCTATTTCCATGTTAATTCCCCTTGAGGCTATATAGTCCCAGGGGTTTCCGTAATGTTAAATTTCCCATTGAGGCTATATGGTCCCGGGGGGGTCTGTAATGCTAATTCCCACTGAGGCTATATTGTCCCACTTCACTACTGTTTTGCGCAGTAGCTAGATTTATTATTTATGTTTTGAGAAAGAATAGTCATTACTTGCCTTAATACTGGAGACGTACAGGTGTTTTATGTTGTGACCAGTTCCTTGGGCTAATTATTTTATTTTTCGTCAAATTATTTGGATTCCAAGAGATTATTTTTCCCTGGAAATACTTGTGCTTTAAATTAATTCTTCGACAAGGACAATTATCGAAAATTAAAATGAATTCAAACACTGGAATATTATTGTATGTGATTCAACAAAGAACGTTTGACACATCATTCCGACGCTGACCACAGCATAAGTCATCGCCTTCCATTTTGAATTTCATCGGGATTCGAACTCTGTTCATTAGGACATTTTATTACTAGGAATTCTCTTTTATAATTCTTGGATTATTTTTGGATTCGATTCGTAAAACCGTAAGTTCTTTTCCTCATTTTACCTTGTTTTCTTGGGAAATAAATTATTTATTAAATTTTACAAAGCTTGTTGTCTTCACTCTTTTCTTGTTACTGTTTGAAACATCCTAAACACGTAGCAACCTCAAATGTTGTTTTATGTTTTCAGAGGTTTCCTTCATACGGACTGCATGACCAACTGGAATCGACTCGTCTTCAATGACAAAATGAACAATCTCCACTCATCTGGATCATGATCGTTGTTTAGGGCAGCCACCACACTATCGATAGTTTTGCAGGCTACAAGTTCACCTTCTGTGAAGAAGAGTTAGACGAGATCGTTTTGACGGTCACGGAACACTGAAAACCTCACATCACCTGCCAGGAGATTCCACTGTTGTAGTCTGGAGCCCAAAATCTCTGCCTTACTCTTAGATAGTTCAAAATCCATGACAAGATCATTCTGTTCACCTTGTGTTTCAGAGAAGGAAGATGGGAGAAAATATGGGTCATGTGACATTAATGGATCAGGACTAGAAATTTCATCCTCATCCTCTTCATCGTCTGGCTCATGTGAGAATGATTTGGGTGCATCAGGAACAGGCAGCCCTTCACCGTGGGATACTGGGCATAAAGCTAATAGAATGTTTGAATAATGCACAGTCCACTTTTTCTTCTTTGACACAACCTTCCGAACTGGAGGCACCATGCAGAAGCAACGATTGCTGATATAATATGTTGGCTCTCTCCAAATCAATTGCGCAGCAAACGGCATAAATTTCCTTTTCTTGTTAAACCACTGGCGAAGATTTGTTGCACAAGTGTTGCAGCATATGTGTGGGGCCCACCTCCTGTCCTGATCATATTTATTCCAGCCAAAATAAAGATGGTAGGTTGTCTTCTCATAGTGTGATGCAAAAGTCACTTCACCACAAACATAGTCTAAATTATCTGCATTTTTTACGCAAGTACGAGGAATCGCTGCTCACTTTGTTTTAAAAAGAAATGTGTTCCTTTACAAACTTAAAAACCGACGAATAAGAAAACACGACACTTTATGATTTCTGGAGCTGATATAGGGTAATTTGTTCAGCAGAGTTATGTAAGATTATTTATTATAATTTAATCCATAACTTCTATGAATAAAATGATGCCATTCTTATCATGTACCAGCTTCAGATTGCATCATTCATTGGTTTGCCTCAAAAGCCAGTACTGTCCAAACCCAATCATAGATTTATTCATAGATCCAGTCAAAGATGTATTTTAATGATTTCTAGTTTAAATTGACATCCCTTCCCTTTATAACTCACTTATCCTCCGCCATTCCCAGGTCAAGTGTCGTATAAACAGACCCAGTATCATACCTTTAAACCTAGAGCCAATCAACAAATTTTAGCAATATTTTTATTCTCAGTGATTTCGGAAACATTTTGGCTGTACAACAGTGTTATTTGCCCTTTAATGCCGATCTATCCATGTTGACGTTCTTTTGGACCATGGCAACTATTTCTCCGAGACAAACATGCCGGCGCAGTAATTTATATAAAATCATTCATGTTTTTGACCAGAAATTTATTCGCACAGAGAAATCGCGGTTTATTCGGACCACCTGGACTACTAACTACTACTGACGGAAAATTTTCAAGCAACAATATAGTTCGAGGCATTAACAAATTTTCCGTAAATGATTGTTTCTTAACTAGGAGGTAGAATGGTAGATATTGGAATCCATTCCAGGTATGATCCGCAGGATTGACCTCGAATTTGTGAATCTTTTATAACCTATCATTCAGTCAAAGTATATTAGAATAAAAAGCCACAAGATTTTTTGATTGGCAGATACCAGAGACATTAATCTGTAGGCGTATAGTCCGTTACTTGATCTGTGTCAATATCGTTATTAATTGGGTGAGTGCTATATAGAGAAAATCTTTTTTGTGAGGGTACCAAATCCTTTGTATAATACTGTGATCATGTCTGGCATAGGCGGGTGAAAGACTATTCCATTTATCAGAGTGGGTCGGGAAGTGAGCATGAATATTTTTCGAAAATATAATTCTGGCCTCCAAATAGCTCTTGTTCTTCTGTGTAGTATGAATTAACAGCAATAAAACGTAAATGATTTTAACATTTCATAAATTATTTATTTTGATCAAATTTCAATGAAATGAAATCATTAATTTATCTTCAGTTGTAAATTAATACGTTAGCGTTGACGTAACTAAAAAAACACGTGATAACCTTGTGTACTATTTGTAATCTAAAATATTTATATCTCCATTTATCTTGTTGAAATATATTGCATTTCTTAAACCTTTGATATTCAGTGCTTGTTAACATTGTTACTGATAATGTCTTGTACATATCTGTCTCGGCTTGCACCAGGAAGAACCGTCGTTACCATCATGTATTATTATGCCTCAAAAGCAAGTACTGTCCAAGCCCAGTCATAGATTTATTAATAGATCCAGTCAAAGATGTATTTTATTCATTTCTGGTTTAAATTAAGATCCCTTCCCTTTATAAATCACTTGTCTCTTCCGCTATTCCCAAGTCAAGGGTCGTATACACTTATAGTTATTCATATCTTTAAACCAAAAGCCAATCAACAATTTTTAGCATTATTTTCGTAAATCAGTGACCCAGATATAGTAACGTTTGACTACATTTATTTCAAAACCATTTTGGCTGTAGACCAATGTTTTCTGCTCTTTATGCCGAATTATCCATTTTTGACGTTTCTTTTTGGACCATTGCAGCTATTTCTGCGAGACAAACACGCCGGCGCAGGTATTTATGGAAAATCATGCTTGTTTTTCATCAGACATTTCTCCGCACAGAGAAATCGCAATTTATTAGGACCACTCAATCTCGTTATTAAGTGGGTGAGTGCTATATAGAGAAAAGCCTTTTTTGTGAGGGCATACTAATATGATAATGTCTGGCGTGAACGACTACTTTATTTCTCATTGGATCAGGAAGTGAGCTGTAAAATATTTCGAAAATATAATTCTGGCCTCCAAACAGTTTGAGAAAAATATTCTGGTTCTCCTGTGAGCATAAATTAACAGCAATGTAATGTAAATGATTTTAACATATCATACATTTTTTATTGAGATCAAATTTCAAATAACTTAGCAAGTTAACACTGACTGAGCTATAAAAAAGCACGTGATAACCTTGTGTACTATTTGCGACCTAAAATATTTGTATCTCCATTTTTCTTGTTGAAATATACTGCATTTCTTAAACCGTTGCTATTCAGTGCTTGTTAACACTGTTATTGATAATGTCTTGTGCAGATCTGTCTCGGCTTGCACCAGGAATAACCGTCGTTACCACATGTAATGCCATAATTCCATTTCCAGCTTTAACTCATCCAGTACAGACACGATCAGTCATAAATTAGGACATTCATAGATCGCTAAATCAGTTACTAAATTTTACTTAATACTTTAATTCTTCGCTATTGACTGATTTTTGCAATACAGGTAACTATGTTTATATATGTATGTGTATATATTAGGAAGCAAACTTCATAGTTTTACCTAACTCAGTTATGGTAAATCATGAATCTTAATTTAGCAAGAAGAATGTTTGTTTACAAGTTTCTTGCAAGACAATGTATTGCCAAGATTAAGGATGAGATTAGGAAAACATGAAAATAGTTTAAAATGTACACAATTTTCTGTTCTTGTTTCAGGTTTTTGTGCCTTTGTCTTGATATATTAGTGCTAGATCGTGTGAATTCGAGGTAACTGTAGCAAAACAGTAGGTAAAATAAATCTTTTTTTAATCTTTTGCGTTTATAATTGTTCTTAATTTGTGTTGCCCACCTCAAGAAATGGATTGATAGACTTCGATAGGGCTTAATCATTTTTTTTTTTTGAGTTCTAGCACAGTGTTTGTCATATTTGCAGCTAATGTATTTTCTCAGTCCTAAAGTGTTTCCGGTTTACTTGAAAACATTATATAATTTCAATAATCATAGATTGCCTCCTAATAATTGGAATTATGTTATACAGTCTCCAAATAATTTGGCAGTAATACAAAAAAAAGAAACAGAAAAGAAAAAAGAAAGGCTTTAAAATAAAGGTAACAGGACAGAAAATGGTTAAAGAATCGTCCAATATATAAGGAGACACTATAGCAAGTGCAATTATCCCTTCAAGGATGAGTAGAGAGAGAAATTTCCAGGTGCCCTCTGACAGAAGGGGTTCTAGAGAGAACTTCCTATTACTGTGACAATAGTGTGTGTGTGTGTGTGTGTGTGTGTGTGTGTGTTGGATTTATAACGTCGCTTTTAAAAATATTCAGTCATATCACGACGATATCTGAAGTGTGACAGTTTATGGTGGTGTCTAGCAATGGGGCATGTTGCTTGTTCTATTTCAAAAGATTATTGAAAATCCTTTCTTATTTCTAAACATGACGTGCCAGGGAATTTGAGAATAAGAATCACGTTTTTAGCATGGCTTGTTATGGTAGGTAAAATCTTGTAAATAAATTTCTGCATCTCATCAGGTGGTCGAAGGTTTTGAGGGAAGTTAGATTTTTTTTCGAGAAGCCCGAAAAGTTCCTATGTAAAATACAGAAGTGACCCTTCCAGAAATTAGGGAGGCCCATGGCGTTGGGCTATCGAATTTTTTTACACTAACTATTTGCAGAAAAAGAGCAAAGAGTTACAGCTTCACAAATTGAACTTTCTTACCCTAAAATATTTCATAAGCAGGAAATTTTAACAAGACAATGAAACCATTGACGTGAAATCGACCAGAGAGTAAAACAATCACGAGATATTAAACAAAAAAGTAGTGGAAAAATGAAAATTTAAAGTTTGTAAAATACAATTTGATAAAGTATTTTTAAAAAGCACAGAGCAATGAAACATTGCAAAATAATTTTTAGGGTTGGGTATATTAAATCTTATTCATGTTTATAGAAACTTTGGTGAACCTTGAAAGGGCCCGTGGCGAGAGGGGGGATTAAGAAAGGTCTAGAACGTCATGCACACACACACACACACACACACACACACACACACACACACACATGCAAACACGGGTCAGTTAGTGAAATATCCAAGGACCAAGCCTTTTGCTGTCGAATTTAACCCTTACAAACAAAACGGATACCCAATGAATAGGCGGGCCTGGCTTCTGTTCCGTATGTCAAGGGATTTTCCAGGTACGCTCGGTAAGTGTAAGTATCCATGCTGCTGGTGACCAGTTTGTATTTCAAATACAATTCCACCTCGCTGAACAAGGAATGCATGCAATTGTTGACGGTAGCTACTGCATCATCGTCGGCTAGGTTAGTGTTGGGTGGTTTGTTGACTTTCACTTTCAAGTACAAGAAACTGCTATTCAGATAGATGCAGTCTTCGGACTGTCCTTTGATTTCAAACTCTATGGGAACGAAATCCGCCAAAGAGCAGACGGGATAAAATTCGACCCACTGAGATTCTTGCATCGTCATCATGGTTGGTGGCATAGCAAACAGATCCAGTTCTGACTTGGAACAGGCGCAAGACTCTCGGTACATCGTTTTCTTTCTTTCTTTTTCTAACTGTTGTTTAATATTCAAAAAAGTCTAAGTCTCGGACGGTTCTTCTCTTCTTCGGCTTTCTAGCTTTTTGAGTGTGAAAGTCTCAGAAGAGAGTTTTTCGTTGTCCGTTTCTGCCTTGTCCTCGCTGTGGCGTCAGGGAAGCAGGAATGCCTGACTCACCCGTGTGCAGGGCATTTATAGGCGTTTCTCGTCGGCCCAAAATGTCCTTACCCGTTTGAAGCAAGATACTTTTGCCTGCTCTCAAAAAAGCTTCTTTGTTTTTTTTTATCAATGATGACATCTTTGAAAAATTATTTGCCATGCGTCAACGTGGCATCTTTCAAGGCGTACAATCCTTGTGTCACCATCGATTTCAACACGGACACCACAGAACGAAACGCTGATTTCAACATACCTCCTAAATCATTTCATCGCTGTCGAGCGACTCCTCGGTACAGACGATACATGACTTACGAGTCGTTAGAAAATCGTATTCGAATATGGAGTTCCGCCGCGACTTTCCCTTTGGAGAATGGAATATTTTGTCCAGATATTTTATAGCAATGTTGACAGTGTCGAAATACGACTTACTGACGGGCAGATAATGAAAATGTACAAATCTGCGGTGACAGTAATAGGTGTTTCCATCTTCCTCGTCAGTTATCGTGCCAGAATCCACTTTGAAAGGAGCAACAGGCAGCAACGGTACGGAGCAGTGTCCCACAACGTTGTAATTCACCACATCGGAATACACAAAGATCAAACTGAGACCTTGGTTTAATTCTACTAGGAATCAAAACGCCATGTAAAACTCCATGTAAATGCTAATGTTGATCTTCGGGCTAAAATTCTCTGTTACCAACTCTCGATGTCCGACCATAATTTCAAACAAACTATCATTAAACCTGATGGACAACGTTTCCGTATCCTGAAATTTCATCAGTAGGGGACAAGCGACATTATGGTACTCAGTCTTAACACATTTGTGCCTCTGTTGGTGGGTTTCCCAAACGCTGTCTCGAACATGACAGCAATTGTGTCCACCAAATGTTGACCACTAAAATAATAGCCTGACGGAAGTTTTAAAGTGTAGATGGTTAATGGTGGTTTGCTTGTTGGCTTTGTGTCACCTGAAAAACCGATTTTATTCCTATCTTCTTGCAATACGAAGTTCTGGATTTAAACGTAAAATGTGCGTGTTTTTTTTATTTATGTAGGGTGAATGATTTCCACCAAAGCCTGAGGTAATAAGGCCGTAAAACAGCATAAAGTGTTGCAGGGAAACACCTCTATGGAACTATCGCTGTGTAAGGTTAAGTAAAAGTGTTTGTTGTTGTTCGCAATTCCAGAGTTCTGATGGGGTCACTCGAAGTCAGAGAAGTGTCTAAAAGAGGATTATTTTGGTAGTTGTTGTTGTTGGAGTGGTGACCGGCGTTTGGCACAAGACTCACGGTGGTTCCGTTCGATGAGTATTTCAGGGAAGGATTGTGAAGACGGTAACCGATGAAACTGCTCAGTAAAATACTCCACAATCGTTTGCCTACATGTTGCAAACTCAGATTGGTAATAGCTGCACCGATGACACGATACGTCACAAAGGTTTGTCAAGATAAGTTGATTTACGTTTTAGGCACACGTTCTCCACACCACACCAACAAGGGTTGCTTCTGTAGATCTTGCAAAGAAGAACTCGATGAAGGGGTGGTCACTGCGGTTGTAGCGGTTGAGGCTGTGTGGAAGAGCATGCTGGTCACTTCTTTTTATAGTCGACGACCTGATAAGCGTCGATCCAAGAATCAAAAATGAGAGGATATCCCTTCCAACGCACTTTGACTTCTTTGACCCCGACGTTTTCCCACTTTTCGGGTTCTTCGTTCGAGAATGCTTTCGATGTCGTACGCTTCGTATTCTTTTTTGGTCACGCGTTGTACCTCGGGCAAGTAAAATGTTCCACGTCTTCCAATTTATAGACGGCAGGATAAACGCCACGCACTCGTCCAGTAACACGAAACAACTCAGTGGTCTAGTTGGGTAAGTAACAATTGTCGAAAGTGCGTTTGCTTTTGCCAATTTGCACCCAATCTCTTGCTGCCAACACTCCACCTTTCTTGTGGACAGCAACCGCTGCGGACGTACCAAACAGGCGCTCAAACACGAGCACTTAATTGTCGGGATTCATCTCTTGTGGTGGTACATCCATTGCTTCGATTGTAAGATTGGTTGTACGCTTGAACCAAATGAGGTAATATAACGATGTACTTGTGAGTGTCTTGATGCGTAAAATATTTCCACATGCTTTCTTTCAAGGATCGTTGAAAACGTTTCACGACGTTGGCTTAGGTTTCGGGATTCTCGGTGGTGAGAAAATGAATGTAACTTTTCTTTAATTCTTTTTTTGGAAAGCTTGGTTCTGAAATTCGGTGCCTTTGTCGGTTGGCCATTGAAGTGGGTGACGACAACTTTGTTTCAACACCAGTTGAAGGGCTCACACTAACTCACTTCTCGATTTGACACAAAACAAATATTTATAGTCACGATTGAAAGTGGCCAAATGAGAAACATCGGCTAAATCGGCTTGCCATCTATGATTGATGCCCTCCACTTGGGTGCGACTTCTGGAAAATTTTCGTTGAATGGGTTTATGTAAAGTGTACGTGGCTTGTTCTTGTAACCATCATTGCACTTGAAGTAAACGTAGACTTTTCAGTCGAAATTTTGCAGCACGATAGAATTACTGAACTCCTCTGTAATCTGCAATAAGGGGTGGATCACAGTAAATGCTGGTTAACACTTACTCCATTTTTTAATAAGTCACTATTCGCTGATGATACTTTGGATGGGGCGAAATGGTGGTTTGGAAACGGCTTTACGTTTCCGACGTGCCACGGGAGTAGACGCGAGGGTAGTGGTGGCGGTGGGGGTGGTAATGGGACGGCTTTGGTCTTGTTTTATTTTGCCACTTCTGATTTCTCTTCTTTCTTTCTGACCTCTGTCGACGGAGGAGTGGACATCATCCTTTTAACGCAGGCTTTAAGTTCTTTTCATTGGTGAGTGGGGGAAGGGGTAAAAAAGGATGCTGCAATCTTACTAGGAATGGGAACTGCTGACGGTGTTTGAGAAATGTATCTTACCTGTTCTTCCTCATGCATTCGTGGAGTCTATCTTGACTGCTGAGGGTGGTGGTGATGATGGACTTGTCAGTGAATTATTATCTTTCATAGTGGGCAGAGTTGTTTCGTCTAAAGCTTTCATATATATTCCATACAGCAAGGGTCCTAACACCATGGGCAAAATTCCTCCGCGTTGTACCAACATCTTTTGCTTTTGACCAATGGGTATTGTCTTTTGAACCATTTGGCAAAGAACGTGACGATGTTTGGCTAAGCATTTTTTCTGGTGCCTTTCAAGGCGTTCAAACAACATTCGCACATGGTATCGATGACGTCTTTGGAGCTTTTTTTTTTTCTCGCATGGGTGGAGGCGCTTTGGACACGACCGACAGCTTGTCACCATGTTTGACTAAACGAGGAGGCAGTTCTTTCTTTTTCTTCCCTTTGGGGTTAGAAGAGGAATGGCTTCTAGAGGGTGATATATCTTTGGGTGTTCAGAAGCACAAAACACAGATTACCATTCTTTGCCTCGTGTCTTTTTTATACTGTAATGCGTCGTTACTGATTGTTTTTACGTTTATCAAGTTGATGACAGGCATCACACGTCGTGGAGGAGTTCGCAACGGACTAAATCGGAACAGTTGTTGATTGGACAAATCCAGTAAACTCTGTAACATGCCCGATCTCTCTAGGACTTTGATTTTGGGACCAGGTAGTTTGTGAGCAGCTGCCACTGCAGCTAAAGAGGCGGAGGGTGTCGCCGCTGGAGGAGAAGTTTTTTGAGACGCCGGTTTCTATTATTTCATCAAATGAGGAAGAACGGGTGTCAAGTTGGTTTTGGCAGGCATCACCAAAAACGGAGAAGTGGAAGAACCTGAGACTACTGAAGACGCGGATACCGTCGCTTCTGGTTGTGGTCTGCGAATGTAAAGTTGCGTCTTGGCAGAAGTATCTCTCTTGCGGGTATAAGCTGTTTTCGGTGGGGGGTGGGGGGGTCTGGTGACTATTCTTTTTCTTTTTCTGTGGGCCTTTCTTTTACTGGAACTGTGATCTGGTCTTGACAGTGTTGATATTTATTTTCTTTTGGGTTCGTTTGGCTTTTTAGGGAGTGGCTTTTGTTTGTGGGGGAGACCGTTGGGGCCATTGGGATCCCATTTTAAGAGGGAGCGAATGATCACATCTCCTAGGGAACCGCTAACTCCAGGTTTCAAAATGATTTGCTTTTTGGTTTGAGGGTCAATGCGGTGATCAGCAAGTTGCGTCAAGGCTTTGTTTCTGCCAAAACAAACGCTTGGTTTATTGCGGAATGTAAATGATACCTTGCAGTAATTGACGTGCTGTCACCTTAAACCATCGTAAGACTTCTTTGATACTGCTTCTATTACACGAGCACGTATTTGTTTTTGTTTTTTTTGTTTTGTTTTTTTCGCGACTGATGCCATACAACGCACGAATCAGTTTGTCGGGCAGGTGAGACTGAAGAGACGTCATGTTGACGCTGTGTCGGACAAACCTAAAGTGTCAGAGGTTTTTATAGTTTTAGTTAAGTCGAAGAAAGGGATGTGTACACGACAGGCCCTCCGTCTTGGTACCAGTGGTTGAACAGATGGGTACGAAATAGAAAATAATCGGGGTGGTGGGTTTTAAATCCATGAGTAAATAGGCGTTTGGGGTTTGAGTGGCATCGTCGTACGCATGAGTCAGCCAAGGCGTTCCTAACTGATTGACTAAGACTTGCACTTGTGACTTATCTCTAGGGCTTCTAAACAAGACCACGTAATGAGCATTGAGACTGATGTGATGTAAATTACACTGGCATTACGATGATGCCCTTTGCGCGTAAACCACAGTTTAATTTCTTCTTCGTCTTCTCCTAACATGTCGTCGAAAAGGACCTAATGGGTTTGATTGGGGTAAGACACGATTCCGTCGTCTTCGCTAGGAATGCCATCCACAAACACGATGAAATCGCCTTGACTTTCTCGCAAGAGGCTGTAAGCCGATTGCCAATCTTTGTAACACCACACGATTGATTGAGGTGGACAATCGATCAAATGATGTTTATGTTCGATCAAGCGTTTGACAAATTTGGTGTTGTCTGAACCGCTAGGTCCGGCAATTAACATGTTAAAGGGATGACAAAGATACAAGGCCTCCCAACTGGCACATCTAAGTGTTCATCGATGACTTTGAAAGTGGAGGAAGAGGGAGCAGAGACAACAGAGGTAGCCATAGAAGTGTAGGAATGTCACTACTTTTGACACAAAGATAAACAAGACAACAGTTTTTATATTTTTATCAGGACCCTTTTATCGATTTTTTTTAAAATGGAACAACACCAAAGACAAAAATATATAAAAGCCAAATCGCTAAGTACAACGAGAATATACACCTCAAAATGATCAAAGTGGAATATAAACAAGTGTCTGTACAACACGTTGTTGGTAACCAAGGTGTCCTAGGGACAGTATGTAATGTTCTTACAGTATCTACATTGAGTACAGCCACACAGATGTCCTCCCAGAACGGTCTTTCGGGAAAACTCATGACAGTCCTGTCCTGAAGGGAGTGGTTTTCTTCGGTTCTCCCTTTGTCGGGTTCTGTTTCTTCTGACACTGTAACTAACACAGGTTTAAACGTTAATATTTTCACTGGACGTTTAAATTGAGGATCACAACTCTTGGGCATAATTGGCCACTTCTTTGGTCCAAGCCTCGAAACCCCAACGTTTCCAGTCACGTACATCTGTCCAGTGAGGGTGTAAGTCACAAACTACACACACATCGTTGTACGCATCTTCAGTACCTAAAAGTTGACAAATCTTTTGTTTCCGTATACGTCGAGAAGTATCCAAAGCTTTTAACCAAATGCGTCTCGCGAGGACATTTAATGGAACCACTTTCATGTTTTATTTGGTGGTAAGTACTGTTTGTAAAGAGTCCACAAGGAATCGGCTGGTAAACGAAATCCCAGAAAGCAAGTCACCAAGACAGACACCACACGATAACATGAATTAAATGGAGACAGTTCATGTAATCATCCACCATTTGAATACTCTCATTAATTTCCTTCCACGGAATTTGTTGTATCACCACTGATAAAGGTCGTGGGATGGTAGCCCGTTTTAAATGTTCTCTTGTCAACTATCCATGATCATGTCAGTCATTATGTATACACATGTGAAGGGTCACTTCTAATTGTCCTTATTTTATTTAAATCTTCTCCTAGAACGGTCTAAAGCGGAATAATCGGATGAACGCAGACTTGATTCAGAGAAATCTGACGAGTTTGTTGACTTTTTTCACGTTCCTCTTGTGAATTTCTGGACACAAATGTTCTACAGTCACCGTTGATATTTGTTTCTTACCAGTCCCTCCCAAACATCCTTGTAGATCTTCTCTTGCAGTTTGTTTGGTAATCCTTGACTATTACTTTTCAAATGGGGTTTAAATACTTGTCTCGGTGTTTTCCAACGTTTGACTCCTAGCCAAGCTGGTTTTTTAAACGACATGGTATGTCGCGTCAATGACTAGGTCCCACTAAAGGTAGGTATTGACAATGCGGAGACCATCGAGCATGTTCTAGGTAAGCCGAAATCTTTCTGCTCCCATTGGTGAAGTGACACACCGCAACTGAAACGCTTGACTTTATCCCCTTTGCCCAAGTAAAATAAAATCCGGCTCTGACTAATTCACTGGTAGATCCTCCAAGATATTTAGGTCACTTTCCTTGGAACGTTTGGATACGACTTTCAAAGTCGTCGTTTAAAAATACATTTCAAAACAAAAGCTCTGGATGGATTTGGCTTTTTGTGATTCCACAATTATTGGAATAGTATCTCATTTCGAAAATGAATATGCAGGTTTTGTAAAGTGGTCGTTTGGGTTTTGATCAAATATGACCTTGAGAATATTTATTGAAACTGCTGAAAATCCGTTTCCACGTCCAAGTTCCTGCGGCGGTAATGGCAGTTACTGTCACTGCCCATCGATCGATCGATCGATCTAGAGAGAGAGAGAGAGAGAGAGAGAGAGAGAGAGCAAACCGGTTTTAAAAAAATATTCTAAGAACTTTACCAAACATCTTAACTTTGTGAATTTAATTCTTTGGGTAAGGCACAAAATTGTATCCCAAGGTTTCGTATCACCAATGAACTGACATTGGTTCTGATGACATTAAAACTTGGTCAGAAAATCTTGCAAACTCGCATGAAATTTTGTACCCTAAATTCTACAATGAAAGTAAAATTGTTTTAAACTAACTATAACTCATATGTCATAGTTTCTTTTGTCGCGAGATAATCAAAATGTGTAAATGTCGGTATGTGTACGAAGTCTAGATTTAGCAAAGTCTGTAAGAAACTGCTAAATGACAAAAGCAAAGTTTCCAGTGACATAGAATATTTTTACACTGACATAGAATAATTTTACACTGACATAGAATACTTTTACACTGACATATAATATTTTTACACTGACCTTGTTTCATACACGTAAAATCCTGACTTTATCTAATAGTGCAACCATTTTAAAATTATCATAAGACAGCAACGATTTCACTCAACGTCTGAGAACTAGTAAGTGACCTTTATGCATGTTTTTGATTTTGTATCCAATAACGTCTTCGCAGAGTTAAATATATGTTCGCTTGGTCTAACTTAACAGGAAATATGCGATAAACGAATAATGCGACCCTTATCACAACACCAAGTAACATGCAAGAAACTTGTTTGAAGCTGGTCTCTCGTGAAATAAATATATGGTATTAGACGTGTGTGTGTGTGTGTGTGTGTGTGTGCGCGCGCGCTCTGTTACAAGTACAAGGTAAACTAATGCCAGCAAGTATCTTAATAAGTATTCTTAGAAGGTATTAGTCAAACTGTCACAAAACATCGTATTAAAAATGATTAGGACTCTTTTACAACCATAGAATCAAGTCAAGAAAATGATAAACAATAAGTTATATGTCTCCTTAATACAATTGAAGAGAAGGAGTTTATTCATATAGCATGGCTTTACATTAGTAACGAAAACAGAATGTTACTAACATCGTCCTTTATTATGCACGCTCTTTATACATGGGTAGTTTTTTCTTGCAAAATTATGTCTCGGAGAATACATGTACAAACTATCTGAGTGTACACGAGAACGTGCTGGCACCAATCGGCCGCCCAAAAATAATTTATGATCTTTTAAATATTGTGATGATTTTTTTGTGTTGCATGCCAGACCTGACATTAGTCACAATGATAACACATTTCTCTTGTTATGCAATGCGGTAACAATCGGAGAGCTTCTACTCCATAGCGCCATCAATCCCTTACGAAGCCTGAGTCTCGAATCCAGTCGAACAAAAGTCCGCATTAACATCGTTTGTCGACTCTGCATTTGTTGCCGTCGTCCTGCATGAGGAATTAGGTGTTGTTGTCTGGGAATTCGTCGTGTATATGGCGATGAACTGGCGTTTTATTCTGTGGGATAAAATAAAAATATTCCTCAATCACATGAGTAGAATTGTTAGATTCCGCGAGAATATATGTTGTTTGATTAGTCATTTAAATTATAGCGAGCTAATATATAAAATCAAGACATGAAAAATTATACACTAGCATAGACAAACACCATTTTCCGCATGCTTCGTTACGAAAAATAACGCAAAGCGACGAGTACTTGTTCTCAACGTTCGTCATAGATTACTTTCATGGACATGGGACATATTCACTGTTAAAAGTATCCGTTTTCTACTATTCTTTTGTATATAAGACAGCATAAATATTATTTCCTCGAATTTAAGAACATTGATTTGCACAGGCAAAAAATGTGTACGAGACACAATTAATCAAATCTGCAAGGAGTCAAGCTACGTCATTCGGAACACATGGCCAGCAAACCTCGTTCGCAGTGGCGCACTAAGGGGGGAGTGGGTAAAGGCGGACGGGACGGTTGTCCCGGACGCCAGAGGTCTTGGGGCACCAAACCTCTGACGCCAGAGGTCTTGGGACACCAAACCTCTGACGCCAGAGGTCTTGGGACACCAAAACCCCTTTTGGTCCTCATCGTCGCCCACCGCACCATTCATCATTAGTACGCCACTGCTACTAAGTTTCATCTAGATTATATTAGCACCCGAAGACTGGGCGGGACTGGACCTCTTTAAATATCTTACAATGTTTAAAAAAATTATTAAGAGCTATATTCCTGACACATTTTAAAAGAGAAATATTAAGAAAACCGATGAATCGGAAGTGCCTTTATCATTTGCTATGATCTTCCTGCGTTTTGCGCATGCTTTAGTACACAAAGAGTAAAATCTCGTACGATTATAAATAGTACACGCATTTTAATTTACATTTCTTTCACATGTCCTGTCTTTCGTCTCCAAAGATCTATACTTCTGTTGAAAATAATGTACAAATCCACACTGTTCGTATATACCTAAGCGCGCGCGCGCACACACACACACACATACACACACATACATCTATATATATATATAGAGAGAGAGAGAGAGAGAGAGAGAGAGAGAGAATTGCTAAAATTGGTGACCAGTCTAATTTCGTACAATCCCATGTTGTATGACACATCTTGAGATGCATCAATTTCAAAAGTTATAGTATATGTTCCAGTAAAATGTGTATTATATTTATAAAATTACAATTTAATCAGACCAACGAAGCATACATACATAGGTCGTTTGCTAATTAGACTTTAGAAGAAACTTTATTCCAACGGTCAACTGGCAGGTGTCCGGTAAAAATACTAACCATTATATATCATGTCACCTACACAAATTTTCAGAATTCCCTTTGTACTTAACTAAGATCTTCCAAAAACAAAAAACAAATGTAACGTTTGGGTAAGAAAGCCATTTTCTATTCTCAAGAGCGACATGTTTCCTGGTGTTATCTTTGAACTGGAAGGAAACCGAAAGTAATTATCATTTTTGTTGTGTAACGAAGATATTAGTGTCCGATGGACTTAGTATGGATCAGTAGGATATATTAGCTGCCCAGTATGTTTTTTAAGTCTGACATGTATACACTAGAAGTCCGTCAGACGGTCTTACAAGTTTGACAGGTATACACTAGAAGACTGTCTGACGATCTTACAAGTTTTACATATTAAAACTAGAAGTCCGTCAGACGGTCTTACAAGTTTGACATGTATACAATAGAAGTCCTTCTGGCGATCTTACAAGTTTAACATGTATACATTAGAAGTCCTTCTGACGGTCTTACAAGTTTGACAAGTATACACTAAAAGTCCTTCTGACGGTCTTACAAGTTTGGCATGTATAGCTTAGAAGTCCTTCTGACGGTCTTACAAGTTTGGCATGTATAGCTTAGAAGTCCTTCTGACGGTCTTACAAGTTTGACATGTATATACTAGAAATCCGTCTGACGGTCTTAAAAGTTTGACATGTATACACTAGTAGTCCTTCTGACGGTCTTACAAGTTTGACATGTGTACATTAGAAGTCTTTCTGACGGTCTTACAAGCTTGACATATATACAATAGAAGTCCTTCTGGCTGTCTTACAAATTTGACATGTATCATCGAGAAGTCATTCTGACGTTCTAGGGATGAAATATGTTAATTCATAAATTGTCAAGAATCAACATTCTTTTTATATCGAGACGACAGTACAAACAAATGCACAAGTTGTAAATTGCAAACAAACATAGATCTGGAATAATTTAAAAGCTTTCCGCCTGTGATTGATATGCCATATAAATGTACATGTCCTTTGAGAAAGACGTTTGCGATTTAGGTCTCTATTGCAATAATCCGTCAAGTACATTACGTGGATTGCATGTGAGTGCATTGTATGTTTAAAGAGATAAAATGGAGTAAAGCAATCATGGGAATAATATACATTATGACGGGTCTTAAAATTAGAGACCAGAAATATTACTCACTTTCACACTGGTACAGCCATATCCTAATTAAAACTGTCTGTATTAAACACAACTTGAACCTTGTTCTTTGCATTAATCACAACAAATGTATTTTAGATAATTATTCGTACAAAGCCTAGGAACAAGAAAGGTATTTTGGACAAGTATTCGTACATAGCCTAGGAATAAGAAAAGTAGTTTGGATAATTATTCGTACATAGCCTAGGAACAAAAAAAGGTATATTGGATAATTATTCGTACATAGCCTATGAACAAAAACGTAGTTTGGATAATTACTCGTACATAACCTAGGAACAAAACAAAAGTATTTTTACATAATTATTCGTATATAGTCTAGGAACAAAAAAGTATTTTAGATAATTATTCGTATATAACCCCGGACACAAATAAAAGTACTGTAGATAATTATTCGTACATAGACTAGGAACAAGCAAGCTTCTGAATGCGGAGAATGAGATGAAGGAAAAGAGAAGAGAAACTAAAATTTGTTTGGCGTTTAAATGCACGGCAATACAAGTAGGTTATTTAGTGCCGAGATAACAAGTGTGCCCTGCCCAAAAGTACGTCCTGATAACCAAACCATGCTGATTCCATCTTGAGTCAGGCACGCTAAGTACCGCGTATCATTTGAAAGAAGGTAAAGAGGAAAATGATGATGATGACGATGAATGTTACAAGTATTTTCATTAGGAAAAGGCGGAGTGGAGGAGCATGAAGAGGAGAGTTGATGTAGTGGCTGTGGAACTAATTGTATTATTCATCATCATCGTTTCTATATTATTATTATTATTATTATTATTTATACTATTATTATTATTATTATTATTATTATTAAAATTTCTAAATACTTTCAAGTGTTGTGGCGCTATACTCTTCCCTGAATTTTTTACTAGTACTGTGTCACAAGGTGAAAGTTCTACACCGTTTCCATGTTTTACAATTTTCTTAAGGATATTATAAAAGAGCGATAGCTTCTGGGCTTGACTGGGGAAAAATGGGTTCGATTCTGGGCGATATAGGGGAAAGGGGGTTAGCTTCTGAGTGATTCGGTGGAGAAAAGGGGTTTGGTTACTGAATGATGTTGGGGAATGCTTGGATCACTTGATGCAACACATGACAACATGATACATTTATATTAGAAACATTTCATTGTCGTCTACTAAAGAAAGTGTCAAAATGACAAGAATTGATTGGTATTTCTTCGCGTTGGTATTGATCAAAAGAAATCTATTTCTCTTCCTGTTAAATGTATGTTATGAAATACAAGGTGAATTATTAGTCACTTGAGCTGATTGGATCGTCTTTGAGTACATTTTTCTCCTTCAAGTCAATCTTTACAATGTGTGCCACGTGAGGTCTAGAAAATAAAACGAAACACATCCATAGTTTTGATAAAAGGCCTACTATAAAAAAGGAAAAACCTGCTTTTAAAACGTTTTTTTTTTAAATCTTCAATTTGTATGCTTTTTATTTTACGGGGAATCAAACTCTAATATAAACCGGTGAAATATTAAATGACGTATGTATTCTTTATAAGAATAAGTGCTTAAATTTCAGATTTACACAAATGTAATTTTCCAAAGAACTTGGACATCGTGCTTTACACGTAGAGCATCTGTGATCTGTGTGTCCACACCCTGCCCATTATCTATTCATCACATCAGTCTTCACGCTTACCATTCATGTTTTATTGCTCAATTGCATGCTATTAAGATGGATTTGAAAATATTTCATATTTTCCTATCTTGCTTGTAATCTGACAATTAGGAAGAATTAAGGGACCAATCCAGAAGTAATGCATCAATCTGACCAGAAGATCGGATCAATCTGACCGGAAGTATCGGATCAATCCGACCAGCGATAAAATATTTGTACGTGAAGATGATTTAATAGTCATGTCTTCTTATCGCCCCTTTCGACGAAGGAATAATTTAGTGCCTTCAGTCGTTCTTTCACCGCGCCGTCTCTAAAAATACATTTATCAAATTTTGAAATGTTGGTTGGTAACCGTGAAGACGATTGGGATGAACAGATTTTGGGCAGGGTGTGGATACAGTTGGTAAGCGTGAAGACGGATGGGATGAATAGATAATGGGCAGGGTGTGGATACAGTTGGCAAGGGTGAAGATGGTTGGGATGAATAGATAATGGGCAGGGTGTGGATACAATTGGTAAGCGGGAAGAGGGTTGGGATGAATAGATAATGGGCAGGGTGTGGATACAGTTGGTAAGCGTGAAGATGGTTGAGATGAATAGATAATGGGCAGGGTGTGGATACAGTTGGTAAGGGTGAAGACGGTTGGGATGAATAGATAATGGGCAGGGTGTGGATACAGATGGTAAGCATGAATATGGCTGGGACTAATAGATAATGGGCAGGGTGTGGATACAGTTGGTAAGCGTGAAGAGGGTTGGGATGAATAGATAATGGGCAGGGTGTGGATACAGTTGGTAAGGGTGAAGATGGTTGGGATGAATGGATAATGGGCAGGGTGTGGATACAGTTGGTAAGCGTGAAGAGGGTTGGAATGAATAGATAATGGGCAGGGTGTGGATACAGTTGGTAAGGGTGAAGATGGTTGGGATGAATAGATAATGGGCAGGGTGTGGATACAGTTGGTAAGCCTGAAGAGGGTTGGGATGAATAGATAATGGGCAGGGTGTGGATACAGTTAGTAAGCCTGAAGAGGGTTGGGATGAATGGATGATGGGCAGGGTGAGGATACAGTTAGTAAGCGTGAAGATGGTTGGAATGAATGGATAATGGGCAGGGTGTGGATACAGTTGGTAAGCGTGAAGATGGTTGGAATGAATGGATGATGGGCAGGGTGTGGATACAGTTAGTAAGCGTGAAGATGGTTGGAATGAATGTATAATGAGCAGATCGTAGATGCAGACATTTTACAGGTTGGGTATTGCCACTTTACTGTACACAGATTTCTTGGGACAAATCAGTATATAATTTTTTGGATATGTTAGATAAAAATAAAATATCACATCACTTTTACGGTTATGCTTTATAAAACAACATCAGCGTATAACCTTTTTGGATATGTTCGAAAAACAAAAAGCAACTGAGCATATCACTTTTTGGATATGTTCGAAAAACAAAAAGCAACTGAACATATCACTTTTTGAATATGTTCAATAAAACAAAATCTGATTAAGCGATAATGTGCAAATGTGGACAAAGATCCACAAATTAACAAAACTAGTGTATTCGTCCCGTAGCCATGGCAATAGATTCAAATTAGCATGTTCCTCCCGTGTAGATGGATATAGATTTCAAAATAGAGTATTCCGCCCGTATAGATTGATATAGATTTCAAAACAGAGTATTCCTCCCGTATAGATTGACATAGAGTATTCCGCCCGTATAGATGGATATAGATTTCAAAATCGAGTATTCCGCCCGTATTAGATTGATATAGATTTCAAGATAGAGTATTCCTCCCGTGTAGATGGATATAGAATTCAAAATAGAGTATTCCGCCAGTATAGACTGCTATAGATTTCAAACTAGCGCTCTCCTCAAGTATAGATGGATGTAGATTTCACAACAGAGTATTCCTCCCGTAATCAACGATATAGATTTCAATATAGTTTTCATTCCGTGTGGATATAGAATTCAAAAGTGCGAAAAGCAATAGATTCTCGTATAATGGCACCTAATCTATTAATATACTATTTTTCATCCATAAAGTGTCGCTGAAATGCACTTTTCTTTATATAAGATAAACATGTAAGACTTTGCATTACACCAGTACCTGTTGTAGTAAATTTATAATTTCAGCTACCTAAATACTTGCTTTTTAAACGTGTTGTTAGTCATTGGAACTCACACAAAATTTATCTGCCTTGTCTTGTGCAAGCAATCAATGTCCACTTTATTTTAGTCCTGCCATTTAGGACACTGATAGCGGTTATGCTGTTTTTATATTCTAAACAGATTGCGATCAATGCGAGTGCATAATTGCCATACTTGGAACTTTTGTGGCGTGCGTAAGGGCAGCTGCAAGAATCTTTCTTTTCCCAAGCAATTATGCATAAAGTATTATCAACTCTTCGTGGACAAAGTAATTGAAAATATGTTATCTCGTTTGTTTTAATTTAGTTTAAGCATTTTTATTGTCGAAAATTTAAATATGAAATGCAAAAGGCTTGGAAAAAAGTTGTACAACTTGTAAGTTCCTCTCTGTTATGAACTCGATATCAAATCTAAATAGGAAGGACGTATGTACAGAAAATTTGAGTTATTTATGAGACAGAAAGACAGAGACAGACAGAGAGACAAAGACAGACAGACAAATAGACAGACATAGAGACACACACGGAGAGTTTGGTGTAGTCAGATCGATAAAACTATTCTTAAACGTATAAAAAGAATAACATCTCAGTTAATGGAAGAGGGAGCCAGTCAGCATTATAAATTTGTACGCATGTTCGTTTTTATGACATAGCTTGTTTTCGTTACATAGTTTTACGTTTCTTTTTGTATTGATATAGTTTCTTCTTTTGTATAAATAATCCCCAAACAAAGTAACGTTCACATCCGTATTGACATTAAATTAAAGAGTGACAGTATCCGAGAAAGTTTATTTCTCATTATGTCATAATGTCTGCAATTAGTAAAAGGTAATGACAATCTCTCTCAATAAGACATCCATATAGCAGGAAAGATCAGTGCTATCAGCGACAACTGGCAAAAGTTCATAAGAATAGAAGAGAAACAATACAATATAAGACCAACGAAAAGAAATATCTCCATGGATACAAGAACAAAATGGCTACTTTACAAAACAGGACACTAGTGAAATATTGCAATAAACACCTTTTACTGTTTATCCCCTTTACGAAATCAACCGACATGAAAGATATTTCTCTTTCACGATAATAATTGGATAAAAATACGAAGGTCTGTGCTAAGATTCAATCAACAAGAAATTCCGTTGAACGATATGTCTTTCCTGCTTCGCCTGTACAGTACATAAGCTAAAGACTTGGCATAAAATATCTAGCAAGAAAATTAGGTAATTACAACCACGTTTGAATTTAGTGAATGTTAATATAAGTGATAAATGTGATATTGCTAGATCATACATACAGCGTTGTCTAGGAAACTGAGCTACAAGCGTTAAAAGGTGTCTGTCGTTAAAGAGTGTCCGGCGTACTTTGTCACATATAATATAACGACAACTATATGAGAGACAGACAGACAGACAGACAGAGATCACTTGGTAACGCATTGATATAACCCCTACGATCACATTATATAATAAAATCACTTGTTTTATATATTACTTTAAACTAGGAGACCATAAGTGCCTTATTCACAGAATATTATATTAATGTACATTAAACAATTTCATCCTATCGGCGACGGCAGTAAATAGTCTTCTATTGCCACAGAAATTCATGTGAAAGCATCCAAATACAGTCTTCGTCAACGTCTGTGAAATGAATATCTGACTAAAGAAAGACGACCAAAAAGCAAATAGGATCAATCACAAAATGATATGCATGTTAGACTAAAGAAGAACATTCAAGAAGCAAATTAGATTAATCACACCATGAAATACATGTTAGACTAAAGAAACGCGACCAAGAAGCAAATTAGATTAATCACACCATGAAATACATGTTAGACTAAAGAAACACGACCAAGAAGCAAATTAGATTAATCACACCATGAAATACATGTTAGACTAAAGAAACGCGACCAAGAAGCAAATTAGATTAATCACACCATGAAATACATGTTAGACTAAAGAAACACGACCAAAAAGCAAATTAGATTAATCCACCATGAAATACATGTTAGACTAAAGAAATACGACCAAGAAGCAAATTAGATTAATCACACCATGAAATACATGTTAGACTAAAGAAACACGACCAAAAAGCAAATTAGATTAATCCACCATGAAATACATGTTAGACTAAAGAAACACGACCAAGAAGCAAATTAGATTAATCACACCATGAAATACATGTTAGACTAAAGAAACACGACCAAGAAGCAAATTAGATTAATCACACCATGAAATACATGTTAGACTAAAGAAACACGACCAAAAAGCAAATTAGATTAATCCACCATGAAATACATGTTAGACTAAAGAAACACGACCAAGAAGCAAATTAGATTAATCACACCATGAAATACATGTTAAACTAAAGAAACACGACCAAGAAGCAAATTAGATTAATCACACCATGAAATACATGTTAGACTAAAGAAACACGACCAAAAAGCAAATTAGATTAATCCACCATGAAATACATGTTAGACTAAAGAAACACGACCAAGAAGCAAATTAGATTAATCACACCATGAAATACATGTTAGACTAAAGAAACACGACCAAGAAGCAAATTAGATTAATCACACCATGAAATACATGTTAGACTAAAGAAACACGACCAAGAAGCAAATTAGATTAATCACACCATGAAATACATGTTAGACTAAAGAAACACGACCAAGAAGCAAATTAGATTAATCACACCATGAAATACATGTTAGACTAAAGAAACACGACCAAGAAGCAAATTAGATTAATCACACTATGAAATACATGTTAGACTAAAGAAACACGACCAAGAAGCAAATTAGATTAATCACACCATGAAATACATGTTAGACTAAAGAAACACGACCTAAAAGCAAATTAGATTAATCACACCATGAAATACATGTTAGACTAAAGAAACACGACCAAGAAGCAAATAGGATCAATCACACCATGAAATTCTAATTCTCATTTGAATCAAATCATTTTTAATCTCATTTTAAAGCATGCAAGTTGCTTTAAATTGATGTTATGCACCCATTTCACTTTGTATGAATATGAAACAGAAAGATGACACGATTTAATCAATAAAAATAAAGTATTGTTATGTAGGCAGCTTTTGCCTTAGAGACGCGCATACCATGTTGTTATAGCATCTTTTTCCCCCCAATTGAACTGGAAAAACAAACCAAGCCTGTCGGGCACACCATTCTACTTTCATCACATGCAACAGTTATATTATTGTACTATTATGGCACGCCATTCCTTATGAACTGGAGAAATACAGTCCAACAAAGAAATACGTTTCTATTTCAGGAAATTAAAACAACCATAAAAGACACATATGGGAAAAAGGCTCAAAAATCTAATAAAAGAAAATACAGAAATGTGCCTCAGGAGAGCAAACATTTTGGAACAAAAGAGAGTTTTGAGAATTGTCCATGAAAAGTACGAAAAGCCGGCATGGAATGTAGAAACCTACAATTCCAGATATGGCTAATTAAAACAAGTTATTAACAGACAGACGTGAAGATCTATAAATTTGTAATCAAAGTAATCGATGTATTTAATTGATGGATTTAAATCTACAGCAAGACAATTATATTTTGTTTTGAACTTCTCCTTTCAAGGAGAATAAAAAGAATACATGTTTGTGTGTGTGTGTGTTTGTCTCTCTCTCTCTCTCTCTCTCTCTTTGCAATAAGTGATTCAGATGCACACATAAATTTTACTCTTTTTAAACAATTTATCATAGCTATATGCATTTGAATGTAGGAAAATTATATGTGTGTGTGTGTGTGTGTGTGTGTGTGTGTGTGTGTGTGTGTTTCAAAGTGGGACATTATATACTTCTATTGTTTGCTGTGAGAATAAACGCTGTTTCTCAAAAGTCAGTTCTTAATCGAAATTTATTTTATTTTCACATTTTATCTATACTCCTTCCCATTTTGATTCCTAAGTTATTCAACAGAAAAATAATTTGTTTTACATCAGCAACATGGACTACAAGAACATTTCTTTCATACATCCGTTCGACAGATAAAAGTATTTTCCGATTTTTAACTCAACTCCTAACATCAGGCGATAAATGTATATATTATATAAGAAATACTCGTATTTTATTTAAAAGTGGTTCTCACTATTAAGTATCGATGAGATATTTCTGGGACCAAAACTTTATTTTATTATATTGCATCTATTGTTCACGAAAAGCACTTATACCTTGCTGTTGTATCCCTCCAGTCAATTCTAATAAAAAACGATAAATAAAAAGCAGAGATAGAAATCAATCCCTGTCAAAGTGATAGGTTTAACCAACCATTTCTGCCATCTATATGTATGCGCCATAAAATTTGTATTTATGTGTCGTAAAATCTATAATTTATGTGTCGTAAAATCTATATATATGTGTCGTAAAATCGACCACAAGTTATTCACTTATAGTTGTATACGCTATAGCTCAGAATTGGACACGATACTATATTGTGTATTACACACGTGACTGAATTTTGTATCTTACACCTACATATCGATAATTTCCCCACACGTTTTTGTTATCCGGATCATTATTCCATTAGAGCCTTTGAGGAAAGTATGAGTTATGTTTAATTATAACTACGTTAGCTTTTTGTGGCAACAACCTTTCTATGGTGACACGGATACTGTATCCAAATTAAACCAGCTATATAGTGACGCGGATATTGTATCCAGATTAATCCACTTATATAGTGACACAGATATTGATTCTAGATCAAACCAGTTATGTAGTGGGTCTTATTAAATCAATCTTAACTAATTCATTAATGTTTGTAACAATTCAAGGAACTTCTATAGCTCCTTGCATGCTTATAAAATATCACTTATTTTATCTGTGATTTTGCTTAGGAAGATTTGAAAGTTTTAAGATCGTGTTAGTGAGAAAGATTTGTTTGGGGATATCATTTACTTTATAATAATAATAATAATAATAATACCGAGAATGACGGTTCGATGACAATGATGATCTCAACGACAACGTAGGATACAAACTCGCCAATAACTTTTTAGGAACGTTCATTTATTTTAAGCCTTAGACTACAGCCATGGTTTATTATGGGGTTATTATCGTTTTATTATGGGGTTATTATGGTTTTGTTATTATGGGTTGATTATGGGGTTATTATGGTTTTATTATGGGGTTCTTTTATTTTCCTTAACGATACGTTAATAAACATTTATCATCCGTCTTTATATCTTTGGGGTTTTTTGTGGCTATCATTACTACTACTACTATAATTATTATTATTATTATTATTATTATTATTACATCAATCTGCTACAATACCATATTGACTAAAATTTTGATACAATAATCAGATCAGATCAATAATAATAATAATAATAATAATAATAACGATAATAATACTAATACTAATAAAAACGCAATGAAGGTCAACAACGAATTGGCGATAATCCCCAGCAATGGAGGCGGATAAAAAATGCTACACAAGGAACATGACTGGAAACATGTTCATACAACGCAGGGTGCTAACATCTTTTAATTTATGAAAACCTGATTCAGAATGCAAAGCAAATCCCTAAGTCTAACTGGAGCCGGAATTCAACTTTGTAAAATAGCGAAAATCCAGCCTGACCTTGGTCATTATTGATTATCTACCTTTAACCATATTTGGTTTTAGATAATGAAGTCTTTGATAAGTTTATTGACCTGATTCAAATTTGTAACCTATGTGACGTAGGGGAAGTTATTATATCCAGAGGTACCTAAGTACCTCTTATGTAACTTTGGTAGTGACATGTACAGACTTACCCTTTGTAACATCCGCATACAATCTTCAGCTTATTCCAGAATTTGTCATTCACCATGGAGTACAGATAGAAATTGACGGAGTAATTAGAATATTGCATCAAGTAGGTTATAGTCCCGACTAAATCAAGTATGGCGACACTATGATTATCGCCCTCTTCTTCGTATTGATCTCTTCTATACGAGTCCACGATGAAATACACAGACACAGGGACAGTGGCAACGAGAAAATAAAATGTGCTTACCAATAGCATTTTAGTTAGTTTGACGCTGACACGTTGCGTACGACGGAACATGACGTTATTCATCATACTTGCACGGCCCCTCTGAATACGGCTCAAGGTTCGAACCAGTAAAACGTTACATATAAACATTATGACAAATGGTGCAGCTGATAAAAATGTAAAATCTATATACACGAACGCAAATTCGTCGAAATTTCGATCGTCGGTCGTAAGTGAGCCACAAGTCCCATTATTATTTATACCATTTGTCCAAAAGAAATGGAGATCAACACCGGAGAGAACAAAAAATAGAATAATAAGGGACACATACACACGCCGATAAGTTACAATTCTTATGAACTTAAATGGGAAATATGTTTTAATAACACGTTCGATGCAAACGAACACCAGTATCCATGATGAATACTGCATTGAGAGATAAATAACAAATAAATTAATTTTGCAACCAACGTCAGACAATGTTCTTATATCCAGGTCGAAAGTGTTTAGAATCCAGTACCTTGATAATCCTGTAATCAAGACCACACTGTCTGTAATTGCAAGAACGAAAAGAAAAAAAAGGGTAGGCCTTTTGGAAACTCCAATTTTCCTGAAAACTAGAATTGTAAGTAAATTCCCAGTCAGTCCAAAAACTAGAAAAAGGACTGAAAATATCTTCCATAGCCATTTCCCAGCCTCTTCCAACTCTACTGCGGAATCTGGTGTGGAATTGTTTTTCACCTGCTCCGTAGAAATATCAGTAAGGTACGTATAGTTGTCAGATGTCGTAGTGGTTTTCAATAATGTCGTGTTATTCATTGTAATACTATATGTTCTATGGTGCCTTTCAGCTTTGTTTCCGTGTGCTAATAGAGTTTATAAAAAGGGCTGATATACCTTGGTCCAAACCGTCTTTTAAGCATCTTATGGGCCTGTCTCTATTTCCAACTGCTCACTTACCGTCATATTCGTTCCAAGTCCTTCAAAAGAAAGAGTGATGTCAGAACTCACGGTCACTCCCACTGCTTACGTACAGCTAATCTGATAATAGGAAGCAGTTGAAATATTCATAATCACGCACGGATCCCTTCTTCCATATACTACACCTTGCATACATTTTGTGTTTATTTATGTATACCATAAATCGATCAGTTTGCACCTGACAAACAACAGCAAAGAGGGTCGTTGAATTATACTTTACTTCATCGAAACCGAATCAGTTGTTATCAGTTGATTCACCTTGATGTGATACCAAGTTCTGCACAAGGCCAATGGATTATAACAGAAAAGGTCACTTTCGTGAATAGTATGACGATGAGAAAGCCATTTTTTGAATTCGTGGACATTGTTTCAGTGACTCTCTTAATTTCAACATTAAAATGTAATTTAAATGCATATCAAAGAAAGTACAAGTAGATACATGCACACACACATAAGCAGATTAAAGGTAATAAATCATAACGGATCAGTTCATTTGAGATTTGAAGATACTGCAAGCATATATGTACATCCATCTTGAAAAATGCAGCAATTATCATACATAGACAGTTACACCTCACCTCAGATCAGAGTCGATAGAGAACACAGAAGCTTGAAATAACTGTACAAGACAGGAAACTGTTCCGTTTCCTCACTTCAGTTTACTTCCGTGTTGATTTACATACATACATACATACATACATACATACATACATACATGCATACATACATACGTACAAAAATACGTACAGTAACGGATTCAGCGACTAACAGACGGACGGACGGACAAACATACAGCAAGATTTGAAACTCATTCATCATTCCATGCTTAAAATGCACCATTAAATCGCTGTGTTCCAATTAATGTGAAAATCATTTTCGAACAAGTCGCACGAGAAAAATTATTATTAGTTTAGACAGATCTCCAACAAACCTGATCTCAACAGTAAGGCGGATGCACCTATCATGAAATCTAATTTATATTGACATTTGCAAATGTGCATACCAATGTTTCCGTAATCAAGTATTGAAACTAGTTTGTTCTAGTTCTTAAGCAAACACCCCATACATATAATTCACCACCACACTGTACAATTATATTTGAATATGAATAAGACAGACATTTTGAATTGTATCCCTCATTACGCCAAGTACTTTAGATACCGATAGTGAGAGAGACAAACAAACAGACGTATAGTGGGTTGATAGACAATGAAATTGAAATGATTTCAGCACATTGAGTAATGTCATGATATACATTCAGAGAGAGAGAGAGAGAGAGAAAGGTAGACATATACATAACCATCTTGAATTACTTCCTTCTAACACTAATTTTGCAATAGTCATTCAAATATACAGTCGATAGGTAGACAGACACCTGTCTCAAATTACCTCCCTCAGTACATTTAGTATTCAGATAGATAGATAAATAATAAGATAAGTATCTTAAACTTCCTCTCTTAGCACATTTAGTACTTTAGCAAGAGACAGTCAGGCAAAATGCATGATAGATAATACGGACAGAATAGATCTTCACTACATAAATATTTACTCTTCAGCTTTAGCATGACAAGAGTGTTCGGGTTCAAAATTACATTTGAACGACTTTCTCTCGTGTGTGTGTGAGAGAGAGAGAGGGGTTTACGCCCAAACTGCTAGCATGGAATTACTTTTCGATAAATGAGACTCCGATCAAACTGATAGTGGAAATATTAGATTTGCAAAGCTTATTTTGAACCCGCTAGTAATTGAGCCAACTATGGTGAAATAAAAGCTATAACTAACCATTAGCAATTTGGCTTAGTTAACTAAAACACAAGATAGTTCTTAATAATAGGTTCATGGCCGCATAATTACACAGGCGAAACGACAAAAGTACATGTCTGCAGCATGATGCCCCAGTGCTAGACATACTATAACGGTCACGCTGTAAATATGGTAGCGATATGACTGAACAATTGTTAAAGCTAAGTTAAAAATGCAAACCACACACACACTCATACAAAGGTACACCTCTCTCTCACACACACACACACGCGCGCGCGCGCGCGCACAAGTATTGTCAATAATCGGTTCATGAATGCATGCTTAACCAAATGAAATGACAAGATAGCTGTTAATGCCAGTTCTATTTAGCCGAATGCTTACCCAGTTGAAATGGCAACTTAGATTTTAGTAATAGTTTTATAGCCGAATGCTTACCCAGTTGAAATGGCAACTTAGATTTTAATAATAGTTTTATTTAGTCGAATGCTTACCCAGTTGAAATGGCAAATTAGATTTTAATAATAATTTTACAGCCGAATGCTTACCCAGTTGAAATGGCAACTTAGATTTTAATAATAATTTTGTTTAGTCGAATGCTTACCCAGTTGAAATGGCAACTTAGATTTTAATAATAGTTTTATTGTGTTGAATGCTTACCCAGTTGTAATGGCAACTTAGATTTTAATAATAGTTTTATAGCCGCATGCTTACCCAGCTGAAATGGCAACTTAGATTTTAATAATAGTTTTATAGCCGAATGCTTACTGGACTGAAATGACAAGATAGTTGTTAATAGCAAGTTAAAGCCGTATGCTTACCGGACTGAAACAACAAAATAGTTTTTAATGGCATGTTAAATCCATATCCTTACCGGACTGAAATGACAAAATAGTTTTTAATGGCATGTTAAATCCATATCCTTACCGGACTGAAATGACAAAATAGTTTTTATAGCATGTTAAATCCATATGATTACCGGACTGAAAGTATAAGATTGTTGTTAACAGCATGCTAAAGCCATATTATTACCGAACTAAAATGACAAGATAGTTGTTAATATTAGGTTGATGGCCGTTTTTTTCTACAGCATATGATCAAAATATTATATTGCTTATTTAATGTAACCTTTGCGTGTTGATTTTTAGAGGTAATTTATAAATTCTCAATGAAAGGGATGTCTGTTGATCGATATCATGATCACATTAACGTGCTATTTAATTAAAGATTTTAAGACAAACAGTATTGACCCTCGCTTATCAATTGTAAAGGGACAACACATATTCCTCGACACTATTGTAATGAAATGGAATAATTAAATACTAGCGATTATAATTTGCTTGTCAACCATTTACTCTTTGCTTTTTTATGTAACCGTTACCATACGTAATAAAATAGAGTAATGAATATTAACAATTATAATTTTGCTTGCCAACCATTTACTATGTGCATTTCAAAGTAGCCGTTCGGATTATGAAAAATTAACGATAACCAATTATCTTTTCATTTATAAATAAGAAACAAAGAATCAATGAAATATTTCTGGAAAAAAGAAAACAGGAAGAAAGAATAAATAAATAAATAAATAAATAAATAATAAATAAAGGATTGAAGAATTAAACAAATAAATGAACAAATAAGTTTCGAGACTAACTTATTACACACATGTAAAGCTTGATTTATTCTCTGCGTTCTTTATATTTTTACTAAACAAAATTGTGCGTGTTTCTTATTTGCTTACCTTTCGACGGATACCATTTTATTACAAAATGTTACTCTTGCTTGTGATCATCTGCTTTACTTTCAGCCAAAAAGAGTGTAACAAAATGAGAACCGTATAATTGTTTATCTGTATAAAGGTCTTTGTTTTCTTGTGCCATTTATGGATTTGTTTATACCCAAATTTTGAGCTCTGCCACATGCATGACTACTTTTTTAATTGTCCTGTAGCTAACTGTTTTCTCATGATTCGATTTTTATTGCTGACATCATTCTCCCACTCTACAAAATACTCTTGTTCAATATCCAACTTTAATCTTGCTTTAAACATTAGCAACACTGGAGTATGTCAAGGGCCGCATTGTACACTAACAAAGGCATTAGAAGTCTTACGCACCGGATGTGTCTAAAGAACGCGCGCGCGTGTGCGTGTGTATGTGTGTGTGTGTGTGTGTGTGTGCTGTTTGGAATTTTAACGTAGCTTTAACAAATGTGCAGTCATATCGCTACGCTGTCTGCAGTGTGGCAGTTTATAGCGGTGTCTAGTACTGGGGCATCACGTCGCAGATATGTAGCATCATGTACCACCCAGTCACATTATCCTGACACCAGGCCGACCAGTCCTAACATTAACCTTTTAATGCTGAGCGCCTAGCGAGGCAGCTGTTAGCACTTTTTTATAAGTCTTTGGTATTACTCGACCGGGGTTTAAACCTGCTACCTCCCGCATCCGAGGCGGACACTCTAACCACTAGGCCACCAGAGAGTAGGATGGTTCACAGTGGTGAAAAGACATTTACCTTTAAATGGTAGATAAAGACTACATCATTGCAATTTATAGCGAGTGAGGTGTTAATTCAAGGCGATTGTTTTTATAAATAATGCGACGACGTGGTTTCATTTAACAATAATGAGGAAACGTGATTGCTTTTATAAATAATGACGAGACGCTCTAACCTACAAGCCGATGTATCACCGTAATCTGCGGTGGTATGGTAGAGTGTTTTCTTGGTACGGTTGATAGACCCTTCCTATCCATTCAGACAAAATCGTATCATCAAGCAAACTGTATGTCCACTTGTTGTTGCTCAACAGAAGACCAGATTAATACATGTAGATTGATGCATTATTATTTTGTATAGAGGCAAGAATCACTCGTCCGTACATGTGTGAACTGAAAGACTTCAGCCCCGTTTGACACGCGGTATTATCAGCAAGTGGGTTGTAACCGTCGTGGGGAGTTGTATGTTTTCCTTTGACATACACAGACCATACTACGCTAAATCCGGATAGAGAAAAGCCATTTTGTTTATGAAAAATGGTAGAGTACAGTACTAGAAATGTACGTACCTTCGAGTCAAAAAACGTCCTCGACTTAAGGTAAGCACACATACGCATGTTTCGAATGCTATGATTTTTTTAAACCGCGTCTGCAGATTTGTTTTTCATTTGTTCTTTTTGGACAGTGAATATAACACTTTTTAAAGTAAACGGAAAAATAAGTGACCTTACGTTGATGATTTAAATGTTTTGTGTTCAGGAAGAAAAAAATCACGAACGCAAATTCAGGTCCAGATTTTGCAACAAAGATTTCGATTTGTATCGGTGTATATGGGGCGTTGGGGCTGGTTGCACAATTTGAGGATTTCCTATGTAGTTCTTGTTGTCTCTCTTCTAACTTCTATGTAAAGCATCCCAGCTCACCATCACCACCGAACTCAACGTTCTCATTATTTTCAGGCTACGCCTTTCGGTTTGGTAGCCATATTACTTAACACTCGATATAAACTGTTCAAATATCGACCGCCCTCCATTAGTTTATTAGCAAGATGATTTGTTTTACAAATATGCTCTCTAATACAATTTAGTATCATAAAATGGCAGTAAATATAAATCATCGAGTCCTTGTGGGAAATCAAGATATGGGATATTTTAATGGACTTTGAAACATGCGAACAAGTGAACAATATTTACCGAAGGTGGTTTTAATAAAGTAAAACTTCACAACGTTGATCTAATATTTGTTTATTAAACATTGTTTTACTGATAACGCATGCATTGACGCATGTTTGTTGTGGTGTAATGCGCTGTCATGATCGAGATGATCGTTATATTTTAACATGAATTCAACAGAATAAAATTTGATAATTTTGCGCATTTTTAAAACCATATGCATTGTAAAGGAACCTTTTGAGTTTCACCAATATTTATCCGCAGATCATCGGTTGCTCTTTGGGTAGAGAACGTTTATTTCATATTAGAAAGAAAATGCTAAACTGTGAACACATTATTCAAACAAAAAGGTTACCATAAGGTACGTAACTGTGGAATGGAAAGGGTGCGGTCTACTTATAGGCAAGATTTATGATACTGTATAATGTTATAGGACTATATTGTTAGATGAAAAGGAAACGAAAGGGAATTGTTAATTTTAAAAATGATTATTTCCACTTATTAAATAATATTTACTAGTTTTTCTTGCATTCGAATGTTTCTAATGGTACATCTTCTTTATTAAATGATTGATTTAATTTGTAATCTTTTAAAACCCATTAAAAAGATTGTTTAAAACGTAAAAGTAAAATCTATTAATTTTTTTTAATAAAAACTATTAAAATAAAATAGAACGAATTAGGTATATGGAAATAAATGGTACGGACAAATTATTATAATATTCCAAAATAATATTTTTGCAACATCGTGCTAAAAATGTATTTTTTAATGAAGCAGTCAACCTGTCACAATGTAAAGAGTCGTATGACTCTGTTTCAGTCTGTACCTGTACAGCTTTGTTTGTACCTTTTGATATCCTGTTGAAGACAGACAATTTTATCTCTGTCGCAGCATTACCAATTTATTTTATATTTCCTCTAACTTTTTTCAATTGTTAGACTGTCAATGGAGATGGCTTACGTGATTCGCTGTCTGAGTACAACATATATTTTGCGACAGTGTTTTGGTCTACCATAATAGGCCATGTACAGAAAGAACTTTCAAATATATTTCTCAGCTACATCCGTGGTTTCTCTCTCGACTGGACTGAGAAAGTATTGGATGCTAAGACTGAGGTGAAATATGTAGGATAAAAGTATATTCAAGGTTCGATATTCACTCATAAAATTGCCTCTTGCAAACGATGAAAAGAACTTCTTACATAATATTGCTAGCATTATTGTCATTCTAGCAAGATAGCATCCTCTGGCAAGTGTTCGGATCAATCAACATATTCGAGATGGAGGTCGAACTCTCTACATTCATCATTAACATTTTGATTTGTGCTGAGAAGTGATCTAAAATTTCTTCACAATTCTTGTTGTGTATTTTGTAATGGCTGCAGTGTGATCTGTTGTGGATCCTCCATCTTCACGGATGTGTATATATATATATATATATATATATATATATATATATATATATATATATATATATATAGTGAGAGAGAGAGAGAGAGAGAGACATTTTCATGGTAAAATATAAATGAAATCGTCTAGTGTCGTAAATACGTAGATGCCTAGTTACGACGCTGTCATAAGAGAAACATTGGCAGAAGTTAACCATACAAAGGAAGATGATATTATGGATCCCTACCTAATACCTTCCACCTCCCCAAAAAACAAGAGAGTAAAGATTTGCCCAAAATGTCGTTTGATAGCCCATTCAACCAACCCGCAAACTTGCAGAAAATTTAGAAAGAGTGCACAAATTTAAAGAGTTCAAGTCTGAAGTCCAGGCATATAAAGCACTGCATTCATTGCCGACTTCTTAAGGGCTGATCATCTACCGACTATTAAATTGAATATTTGTCCATATTAATGATGACCAAGATCAAATATATTTAACCGGTTCATCATGGTGGCTCCAGCTTAACAAGACAAAATGATTATGAGCTCGTATTGGACACGCGGACAGAGCCAAACAAAAGAGAAAAGCAGACATTCTTTCATAACGAGCCGTAATTTTGACAGAGACCGTGTGTGGACTTCCTAAAATGCAGAGAATTCAAGATATGCACCCCTTCGTTGTATCTTAAAAATGTAACCTCAAAGCGCTCGCGGAGACCTGTTTTGAGGACCGAATTTTCCAGACGAAAATACATTAAATGTCTATCGTGATAAACAATAAATTGATGCTTTACTTCTGTCAAAGAATTTATTGGATATAATAAGTATAGTGCCAATTAGGATCAAGGGCTTAACAATAAGGAGCAACATATATGCTATGGGGAAATATATCATGGCTGTTTAACATCAAGACCAAGCGTTCCTGAAATAGAAGAAATGATAAGATACTCCACTTGCAGACGAATTTTCTTTGGTCTAACGTCTTACGGACGACATTGTATGAAACAGCTCCAACAACATAAATGAACTTGCGAATTATTGAAAGTGTCTGGAGAGCATGCTAGTCCCAATAATAAAAAATCACACTTTTGTGAGGGAGAGAAAACGATGCGGCCACGTCATCAAGCATCGTTGTTACATTTAGAGATATTAGAACGACCCCGCGAAATTATTTAAAGAATATAACAAGAGAAAAAGGGTTGAGTTTATCTTTTTCGTTTACGTTGAATGTTTTCAACAGACAGGTGTTCGTATTCATAGCTCATTGTGCATGCCACGATTGTGTTCAGGAACCTTTACTTTGTCACAATCATAATTACTGAGTGACTCCAGGATGACATGAACTTAGTTTGAAGACGTCCATATTCTTTCTGAAATTACGGGAATTGACACTGATCCGTTTCTCTGGATACTACGACAATTTCTTTTGAAAACATTTTCAGATCATGGAACCAAATTTTCACATATCACAATGAATGCTGCCAGAATCATTTGCACGAAAGCAGGACACGTACTGTGCTGAGATTTCATGATTTATTTGGCAGTGGCTTTGAACAGAATACCTAAACGTATGGAAGGAAGGACATACCTAATGACTATTTTGCACATTTCGTTCAATATTGAAGTAATTCAATACATCGTGCTCCGACATTTTTGCCTGAAATATAATACTATGACCTCGACGATATGTGAACATAATAACGGGAAGCTTTCTACACTTGGTATCAAGTGCGCTCTTCACACCTTTTAAAGATGTCGAAATGTTGTCCATCAGATGTGAACATTCTACGATGTTGTTGTGGACAATTTCGTTAAGCACGGAGGTATCGGTCTCTGGAAAGATGTGTCCACTACTTCCAAAACGTGTGAATATGTGTACCAAAAAATATTAGTTCTGGAGAACAAACTAGCCACCATAACACATCTTTAATATCAATCTGTCGATATGCAGTCCAATGTTTGCGTTTCTTCAGATAATTTGAGTGATTCTCAAAACAAGTGAAACGATGGTGAAGCGAAGATTGAAGATGGCTGCGATTTATACAACACACAGATCGTGGACGGATTTCAGGGATGTTGATTTTATGGATGTCTACTTGTTATGCTCATAAAGACCTAGTTAACTTTCGGGTTGGCCTAGTTAATATTTACATCAACTGGTGTCTTGCAAATACTTTATTAAAAACTATGCCGTTTACAAAGGTTGCAAGCCAACCAGACAACATGTGCATAATGAAGTATACAGATTGCAGACGTCAGCAGCTAGACATGCTAAATGACCGTCAGCTAGAACAAGAGGATATCACCAATGAGTTTGAAATGAGCTTCAAGCCACCCATAAAGCCGACGAAGGTCAAAGCAAAAGCCACTGCCCGCTCTGCAAAAGCCACTGCCCGCGCTGCAAAAGCCACTGCCCGTGCTGCAAAAGCCACTGCCCCTGCTGCGAAAGCCACTGCCCGCGCTGCAAAAGCCGCAAAAGCGACACGTTAAGAGGCCAATTCGTAAAGCAGGTCATGGAAGAAAAAAGGCAGAAACCGAAAAAGCATTGAAAAGGCTATCGGATCTCGCCAACGCTTTGCCACATATGCCCATCAGAGTATACGTCAAGAATGCTCAATGAGCCCCTGACGTTTAACGAGCTAGGATGCTAGTTTATCCATGAATAGGACAACATCGCTGTTATGGAGGAAGACCGACAGAACATCACAAAGCACATACAACACTATTGGCTGAAGTGGATATTTCTAGAGTAGAGAAAGCATGCAAATGGCCCAAATTTTAGTGTATTTTTTTAAAACATTGATAAAGCATATTCAAGGGCGCGCCAATGCAAAAGCAAAATGATGATACCTAGACAGGCAAAGGTCTGCCAGTCAACAAAAAACGGGATATACGGTTGGTAATGCATCAAACACAAACACTTGCACAACCCTCTGCAAACCATCGAGTTAGCAGGTCGCCTCGAAAGACCTATCTGCGCTTAGTAACTTCTGTGCTATCCTGCGGAGCCACATCAGCAACGACGCCATCATTTGTTACGGTGACGCGGATGAAGTCGAGGTCATGTTCTAAAAGCCCGCCATTTTTTCGATTCTGGTTGTAACAAGGTCAATGTTTATGGAGGCTAGCCTGCTCTACTTCATGCATAAGTACCCTCTCCTGTTAGACTATGACTAGAGACTCCCATCAAAACGCAGTCTTTTTTTCCTTTCCGCAACGTGGAATGATAAGCAGAAAAGATCACAATGGTATTTGACAATTTTGGCATCGCCACGATTAACCTATTAGGTCCCAGTGGCCATGAAGATTCGGTTGAGGACGTCATTCTAAACCAAACCTGGTGCAACGTAGCTCGAACTTCTTGCAAAATCCTGTTCTTCATGGGGTACTACCGGGCACTGTAGAGGTCTAAACTAGCGAGTCTGCAAAATAAAAGGGGAAAGGCATACACCTACTAGGGTCTTCGCTGTTAATTCACCTTCCGTCTTAGAATCTTAGATTTACTGAGTATGGCAGAAGTTCCAGCTCTCTTAAACATTTTTTCCGTCGTCTACATGCACGATGACCTGCCCTGATGCAGCTGGAGTTGTAAACCTTGGCACTTAACAGACTCGAAGAACGCACTATACGGCGTTAAAGACTAAACCATCTCACTTTCTCTATTTGAATTTGTCCCCCTCCTGAACGAATTTTGTTCTTTCTGAAAGAATGGTGTGGCCATCTCCAGACACTTCCGCTGATATAATCCATTGTTCGGGTTGAGAAATAATACAAATCTATGGTCCGGTTGCAGTCACCTAAAATATCTGTGTTAAAAGCGCTTACAAAACTGGAAGGTCAAGCTCTGTACCGCCTAATTAAATGCGATTCCTATTTGGACATTCTAGCAGCATCAGAAATGGCGACATCTTCCCTGCTATTGCCTTTTCTGCTGATCCCGCCGACTAAATGATACTTGATATCTATATATTTGCCTTTCTGAACACGGATATGGTGAATTCAGTGCCAACAGCAAGTTTTTTGTTTTATATCACCAAATATCCCTGTTTTATTGTGTTTAATCTCAAAATAAATATCAATGAATTGCTCACTAGCTTCAAAAGGATACTTTATATCTATATATTTTCCTTTCCCAGCAAGGATATGGGGAATTCAGCCCAATGTAGAGTGACAACGGCACCCACATCAACGAAATATCGTTTCGATGGGGAGGGGCATTTTCGGTTAGACATTCGGGCCTGGATATATTGCGAAAAACTCATTCTGATTTAAGGATAGATATTAAAACACGTCGGCAATATTTCTGTTATAAACGATTTGAACACTATCAACACTGCAAAAGTCGGATTCTACTTTATCAACCTGTAAGCAATCGTAGTGTCTATACATGGGCCGCTCTCTTGACCTCGTCCTACTCTTCCATAGTAAAAGGTCCCTCTGGAATTATACAAGAAAGTGACTCAGTCAGTTTTACCGCTGTGATAATTGGAAGCCTCAGCCACAACGCAGGCTCAAAAGGACTTTTGCTACTCTAGCCATGTGTGGACTTCTCTTCGCTGTCAATATGGCAAGCAATTAGAATCAATATTACTTTAAAAACATGTTCAATAACAAACGATGGGGAAAGACGCCATATACGAGTGAGTGTTATTGGTGCCTGGTGATCATCTGATCAATGGCACAAATACAGTGGGAAAGATTGGAAATATAGTGTATGGCATTGTGGAAGAGTTCTTACGACTAAATGGGATAATTAACACTCACCAGATTGTGTTTGGGAGGAACACAGATAGGCATTGTCCAAGGTGGGTCTACCCACAGCAACCCATGCACCAAACCGCGAAACATTTGGCATCAATTGCAAAACTTATAGTGAGAAAACGATCACTCAACCGATTAAAGAATAGTATCATCTTTGAATACTATGTTTTGTCGTATTAGTATATGTACGGAGGTCGGTCAAAACAAATCCAAAAACTTGCAAACAAAGCACGTTGCTGGTGACATATTCGAGAATGCCTTGAAAAAGCAAAATCTGTACCTAAATCTATTGGGAAGACAAAAACTGGTGGCAGCAGTGATATTACATTCAAAATTATCTCACGAGAAAAGACCGAAAGGGAAAACGACACCTTAAGAAAGTGGTACTGCAGGTCGAAAGCGCACGAACTCGCGACCGCCCCACCTCTCACATCATCTCCTCCTCCTATAAGTCCTCCAGTAGTAAGGTGGGGCACCCTAGGGACAATGGGACAAAGCATTAAAAAGACCCCTGGGTCAATCTAGGGACAATGGAAATTTAACATGGAGAAAAATCGTGGGTCAATCTAGGGACAATGGGAATTTAACATGGAGAAAAATCGTGGGTCACTCTAGGGACAATGGGAATTTAACATAGAGTTTGGGTCTGTCTAGGGACAAGGGAAATTAACATGGGGAATAGAGTTTGGGCTTGTCTAGGGACAAGGGGAATGGAACAGGGGACTATAGTGTGGGTCTGTCTAGGGACAATGGGAATTTAACATGGGGAATAGATCGTGGGACTGTCTAGGGACAATGGGAAATTTAACATTACGGAAACCCCTGGGGGATATAGCCTCAAGGGAATTTAACATATGGAAATTGAACATGGTGGATCTGTATAGCGTCAAGGGGAATTGAAGATGGTGGGACTATCTAGGGACAATGATGGTAGAGGGTCAAACACAACAGAGACAGAAACATACATACACTAGTACAAGCGTGGGATTTATATATAAAGCATTACGAAGACCTGAAATCTTGCTGGGGTGTTCAAAAATTTGCATAATTGTAATGATGCTATAAATAGCTATAATCAAGGAAATGCTCAACGACAAAATGGATGTGACTAAAAGTAACGTTAAAATGACGAAATTGTCCCAGAATTTAAAGCAAAATAAACATATCCCCGAAAATTAAGTTACAATGGTTTAGACTAAAATGGATAAAATTAGTAACTACTTACAATATCAACTTCTGTGACGATCGTGGATAAATACCTATGTATCTATAATCAGCTGAAATTCCTATGAAATCCCACTATCTATTTATAGCTCCAACTTGTGGGTTTTTCCTTTGGAAAATCCCACTATCTTTTTATAGCCTCAGCTTGAGTGACGTTCCTGTTTATCAATTCTAGTATATATGTATAGCTACAAAATGTGGAAATCCCCAAGTCGATATTTATAGTCTCAAAATTTCCAGCGTCAGTGACGTCACTGTACTGAACACTAGGGGATAAATGGCAACAGTGTTGCAAGTGGCTGACCTGAATATGCGCTACTGTAGGTAGGTAGGTAGAGTGTATCTGATAGGGATAAAGTGAGTTTTATAGGGACAAACAGAGACCAATACACACACACACACACACACACACACACACACACACACAACATACGCGCGCAGACTCTCACACACACACACACACAGAGAGGGAAGAGGAAAAAACAAACCCCAAATATACTATCAACACAGATGGGAGATAATACAAACCCCAAATAAACTATCCACACAAACGTACGCGAACGCATACAAACCCCAAATATACTATCCACACAAGGTCGCTAACGCATACAAACCCCAAATATACTATCCACACTCGGGAGGAAGAAAAAAACAACCAAATATACGATCTACACAACGTACGCTAACACACACACACACACACACACACACACACACACACACACACACACGCACACCACAGAGGGAAGAAGAAAACCATTATACACTATCCACACGGAGTGAAGAAATAACCTTTTATATATATACTATCAACAGAGAGTGAAGAAAATAACCCATTATATTCCATCAACACAGAGTGAAGAAGAAAAAGTTTTTTGAAAGCACCTAAGCCCTCACCTGCAATGACCAACTCTGCCAAACACCTACACCCCACCCCCACCCCCACTCCCAACACTACAAAACCCATTTAACCCGTTATTTTATGGCATCAGTGTGTGCTTTAGGAAACATCAAGACACAAAATGATGGATGAATAGACTGACTATTGTTTACGGACTTGCATGCCTAAAAAGCGTGCGTGAAGGAAAACATCCTTCCATTTCAATTCTAACTAAAACATGATCCAGAGGGATAGAGAGAGGTGAAAGAGCACAATTTCATAAAGTGTGAGTAAAAACAAAACACGCCATCCTTATTATACAATGTCAAGACCAAGAGACACTTACGTTTTCTTTCTGGTCTATTCTCTTTTAGAAGGTAGTATGAAATTTCACATCAGGGCCAACGCATCGGCTCACATTGTCAATTTTTCCATTTCCATGTCTTTACTGGCACAAGTTCTTCATCATCTTCAATTTCTTCTTCTTCTTCTTCTGAATCCCTCTTCTCTGTTTCGTCTTGTTTCTGTTTCTTCTCTTTTCTCGTAGGGCACTCTGAATTCCAGTGTCCTTTCTCCTGACAACGATATTAGGTATCTTGACTTTTGTCTCTCTTTTTTAGGAGAAGTAGGTATTTTGGAGACAAATACCCATTTACCTTTGCAGATATAGCAAACTTCATTAGCACACACTTTCGTATGACTCTCATCAAATCAACGACCAAAAGAGTAAGTTTTGTTGCCACTTTCGCCTGTGAATTATGCTTTCGTATGACTTTTAGCAAATATTTGACCAGCAGGTCGATCTCTGCTGACTCTTCCATCTTCTTGATCGTTTGAGAGTGGAATGAATACTCTGACGCTAAGACACTCTCCTTATATACAGGGACCTGCTGCGTATGAAACCTAGTCAAATCTAATTTTGCAATAAGATGAAACGATTTCATTGAGGAAGTAAAAGGCAATGATGTACCGTATCGCCTCACACAGAACCTGAAGTGTTAGCTCAGATCCGTGTCAGCGATTTCGAAGACGACATAACTGAGCTTTCATCAATGCTCTCCATTTATGCCACAAAACCACGAGTCCTGATTCACGCCAAAAGAAATTTCGTTCGGTCCATAAAAAAGAGTGTTACATCTGAGAAACGCAAAAACGAACTTCCAGGAAACTGAGAACGACGGCTTACACCTACAACGTGAAATGTATGAGTTCAAGTAGTGCGTAAAACTTAGTCAAATTAAATTTTTATAGTCAAGACGAAACGATCTCTTTTCGAAGAAGAAAGCAGACACCAAGCGACAATGGCGATCCGTGTCACACAACACTTTTCAAAATGTATATGATCAGAGGTTTGTTCTAGCGATCTGCACGGTTAAATTAAATGTTGATGTATTTTGTAATAAGACGGACACAATTTCCATGGGATCGCCCATGGAACCATTGTTCGTGCGTTAGTTTAATTTTTTAAAATATTTTTTTTATATAAATCGCCTATAGGATAGACCCAGTAAAGCATGGCCATTCTCGTCACTGTGTGAATAGCTACTCAAGTCAATTCGAAGTGAACGCGGTAAGAAAATAAGTATAGCCAATGAAATGGCTTACAACTGGTGATGCATTGTTTTGTTCTAGGACTGTGTGGCATAATAATCCCTATGTTCTTGCGTTGTTACCATTACAGTGCAGACAGACTGAAATGTGAACTTACAAGCCCTCTTTGTGTGTGTTGTACCATTTCTTCTTACCACATCAGAATACTGAGCGTCACAGTATTGGTTCGCGTTTTCAAGCTGACCATTTTTTTTATATCTCACTTAAACATTTTAACATAAACACTCACACTCACACTCACATCGGTAAAGTCAGAACAGATGTGTTACAGTATTGAGGGGCATGTTATCTTTTTTTTTTCAAACTAATAAATTTGGGGTTTGTATGAAGTAAAGAACCGAAAGTACAGTGAAACTCAAGGATGATGACCCAATCTGTCTGTCTATTGATGCGTGTATTTACTTAAGAAGAAATATGACCTCTAAAACACAAAGAGATACGGCAAGCATGATTAGAATGAACATAACGATGTTTTCCTTCACGCCCGTGTAATTTAGAGCTTCAATCCTCTTTGAAGACAAACTTGGTCTCCTTTTGTAGGGCTTGAAATAATAAAAAACCTGAAAAAATCTTAAGCACTTTGGTATAGATAATTTCATCAACAGACTAAACAACATAAATACCGTTACAACACTAGAAAGCCTTAAATCTTCTATCAAAAAGAAGTGCATAAAAAATTAAAGATTAACGATAACTAACCAATGAAACCGAATTTAACAAAGGCAGTGACATGTGAAGAAATGGCTCTCACTTTGGAAAGGTAGGCGAACGTACTCTGTCATGCACTATCAACTTGAAAAAAAATTATAAACAGAGAGAAACCTGAATTCAAAATTCAGTTTTTTTTTTCTTCAAAATTGTTTCGTTTCTTTTTTCTTTTTTTTGGAACAAATCTAAGCACTAATATAGAGTGGAAAAGGGAAAATGCACATACAAGCTTTGATATTTCTGAAAAAAATGAGGGGATATTCCTAACGTTCATAATCACCTATATATGCTTGGACTTGTCTGTGACTTATCCACAAAACAAGATGTACATATTTCTGGTCAAGCTGCAAGTGTGTGCGTGTTTTTGAAAATGGTAAAATTTGGATATACAATTTTCTCGTGACATTTATAAAGTGAAGAGTCTGTGTAAGTGTCAAAAACCAAAATCATATAAGTTTTGTATTTTGTACGGCTTGTAAAGATTTCCACTTTAGAAAATGTGAAGTATCACAAGTTATTATCACAAACAGAAGTGGAAGATAGGGGCTTGCAAGAAAGAAAATAACCTAGACAGTTGGTGTCATCAAGAGTGCTAGAGACGGTACCCAAACTTGCTTGCTTGCTTACTTGAATTAAAGTGATTTTCGCTCTAATGGAGCATATATCACTGGTTTAATAACGCACCGCGTGATTTTTAATTACTCCTGGGGAAGGAAAGAGAGCCTCATCCCCAGGCTTTTATGTACTCACAGACTACTTTTAAATTTAGCCACTTAGGTGTAGGACTAACTAGTCCTTAACAACCTGACTGAAAGGCTTTAAACATGAGTGGGAATTGTCTCACCACACACTCATTTTTCTGTCCGAGCGTGGTAAAGGAGGAAAAAAGGTGCTCAAAAAGGTGCTCAAAAAGACAGCCATGGGTGTTAAGTACTCAACAAAACGCTAGCCCGTACTTATTTCAAATCAAGTCGTGTCACCAAAAAAGACGACGTGTACGACATCAAAGGCATTGTCAAACGCAGAAACCGTAAAGTGGGCAAACGACGTGTCAAAGAAGTCAAAGTACGTTGGAAAGGATATCCACCCAGTTTTGATTCTTGCATCGACGCTTCGCACTATAAAAAGAAGTGACCATCATGCCCTTTCACACAGATTCAGCTACTGCGATCACTCCTTCACCCAATTCTTCTCTGCAAGATTTACAAACACAACCCTTGTGGGTGTGGTATGGAAAACGTGTGCCTAAAACGCAAATCGTCTTTTTCTGCCAAACCTTCGTGGTGTATTGTGTCATCGGTGCATCCATTGCCAATTTCAGTTTGCAACAAGGAGACAAACACGTGTGAACCATTGTATTGAGCAGTTACATCGGTAACCTGCTTCCTAATCCCTCCCTGAAATTCTCCTCGAACGGGAACCACGGGAACCTAGTGTCCAGTGCCAGTGCCAGTCACCAGTCGAACAACAACAACCACAACAACAACAACAACCCCATTTTGGGCGGAGACACTCCTCTAACTTCCAGTATCGCCTCGGAGAGCCACAAAACTCTGGAATTATGAGCAATAACAACCAATTTTACTTAACCTTACCCAGTGACAGTTCCATGGAGGTGTTTCCCAAGAACACGTTGTGCTGTTACACGGTCAAATTACCTCAGGCCATCCAGTTAGATCACGAAGCCCATTGGGAAGTGGCTTTAGTGGAAATCATTCACCCAACACAAATCAAAAACATCACCGAAAAGCAAAACACTTTCGAGGTGGAAATCCTGAATGCCCAATTGGAGGAAGAAATCAACAAAATCGGGTTTTTAGGGGACACAAGAGCAGCCAGCAATCCAGCCTTCATTATCTACACCTTGAAAATTCCTTCAGGTTATTATTTTAGTGGTGAACATTTGGTGGACACTATTGCGGACAGGTTCAACTTAGCCTTTGGCAAAGCACTGAACAGAGCCAAAAAAAGTGTGAAGATTGAGTACCATAAAGTGGCTCATCGTCTCGTGATCAAATTTCAAGATACGGACACATTGTCCCTCAGGTTCAATGGTTTGTTTGAAATTTTGGGTGGACATGCAGATATGGTCGCAAACAATATGAGCCCCAAGATCAAAAGTAATATGGATTTTTACAGAGCTTTTGGAAACCCGGTAGAACTGAACCAAGGACTTAATCTGATCTTTGTGTATTCCGATGTGGTGGAGTACAACGTGGTGGGACACACCTCTGTTCCGTTACTGCGTGTCATTCCTTTCAAAGTGGATAGTACCACAAACAATGACCAGGAAGGTGCAAACACCTATCACGTACACCGTGAATTTGTACATCCTCACTATTTGCCCGTCAGTAAGTCGTATTTAGACACTGTCAACATTGCTATAAAAGGAGATCTGGGACAAAATATTCCATTCTTCAAAGGGAAAGTTACAGTGAAACTCCATTTTCGAAAACGGTTCTCTAACGAATTGTAAGTCAAGACAGCGAGGAGGGACATTTTCATCCTATAATATCCGGCCAGATGCATGTGGAATTTCAGTTTGCAGAAAATCTACGCGCAGATAATACGGTGAACTTCATCCTGTATGCTGAATTGGACAATACGATATAAACCAACAGTTTGAGAGAAGTCATTCTAGACTATTAGAAGTCATGGAAGACTTTTATCAATGTATGTATAGTAGGAATTCTTTGGACATGGAATGTGAAGATCCTGAGGAAGGAGAACCCCAAGACAAAGACGAAGAAGTCATCATGATGAAGTCTAGATGGCCAGAACAAGAATCACATTTAGTTTCCTGTTATGCTATAGTCTTGACAGAAAAAAATTAAGGAATTGATCAAGAAAGATTGCTATGGATGTCATAACGATCATCCCAGTGAAATTCAACACGATAAATGCCTGATGCTGAGTCAAGAAGAAAAATTGGACGAATATCTGGACGAAGCTTGGAGTCTCATCTCAGAAGAAGACGTGTTACAATAGTGGTATAAAGGCTTGCGTGAACATTATTGTCCTCCATTAACAACTCAAGAGATCCATCGCATGGAAGCTCTGTTGGATCAGAGTTGGGAGACAAGGCGAAGAAACGGTTACTTGTCAGACATTTTCAAGCAAAAAGTCAGGATCGAATTGATCACTTATCATTACCTGTGAAGAAGAAAAAAAACATGGATACCTGGGAACTTAATTACCTTTTGAACCACAGTTCGTATACGGCTTCTTGGAATCCTGTCGTCTGTGCTAAAGATGAACTCCCTCATCGCAAACCTCAAGACCATCAAGCTTATGTCATCAACTCTGACGACAGTCATCTCCCAGGAACCCACCGGGTAGCGTTTCTCAGATGTAACACTCTTTTTTATGGACCGAACGAAATTTCTTTTGGCGTGAATAAGGACTCGTGGTTTTGTGGCATAAATGGAGAGCATTGATGAAAGCTCAGTTATGTCGTCTTCGAAATCGCGGACACGGATCTGAGCTAACACTTCAGGTTCTGTGTGAGGCGATAAAGGTACGTCATTGCCTTTTACTTCCTCAATGAAATCGTTCCATCTTATTGCAAAATTAGATTTGGCTAGGTTTCATACGCAGCAGGTCCCTGTATATAAGGAGAGTGTCTTAGCGTCAGAGTATTCATTCCACTCTCAAACGATCAAGAAGATGGAAGAGTCAGCAGAGATCGACCTGCTGGTCAAATATTTGCTAAAAGTCATACGAAAGCATAATTCACAGGCGAAAGTGGCAACAAAACTTACTCTTTTGGTCGTTGATTTGATGAGAGTCATACGAAAGTGTGTGCTAATGAAGTTTGCTATATCTGCAAAGGTAAATGGGTATTTGTCTCCAGAATACCTGCTTCGTCTAAGAAAGAGAGACAAAAGTCAAGATACCTAATATCGTTGTCAGGAGAAAGGACACTGGAATTCAGAGTGCCCTACGAGAAAAGAGAAGAAACAGAAACAAGACGAAACAGAGAAGAGGGATTCAGAAGAAGAAGAAGAAGAAATTGAAGATGATGAAGAACTTGTGCCAGTAAAGACATGGAAATGGAAAAATTGACAATGTGAGCCGATGCGTTGGCCCTGATGTGAAATTTCATACTACCTTCTAAAAGAGAATAGACCAGAAAGAAAACGTAAGTGTCTCTTGGTCTTGACATTGTATAATAAGGATGGCGTGTTTTGTTTTTACTCACACTTTATGAAATTGTGCTCTTTCACCTCTCTCTATCCCTCTGGATCATGTTTTAGTTAGAATTGAAATGGAAGGATGTTTTCCTTCACGCACGCTCTTTAGGCATGCAAGTCCGTAAACAATAGTCAGTCTATTCATCCATCATTTTGTGTCTTGATGTTTCCTAAAGCACACACTGATGCCATAAAATAACGGGTTAAATGGGTTTTGTAGTGTTGGGAGTGGGGGTGGGGGTGGGGTGTAGGTGTTTGGCAGAGTTGGTCATTGCAGGTGAGGGCTTAGGTGCTTTCAAAAAACTTTTTCTTCTTCACTCTGTGTTGATGGAATATAATGGGTTATTTTCTTCACTCTCTGTTGATAGTATATATATAAAGGGTTATTTCTTCACTCCGTGTGGATAGTGTATAATGGTTTTCTTCTTCCCTCTGTGGTGTGCGCGCGCGTGTGTGTGTGTGTGTGTGTGTGTGTGTGTGTGTGTGTGTGTGTGGTGTGTGTGTGTGTTAGCGTACGTTGTGTAGATCGTATATTTGGTTGTTTTTTCTTCCTCCCGAGTGTGGATAGTATATTTGGGGTTTGTATGCGTTAGCGACCTTGTGTGGATAGTATATTTGGGGTTTGTATGCGTTCGCGTACGTTTGTGTGGATAGTTTATTTGGGGTTTGTATTATCTCCCATCTGTGTTGATAGTATATTTGGGGTTTGTTTTTTCCTCTTCCCTCTGTGTGTGTGTGTGTGTGTGTGTGTGTGTGTGCGTGTGTCTGCGCGCGTATGTTGTGTGTATTGGTCTCTGTTTGTCCCTATAAAACTCACTTTATCCCTATCAGATACACTCTACCTACCTACCTACAGTAGCGCGTATTCAGGTCAGCCACTTGCAAGACTGTTGCCGTTTATCCCCTAGTGTTCAGTACAGTGACGTCACTGATGCTGGAAATTTTGAGACTATAAATATCGACTTGGGGATTTCCACATTTTGTAGCTATACATATATACTAGAATTGATAAACAGGAACGTCACTCAAGCTGAGGCTATAAAAAGATAGTGGGATTTTCCAAAGGAAAAACCCACAAGTTGGAGCTATAAATAGATAGTGGGATTTCATAGGAATTTCAGCTGATTATAGATACATAGGTATTTATCCACGATCGTCACAGAAGTTGATATTGTAAGTAGTTACTAATTTTATCCATTTTATAGTGTGTGTGTGTGTGTGTGTGTGTGTTTGTTCGCGTACGTTGTGTAGATCGTATATTTGGTTGTTTTTGTTCTTCCTCCCGAGTGTGGATAGTATATTTGGGGTTTGTTTTTTCCTCTTCCTTCTCTGTGTGTGTGTGTGTGTGTGTGTGTGTGTGTGAGTCTGCGCGCGTATGTTGTGTGTGTGTGTGTGTGTGTGTGTGTATTGGTCTCTGTTTGTCCCTATAAAACTCACTTTATCCCTATCAGATACACTCTACCTACCTACCTACAGTAGCGCATATTCAGGTCAGCCACTTGCAACACTGTTGCCATTTATCCCCTAGTGTTCAGTACAGTGACGTCACTGACGCTGGAAATTTTGAGACTATAAATATCGACTTGGGGATTTCCACATTTTGTAGCTATACATATATACTAGAATTCATAAACAGGAACGTCACTCAAGCTGAGGCTATAAAAAGATAGTGGGATTTTCCAAAGGAAAAACCCACAAGTTGGAGCTATAAATAGATAGTGGGATTTCATAGGAATTTCAGCTGATTATAGATACATAGGTATTTATCCACGATCGTCACAGAAGTTGATATTGTAAGTAGTTACTAATTTTATCCATTTTAGTCTAAACCATTGTAGCTTAATTTTCGGGGATATGTTTATTTTCCTTTAAATTCTGGGACAATTTCGTCATTTTAACGTTACTTTTAGTCACATCCATTTTGTCGTTGAGCATTTCCTTGATTATAGCTATTTATAGCATCATTACAATTATGCAAATTTTTGAACACCCCAGCAAGATTTCAGGTCTTCGTAATGCTTTATATATAAATCCCACGCTTGTACTAGTGTATGTATGTTTCTGTCTCTGTTGTGTTTGACCCTCTACCATCATTGTCCCTAGATAGTCCCACCATCTTCAATTCCCCTTGACGCTATACAGATCCACCATGTTCAATTTCCATATGTTAAATTCTCTTGAGGCTATATCCCCCAGGGGTTTCCGTAATGTTAAATTTCCCATTGTCCCTAGACAGTCCCACGATCTATTCCCCATGTTAAATTCCCATTGTCCCTAGACAGACCCACACTATAGTCCCCTGTTCCATTCCCCTTGTCCCTAGACAAGCCCAAACTCTATTCCCCATGTTAATTTCCCTTGTCCCTAGACAGACCCAAACTCTATGTTAAATTCCCATTGTCCCTAGAGTGACCCACGATTTTTCTCCATGTTAAATTCCCATTGTCCCTAGATTGACCCACGATTTTTCTCCATGTTAAATTTCCATTGTCCCTAGATTGACCCAGGGGTCTTTTTAATGCTTTGTCCCATTGTCCCTAGGGTGCCCCACCTTACTACTTCCTCCACTGTTATTTATTGTGCCACTCAAATGTAATTAAAAATGTGTTTTCCATTTGATGAAGAAACGTAAATCGAACCCAAAATAAACTTCTGCTTCTCCATCAACGACTTCTGCTGTACTAGCTGCTACTAAAGCAAAAACGGTGGTTATGCATAGCAAACTGCAAAAAAAATTGTGTACAATACAAAGTTTATCGGATTTGTTCAAATATGAAATGATACGATTTAGTCAATTATCAACACCTCATCATTAAATGGCGCCAAAGCAAAGTTGGTACGACGTTACGTCGATGATTGAAGAAGAATAATAGGATAATTACGAAGAGTTTGACGAAGACGACCAAAGATGCTTTGCAAAAGAGGAAAGCATTCTATTTTGTCCCGTTCAACTAAACATTGAGATCTCATATCAGTTCTTGCCAAAGTGAATGCTTCGATGCGAACATCGATCATTAAAAGAAACAAATATATCGAATACATTGATATAATGTGTGAATGCTGTTTGAACGTACTAATAGGAGCGGTTTCCTCCACCGAGATTCATAAACAGCGATTAGGACCACATCGCCATGTTCTTTTCCATATGATGCAAAAGAACATTCCAGTCAGTCAAAAGAAAAATGCGCCTGTTCAAAGAGGAGGGTTTCTTCTCATGCTGATAGACCCGTCGTTTCAAATCGTTACTTCCTCGATATTGATGGACCTCGTGCTGATAGACCCGTCGTCCCAACTCGTTACTTCCTCGATATTGATAGACCTCATTTAAAAGGAGTTTTGATGTGAACATAAAAATGACAAGCCTTTATAAAGGACTTCACAGCTGTACACCTGGATCCTATGGAAAAATTCACTTCAGTTTCGTGCAAATGGTTGATAGAACTCCATTGTTGGTGCAATCGTTGATGTAACAAACAGATTTGTCAGAAACGGAAAAATTGAAACAGTGTGGACGCTTATTACAGCGCCTTTAAGTGCCTCACAAGAATGCTTTAACGAGACAGATAAGCCTATTTTAAGAAATTTCAAAACTTTCATGAAAAGCAAAGAACAATAGTCCTAAAGACGGTGACAGACACGATTTCGGAGATAGAAGAAGAATAGACAGGAGACGATCTTTCAAAGTTTTCTGACAGAAAGTGTTTCATACCCTATGCGATGGTAAACATAAAAGCCCTGAAAGGTTTAAGCTTTTCAAAACTAATTTAAAATAAATGAGACTGAATATCCAGATATCTAGAAGCTAAATCCGGCATCGTGGAACGTTGACCTCAGGCTCCTATTCACATATTGGAGGCGTAATGTTAATTCCCATAGGCACCAGACCGGCCCATCGGATCGCAAGGTAACTCCCTATACTACTGACGATAATTGAAGTGATTTATACCTGTGAATTTGGCGCGAATATGTGGTGCATACATTGCGGATTTATTTTCTTGAATATGTTACGAGCTTACTGGTTTCTATGTAAAATTCAATCACACCTCCCTCCCTCTAAACCCCACTTCAACTACTTCATTAAATCATGGCTAATTTATTTTCATTTTATTTAGGATGGCGTACAAAGTGTTTTAACATTCACCGTCCTCCAGGTGTTCGTTTTCAAATTGTTTTTTACATATATTTTCTATGATAAAGTTAGGTAAATTAGAATGATAATTAAGTATAAAGAGGTTGTTAAAAAACAGGACATGATATATTTTAATGTAAATTTAAACACGTAATCAAGTCAGCATTCACTGTACGTCCTGAATACCTTTAGAAAATGAAAGATTTCCGTTCACTTTATCTAAAATCTAAAAAAATAATGCAAATATAATATAAATGTTCGTACATTACGACTATTTGTGTTCACTCCAATAGATTTACCTTTATCTTTCTCCGAAGAGATTATTCCGAACAAGCAACAGTATTATAGAAGTTCAAAAGTCTTGCTCACAAAATAGCATTTATATGTATTTTCCACTTCTCGCATATCCATTGCTTACTGAGTCCCCTCTATGCTGCTATCTGCTCGTTGCTAAATGATAATACATTATTTTAACATTGATAGAGTGCAATATATTATTGTACAAAATTGATAGGGTGCAATACGTTGTACGAAATTAATAGAGTGTAATATGTTATCTTACAAACCTGATAGAGTGTAACACATTATTGTACAAAATTGATAGAGTGCAAAACAATATTGTACAACACTGATAGAGTATAATACATTATTGTACAAAATTTATAGAATGCAATAAATTACTGTTCAAAATTGATACTTGTTTCTATTGTAGAATGGAATACATTATTGTACAAAATTGACAAAGAGAAATACATTATTGTACAAAATTGATAGAGCACTATACATTATTTACACCTTGTATACTGTTTTATATTGTAGAGTGTAATACACTATTGTACAAAATTGATAGAGTGCAATACATTATTGTACAAAATTGATAGAATTTAATATATTATTGTACAAAATAAATAGAGTGTAATACAGTATTGTACAAAATTGATAGAGTTCAGCTCTTGTGTACTATGTGATAATAAATGATTGATCATGTATATTTTTGTTAGATGCATTATCAATTATTGAATGAAACGATATGCAATTTTAATATGGTTAATGGGATATTTTTAGTATATTTTGTATATCCTGTTAACTTATATTTTGTTAGTTGGTTCTTTTGACTTTGTATTTGCACTAAATGTCTCCTTTCGACAATGTTTTGGTCAAATTATAATAGCCCTAACCCTAACCCTATTCTTTCTATATGTGGTCTGTTTCAATTCTAATCCTTGTGCGACATTTTTTCAATCATTTACTGAGTTTAGCAATGCTTCACATAAATTATCACATTAAAGTTTTTTAAACAAATTGGGTTAGACCATCAAATAATATGTTTCGGGTGCAGCTGCTATATATTCAATAGTATCATTTCTAGGTGGTTCCTTTAAACGTTGCAGCAATATTATATCATTTGATACTAGTCCTTCACCAGACATGAACTTCATCGATAATAATATTTCTCAATACTTGAACTCCTTCGATAGTAGTCTTTCACCAGGCATGAACTTCATCGATCATTTTTCTCCATTCACGTGAACTCCTTTGATACTAGTCCTTCACCATACTTGAACTCCTTCAATATTAGTCATACGAAGCAAACTACTTTTCCTTACTTTTTATTTAATTTGTTGTATTATAACAGATGCAATCCTTTGAGAACTGCTCTTTTTGTCTTTTTTCCGTCTTTGTAGAATAGACGTGTATTACTTTAAATAAAACCAAAATATTTGACGGAATATGGTTCGAGATGAACAGATGCAGCAAAGTTATATTTAGACAACGTTGTCTATCAAATTACATACTTTTCTTAAGTTTGTTTCTATGTCTGAGATTCACTTTTCAGAATTTTGGTATGTGACAAAAGTTTGTTGCCGATAGTAGGTTCGAATTAATTCGTATTGGACCTAGCTTTGTTTAGACAATGTAGAACAAACTGTAATGAAAACACCAGACAACAAAATGTACATTTTTTATTAAAAGGGTTTAGAAACACCATCGTCAGAATACTTTTTCATAGATATGTCCACGTCAAAAATAATATAAGCCTCATATACGATGTCATTACTTTCATTTTCTGTAGTAGCGATCGTAATAAACAAGGGGAAATAGTTGTGGATGTCTTGTAAATGACATTCACGTACATGTACAAGAACATAACGTTGATTTTGTGTTAGAATTTAAACCAATTCTGTACATTGGTTTGGTCTTTAAAGCCATAGCAACACATTAAAGGGTATGTCTGTACATGCCCAAAGGATACCCATACTTGTCCACTTCGGCTATTTCTGCAAGACAAAATATGACTTGAATGTATGTAGGATCATATTTGTACATAAAACCATATCTTTTGATTACGGGAAATTTCTTTGCATGAAAAGAAACCCAAAACTATCCAGGCTATAAGAACTATTTCTACAATTGGATTGACAAATCAGTTGCGAATGACAGACTAGTTTGACGCATTAGCAAATTCTCGGTCAAATTGTATTAAATTAGGTTTATGAAACCAAAAAAAAATCTTTTAAGGTACTGTTTAATCAATCAGACAGTAGCAAGAAACGTTATCATGAATCAATTGTTGTTGTTCTCTGTGTAGAAATGCCTTACAATTTGTTACATTTCGTGCATCATAGTAGAGCCTTTGTCTTAGTTGTTCCAATTTATTACATTTTAAGTACGAAGCAACTTCTTTGTCCATCAAACAATCATCACCAATGTACATTTATAAAGTTCGAGACCGACCTTTTCGTGTAATCTTCAATTGGACGGTAGACATACATACATACATACATACATACATACATACATACATACATACATACATACATACATAGTATACATACATACATACATACATACATACATACATACCTCCACTGCCTTGTGGATATCTTCGGGAGAAGGAAAGGCTACGGGAGTAAACCCAGACAGAAAATCAGGAGTGGAGCCCTTAAGGCGGCTGGGGGTCGACTACGACCTCCTTCCGGCAGCTCCTGCATCCAAACTGGTGCCAAATGTCATGCTCAGCATTCCTTTGGACCCCACCAGCAAGGACGAGAGGGTGATCCTGACGTCTGGGCAGCCCAGGATCTCCATACTCCACGCCCAGGCTTGCGCCCTGGAGAGGACACTCCAGTCTCGCTACTGAGTGAGGAAACAACACGGAAGCTGACAGTTTACGGGTTATAAGTCCCACCCGATCGGCGTAGGGAATGGGCGCCACTGGTCAGCTTTGACGGTGGGAGGGATCATCGTGTCCCACTGGCCAACTATCGCCCGCCTCAAGCCGGGCAGCCCCTGGTCAATAAGGTGTTGACCCTCCATCGTCTGCCTGCTCCAGTGGGTGTCTGGAGCTCAGTGTGTTGTTCAGCATGACAAGCAGACGGTAATTCCACACCAGACAAAAGAAACAAGAAACCAATAAAGAAGACTCCAGCTCTTCGATTTGCAAGCTGGAATGTGCGTACCATGTGTACAGGCATCTCCGACGACCTCAGAGAAGTGGACGACACCAGAAAGACGGCCATCATCGATAGAGAACTCACCAGACTAAATATCAGCATCGCTGCCCTCCAGGAAACCAGGCTGGCCTCTAATGGCTCCCTCAGAGAGGAAAACTACACCTTCTTCTGGAAGGGTCGAGAACCTGAGGAGCCCCGTCAGCACGGAGTGGGCTTTGCCATCAAAAACAATCTCCTGGCCTCGGTTGAACCTCCCACAGGAGGCACTGAGCGTCTCTTGTCCATCCGCCTCACCACTGCTTCAGGTCCTGTCAACATCATCAATGTCTACGCCCCAACCCTCACGTCATCAGAAGACGCGAAGGATCAGTTCTATGGGCAGCTGGACGAACAGATCAAAGGATGCCCCAAAAATGAACCACTATTCCTCCTCGGCGACTTTAATGCCAGAGTAGGTGCGGACCACGAGTCATGGCCTGCCTGCCTCGGATATCATGGGACTAGAAAGACCAACGAAAACGGCCAGAGACTGCTGCAGCTATGCACCTACCATGGCCTGTGCATCACAAACACCTTCTTCAAGTGTAAGCCACAACACAAAGTGTCATGGAAACACCCCAGATCTCATCACTGGCACCAACTCGACTTGGTCATCACCGGCGCTCTGCCCTTAACAGCGTCCTCTCAACCAGAACCTACCACAGTGCAGACTGTGACTCCGACCATGCCTTGTGAGCAGCAGAGTGCGACTACAGCCACACACGCTACACCGCTCAAAACCAAAAGGACGTCCTGGCATAAACACTGCACAGATGTCAGTCCCTGCCAAGGTGGAGGAGTATGTGTCTGCCCTGAACAAGGCTCTCCAGGACCTGCCTGAATACGACGCTACAGCCAAGTGGAACGCCATGAAGGGTGCCATCTACAGTACAGCTATGCCAACGTTTGGCAAGAAGAGACGACCCAGCCAGGACTGGTTCAATGCACACCTATCAAGGATGGAACCACAAATCAAGGAGAAACGAAAAGCCTTCATAGCTTACAAAAAATGCCCTAATGAACGGACGCTTGCTGCTCTCAGAAGTGCCCGAAGTAACACCCAACGCATCGCTAGACAGTGTGCGAACGAATACTGGCAACAACTGTGTGAAGGGATCCAGCGCAGTGCCGAGTCCGGACACATCCAAGGTATGTACAGTGGCATCAAGAAGGCTCTAGGCCCTACAGTGAAAGGGGTCGCTCCCCTGAAATCCCTGACGGGAGAGAAGATCACAGGCCGTGGGCAACAGATGGCCAGATGGGTGGAGCACTACTCAGAACTATACTCCCGAGAAACGTCAGTCATCGATGCAGTCCTCAGCAGCATAAAGAATCTGCCCACCATGGAAGAGCTCGACAAAGTGCCAACCTTAGAGGAGCTCAGCAAAGCAATCGACTGCCTTCCAAACGACAAAGCACCAGGTAGTGACAGCATCCCGCCCGAAGCTATCAAACGTGGAAAACCAGCATTGATTAAACCACTGCACGAGCTACTTTGCCGATGCTGAGAGGAAGGAGTAGTCCCCAAGACATGCGTGATGCCACAATTGTGACCCTTTACAAAAACAAGGGCGACCGCAGTGACTGTAATAATTACAGAGGGATCTCGCTCTTGAGTATTGTTGGTAAAGTGTACGCCCGCATCATACTCAGCAGGCTGCAGTTGCTGGCAGATCGTGTGTACCCGGAATCACATTGCGGCTTCAGAGCAGGCAGGTCGACGACAGACATGATCTTCTCCCTACGACAACTCCAAGAGAAGAGCAGAGAGCAAGGTCAACCACTCTACATGATGTTCATCGACCTCACCAAGGCCTTTGACTTGGTCAGCAGGAAGGGCCTTTTTGAACTTCTGAGTAAGATCGGTTGCCCCCCAGAACTCCTCAGCATGATAATCTCTTTCCATGCGGATATGAAGGGAACAGTCCTGTATGATGGATCCTCCTCAACCTCCTTCCCAATTAACAGTGGTGTGAAGCAGGGCTGCGTGCTGGCACCAACACTTTTTGGGATCTTCTTCTCTCTGCTCCTGTCCTACGCCTTAAAAACGTCCACAGATGGCATATATCTACACACCAGGTCCGACGGGAGGCTATTCAACCTGGCACGACTGCGCTCAAAGACCAAATTGAGAACTGGGCTCATCAGGGAAATGCTTTTTGCAGATGACGCAGCTCTTGTGGCCCACACCGAGGAAGCCCTCCAGAGACTGGGAGACCGTTTTGCTGTTGCCTGCATGCAGTTTGGTCTCACCATCAGCTTGGAAAAAACAAATGTCAGCGTGCAAGATACCACTATTGCCCCTTCAATCAAAATCAACGGTGTCACCCTGGAAGCAGTCAACAACTTTACCTACCTAGGGTCAACCATCAGCAACACACTCTCGATTGATATGGAGCTGGATGGACAGAAGGCTTGGAAAGGCAAACACCATCATGGCTCGATTAACGAAGAGGGTATGGGAAAACAACGCGCTGACAGAGCACACCAAGGTCTGAGTCTACCAGGCCTGCGTTCTCAGCACCCTTCTATATGGAAGTCAGACCTGGAGTACCTACATGAGGCAAGAACGCCGGCTCAAATCCTTCCATATACGGTGCCTAAGACGCATCCTGAAAATCAGCTGGCAAGACCGTGTTCCACACAGCGAGGTCCTGCAGCGTGCAAGTACCCCCAGCATGTACTCCCTGCTAATTAAACGCCGCCTTCGATGGCTGGGTCACGTCCGACGCATGGAGGATGGAAGGCTGCCAAAGGACATCCTGTATGGACAGCTGGCCACTGGCATGAGAAGAGTCGGACGCCCCTCACTCCGTTTCAAAGATGTGTGCAAGAGGGACATGAAGGCATGCAACATTTCATCCGATGGCTGGGAAGAGCTGGCCGAGGACCGAGGCACCTGGAGACTGATGGCAAACAATGGCATATCAGTCGCTGATGCGAGGAGTTTCCAGATGGCGGTAGAGAAACGTAAGAGAAAGAAGAACGCAGCAGCAACCACAGTAACGCAGACTTCCCAGTATGTCTGCACCAACTGCAGTAGGGACTGTCACTCACATATAGGCCTGCACAGCCACAGCAGACGATGCCAACAGAGACAGACAACACCCCAAGGGCGCTATTCGCATTGTCTTTCGAGACCGAGTCGCCAATGATGATGACATACATACATACATACATACATACATACATACATACATCCATACATACATACATACATACATACATACATACATACATACATACATACGTACATACATACAATCAGAGAAAGGCTAGGCGGCCAACGTCAATATATAACTCTGATTAGCTTTAATATATTATATGCTAACATGAGTTTAATGCAAGTCTAATTTGTTTCATGATAGACAGAAAATCCTTAAATGAAAGTTTATACACAAACTCTGTAACAGACGATTCATTATATAATACCACATCTGTCAAGTTGCCGCATAGCTCAGCTAAAGCGTGGTGCTAATAATGCGAAGATCATGGGTTTGACTCCTCCCCGTATCGACATTGTTTTGTTTACTCTTTCTTCTCCCTTTTTTCCTTTCTTATCCTACAAAATAAATTTAAGATTTCTAAATCGCAACGGTATACAGATTTCATATGGTCCATACAAATTTCCATATCGTAATGTATACAGATTTTATATCATACATTAATACATACAAATTTCCATATCGTAATGTATACAGATTTAATCTCATACATTAATACATACAAATTTTCAAATTGTAGCGGTATAAAGATTTCATATCATACATTAATACATACACACTGATGAATCAAAGTATGTAAGCACACGATATTTATTCATTTAAAGTGTATTTTACTTGTAGGATTAGCAAAGATATCTCATTAACTGAGTATATGTACAGAAAAGTAATGCAAGTAGGCGTGGATTAAACAGTTGGGCTCACATAACCCCAAAAATTCAAAACGGCCTTGCCAATCAGATTGTTGTAAGTCGTAATGAGAACATTTTCCTTGGTAATTGGAGCTGTAATATTTTTTTTGAGGGGGGGATGGGTTCGTAATAATCGAATTGTCGGTCCCTAACCTAAATTTCCATGATAAAAATTTTGTTTTGTTTTGGAGGCTAGCTATGCAGTCAAATATTTTAGTATGAATTAACGGCGATGAAACTACAGGATTTTAACATTTCACATCTGATCTAGTGGGATGAAATTTTAAAGAATTGAAGTATTTTTTATACTTCTGTTGTAAATTTGAAAGTTATATATCACTAAGATAAAAGAAACTGAGATAACCTTGTGGTCTAATCGCGACTTAAAATCTTTTGTGACCCCGTTTTTCCTGGTGAAATATATTGCAATTTTTAAACCTTTGACATTCAATACTTGTTAACAACGTGATTGATATGTCAGTTGTAAACCTGTCTTCGCGTGCACCAGGAAGAATTGCCGGAACACTTGTAATACCACAATTCCTCTTTTAATCTTAACTCGTCCAATGAAGACACATTCAGTCATAAATAATGACGTACAAAGATCGCTGGATTACTTAAAAAACCTCACATAATGAAATATAACTTATGATGCTCCTTAAAAAGGTGTGTGAAAAACAAATTGCAGGAGTTGCTTGGAGCGGAATGTTGCAATTGACCTTCTATTGCTGCCAGAGAATATGACTGAATGTTTCAGGACACGTCAGTCCATGAAGATAACTTAGGCAGCATATCATCCATCTGACCGGGCACGGCATTGCTATATTTTGGTGATCATACGAAACTGACTTTTCTTTCGCTTTTTTTTAAATAACCCCCTTACCATCAACACCACTAACACCAACACCACCAACATCCCCACCCACGCAGCTCTGTCAGCTGATACGTAAGTGAACACAAAAAAAAAATTATATCTTCTCTACACTAATTGATTAACGGGAAGTCTTTGTCTCAGAACGAATCATTTGGCAGATAACTAGGCAGATACAGAAGGTGGTATTAGAGTAAACATTTGTATCCTTTCTGTAGAGATGGTCAAGAAGAGAGTACCTTGTTATTAGACTTGTTATAGCAAGGTGGCAATGTATTCATTGTATATGACGGCGTGCATTCAGGATATTGATTCTTGCAGAACGATATATCATAGCATAATACCATATGCCTTCTGGCGGAAGTATAGAAGACGGATTGTTGGAGGTCTTGCATCAGGACGTTGCACTCTTCAGAGTCCGTGTATATGATGTATCGAACACACGTCATGATGATAAAATGGCACTTGCGATAAAGACATTCCATATGGTTTTTTGCTTATACTTCAGCAGTCTCTTTTGTGGTTTTCCAACTACATTTACGTTGCTTGTGTAACATACATCTTACATATTTTATCCTGGTATTGTGACTCTTTTCTGTTTTTCCGACGGTCTTGGCTTGACCTTCACCTTGGCATCACCTTCGCCTTCGGTATTCCAAAACAGCAATAGACTGACAGTGCGTGGTTCTACATCCTTGTTAATACGTAACGATTAGAGGATATTTTCCAGACCAAAAACATTAACCATGATAGATTAGTTGCAACAGCATTGACCTTAACATACTTTCTGGGCTGGACGACATTGTTATGTGCTGGGTGGAGATATGAGAGATTCAATGATACTAAAAGGTCACTGGCCACATACCATATTCAAACGTGTCATAGTATTATAATCATCAGAAAAACGTTTATCATTTATAGATATTTAATATAGGGACACGATAAAATAATTTTTCATGTCCCAGAACTTATGGTGAAACGTTTTTTTCATCCAGTTACATATCACATGACTTACGAAACAAAATAATTGTGTGTTGCATTTGTGCCTGTCCCTCCCCCCGTTGCACTGTAAAAGGAATAGATAAACAAAACACTTATTTGAAAATAAAATGAAAGAAACTAATCTGGCATTGTTATCATTTATTCCTTATTTGATTATCATGCGAAATTATTGCAGAAAAAATATATCGACGAACTCCGTATACGTAGTTGATGCCGGCTGTCGTATGTATCCTTCCTGTATATATATATATATATATATATATATATATATATATATATATATATATATATATATATATATATATATATATATATCGCTTATGTCCGATAACAAAATCGCAAAAGAGAAGAGAATATCACCCGGTTGTTTGAAGGCAACTGCCATTCGGGCATGATACTTTCTAAGGTGCGAAATGACCAAGATTGTATTGTATCCAGTTTAACTATACGATGGTATCTCGTAAATAAAAATCAATATTTGAAAATAAATTCACTGTAAGTGCAAATGATAATCTCTTCGTAAGAAGAGGTTACAAAACTATTATTAAAGCAAGTTATTGATGTGTTTATTATTATAATATTTTATACTGATGACAAGTGTTTCGCAGTGGTCACAGATCTATTTAGAACCCATGTAATTTTAATGCGTTTCAGTATGACAGTATTTACTTGGCCTTGGTGCTGCGCAATATGATTATGGTTTCGTCGGTATGAAACCAAGTTGCCATATCGGCTGCATTATCGTAAAGGTTTGCGGGGGGTGGGGTGAGCGGGGGGAATTGTAGGTTTATTTTTGGGGGAAGGGGTTTGAGGGATTGTTTTGATGTATTTTTTGTTGTTGTTGTTTTTTAGGCCAGACATGACTATCTCCAACTACCGCTAGGATGAGGGTACATTATGGGCGATCAAGACTTCCGAGCTCCCTAGAAAGGATACTTTGTGCTCCTGGAGCAATAGTATTAAGAAATGCCAATGCGTCTGCCTCAAGCGCATGCTTTATGGCACTTGTGGCGCTATAGTCTTTTGCGACGACAATGACTCAGCCATGCGGTTCTACAAAGTTGGGTAGTTGCTGCATCCTGCCAAACCAGAGAGATACTGGAACACACCTCTGTATTATTTCGGATAGTGTAAATAAATACTTCTGGAGTATCATGTTGAGGACGTCACCAGTTAGCTCCATCTGGTGCAAGGTAGCTGCAACCGCTTGTCGTTTTGGTGGCCAGGGTGATGGAACTGGATGTGCGTCAAGCGGTCATCTAGACCGCCGTCTTGGAGTCAGGCCACGTCTATGAGCCCCGTTCTCATATAGTATCACATTACCTTCCGGTTATCAGTCCCTTTTGGAACAGCTCGCTCAAAAGATTGATATCAGACATAGTGCTTCTGTGTCAAGCATTATCCATATCATCCCCATATTCTAAACAGATTCTATTTTGTTGCAATTACATTAAACTGTATACCTAGAGTCCCTATTATATATGTGTTGTGCTTACATTAAACTGTATACATAGAGTCACTATTATCTATTTGTTGTGCTTACATTAAACTGTATACCTACAGTCCATATTATACATTTGTTGTGCTTACATTAGACTGTATACCTACAGTCCCTATATTCTATTTGTTGTGCTTTCATTAAACTGTATACCTACAATCCCTATTATCTATTTATTGTGCTTACATTAAGTTTAATACCTGTAATATCTAATTTCTAAATGACTTCATTTTGACTGGAACTCACAAATAATTGAATCAAAATATCTTCTTATTCTGCTCTCTTTATGTCTCGTGTTGTATGATTACAACAACAATTGGCACATAATCGATCCACGTTCCATTACAATTCCAAACTGGATGCACTCCCTTGTTTCAGTGAAGTTCAGTTTTCTTGACCTTGAATCCCTGTCTCCATGAAGCGTTGCAAGTTTACACTTTTATTATCCATTTCATTGTTATATGGAAATATATCACTTTTGGAACTCGTTTATGTACCCATTTAGGAACTATATATGTCCTAATGTACGTCATTCAAATCAGTATTTCCATATTTGGACCAATTTGGCTTTTCTTCTCTCTCTCTCTCTCTCTCTCTCTCTCTCGTCATGAACAGACCTTAAAAATGTGTCAAGACTGTAAACCCTCTAGTATAATTTTTTTTACCCAATTATGAGGCGCCGTAAAAAAAAAAGGACAAAAGACCGAACTTCAAGATACAAGTTGTAAGCTTCAAGTATTATATTTTATTAGCTAATTTTCCAATCCTGTAAATTATCAATGACTGTACTTCAGTAAACTGTTGCTATTGAATCTTCAGTATCCCATTCATTATCCCATTCAGTAAGCCTTTTACACTCTACAACAAACGGATACACTTCCAGGGAAAAAGAATCTTGGTTAAATGTATTAATATAATTGTTGAAGTAGAGATTCTAACTCTCAACACAAACATAATTATGTTTGAAAACGATGGAGAGATCAGACATTGAGTATTGATTGCAAACCGAAATTTCGTGCCAATCGATCTTTGACTGCAATGTCTATTACTGATTGTAATAATGTCAGGGCCGGAATTTCATATTTGAATGCAGAAATAAACCAATAAAGAAACAAAATGTATATACAAGTAAATTTACAAGCATAAAATATTTTGTTTAGAGATGTTACACTTTGAAACCCTTCGAATATACTGCTTCGTGGTATTTCCATATTTATTTTTTACTCCTACCACAACAAGGTTTCATTACTTCAGGTTTGTTTGAAATTAATTTGACAAAACAAACAATTTGATGCATTAAATGTACAAGATAAATTTGTAAATTTCGCTGTCGTAAAAGAAATTAAACTTCCATAATTCTTTAGATTGGTGTAGTAAAGCGTCCATCGATGACATTGGCACATAATGAAGAAAACTCCATACCAGTGGTCAGATATTTGCCTTTTAAAATACATAAGAAAAGAAGTCTACTTTTTTGGAATAGATATAAGCAAATATTTCAAGACTGAACTGGAAAGAGTTTGTATTGTCACTCGTGGAATTTATCTCACACTGACTTATGGACGAACAAAAATACACCATTATTATCCAACGCGCGCGCACACACACGCACACACACGCTCGCGCGCGCGCGCAAGCACACGAGCATGTAAACTCATTTGACAGAAAACAAAAAGATAACCAAACGACTATACAAGGAAACGAACACACAAACACACAACCTCATGTGAAGGATTGTAGAGTATGTGAGTTTGAGCAATCCTTACAAACAAACTCCTTTTTACAGTCCAGGTCTAACCCATCCGAATGTAAGAGATAGTTATGGCGTTATGACAATCAGACAGTCTTAAAATCAAGCATATATCTGCAAGCAACACAATGGAGGGAACTGACGATAGTTAGGGGGTCGCCACGCCTGCTGATTGACACATCCTTACTATCGGATTCCTTACACATGCAAATCCGCTTGAAAGAAAATAAAAGGAACGTAGTTACTATCACACATATTTACATATAAAACCATGTTATTTGCTAACAACAGACACGTGCAAACTCAAGTGAACGGGGACAGGGCAGTCTTAACAACACTGTAGGCTCCGGGCAAAGCAATGCACTGGGGCCCCCTACCGACCCTACCCACCCACAGGAATTCCGCTAAATGTTACTATTTTTTAAAATTGGGAAACGTGCTCCCAACTGCACTTTTAAAGCAAATTTAATTGCCAAAAGATCTTTCAATATTCATTAATAATATGGGCAGCATGATGCCCTAGAAGCGCGAGGCCCTGGGCAACTGCCCAGTGTGCCCATGCCTTAAGACGACACTGAACGGGGATATAGATATATACATACATAGTAACTTTATACATAATGTCAATCCAGTACACAGTATATACTACCCCTCAAATCAGATAAACATGTTAAAGGAAATGTAACGATATCTAATCACTAACACTCATCTTTACAAGCAAATTCATCTTTTGTCATCCAACACGCACTCTTACAAACAAAACTGACAAGGATATCTATTTGGTGTATATGATGATTTCAAATATTATTGCATACATTAAATTCTATCGGACCTTAAAGAGCTGATAGCGTTATACGAAATATATTTAGAAATGTCAGGGGAAAATCAAATCCAAACCAACGCCATCATTATCATAATTATCATTACCACCATCATCAGCTGCATCAGCATCAGCACCAGTAGCTGCAGTAAGTACAACAAGGACAACGACGACGACGGAGTCACTGGACTCGAAGAAAGAAAAGTTTAAAGATAGCTGTGGCTGATGATAGACGATTGATGACTTCTATGGAGTTTTTCCTTCAAAGCAAGAAACTACTCAATCATTGCCCATCTCAAAAGAAACAAATTGTTCAAAATTATATATATATATATATATATATATATATATATATATATATATATATATATATATATATATATATACATACATACATACATATATCAATCTTCTAGGAACAATATTTTTTTCATGCTTTTGTTTCACTTAGGTTTCTTATATATTTGTCATTAAGAATTGCAAAGAAGTTTCAAACAAGTCACAAGAGTTTGTTTTTCTTTTGAGCGTCTTGCTTTTAAAATTTCTATGAGGTATTAGGCTCGGCTACTTCTTTCTCTATAGAAATACCTCCCATCCTTCACCTTCCTTTAATATTATGGACACTATGAAGCCAATGGTCTTAATCGTGACACACAAAACATTAGTACATCCTTTCATCTCGCGACTTCAGTTCTCTTATCTTCAGAATTGGGGTTCCTTCTCAAGATGTTGTGGACATTATGGGGTTTAATTTCCTTTCTCTTGACATATAGAACACGTATCTTTATTTTAAAGTCGATAGGACCTGTGGTTTTATACAGGATTTAAGAAATTCATTTCCTGTCTTAATCAACAGAATTTTATCCAGCATTGAATAATGGTTTCTTTTGGGACTTTTTCGATTAACCTGTTTTGGATGAATTCTTTACCTGCATCATGACAATAGTTTTTAAAGCATGCCGTCTTTGAAAACAATAGGCTAGAAGACGGGTGCCAGAGTACGAAAGATCGATTTGAACATAATATTCCAAGGGAGTGTAGTCCTTGTCAAACTCAGTACACTAGGTGCCTGAGTTAAAACAAGAGTCACTTTTTCTCTGCAGAATAGAATATTTTGTCCGAGATCTCCTTTCGTTACCAATATTCACACTGTTAGAATACGATTTACTGATAGAAAGATAATGTGAATACATACATTCTTGACAATTTCCTTCAACGTTAGCACTATTTGTACAAATCTGATTATCTCTAACGATCACATTGATTTTGAATTATGTTAGATGAAAATACAGCAAAATGTACGATTTACCCTTTTAAGACATTAATTAATTTAAGAAGCTCTTGACGCAATATTATTCTCATTTATTTCGATATCTCACTCTTTATACACTCCTCTCATTGCAAAGCCGTCATCCCCCTCCCTTTCATTGCAACTATATATTGTGTATATTGGTATGTGAGGCCGGATTTATTAATATGGTGTTTATGATGATTTAGGTGTATGTGGGGCCGTGTTTTTGTATGTTTTTTTTATGAAAATATATGTCTAGTACCTCTGTTGTCAGTGATGATCTGTACTGTTTGTTGTTGAAACATTATGAGATGGCATATGATAAGAACTTTGACACACACACACACACACACACACACACACACACACACACATATATATATATATATATATATATATATATATATATATATATATATATATATATATATATATATATATATATCCCTTATGCTTATAAAAGTACTCTAAGAACAATTGTTTTGATTGTCGAGTTACAATACACAACTTTGCAATCAAAAGTACCTCATTTGCTGGCTGTTACTACTAATACGCAGTAATACAAGATACACTGAAGCAGAAAAATTAAAATTAAATATAATTTATATATCCAAGAACGAAAAGAGATTTTTAGACATTATTATGTTCGCTTATTACTCCGTTACAAGAAATAATCGTCATTACTACATCAAGAAAACGTCGGTGTGTTTGTTAGGCTAAAATAATTTCACACGTTTGGGCCTACCATTCAAATTAGATCTTTACTCCAATAAACATACCCATTAACTGAATCATTGTCACACTGTATGGAACGCATGCATTATATTAGTTTATTAATTAGTCTTTTACTTGGCGTCCGTTAGCATCAACAAGTCTCACAAGGGACCAATACAGATTCATTGCATACGACATATGTCACACCTTAAAGACAAAATGTCAATTGTTGTATCAATTATCTCTTTGCCAGTGTGTACATGGGCACTGGGGTTTATGTCTTCATTATAACGAAGTGTCTAATACAATATACGGTGTGAAGCTATAGGGAAAAATGACCCACATTAATTTTCACATACATTATATTTTTTCGTCTACGATAAAATGCTAAAAAAGAATTTCCCCAGTGTGACTCCCCGAATTGAATATTCGTCAATTATAAACTTTCCGATCTTTGTGGTATCTCGACGAAAAGCAAACTCTCGTTTGTGCATAAGTGTTCACGTTTAAGTGAGATCCGTAGAGACTGGGTTTGGGAATACAGCGTTGAGAGATGACTATTGAACAGAGAACGTTCATCGCACCATTACATATGTGCTGCTCGTCTTTTCTTTCTTTGTTCTGTTGGTCTTATTGCATAGATATAAATATGATCGAGATTTTGCAATAACTTTGACCACTCACGTGGCCTAGTGGTTAGGGCGTCCACCTCGGATGCTGGAGGTCCCGGGTTTGAAATGCGGCCGAGTCATCTAATAGACTTATAAAAAGGATACCAACAGCTGTCTCGCTAGGCACTCAGCATTAAGAGGGTAGTGTTCAGACTGGTCGGCCTGGTGTCAGGATAATGTGACTGGGATGGACATCGTGCTACGTGTCTGTGGCATGATGCCTCAGTGCTAGACGTCATTATAAGCTGCCACGCTGCATACAACGTAGCGATATTACTCCGTAACGATATGACTAAAAAGTTGTTAAAGCTACGTGAAAACTCCAATCACACACAAACATGAAACACATAACACACACACCTTAACTTTGTCCCAACCAGCGAGGCAAACTGAAATCGGCCTTCAAAGACTTTTATATACATTCTTGATAAAGTGTGCGTGTGAATGTCCTTGTGTGTATAATTTGGATTTTGAACGTAGCGTAAATTTTGTTTAGCTATGTCGCTAATTGTACATTAACTCATTAAAGACTATTGGTACATCAACAAATTCAAGAATTCGAATTCCTTCGTAATATTCTAAACGTTTCGAATTGTGATAGAATATTTAGGATTATTTGGGATTTAATTCATAATAATGTAAGTTCCTCCTAAATTTTCATTTCCTAGCGTAGAAATAAATGTATTTGTTCATTTTACTAAACATGATGGTTTCGCTTCTTTCTGTTACTTTGTTTTAAACCAAATAGTCTTAATGTTTAATTATGTGACACCAAATGATAACCTTTTGCTATGTTAAATTAAATTTGTTTTGCTGGAGAAAAAGATAAAGAAGGCACGTGCTAATGAGTGTTAAACGTGTGCACGAATGGCACGAAGAAAAAGCTTACGTCTAATAGTTTAAATTCGGTCTCCTACCTTTCAGGAAATGTTTACACGTTGCAGAACAATTATGAACCATGTTTTACCTGGTACGTTACACTAATAATTCATTAAATGAGTGAAGTGTGCATCTTACTCAAATAACTATGCAACTTTCATATTTGAGTATCGATGACATGTAGATTTTATATGTGCGTGTAAAAGAAAGTATGGTCTTTGTTTGTAAACCATGTAAAGATTATCAAATTCCTCCTGACATTTTTCACACCAAAGAAAATTAGTTTTTTTTTCAGCGAATTCTTCAGTGGTTCACCAATTATGGAAAAATTGGAAAATGACTTCTGATAATATCCAAATATACCCAAACATGGCATCAGTTGCGTTTCACTGATAGACACAGGGAATTCAGAGATGGCCTTGACCTATATTTATATAAGTTTAACTTGACTATGTCTAATAATATAACCTAAAACTGTAACACATGCAAGGCAAAACTCTGGTTTATGTAATTTAATTGGTAAATATGCTTCAATGAGTCTATCAGAAAATTTATAATAGTTTCCATGTCATCTTTATAGGTGTCCTCATAGATGGTGACGTTAGTGATGAAAACGTCACAATCATCTAGACCAGATGTAATCGTGTTCAATGGGCTTGTTAATGCTGAAGGCAAGCTGTTCATACCTAATGTCATCACTTTATGTTGATAAATTCCTTTCGCAGTTACTAATGCCAAAATTTCCTTTGCTCTTTCCGTGAGTGGCATTTGCTAGAATACTTTTAAAAGGTCACACTTGGTGGCATTCGGTTTGCATTTTCAATTTTGTATTTGCAGTAATCGATTGTTGGCACTGGAAATGAAACTGTGTTTGTGAAAATGTTCATTTTCCTATAGTTTGCGCACATACGGAAGTATTATCTGGCGTCCATACTACAATATGGAGAATTCCAGTTACTTTTGCTTGATTCTATGACATTATTCTCCAGCTAATATTGAACGTTCTCCAAACATTTTGGCTTGAGAGGATTCATCCTGCTTTTGCAGAATCTACAACTTCAACTTCATTGTAGATTTTATTTGTTTCTGTTGGAACATCCGGAAACAAGTGTTCATATTCAAATAATAACTGTTTTAGCTTATTCTTTTTTTGTGGTTGTTAATGTAATAATTTCTGATCCTGATTATTGAATAGTTTTAATTTCCGAAGATTGATCACACCAACGTCATACAGTCCGACTTCATCCCATAGGATAAAGTCTCACTACGTTTGACGGGTACAACTAAACTGACTGACTCCTTAACAGGCCTATCTCTATCAATATACTCATTTAACATATTTAGATGGGAAAAAAAAACAATTTTTCCTTTTTCGCCTCCAATGAGTGTTAATGATGTGATTTAAATCACGTGCTTTTTTTAAGTGTAGTATGGGCAAAAAAGCCAGAATTCTATCACCAGAGTGAAAATTTATATCCTTTGTATTTCTGTCATAACTTAATTTCATTTTTAACTGAGCAGAGTGGGTGAAGATTAATTCGTGACGTCAGAGACATGGTCAAGAAGATTAATCTCTGAATCTTTGGTTGAAAGACGTTTCTCTTTCACTACCTTGAATAGTCCACGGACATTATGTCCAACAACTAGTTCAGAAAGACTCAAACTTAATTATTATTAACCTGATTCCCTAACTACAAACACAAGTAAATGAACGCCCTATTACCTTTCTTTTCCTATATCAAATCATTATAACCGACCCATATGCTATACAGTTTGATCACATCTTTCTTGACTTTCAGGGTGATAGGCAGAAGACTTAATCTGTCGACTGCCTGATTCATGCACAACCAGCTGATCTGACGTGTAAACGGTCTCTTGTCGAATCACATAAATATTATTCCAGGTTTTAATTCGGTATGAATTCCAATGAATGTCTTTATCTAATAATTGTTTCCGAGCACTTTTGTATTTCCAGGAAAACAACCCCTTGAATTCAATAATTTGAAGAAACAATTCAGCCCAAACTGGACATAACATAAAAACTTAAAGTGTCAAATTTTATAAAGCAACTGGTAAAATCCTCACAATCACGAAATAATAAAGTTCTCAGCTTGAACTCAGATCACATCAGCATTTTCTAAAGCAACCATTACCTTACGAAAAAAAAACTTCTTGAATGATCTAATGAGCCTTGTTCACTTAAAACACAATAACCTATAAAATTCACTTGGAGATCTCCGAAACCCAGACCCTGATCAACATATTTACCGCTAAATGTTTACCTGAATAATAATTTGGTTAATGAGCTCAAACACACGGAGTATAATGAAGCTATTTTGAGTTGTTTACATCAAAGAAATTTAAAATAAAAAGGTCAGTCAGGTCAAGCAGAAATGAGCTCAGTTTTGGACAAGGTCAAGTCCAGCAAACAATGTTACATTACAATAACATGTAATGAAATAAAGAAGATTGAAACAAACAAACAATTAAATTAAATATACATAACATCTAAATTTGAGAAAGATAGCCCAATTAGGAAGTGCTCCTTTGCATCAAGAAAGATAAACAGACCTAAAATGCCCCCATGTAAAGAAAAGAGAAACAATCTAGTAAAATAATACGTTTTAACATACTCTGATTAATTGTGTCTCAGAAGAGTAGAAAGCCTCCCTCCCCATGCCATTTTTAAAAGTCACTGTTGAAAGTAGCTAACTAAAACAAAGTAATGCTTACATGTGATAATATACACATTTGCAATCAAAGAAAACAAAGTATTTTAACACCAAAATAAATATATGTTGTTTAAATTTTTGCTGAAAAAAATTAAATGTATGCGTGTTTATCTGTGTTGCCAAAATGTTGGTATCTTTTGCCGATTGTGAGTGAGACGCTTGCGCTTTTGAATTTGTGAAATACGCTGTATTAGAAGAAGTTTCTGCATTGAAATGAGTGAAATATGCTCGGAGGCATGTTTGATCTTGGAACAGCTCTTCTAAGTATACAAATTCCTCTGTTCTCCTATTTAATGTGCAGATTGACCCACGTTCGCTTAAATTTGTATGTTTTAGACTACTGGGTGTTATATTTCGAAAATTAGTTTTAAAGCGATATGCATTTACTTTTCTCTTCCCAACTCCAATGTTCCTTTCTCTAAAATATTCGCAAGAGAAATAATTTATTTTTTAAAGTCTTAACCTTGGTTCCAAAATTATTTGTTTTGTACATATATCATAAAGCTAAAGTCTTTTTTCCCATATTTAAAATAACTCTTAACATTTGTCAAAAAATGTGTATAGTATATAAGAAATACTAGTATGATAATTGAATGTTTGGTATTGTTAATTAACAATGAGGCCTATTTTTCACCCTCAAAAACCAGTTTATTCCACTGCATGTAGTGTTCAAGAAGAGTGCATCGTCACATGCTGTTTTATCCAATTTTATATAAAAATAAAGAAATATAAAAATGAATGTTCGTCAAAGAGGTTCATGTTATCTTCATTTATCTGTAGTTAAATCGATCACACACCATTCACTTATTGTTGCATATAATATAGATGAAAATGGGACATAATACAATATTATTACAAACATCGCTGAATTTTGTATTTTACATTTCATTCCTTCAATACACAACACATATTGATTGTTTTAACAAAAATCTAAGGGTACAACGACTCAATACAAGTCACTCATGGTCCCTCCTTTTGGTTGCGTACACTCTAAACGAATTCAACATTTTTAAAATCGATAATTTTTCTCGATGTGTTCTTATATCGATAAGTGGGGTGTTAAAAGTTTAGAGAGAATTGCGCCGCTGACGTTCTCTAAGATCAAATGCAATCAGTTGTCTAGTAATTAAAATTGCTACATGCATTTAATTGTATTGAATGTCATCCCTGCAGACACCAGTTATTGCGTGAGTAAACGGAATGTTTGCATTTTCTTTAAAACAAAACCCAATATCATGTCAAGGCAGACGTGAAAGTGTCCATTCTAGTCTAACAGACCTATTCAACTGAGATAATGACAAAATCGAAGAACATTACACGTATTTGTGTACATTCATACCTCTCCAAATTCCAGTACATAGATAATCACACGTATTTGTGTACATTCCATACGTACCCAAATTCCAGTACATAGACAATTACACGTATTTGTGTACATTCATACCTCTCCAAATACCAGTACATAGATAATCACACGTATTTGTGTACATTCATACGTACCCAAACTCCAGTACTTAGACAATTACACGTATTTGTGTACATTCATACCTCCCCAATTTCCAGCACATAGACAATTACAGGTATTTGTGTACATTCATACCTCCCCAATTTCCAGCACATAGACAATTACACGTATTGTGTACATTCATACGTCCCCAAGTTCCAATATATGGACAATTAATCGTATCTGTGTACATTCATTCGTCCCCAAATTACAGTCCTTAGACAATTACACGTATTTGTGTACATTCATACGTACCCAAATTCCAGTCCATAGACAATTACACAAATTGGTGTACATTCCTACGTCCCCAATGTCCAGTACATAGACAATTACACGTATCTGTGTACATTCCTACGTCCCAAATTTCAGTACAGAGACAATTACACGTACTTGGGTACATACATACGTCCCCAAATACCTGCACACATCGAATCCTACTCCATCTCAAACCTAGTCGATAGAGGACAAAATTAGTAATGTTTCCCATGTAGGATTTGATCACAATATAGTGTAATTACTCCACTCGGTCTTTCTTTTACATTTATCAATCTATTCATTGACCTGAAAAAGTTTTCTTCCAAAACGAAGACTTAAATAAATGAACAAGACCGCTCATACATACATACGTACTTACGTACGTAAGCACGCACGCACATACATACATACATACATACATACATACATACATACATTACATACATACATACATACATACATACAAACATACATACATATACATACATACTAAGCTAATTGCAATATTTGAAATTCATTCCAATTCTTGTATATTTAAAATGCACCACTAAATTATGAAACGCCTAAGAGTCGTAAGTTGAAAGTTGGAATTATATCATGTACGATCCTCCTTATATGATGTGCTTTGGTACGAATGTTATATATAAAGATCATTATATTTTTGGTACGAATATTATGTACAAACATTATATGATGTGCTTTGATACGAATATTATGTACAAACATAATTATACGATGTGATGTGGTACGAATATTATGAACAAACATCATTATATGATGTGCTTTGGTACGAATCTTATGTACAAACATCATTATATGATGTGCTTTGGTACTAATGTTATGTACAAACATCATTATATGATGTGCTTTGGTACGATTGTTATGTACAAACATAATTATATGATGTGTTTTGGTATGAATGGTATGTATAAACATCATTATATTATGTGTTTTGGTACGAATGTTATGTACAAAACATCATTATATGATGTGCTTTGGTACGAATGTTATGCACAAATATAATTATATGATGTGCTTTAGTACTAATGTTATGTACAAACATAATTATATGATGTGTTTTGGTACGAATATTATGTACACACATAATTATATGATGTGTTTTGGTACGAATCTTATGTACAAATATAATTATATGATGTGTTTTGGTACGAATATTATGTACACACATAATTATATGATGTGTTTTGGTACGAATATTATGTACACACATAATTATATGATGTGCTTTGGTACGAATCTTATGTACAAATATAATTATATGATGTGTTTTGGTACGAATATTATGTACACACATAATTATATGATGTGTTTTGGTACGAATGTTATGTACAAACATCATTATATGATGTGTTTTGGTACGAATCTTATGTACAAATATAATTATATGATGTGTTTTGGTACGAATGTTATGTACAAACATAATTATATGATGTGTTTTGGTACGAATGTTATGTACAATCATCATTATATGATGTGCTTTAGTACGAATCTTATGTACAAATATAATTCTATGATGTGTTTTGGTACGAATATTATGTACACACATAATTATATGATGTGCTTTGGTACGAATCTTATGTACAAACATAATTATATGATGTGTTTTGGTACGAATATTATGTACACACATAATTATATGATGTGTTTTGGTACGAATCTTATGTAGAAATATAATTATATGATGTGTTTTGGTACGAATCTTATGTACAAAAGTAGTGAAGGGGGACACTTTACGTACAATGGGAATTAGCATTAAAAACACCCTTGGGACACTTTACGTACAATGGAAATTTAACATGGAGAAAAATCGTGGGACACTTTACGTACAAGGGGAATTAACATGGGAATAAATCGTGGGACACTTTACGTACAAGGGAATTTAACATGGGAATAAATTGTGGGATACTATACGTACAAGGGGAATTTAACATGGGATTTTTTTTTTTTAAAAAGTTTTTTTAAAATTTAAATTTAAATTTTAAAAAGGGGTAGGCAATTCAAAGACTATCTCTTTTCGAGAAATATGGCTGGCCCTGAAAAGGGCCTTTGGGTTTATGTTAATATGCCCTTAACATAGAGGGCATTTGCGACATCTTCTTTTCCTCAAACTTCGTCTTACAGCAGGGCCATACATCAGAGTCCTCTTGAGGCAACCTTGTCTCTCTATATAGACTCTTCTTATCCACAGGCTGCTGTTGGTCCTGTAGACAACGGTCCACTTGGATCGGACATACATGAGCATGTCCGTCCTGAACATCATTGTTGACACAAGGGTTGAAGATTCAACGTCGGTCCACATGTTGAGGCTCCGAGAATAGGTGAATCAATGCAGTGAACGGCGCTTATTTATAGGGACAGAAAGGATTGAAACGGATTGAGTTCATTCACCAATCCAAACACGCGTTACAGAATTCAGTCAGCCCGCATCCAATCCGAAGAGAGCAGTCTGTGACGTCACGTAGTCAATATAGATTCGCTAGCGCTTGTGTGCAGTCAATCTATGCGATAGTGATTCAACATGACGGAAACTCAGAAAACGATCCAGTGGGGTGCACCAGCAGGGGAGACCGCCCAAGGGAACCCGGACTTACTTTCAGAAGAGGTGAATTGGGATTTTGTGGATTTTCTCTCCTCGCAAGAATTTGTTCCGGAACCTTCGTTACCTTCTTCATTACCGCAAGTGGAGAATTTTAGACAGAGACAGAAAGAAGAATTGGAGAAATTTATACAACGACAAAAGGAAGCGGAACAGGCTTTTCTCCTACAGCAACAGCAGCAAGAAGAAGAGGTAAGAAAAAAACAACAGCAAGAAGAAGTAGCAGCAAAGAAACAAGAGGGTGAAAATCAAACGGTCACGGTACTGTTGGACATTTTAGCTGAGTTAAGAAGTCTGAAACAAATGTATCAGACTTCTTTATCACGACCGAAGAGAATACGACCTTCCCGAGCCAAACATGTCAACCCTGTGACTAAGCCTACCGTACCACCCTTAGTGATTTCAACCCAATCATTATCATCATTACGCAGTCCAGAAGTAGGCCTTGGCCGTGGCAAAGGCTTAAGGCAGTTAAAATTGATTGCTTAAACTCACCCCTGCACCATGAAGAAAAAAAGGCCCTTTTCAGGGCCACCCACATTTCTCGAAAAGAAATACAATTTCAATTTGCCAATAACTCAAAAAAACTCACCCATGTTACCCTTATAGTACGTGTCTGTGTATGAGTGCGTGAGTGTAGCTTCTTATTTTAAAATCAAAACTCAAAGACTCTTACCTTATATCATTCATTTATTCTTTTCTCCATTTTTACAATCCAATTCACAATTCACAACACAACACTTTAATAATAAGTTCATTGATTTCTTCTTTTCTCCTTGTTTAGTCTCTCTGTTTTTTGAATTTCTTCACCGTCACACTCTTTTCCTCTTCTTCTTCCTCCTCGCTTTCTTCCCTTCTTCTTTTTTTCTCCTGTTTCCTTTTCTTCACCTGTCTTCTTTCTTCCTCAGAAGAATCCCTCTCTTCCTCTGAAGAATCCCTCTCTTCTTCTGAAGAATTCCTCTTTTCTTCTGACTCCTCTTGTTTCTTTTTTGGGCAATCTGGAGACCAATGTCCTTTTTCTTTACAATAATAACAGGTATCTTGACTTTTGTCTTTTTTATCCCCTGTTTTTTTTCTTTTTTGACGGTCTGGACACTCTGAAGACCAATGCCCTTTCTTCTGACAGATATAGCAAGTATCTTGACTTTTATCTCTAAAGGAAGGAGAGTAGTCCGTAGGCTGGTCTGAAGAGAATTTTCTAATGACCCCTCGCAAAGCTCTGACGAAACGTTCCATCTGGTCAGTCTCTTCCATCGTTGTGCTCGGCTTGAGAGTGAAATGAATAGTGAAAGGACAAGACACACACCCTTTTATATACGCTGGTCTGCTATGACTATAAAGTAGTTTATGGTGTTTGAACTTGAGTCATTTGACTTTTTGCTTTCAAGATGAAACGATCCCATTCATTCGAGAAGAAAGAAGAAGAAAGTAAGAGGCAGAAACGTGATCTATCGCCTCGTACCAGGGCTGAAATCTTGGCACAAATTCATGCCAGTGATTTTGAAGAGGACATGAGTGAACCAGAATCCGAACCCTCTAAATCAAGTTCACCACCCTTTGTCAACCCTGAAAAGTACTATTCCATTCGAGAGACGGAAAAGCGCTCCTCTAGAAAATTTAGAACCACGGCTTACAAATACACGGTGAAGTTTAAAGATTTCAAGTCCGAAGTACCGTTAGAGAAAGCAGAAGTGTTCATCACTGAGGTGTGGGATTCTTTGCTCACTGCACTCAAGCGACAATGTCAACCCAAAGAAGACGATCGCTTGAGACTTTCCATACAACACGACGGTTTGAAATCCCCTGTTTGGATCGAGTTTAGCACCCCTGCAGAATTGACTGCTTCCAAAGTCATGGACAAGATTCAACACGTACAACAATCTAATGATCAGTTTGACATCACCGATGGTAAAGCCACACTGGACATGACCCACGTCTCTCCTCCTCAAGGGACAGGACGCAAAAAGATGTTATTGGTGGACGACCTTCGCAACACCAAAAAGAGTCTCGTCCGAATTAACAACTCTCATGACCAGATGTGTTTAGCCCGTGCCATCGTGGTGGGACGAACCTATGTCGACAAGAACGACACGGTAGAATGGAAAAGAACCTGGAACACTATTCAACGTTCCCATCGAGCCAAGCAACGAAACGAAGCAGAACTCCTGTTGCAACAAGCTGGCCTGTCCAAAGACACACCCTGTGGCATTCCTGAGATGCAAAAATTGCAAGATGCCCTAGCTCCACGCTACACCTTGAAAGTGCACCCTCAAGAAGTGCGCGGACCTCTGTTGTTTCGAGGCCAAGACTTTAAGGACGGAAAATACATTCATGTCTATCATCACGATGAACATTTCGATACCATTACCAGTATCACCGGATTCCTGAAATACGGTTATTACTGTGAGAAATGTGACCATGGTTATAACAATCGAGAGCAACACAAGCATTGTGGATCGAAATGCACAGGATGTTTGGCCTCTTCACCCTGTCTGAGCGAAGAACCAGTGCCTTGTTCCACTTGTCTGCGCACGTTTGTCAGCCCTACCTGTTACCAACAACATCTGAAGACGCAAGGTTCACAGAAGAAATGCGCTTGTCAACTGCTGAGATTGTGCTCTACGTGTGAACAAGTCATACGTACCAATAATACCAAGGCACACGTATGTTCAGGAAAGAAAAAATGTCACATTTGTCACCACATCGTGGACTTGGAACACCAATGTTACGTGCAAAAATACCAACCCCCACCAGAGAAAGAGGACGGTCACAAGAAGAAAGGCAATTTCATCTTTTTCGATTTCGAATGCATGCAAGAGACCGGCATTCACATTCCTAATTTCTGCGTGGCTCATCGAGCGTGCGAGAAGTGCATTCAAGAACCTATCTTCAGTCATTGCCCTCACTGCAGCAAGATACCCGGAGGGCGTGAAAAAATCTTTCGGGGACCCAACACGTTAGCCGATTTTGCCCAATGGGTCTTAGACCCCGTCGACAAGACGTGGAGCCAAGAGGACATCGAACGTTACGGAGATTGTCATCGTCATGCCACGGTAATGGCTCACAATTTCTCCGGATACGATGGACAGTTTCTTTTGAGGTACTATACGGAACAAGGCACCGAACGTCCTAAAGTGACTTTGAACGGAGCCAAAATCATTTTCATTCAAGTGGGACAAGTGCAGTTTAAAGATTCGATGAGCTATTTGGCCATGCCTTTGAGTCGAATGCCTAAAACGTTTGGAATGACAGAAATGGCTAAAGGGTACTTTCCACACTTTTTCAATACGGAAGCCAATCAACACGCCGTTCTACCCCATTTGCCCGAGGCTCACTATTACGACCCCGACAACATGCGTACCGAACAACGAGAAGCTTTCTACGCTTGGTACCAGGCTCACGCGTCGGACCCTTTCGACTTTCAGGAAGAAATGCTAAAGTATTGTCGTTCCGACGTGGACATTTTACGGCGTTGCTGTGGAAAATTTCGAGAACTGTTCATGGAACACGGAGGGGTCGATCCTTTGAAAGAAGCTTGCACCATTGCCAAAGCGTGTTCCTTAGTGTATCGACAACGATTCATGCCTGAAAAGACCGTGGCTGTCATCAGTCCTCAAACGACCCACTTTGTCAAACGTCAATACTCGGTCAAAGCCCTACGTTGGTTACATTACTTGTGCGACAAGGAAGACAAGTGGATTCAGCATGCCCGCAACGGAGGGGGCGAAAAGACCATCGGAACGTATTCGGTCGATGGCTGGGACTTAGAAAACCCCAAGATCGTGTACGAGTTTAACGGTTGTTTATTTCACGGATGTCCCGTCTGTTACCCTGACCGTGGCACTAAAAATCAGTTTTTGCAACGAACCATGGAAGACTTGTACCAGGACACTTGTCAGCGGCGCCTAAAGTTGGAACAGCAAGGATACCAAGTGGTGGAAATGTGGGAACACGAGTACGATCACCGTATGAAAACCGATCCCGAGTTTAAACGCCTCGTGGAAAGTTACCAGTTCGTGGACCCGCTGAACCCGAGGGATAGTTTGTACGGAGGAAGGACCAATGCCACCTGTTTGCTGTACCAAGCCGACGAAGAGAAAGGAGAAGAAATCAAATACTTGGACGTGTGTTCGCTGTATCCCTACGTGTGCAAATATTGTCGTTTTCCCGTAGGGCACCCACAATTGCTGACGGAACACATCGACCTGAAAAACATTCGACAATACGAAGGCTTGATCAAGTGCAAAGTTTTGCCTCCCACGAACCTCTACCATCCCGTCTTACCTCACCATTGTCAAGGCAAACTGATGTTTCCCTTGTGCCGTACTTGTGCCGAAACGTGCAACCAAGATCAGCTTTGTCAGCACACCCAGGAAGAACGGGCCTTGACGGGAACCTGGGTCAGCGTAGAATTGTTCAAAGCTCTGGACATGGGATACCAACTGTTAGAAGTGTACGAAATTTGCCACTTTCCCAAGACACAACAATACCACAAGGGTGACCCTACTCAGAAAGGCATTTTCGCAGACTACGTGGATGCCTTTTTGAAACTGAAGCAAGAAGCCAGCGGCTATCCTTCCTGGTGTCACACTCCCGAAGACCAAATACAATTCAAAGAGAAATACCGGGAACAAGAAGGCATCACTTTAGACCACATCGAGAAAAACGAAGGCAGGCGATCGTTTGCCAAAGTGATGTTAAATTGCTTGTGGGGTAAAATGGCACAACGACCGTGTTTACCCAAGACGGAATATTTGACAGAACCTTCCCGCTACTTCCAGATGATTCACGACAAAACCAAATACATGAAACACGTGGACGTCGTTCGAGAGAATTTAATCTTGGTCAATTACGAAGAAGATCTGGACTTTGTGCAAGACGACCCTTTTGGAAATGTCATCATTGCGGCTTACGTGACAGCCCATGCTCGCTTAAAATTGTACGAAGCTTTAGAACTGTTAGGGGAACGCGTCCTGTACTTTGACACGGACAGTTGCATTTACATCCATCACCCGATTCAACATCACCCTAACATCGAAGGAGACCGTTTAGGAGCCTGGACAGACGAACATCCCGACGACAAGATTCTAAGTTTCGTCAGTGGCGGTCCCAAAAATTACGGCTACGAATACCGTGACAAACAAGGAGAAGTGCACACGACGTGCAAAGTGAAAGGACTGACTCTGAATTATCGTACCAGTCGAGTGGTCAACTTTGGGGTATTGAAAGAAGCCTTGCAATCGGGAGAGGATGGAAACTTTAAAGTGACCACCTACCAACCGAACAAAATTGTACGTTTACCCACTCACCACATCGTCAGTCGGCCCTTGGAAAAAGTCTATCAAATTGTATACCAGAAGCGAGTTCGACTTCCCAATCATTTCACCTTACCGTACGGTCACGTCGGTATTGGTCTGTATATAAAAAAGGAACCCTAGGCAAGATCGATAGTTCATTGTGACTACCAAGACCGAGCAAACAAGATGAATACTTTGAAAGAGACATCGTTCCAGTTTGGGGATTGTAAAAAAGTTGTATCTTCCTCTAGTGTGACTAATATTGGATGGATAAGACCCATGCATTGCGACGGAAAATGTCCGGAAGGAAACTGCGATTGTCCATGTGGTTACCATTGTAATTGCGTAACGGAGTTTGCAGACGAGTGCGATTGTGAGCCTTGCGATGGGACCGATGCTGTACCTTGTGACCTGAGCGATGCCGTAAAGCATCATGGGAACTTTAGTGCCCCTACCCCTGTCATGGAAAGTGATGCTGTGCGTGTCAAACCTGTGGGATGCGAAAGCGATGCTGCTCGTCCTCTTGGACATTTTACTGGGTTTCGTTTTAAAGGGGAATGTCGACCTTCACGTTTACCTCCCTACGGATGTCATCCAGCCCTGAGCAAACTCCTACCCATTTCACTCAACCCTCATCGAAACGAACCTGTGAAAAACGAATATTCGTTTCCTGTGCGTTCGTCGGAATACTGCGACTTTGAAAATCGTCTTCAATCGTTCAAAGGAAAATGGCCAAAGTATCTGGGAGGACCGACCCCCGAAGAATTAGCCAGAGCCGGATTTTTCTACTTGGGCGAAGGAGATAAAGTCAAGTGCTTCAGTTGCGGTGTGTCACTTCACCACTGGGAACCGCAAGATTCGGCCTACGTAGAACATGCTCGATGGTCACCGAATTGTCATTACTTACCTTTAGTGGGACCGAGACATTGAAGTAACTTCTTACCATAATCATCTGTTCATGGATACTTTACAAGAGAACATTTGTGCTTTGCCTGTGGAGTTGAGAGAACGCATTTACCGAGAGCTGGTCAAAATACAAGTGAAACGTAAAGAACAATTGCATCCGATACGTCACCGGTGTTTGAACCACTGGTACCTGAAGGCTATACAAGGACTGATTCAATTGAAAGTGTTCCATTGGACAGACATTGATCAACGACCTCCTGGTTATAAAAAGGAATGGTTTGGTATTGACGATTCTATCTACTACATTGTAAACGTATTGCATCGAATTCCAGAGGAAGAGTTAACGAATTACCAACATCTTTCACACAATGTCAACTTGGTGAAAGAGGAAACTTCTGAACGAATTGTAATGTGTAGATTAGTGACTCAACGATTTAAATTCGACACTGAAGTGAAACCATGTTTGTGCAAAGAGTACATTTCTTGTGTCAGACCAAAGAGGATTTAGTATGACCTATTCATGGATACTTTACAAGAGAACATTCGTGCTTTGCCTGTGGAGTTGAGAGAACGCATTTACCGAGAGCTGGTGAAAATACAAGTGAAACGTAAAGAACAATTGCATCCGATACGTCACCAGATCTTTAACCACTGGTACTTGAATGGTATAAGAGAACTGATTCGTCAGAAATTCTTTCAATGGTCAGACATTGTTCAAAACTTTGAGGTCGCTAATGATCGACATGTTCATAATTATGGTTACTTCGAGATTCACCTACAGCAATACATTGAGGAAGACAAGTTAAAGGATTACCAACATATTTTACGTGGAATCTACTTAGAGGAAGAGGAAACACCTAAACGAACTCTGACGTTTCGGTTACAGTATGCAAGATTTAGATTCCCTACTGGAGAACGAAGATCTCTGGCTAGAAAGTACGTCTATTGCATCCGAAAAAAAGAGAATATAAAAACAGGCTGCCATGCCACGGTTTATGTCACATGTCATCCAACAGATTCCGTGGAAGGAACTCAATGACCATATTCAAACCGTGGATCATTACCATCAATTATTACAAGAACTGTATCCATTCAATTTTGGACGACAAGTGGTGTGTGTCTTAGTGACTTGTTTTCTGGGATTTCGTTTACCAGCCGATTCTTTGTGGACTCTTTACGATCAGTACTTACCACCTCCATGGCCTTAAATGGTCACGAAAAACTCCTTTTGCTCAAAGCCTTGCGTTTTCATCTGGATACTTCTCGACCTCAACAGGAAAAAAAGATTCGTCAACTTTTAGCGACCCAAGACGTGTATGACGATGTGTGTGTAGCTTGTGACTTACACCCTCATTGGACAGATGTTCGTGATTGGAAAAAGGGGGGTTTTGAGGCTTGGACCCAAGAAGTGGCCCAGTATGCACAAGAGTTGTTCAAGGAAAAAAGTTACTTTTCAACCTGTATTAGTGACGGTGCCAGAAGAACCCGTCACCGAGAACAACCACTCGCTTCAGGACAGGACTGTCATGGACATTCCTGAAAGGTCATTCCGGGAGGACACTTGTGTGACAATACCTCATGTAGAGACTGTAAGAACATTACACACTGTCCCTAGGACATCTTGGTTACCCAAAACATGTTGTACAGACACTTGTTTATATTTCACTTTGATCGCTTTGCTGTGTTTTATATTCCTGTACATCACTATTTGGGTTGTATGTATTTTTGTCTTTCGTGTTCATATTTGAAAAAAACATTCAATAAACGTGTTCTGAAAAAGTATATAAACTCTTGTCTTGTTTGTTTTTTCGTGTCACAAGTGACATTTCTCATACCATGGCTACCTCTGCTGTCTCTGCTCCCTCTTCCTCTACTGTCAAAGTCATCGACGAACACTTAGATCGTGCCAGTTGGGAGGCTTTGTATCTTCGCCATCCCTTTAACATGCTCATTGCTGGACCTAGCGGTTCGGGCAAAACCGAATTCGTCAAACGTTTGATCGAACATAAACATCATTTGATCGATCGGCCCCCTCAACGGATCGTGTGGTGTTACAAAGAGTGGCAATCGGCGTACAGCCTCTTGCGAGAAAGTCAAGGCGATTCCATCGTGTTTGTGGAAGGCATTCCTAAAGAAGACGACGGCATCGTCTCTGACTCCCGTCTAACCCATTTGGTCATTTTCGACGACATGTTAGGAGAAGACGAAGAAGAAATTAAATTGTGGTTCACGCGCAAAGGGCATCACCGTAATGCCAGTGTCATTTACATCACCCAAAATTTGTTTCAACAAAGTAAAGCCCATCGCACCATCAGTCTCAATGCGCATTACGTGGTCTTGTTTAAAAGCCCTCGAGATAAATCGCAAGTGCAAGTCTTAGCCAAACAGTTAGGAACGCCTTGGCTGACTCAGGCGTACGACGATGCCACTCAAACGCCACACGCCTATTTGCTCGTCGATTTGAAACCTACGACCCCCGAGGATTTGCGATTTCGTACCCACTTGTTTCACCACTGGTGCCAAGACGGAGGGCCTGTCCTGTACACGTCTCCGTCCTCGACTTCATTTCACTCCCCATGAAAAAAATCTATAAAAACCTCAGACCCTTTTTCGTCTGTCTCACACAGTGTGAACATGACGTCCCTTCAGTCTCATCTTCCCGTCAAATTGATTCGTGCCTTGTATGGCATCAGTCGAGAAAAAGATCCACAAACACGAGCCCGTGTCTTAGAAGCTAGTCTCAAAGAAGTCTTACGATGGTTCACGGTGACGGCACGTCAATTACTCCAAGGAATCATTCAGATTCCTCATCAAACCCAACGCTTTTTCGATCGAAACAAAGTCGCTTTGGTCCAACTGGCCGATCCCCGCATCGACACTCAAACCAAAAAACAAATCATTTTGAAACCTGGAGGGAGCGGTACTCTAGGAGGGGTCATCATTCGCTCACTCTTAAGATGGGATCCTAATGCCCCCAAAGTTATCCCCAAGACAAAAGTCCAACGAAGCCCCAAGAAGAAAAAGAAAAAGACCAAGTCCCCAAGAAGAACTTCTCCAGTGGCGGGACCCTCCTCTTACCAGACACCACCACCATCACCCCGGAAAAAGAAAAGAAGCCCCCAGAAAAAGAAACAGAGAAAAAGTCCTCAGAAAAAGAAAAGTCCACAGAAGAAAACTAGTCGCAAGAGAGGCACTTCGGCCAGGACGCAACCTTACACTCGCAAACCACGACCTGCCACAACGTCTCCGGCAGCCTCACGTTTGTCCACTTCTCCGTTGATGTCACCAGGAACTGAAGAGTACTTGGAGACGTTGATCACACCAAGAACTTCTCCGTTGATGACCCCCAAAAGAACTTCCCCAGTGGCAGGACCTTCCCATTTAGCGGCAGTGGCTGCTGCTCACAAAGTACCTTCTCCCAAAATCAAAGTTCAAGAAAGATCGGGCATGTTACAAAGTTTACTGGATTTGTCCAAGCAAGAACTGGCTCGATTTAGTCCGTTACGTACCCCTGCACGACGTGTCATGCCTGTCCTCAAACTGATAAAACGTAAAGACAATCAGTGGCGACGCGTTCCAGTATAAAAAAGGCCTGTGACCGAGTAGGGTATCAGTGTTTTTAGGTGCTCCTAAAGACTCAAAGATGTCACCCTCCAGAAAACCCCAAGGAAAGAAAAGGAAAGGACTGCCACCACGTTTAGCCAAACATGGGGACCTGTTATCTGTCCTGTCCAAAGCTTCTCCACCCCTACGAAAAAAACTCATTCAAACGGCCTCCAAAGAGGTCATCGATACCGTGTGCGAATGTTGTTTGAACGTTTTGAAAGGCACGATCCCTTTGTCCAAACACCAGAAACAATGCTTAGGCAAACATCGTCACGTTCTTCGGAAAATGGTTCAAAAGAAAGTTCCCATTCGTCAGAAAAAGAAGATGTTGGTCCAACGTGGAGGTATTTTACCTCTCTTGTTAGGCCCCATACTGAAAGGAGTCTTGGGAACCATGTTGGGAGGACTGATGGGAGCAAGATAAAAAGGCCTTCGGAAGTCCCAAGATCTCAGAATTCACCCCTGACAACCCCATGGAAGGACGAAAACTAGCTTTAGTGCCTTACAAACGATGGATGGAATACCATCGGTGGCAAGAACAACGCACCCCGCATTTACCTCCCAATCCCAATTTGAGCGAGATGTCCCAGTTACAACACGAATTGCAATCCTTGCTGGATCGCCAAGATTTGTCCGAAACAGAAAAATCGCAAAAGTACGGTCAACTCTTACAAAGACTGCAACTCTTTCACCAGAAAGCTTTAGACGAAACAGCTCTACCCACTTTGAAAGATTTTAAGACCTTGATGAAAAGTCCAGCACCATCACCAGTACCAGTACCAGTACCACCAGTACCCGTGACCAAGACAGAAAAAGGAAAAGAAGAAGAAGAAGAAGGGTTTCAAACTCCACCAGAAAAAGTACGCAAGTTAACAACACCACCTACCTCCAGAATTGGATGGATTAAAAAGATGATGGCCACCCCTTCTTCCTCACAAGAGAAAAAGAAAGTGAAGACAGAAGTGAAGACAGAAGTGAAACAAGAACCGATATCCCCCGCTCAGACATCCTCCTCCTCCTCTTCGACACCTATTGCCGGTCGCACACGAAAAGCCTTGCAATCCAAGAAAATACCCCAAGAGAAAAAGAGTAGCCTCTTCCAAGAGTGGGTGCCTTATTAACACACCAATCCACACAAAAAATGGAAAAAGTCTTAGCTAGCATTTACTACGATCCCTCGCATCCTGCAGGTTACGCAGGAGTTCAAAAATTGTATCGTGCTGCCAAAACGCGACTGAAAAGTCTCCGTTTACCTCAAGTGCAACGATGGTTACAAGAACAAGCTACCTACACTTTACACAAACCCATTCGACGCAAGTTTGCCAGAAGTCGCACCCGAGTGGAAGGTATCGATCATCAATGGCAAGCCGATTTAGCCGATGTCTCTCATTTGGCCAGCTACAATCGTGGTTACAAATATTTGTTTTGTGTCATCGACGTCTTTTCCAAATTTGCCTGGGTCGTACCCTTGACTTCCAAATCCATCAGCGAGTTAGTGCGAGCCCTGCAACGGGTGTTGAAACAAAGCGGTCGTCGCCCTCTTCGATGGCAAACGGACAAAGGCACCGAATTTCTGAATCAAGCTTTCCAAAAAGAATTAAAGAAACGTGACATTCATTTTTTTACCACCGAGAATCCCGAAACCAAAGCCAGCATCGTGGAACGTTTTCAACGCACTTTGAAAGAACGCATGTGGAAATATTTTACTCATCACCACACTCTGAAGTACATCGACATCTTACCGCACCTGGTGCAAGCGTACAACCAATCTTACCATCGAAGCATCGGACGTGCCCCGCAAGACGTGACTCCCGAAAACGAAGTGCTGGTGTTCGAGCGCCTGTTCGGTACGTCCCCGACGAGGGCTGTCCCCAAGAAAAGTGGAGAGTTGACCGTAGGAGATTGGGTGCGCATTGGCAAAACCAAACGCACTTTCGACAAAGGTTACTTACCTAACTGGACGACCGAACTGTTTCGCGTCACTGGACGAGTACATGGCCGTCATCCTGCCGTCTATAAATTGGAAGACATGAACGGAGAAGTACTCAAAGGAACGTTTTATTTGCCCGAGTTACAACGTGTCACCAAAAAAGAAGACGACGTGTACGACATCGAAAGCATTCTCGAACGCAGAACCCGTAAAGTGGGCAAACGACGTGTCAAAGAAGTCAAAGTACGTTGGAAAGGATATCCACCCAGTTTCGATTCTTGGATCGACGCTTCGCAAGTCATCGACTATAAAAAGAAGAAGTGACCATCATGCCCTTTCACACAGCAGACGCAGCTACGTCGACCAGTCCTTCTTCCCCTAGTTCTTCTGTGCAAGATTTACAAAAACAACCCTTGTGGGTGTGGTGTGGAGAACGTGTGCCTAAAACGCAAATCGTCTTTTTCTGCCAAATCTTCGTGGTGTATTGTGTCATCGGGGCAGCCATCGCCAATTTGAGTTTGCAACAAGGAGACAAACAATTGTGGACCATTTTATTGAGCAGTTGCATCGGTTACCTACTTCCCAATCCCTCCCTGAAATTCTCCTCAAACGGGAACGTTGTGTCCAGTGCCAGTGCCAGTCACCACTCCAACAACAACCACAACCAGAACCCCATTTTGGGCGGAGACACGCCTCTGACGTCCAGTAATATCCCCTCGGACAGCCACAGAACTCTAGAATTATGAGTCACCAAAACCAATTTTACTTAACCTTACCCAGTGACAGTTCCATGGAGGTGTTTCCCAACAACACGTTGTGCTGTTACACGGCCAAATTACCTCAAGCAATCCCCTTAGATCACGAAGCCCATTGGGAAGTGGCTTTAGTGGAAATGATTCACCCAACCCAAGTCCAAAATATCATTGCCCAGCAAAATTGGTTTAAGGTGGAAGTTCATGACAAACAATTGCAAGATGAGTTGGATAAGATTGGCACATCTACCAATAGAACCTATGATGACAAACTTAAAACGTGGACCTACAACTTGTCCATTCTCCCAGGCTATTATTTCAGTGGTCATCATTTGGTCAGCGCCATAGCTTCCAGGTTTAATGGCGTGTTCCATAAAGCTTTGAGTAATGTCCAAAAAAGTGTCACCCTGGAATACCACAAAATAGCTCGTCGCTTTCTGATGAAATTTTCTGAGGGGTCCAAAAAATTCATGTCTTTCTTATTTTGTCCTGAATTGTTTGACATATTGGGCGGTGACACGGAGATGAGAATGGTCATGATAAAGAAAAACGAATTGCCAGTCATTTCCGACAACGATATTTTTGCCAGGTATTTTCGTTTCCCGGTAGAACTGAACCAAGGACTGAATTTGATCTTCGTGTACTCCGATGTGGTGGAGTACAACGTGGTGGGACACACCTCCGTGCCGTTACTGCATGTCATTCCTTTCAAAGTGGATTCTGCCACAAACGCTGACGAGGAAGGTGGAAACACTTACCACGTTCACCGCGAATTTGTCCATCCTCACTATTTACCCGTCAGCAAGTCGTACTTGGACACGGTCAACATTACTATAAAAGGAGATTTGGGGCAAAATATTCCATTCACCAAAGGAAAAGTCACGGTGAAACTCCATTTTCGAAAACGGTTCTCTCACGACTCGTAAGTAAGTCATGTATCCAGTGTACCAAGGGGTGGCTCGACAGCGAGGACACGGTTTAGGAGACATGTTAAAATCGGCCTTTCGTTCGGTGGCCCCAGTGTTGAAACCGATGGTGACACGCGGATTGCACGCCTTGAAAGATGCGGCACTGACACAAGGCAAAGAATTTCTCCAAAATGTCATCATCGACAAACAAAACCCTAAAGAAGCCTTCATGAGGGCAGGCAAAAATGTCTTGCTGCAAACGGGCAAAGACATTTTGGGCCGACGAGACACACCTATAAATGCCCTGCACGCTACCGAGTCAAGCATTCAGCAAGGACAAGGCAGAAAGAGACGACGAAGAAGAAAACACCCTTTCACCAGACTTCAAGCGAGAAAGGCCAAGAAAAGAAGAACCGTTCGAGACTTAGACGTTTTCGATTATTGAGACACAGCAACAACAAAAAAATGATGCACCGAGAGTCTTGCGCCTGTTCCAAGACGGAACTGGATCTGTTTGCCATGCCCCCCACCATGATGACCATGCAAGAATCCCAATGGGTGGAATTTAATCCCATCTCCTCACTGACCGATTCCGCTCCCATCGAATTTGAAATCAAGGGGCAGCCCGAAGATTACATCGATCTGAATAGCAGTTACTTGTACTTGAAAGTCCAAGTTCTAGAAAAAGATGATAGTGGAGTAGATGACGCTGACGAAATAGCTCCCGTCAACAATTTCATGCATTCCTTGTTCAGCTCAGTGGATTTGTACTTGAATAACAAACTAGTCAGCAGCAGCATGGATACATACCCTTACCGTGCCTACTTGGAAAATCTCTTGACGTACGGAATAGATGCCAAGGATAGTCATCTCAATGCCTGCGTGCTGTGGGTAGCTGACGAAGCGGGCAAGTTCGAAAAAACAGATGGAAGCAATTCCGGCTTTGAGGCAAGAGAAAGCAAAATCTTAGAGAAGAAGAGTTTAGAACTGATGGATCGTTTGCATTTGGACATGTGGTTGCAAGAGAAATATTTGCTGAACGGGGTCAATGTCCGCTTGAGACTGAATCGCAGCAGTGCCGCTTTCCATTTGATAGCTGCTGATCCTGCTAAGGCTCCTAAAAGCATAATCCAGGAGGCCAAACTCTACGTACGACGCGTGGAAGTGTTACCCAAAGTGGGTAACGACATCAGTCAAACGTTGAGCAGAACGACTGCCAAGTATCCCATCCGACGTGTGGAAGTGAAAACGTTCACCATTCCCGCTAACCTTCAATCCATAACCGAAGATCATCTGTTCCAAGGACAGTTACCCAAACGTTTGATTCTTGGTATGGTCACGAATTCAGCCTTCAACGGAGCCTTCAAAGAAAATCCTTTCAACTTTCAACACTTTTTAGTGAAGAAAATCGAAGTCAGTCGTGATGGCAAGACCTTGTGTACCCGACCTTTCGAACCTGACTTTAGTGACAAGAACAAAAATTACTTGAGATCGTACTTGTCCCTGTACGAAGCCACCGGTCAGTTAGGAACCAACACCAGTCACGGCATTGAGTATGACGATTATGCAGGAGGCTATGCTTTGTGGGCTTTCGATTTCACTCCAGACCAAGGCAGCGACGAGGGACATTTCCACCCTATAAAATCTGGCCAGATTCGTGTGGAACTTCAGTTTGCAGATAAACTACCAGCGACAGTGAACGTCATCCTGTATGCAGAATTCGATAATACCATAGAAATCAACAGTTTGAGAGAAGTCATTCTAGATTATTAGAAAGCCATGGAAGACTGTTATCCCTCTTTACCTAGTGGAGAAACTTTGGAGATGGAATGTAAGGAGACCGTGGAAGGAGAAGAATCTCAAGACAAAGACGAAGAAGATATCATGATGAAGTCGAGATGGCCAGAACAAGAAGCCCATTTAGTCTCCTGTTTTGCCAAACACTTGGTCGACAAAATAACGGAATTGATCAAGAAAAATTGCTATGGATGTCAAAACGATCATCCCAGTCAAATTCAACACGATAAATGCCTGATGTTAAGTCAAGAAGAAAAATTGGACGAGTATCTGGACGAAGCTTGGAGTCTCATCTCGAATAAAGACGTGTTGCACCAGTGGTATAAAGACTTGCGTGAACATTCTTGTCCAGCATTAACCACTCAAGAGATCCATCGTATCGAAGCTCTCCTGAATCAGAGTGAGGAAACAGAACGAATAACCGTTTATTCGTCAGACATTTTCAAGCAAAAAGTCAGGATCGAATTGACGACGTATTATTACCTGTGAAGAAGAAAACAAACACAAAAACAATGGATACCTGGGAACTTTATTACCTTTTGAACCACAGTTCGTATACGTCTTCTTGGAATCCTGTCGTCTGTGCTAAAGATGAACTCCCTCATCGCAAACCTAAAGACCATCAAGCTTACGTGATCAACACGGACGATAGTCATCTCCCAGGAACCCACTGGGTAGCCGTTTACTTTCCTCAAGAAGGCTGTGTGGAATATTTCGATTCGTACGGATTGCCCCCTTTGGAAGACGATATCATCGACTTTATGAGAAGAAATGCTCAGACCACCCGATTCAATAACGTGAAATTACAAGGCACAGATTCCTTGGTGTGTGGACAATATTGTGTGTATTTTCTGCATCATCGCAGCCTGGGCTATTCCTTAGAACATTTAGTGACTCATTTTGATCCTCGTTCTTCTGCTAGAAACGATGTGAAAGTAGATCGATGGTTTTGTGACCATTATGCTTATCTTTTGTCTCAAGCTAGGAAACGTAGTGTCCATCAATGGCCTAATGATTTCCAACAGTGGAAATCACAATTTCATTCACAACGTTGTCAGCCTTGTTTAAAGTAGATTGTAATTGAAGAAAAAAATGTTTGTGATTTGAAAAAAAATTGTTAGATGTTATAGTGTTGGATTATTGTTAAAAATGTTGTTGTTTAGTGTTAAGTGATTTTTTGAATAAAAAATGTTGTGTTTAGAAAAAAATGCCTTTGTCTTTTGTTTAGCTATAAGAATGTTGGATTGATGCTCTTTCATTTCTTACTATCCCTCTCATGAACGTTGCGGCTCGAAAACCGTGTGGGGGATGTTTTCCTTCACGTCCGCGCTTTAACTTTAAGAACCGGGTTGTTCCCAGTCTAGCCATCCATTGTCGACTCATCCTCCTAAGAAGATGTGCTCCAAACTAGCTAAGCTCAACGAAGCCTACGTGAATTTGCATAGGGTCAGACACAGTCTGATACCGAAACCAGAAGAAATAGAGAATGTGAGAATGTTAAAAATCACTGAAGACCTGATAGAAGAGCTCTTCAGAGAAGAAATGAACAGGGAGAAAGAAGAATGGACAGAGAAGTACAGACTTCAGAGACAGCAGCAACAGCAGCAACAACAGCAACAACAGCAACAGCAGCAACCTGAAGCTGACAGAGGCTTTGTCGATTGTCGTATCGACACCAAAGAATTCTTCTTCTCTTTCCGAAGAAGCAGACCTATTGCCAGAAAGTCTATCCTCAGAGGACATCGCATTCTTAGAAACTGAAAAAAGAATGCCATAGCAAAACAAAAAACAGCCCTTTTCAGGGCTACCCAATACTCTAGAAAAGAAATAACGATCGATTTGCCAATGTGTAGGTAGAGTAGTGTGAAAATAAACACTAACTCTTTCTTTAAAATATGAGGGTATGTGTTTGTGTGTTTGTGTTTGTAAGTGATAAAGTAGGTTGGTGTGAATAGTAGATTAAAATGATGTTAGTTTTTTGGGCTGTTTGAGGTGTATATTTGGGGTTAGATTGGATTGCTTTGAGTATGTGGATAGTCTATTGAAGTGATGGGTAGCATAAAAAAGTGAGTGAGTGTTTCTTTTAGGTCCGCGCGTTGTTGTTTTTTGGTCATGATCTAGGTAAGATGAATTTTATGTTTTTAGGGGGATGTTTTCCTTCACGTCCGCGCTTTCAGTATAAATTGAAACTCGTTCGGCAGTCCAGCTACCCTTGTTGATTGATCAACACAGCCAGAAGAATGACTAGCAGAATAGTGAAACTGTTAGAACTCCAGATGCACCTGGAATATGCCAGGCGGATAGTAAACGAACTATCAGCGGAGGCTATAGTAGAAGAAGCAAGAGTAAAGAAGGAAGAAGAGGAGAGAAGACAGAGGGAAGAGGAGGAAAAGAAAAGAGAAGAGATGATGTCGTTTAATATTCCTGAAACAGAGGATTGGGGTGCTGAAGCGAATCATCCTCCCTCTGCGCTCCCCAGAAGAAAGGTGAAAGAAGACTGGGGAAGAAGATGCGTGTGCGGCGCAAGGCCAGGAAGGTGCAACCATTAGATAGGTGCATCTGGAGTTTTAAAAAAAAACAGCCCTTTTCAGGGCTACCCAATACTCTAGAAAAGAAATAACGATAGATTTGCCAATGTGTGTAGGTAGAGTAGTGTGTATATAAACACTAACTCTTTTTTAAGATAGTGTGAGGGTATGCGTTTGTGTGTTTGTGTGTTTGCAAGAGCTCAGGTATGTTTGTGTGAATAGTAGATTATGGGTTTCTTAGCGTATGTGAAGAGTATAGTTAGGGTTTTATTATATGAAATGAGAAAGTAGGGGGATGTTTTCCTTCACGTCCGCGCGTTGTTGGGTCATGATCTAGGTAAGATCCATTTTATGTTTTTAGGGGATGTTTTCCTTCACGTTCGCGCTTTGAGTATAAAACTAACAGTGTTGGCCATTGGAACCCATTCTACGGAATAAGCAAACAAGAAGATGCCAGCAGCTTCAGCTTTATACAACGATCTTATGGGAAGTTGGTATTGGATGGTAGATGGATTGAGTGTAGTAGAAGGGTTGAACAGGAATGGAGGTATGCAGTGACAAAAGACTTCGTCTCAAGACAAGTAACCAGCCTCCACTTATCCGTAAATATTGTAAAAGAAATGATAGATGATGAGGAGAAGAGAATCAGAGGTTTAATTAACCCACCGTATGTCAAAGTGGGTAAGTTAAAAGAAGCGATAGATCATGTGACGAGTGCAAGGTGCTTTCTAGAAGACATTGCAGAATGGACAGATTGGTGTTTCGCGAAGTGGGGGTTAGAAAAACTTAAGAAAGCTGAAGAACTAATGAGGAATGTGCTGACCGAAGAGGTCAAGAAGATCAAAGAAAAGTGGTTAAAGGAAAGAAAAGAAGAAGAAAATAGAAAAAAAAGGGATGAATTTGAAAAACTGAACACAAACTGGATGAAAATCCAAGAGAAGTTCCGGGCCATGGGCCACCCGGACTGGTTGCCGGAAACAGAAAAGAAAAAGAAGAAAGGAATGATGGACAAAATAAGAGGATGGTGGAAGAAGTTAAAAAGTTAAAAGAAGAAGAAGAAAAAACCCAAAGGCCCTTTTCAGGGCCAGCCATATTTCTCGAAAAGAGATAGTCTTTGAATTGCCTACCCCTTTTTAAAATTTAAATTTAAATTTTAAAAAAACTTTTTTAAAAAAAAAAATCCCATGTTAAATTCCCCTTGTACGTATAGTATCCCACAATTTATTCCCATGTTAAATTCCCTTGTACGTAAAGTGTCCCACGATTTATTCCCATGTTAATTCCCCTTGTACGTAAAGTGTCCCACGATTTTTCTCCATGTTAAATTTCCATTGTACGTAAAGTGTCCCAAGGGTGTTTTTAATGCTAATTCCCATTGTACGTAAAGTGTCCCCCTTCACTACTTACAAACATAATTATATGATGTGTTTTGGTACGAATCTTATGTACAATCATCATTATATGATGTACTTTAGTACTAATGTTATGTACAAACAAAATTATATGATGTGTTTTGGGACGAATATTATGTACACACATAATTATATGATGTGCTTTGGTACGAATCTTATGTACAAATATAATTCTATGATGTGTTTTGGTACGAATATTATGTACACACATAATTATATGATGTGCTTTGGTACGAATCTTATGTACAAACATAATTATATGATGTGTTTTGGTACGAATCTTATGTACAAACATAATTATATGATGTGTTTTGGTACGAATCTTATGTACAATCATCATTATATGATGTACTTTAGTACTAATGTCATGTACAAACATAATTATATGATGTGTTTTGGGACGAATGTTATGTACAAACATAATTATATGATGTGTTTTGGTACTAATGTTATGTACAAACATCATTATATGATGTGCTTTGGTACGAATATTATGCACAAACATTATATTATATGCGTCGGTACGAAGTGTATGTACAAAAAGCATTAGATGATGTGCTCTGGTAAGAATATCATGTACAAAAAAATATTATATGCCGCGCTTTTGTCCTTATATCACGTGAAACGTCTTTATATGATGTGATGATGTCTTTATGTGATGCTCAAACTTCTTCTGATGCGATACTTTCGTCTTTATATGAGGTGCAAACTTCATTATGTGTAGTACTTTTTGTTCTTACATTATGTACAAATTTATTTACATGTAGTGCTGTTATCCTCGTATCATATGGTAAAATGAAAACATTTATATTTGATGAAATGGCCTTATATTGGATGCAGGATTCTTTATGCATAAATGAATGATAATACGACCGAGAACAGACTTTGTCCTGTGTAGTAATCAGAAATAAGTCGCATTTTGTAAAATAAAAAAATCGATCTGTATTGCTGCGATTAAAGCAAATGCAATTTTCTAAACCATATTACCTTTTAATAACTGACATTCCAAAGCTCAAAAAGCATCAAGAAGCACAACACTTGATTTAGACTACTCCATGATAATGTCTAGTGTTCACTATCCGACTAAAGAATTATTTCAGGCATAGGTTGTGTGATGGAAATGAAAACAACATCCTGTAGTAAGTCTGACAAGTATCACTGCCCACACACACACACACACACGCACGCACACGCGCGCAAACACACATGTACCTCTCTCTCTCTACTGCATGATATAAGGATAATTATACCACATATCAAGAAATTTGTACCTAATACAACGTAAAAAATACTTCATATAAAGACTTTTCACAGCATATAATAGCAATAGCACCGTAAGTTTAAAAAATGTACACATGATATAGGACGAAAACACAGCATATAATGCAGTTTGTACATAATATAAGGACAAAAGTGCATTTTATAAAGAGGTTTGTATATAACATAATAACAAAAGTACATTTTATGAAGAGGTTTGTACATAACCTAAGGACAAACGTACAGTTTATCAAGAGGTTTGTAGATAACATAAGGACAAAAGTACATTTTATGAAGAGGTTTGTACATAACCTAAGGACAAACGTACATTTTATCAAGAGGTTTGTACATAACATAAGGACAAAAGTACATTTTATAAAGAGGCTTGTACATAACATAAGGACAAAAGTACATTTTATGAAGAGGTTTGTATATAACATAAGGACAAAAGTACATTTTTATAAAGAGGTTTGTACATAACACAAGGACAAAAGTACATTTTATGAATAGGTTTGTACATAACATAAGGACAAAAGTACATTTTTATAAAGAGGTTTGTACATAACACAAGGACAAAATTACATTTTATGAATAGGTTTGTACATAACCTAAGGACAAAAGTACATTTTATCAAGAGATTTGTTCATAACATAAGGACAAAAGTACATTTTATCAAGAGATTTGTTCATAACATAAGGACAAAAGTACATTTTATCAAGAGATTTGTTCATAACATAAGGACAAAAGTACATTTTTATAAAGAGGCGTGTACATAACATAAGGACAAACGTACATTTTATCAAGAGGCTTCTACATAACATAATGACAAAAGTACATTTTATAAAGAGGCGTGTACATGACATAAGGACAAAAGTACATTTTATAAAGAGGTTTGTACATAACATAATGACAAAAGTACATTTTATAAAGAGGCGTGTACATGACATAAGGACAAAAGTACATTTTATAAAGAGGCGTGTACATAACCTAAGGACAAAAGTACATTTTATAAAGAGGTTTGTACATAACATAATGACAAAAGTACATTTTATAAAGAGGTTTGTACATAACATAAGGACAAAAGCACATTTTATAAAGAGGTTTGTACATAACATAAGGACAAAAGTACATTTTTATAAAGAGGTTTGGACATAACCTAAGGACAAAAGTACATTTTATCTAGAGGTTTGTACATAACATAATGATAAAAGTACATTTTTTAAAGAGGTTTGTACATAACATAAGGACAAAAGTACATTTTATCTAGAGGTTTGTACATAACATAATGACAAAAGTACATCTTATCAAGAGGTTTGTACATAACATAAGGACAAAAGTACATTTTATCAAGAGGTTTGTACATGACATAAGGACAAAAGTGCATTTTTATAAAGAGGCGTGTACATAACCTAAGGACAAACGTACATTTTATCTAGAGGTTTGTACATAACATAATGACAAAAGTACATTTTATCAAGAGGTTTGTACATAACCTAAGGACAAAAGTACATTTTATCTAGAGGTTTGTACATAACATAATGACAAAAGTACATTTTATAAAGAGGCGTGTACATAACCTAAGGACAAAAGTACATTTTATAAAGAGGTTTGTACATAACATAATGACAAAAGTACATTTTATAAAGAGGTTTGTACATAACATAAGGACAAAAGTACATTTTATAAAGAGGTTTGTACATAACATAAGGACAAAAGTACATTTTTATAAACAGGCTTGTACATAACCTAAGGACAAACGTACATTTTATCAAGAGGTTTGGACATAACCTAAGGACAAAAGTACATTTTATCTAGAGGTTTGTACCTAACATAATGACAAAAGTACATTTTATAAAGAGGTTTGTACATAACATAATGACAAAAGTACATTTTATAAAGAGGTTTCAACATAACCTAAGGACAAAAGTACATTTTATAAAGCGGTTTCTACATAACATAATGACAAAAGTACATTTTATAGAAAGGTTTGTATACCATAAAATTAACATATTCATCTTAAGACTGTTCTGGCGTCGACTCAATCACTGTTTTCCAACTATCGTCAAAATCAGTATCGATCAAGCTACACAAGATAATTATCTTGAGTTCGACACATATCGACCAATGTGAACTCTACAATAAACAGGATGCAGCAATCACGACATGTGATTTATGTTTCTATTCAACAAATGTACATACCAACATTGCCGTAATCAAGTAATACAGCATAGCAAACACCATATACAGCCTTCACTACCAACCCCATAAATTTAATTTGAAAACGAATTAGATAGTTATCTTGAACTGTCTCCCTTAGCACATCAAGATATCGGATAGATAGATAGATAGATAGATAGATAGATAGATAGATAGATAGATAGATAGATAGATAATTTCTTAAATAGTATGAATTTATGAATCAAGATTATAAATAATCTTATGATTAAAACGTTTCACATATATCTATGACATAATCCAACTGTGAATTTAATGTCTTTTAATATTCGTTCTGTTTCACAATTGATATTTAGTTATAGCCCTTTTAACAATGACTTCATTTTTAAGTTTTTAACATTGTAGAATTTTATATCAGATTTTAAAATTAGGTACACTGAAATTACTTTTATTATTTGGATCAATACACAATTCAGCGCCCTTGAGAGGATTGTATTTTGTTATATTCCACAACTTTTTGTAGCGATATTTTTATTTTTTTCTATAACTAACAAATTAACTTATAAATTTTATTTATATAAGTAGAGGAAAAGAAAGCATAACGTTGCTGTACAAAGAAAGTTGCAGAGAAATTGAAATGACCAAAAGTCTTGCAGGCAAAACATTATATAGCTGGGAAGTAGAAATACCCCCCTAAAACAGTGCAGGCAATATATTTTACAGCGGTCTCAGCCAAACGGAACTAGTTATTGAAAATGTGTTTCTCACCTAGACGAATATAATGAAGTTAATTTATAATCTTAGAATCAAACCTATTAGAAGAGTAGCCAAATGGAGCATCAAATATGTCCGCTTCAACAGACGCTCTATTTTCGAATGAACAATGTCAATCGCCATAAATGAACATTCTACAAATTATGGAAGCCGTAGAGATTACAAATATGAACAAATGCAGTTATTATGTCATATCTATGTCATGCATTTATATAGTTGCTCAAAGATATGTCGAATATATTTCCACTTTGGTTGTTATCAAAATAAATGCCATTAATGTTGCACAATTAGTATCATAACACATCTTAATTGTTATTTTTTTATATTACTGCTACTGAAATAAGAATTTGATTAATGAAAGAACAGTGCGAAAAATCTTGGTCTATTATATTTAGTTGATGAAATGTTACATTTAAACATTTAACAACCTTAACTCATTTAGTACTGAAATATGCTAAAATTGTGAAATCGGAGGACTGAACCAACATATCATACTCTCCAGTTGCAATTTTGTACCTAATATACATTTAACAACCTTAACTCATTTAGTACTGAAATATGCTAAAATTGTGAAATCGGAGGACTGAACCAACATTTCATACTCTCCAGTTGCAATTTTGTACTTAATGTACATGATTATTCTTCATCTTTGCATCATATAATTAATTATGTATACGAGCATATGTTATGTTCTTCCGTTCAGCTTTAGCAGCAGGGGGGGCGAATCCGACATTTTGTCCAAACGTCATTTGGCTTAATTAGTACTTTCTGCACTCAGCGGATCCGGTGTCGTCAGCGCCTGGTAAAAAAAAAACGACGTCGTCGTCGAGGGGATCGTCCGGACGTCATTTGGTTTAATTAATGCCGATCCCCAGCGTCGACAGCGTCCGGTAAGCACATCGACGTCGTCGTCGATGTCATCGCCCCCCCTGCTGCTATGATTTAACCGAATATTTGGTCAAGTCCGATACGATATCGTGTCCGAGGATCATGTAAATTTATCGTTACAAATCCATGTGGGGTCGACTGAGCATGACTAAAAAAGTTTCGAAAAACATTAAAGTCCATGTCACCGCCGCACCATGTCTGCCAAATATTTCGTAGCGTGTGTGTATCAACGCCGTTGAATACAGCAAGAATATTACAGTTGTCTCTGATTACTTTTGGAATCTGAGTATACCGTTGAGTGACATATATCACGTCAGTGTTTTTATGCCTGCCTCTGGAAAATATCCTAGCTGGGTTTTTTTGATTGTCTAACATAACATCATCGTACACGACTAGATTGTTAACGTCGCCATCAATATCATCGATACCTGGTGCATCATTGATATCTGTAATAAACTCAATAACATTTTTTTTAGCGATCGCTGATGCATTCTCGTTGAAATCTTTCAACACCTCGTAGCATCGTTGATCATCTACGCTAGGAGCAACCAAATACAACTTATCCCACTTCATCCATCTCATTATTAAATTAAGTAACAATTGCGTCTTGCCGGATCCAGATGGTCCGATGATAATCATCCGGATCGAGTTTGGTAACGCTGCAACATGCTTAACTGGTTCTCTTGTTTTAGTCGCTGAAAAGTCAATTATATTCATGTCTCTATACATAAATTATGGATCTATATTGTGTAAAGTGTAGAGTGCGTACTGGCACAAATGATATGACAACCGTTACAACAAGAAATAACAGATCGGCGCTTACTGGCAAGTGTGTACAATGCGGTACAAAGAAATTTAGATTTATTTCTATTAAACCCGGAGATGTTTTAAAAAAAAGCGAGGAGGTGATATTGCAGCCAAGTTATCAAAACTCCCCGGAACCCCGTGGGCAAAGTATCCAGGAGAAAAGCACCTTCCAGGATATAACTACTGTGGCCCCGGAACACGATTAGATATCAGACTCGATGATCAAAATCAGCCCAAACCCGGTGAGTATCCAATAAACGCTATCGATAAGGCGTGTCATGCTCATGATGTTGCTTACTACAAAAGTAGCGATCTGCAACAGCGTCATATCGCGGACGTAAAATTAATTCACGCGTTAAATGCTATTCCTGATAAATCCTTCAAAGAAAAATTGGCCTCATGGTTGGTAAAATCGGCTATGAAAGGTAAATTAATGACTGGAAGCGGAGCTTCTCGCGCTGGTAATTGAAAACGCTAGCGTTTATAATAACAACATGGAATCCATCTATTATTCTCCGAGAGGATACTGGAAGGGGAAGGCCGCAATTGGTAAGCTTGCAAGCGCTGCAAAGGTAACAAAGGCCACTGCGGCTAATTGGTTATCCAAACAGGCTATATGGCAAATTTATCTACCACCGCCTAAACAAATCAACTTCTCGCGCTTTGATGTCAGCGTACCTAATGAAGTTCATCAGGCTGATATACTATTTCTGCCGCATGACAACGGTTACAAATACGCGCTAACCGTAGTTGATGTTGCGAGTCGATACAAACAAGCGGAGCCGTTAAAAACAAAGTCAGCAACTGAAGTAGCCGATGCGTTTGAAAGAATTTATCGAAGAGGTCCTCTGCGCTGGCCAAATCTATTACAAGTTGATCCCGGTAGTGAATTTCGCGGCGCTGTTCTATCAACGCTGAAACATCATAGCGTCGCGATACGACGAGGTCATACTGCGCTACATCGTGATCAGGCAATTGTTGAACGATTCAATCGGACTGTTGCTGAACGGTTATTTGGATATCAATACGCGAAGGAATTCATCCAAGAAAAACGATCTCGTGAATGGGTCAAAAGGTTGCCAGGCGTAATTGCCGCGTTAAATAACGAGATTACCCGAGCAATCAACATGAAGCCCAGCGACGCGATTAAAGAAAAGTATATACCCGGAAGATCAAAAATAGATAGCGTTTCCAAGCCGATTCTCGGCGATGTCACTGTTAGATATCTGTATGAACCAGGAGAGCTTGAAGGCGGTAAAAAAAGAGCTACTGATCCTATCTGGAGTGTTACCACACATAACATATCAACGATAACACGATCAACTGGTAGACCACCGATCTATAGACTGGATTCAACTGCTCCTCAGCGCAGATTTACACGCGAGCAACTACAAGTGATACCTGACGATACTCAATTACCCCCGCGTGGTCTTAACTAGCGCCGTTGCGTCTATTGCACTCAAGACATGTCAACCTCACATTGTTTTTGACATGACCGAGACTGTTATCGATCCTGTCCACGGTAAATTGGCGAGCGTCTTTATCCGAATAGTGCCAACTCATTATACAATTGCAACTCGCGCAGTGATTATTCTGTTGTCGTAACGCAATTATTAATTCGGCATCAATATCAAAACGCCGCTGTTTTTTTTTATCCTGTTGGCGGTAACCCGAGAGTTTTCTATCAATGACGCTTGCATCGATGGTGACTCCGTCACTGACTCCGTCGGTGACAAAGTCACTGACTCCGTCAATAACAATTCTTCGAAGCTGATTTATCCTTCGTACTCTGGACACTGCAAGATAGACTAGATTCGACCATTCGATGCGATTATCAACCATCCAAACAATTGTATCCGTGATAGTCAGTCCCTGCGAGGAATGTATTGTCGTTGCGTATCCTAGCGTCCACGGGGATTTATCAGCACGTAGCGCGTCCTCGACGACGCTGATATCAACGAGCACGATATCATTCAGCACGAGAATTTGTTTTTCTGTCCGGCCTGGAATCTCAACTTCAATGTTCTGCCGCCGTGTATCCGCGGGTCTATAACATAACGGCACTGGACGCGTTGGAAACTTTTCCTTATGCAACGTAAACAACTTCCGCTGAAGTGTGTCTCTGACTATCTTTCTACTCGCTACAATTAAATCGTTTGGTCTCCATGTTTCCCAGAATTCATTTAACGACGTTTCCGGAATCACCTCGCGGATTATTTCACACTGAATTCTATCCGGCTGTAATCTGATTAATTTTTTAACCCCGCGCAGTTGTTCATCAAGTGCCCGGTAATCAGTATCGGTTTCTTCATAATAGTCCACAAAACCCCTTAACCAATCATGTGGACCCTCGCCGACAAATGGTGGTGGTTGGCCATGATCCCCACACATGATTACCGCTGTATTCGCGAGCAGCAACCAATCAAGAAACATTCGTAAAGTATCTAACGAAACAGTACATATCTCATCCCAAATGATAACCCCAGGAATAAATCTTTCGCCCATTCGATCAGGAGTCCACTCACCGCCGCTGTATCGAAAAAAGCTGTGATAAGTAACGGCGTCAACATTTCATTGTTTTATCTCTCGCGCTAGTCTATGGGTCGGTGTAAGCACGATTATACTTACCCGCGTTCGAAATAATTCAATTGCCCGAGTCGTCTTTCCTGACCCGCCACAGCCGCTTAAATAAACCGTCTTGTGTCTACAAATTGGATCAGAACACGGTGGTGCATTAGACCATTCTGACAATTTATCACCGCGTAGGTAATTGTTTTCAACGGTGACATCTGCTGACGGGGAATAATCGCGTCGTATTTCATTTTTAATTCTCCATGTACCCCAACTCTCGTCCGGACTAGTAAACTCGGCTACGTTTTCCTTATACGCTACGTCAACATAAAACGAATCAACGGCTACTCTAACCGCGGTGTCGGGGAATCTATTTATCATCGAGAATAAATTGATAGCGGCGTAACCCAGCATAGACGCCCTCAAATGCGGGTATGCCGGGCTGTCTCCATCGCTGTAGGTAACAACTGTACCCAACTTTGTTCCATTGGACAAGAAAGCTGTTTCGCAGTTCACGTATCTATTTTTTGCCACTGCGTCCTTGATTACGAAATCATATTCTGCGTCATCTATAATCAGCCGTGAGCAATATCGTTTGTAATCGCAGTTTTTTCCACCTTGTGTGAACTTGCCGATTATTCTTCTACCGAGATCTTTTGCCTCGCGGTTTCGTTGGTTGAATATCCTCCTGGACCATTCGATGATATATTCCTCGTCGGCATCGATGTGTTTTTTGGACTCGTCAATTATGCTATCTAGACGCTCTGGTTCTGGTAACCAGACTTCAGTCTGCGCCCGATATGATATAATCGCGTCACTGACAATCAACGAAACTAGCATGCTACAATCAATCATATACCGTAGCAGCGCTATTGGCAACCACTTCTTTTCAGCCATGTGTCTACCGATCCAAATATAGCAACAGCGATGAAGTCCTGCCGCGAACTCAAATGACACTATGCGAGCGAATCCGGTTAAATCAAAATCAGGCAGTGGTCCATTAATAGCAACACGAGTCATTTCATGTCTGGGGTGTCCAAATCGTTTGAAATACTCAGCGGCGGATCCATACCCGAGAAAACTCGCTGGATAACAGGCAATCATATCAACGGAAATCATAGCGTCGCGGTTGTATTCAGTGTTCCATAGTCCACCGTGATAGTATTCCAAACAACTGGATTGTACATCCGGTAGAAATTCCTTGCGCGTTGGACTCCACGCATTTTTCCTCGCTGCAACATGAGCTACAACCGATGGAATCGTAAAACAATTTGTTAGCAGTTGTTCATCATGCTCTTCAAATTCTATGGCGGTTTTTTTCATCCTGTTGTGAAATGCTTCAGTGCGATATAATTCACCGTTTGGTCTTACAAACTGATCAAAGGTATCAGCGCTGCGAAGTAACCACACTGATACAGGGTCGTTTTTACACAAATAAGCGATAGCATCAAATAGTTTCCTCTCCGCGAGAAACCCGTTCTCTTCCAGGAATTCCCCCGGGATATACTTTACTGTTCTATCCCGTGGAAACACTGTGATCGCGGGCGTCCATGTGTGTTCGTTATGATCAATAATTTTGATTGGGGCCCCATTTGATTTGTACTTTGATTCGTATAATACTTCACCGGTTATCGTTGTAACGGTTATTGGAAATCTCAACGACGTTTCTAATCTCGCTACGTCGCTGATGGTTGCTCCACGCTCTTTTACGGTTAGTTCCCACTGGTTGATTTTGCTACGTCGTAAATCAGTCAATTTGTTTCCTCGACACGCATTTGTAAAATGCTCTATTACTCGTTCTGCTACACAATTTATCCCCGTTGACTGTCTCATTGGTTTCAGTTTTCCGATATCAGGTTTCTTATTTAACGGGTATATTCCATAAACAACTGCTGTTTCAGGATACGCTCGTTCATAGTATGGCTTGTCAATTCCGGTTAACAACCCCGGCTTGGAGTCGCGGCTGACAATGACTGTTTTCTTGTCGCTGAGAACTGGTTCAAATTTATCACGTATGATCCAATCACCTGATTCCACCCGGACAATGAATTTTACTCTGAAGAAATACTTTTTACCGTCAAGTTGTGATATTATCGTTGCTGCGCGGTTGTCGTTCATGGTAGCATCAACAACGCCATCAATTCGAAATGTTGACCAACTATGAGATGCGCCATCACGCTTGAATTCATCGATACAATCGCGTATTTTACTCAACAGGGTTCTATCGTTTATTAACGCTTTTGGTGCGTCCTTGAGGACTCTATCGAGATTGAACTTAATATTTTTCCAGGGCTTAATTGCTGCTAATCTCTCGAACTCATCCATATAATTAAAACAAGTATTTAAATGAAAGAATATAGTATAATGAATCACTGCAAATGGTTGATGATTGGGTCGACAAGCCCGTGCAATAAATCATGTAGAGGCGAATTCTGCGGGTATCATTTACAAAGCGTTCGTAATGGTTCTCTTGGCCCCCTCCCGTGCTTGGTTTGTCACGTCGGTGTAAGAGAAAAATCGCAGTTGTGTATCAATTGTGGCGGAAAGCGATACAGGGAACTAAAACGCTATTATGACAAGCGAATTAAAAACGCCGTCATTGACCCCACCGCCGACTTCGTCATCAAAACCCCCCAAGACTACGTTGAAAGATTTATAATTAAACCAAATAATAAATTAGACAAATAGTATTATTATACAAATGGACCAAGAATTTCAGCCGCATCCTGTGCTCGTCAATTACGAGGCATCTCGCGACGGCATTGTTAGAAACCGCAAACTGAAGAAGCCGGTTGGTACCGTAAGTAATCAGGGGTATCTGATGTTTGGTGCCGGAAAGAAGAAGTACCATGTTCATAGGGCGGTATTTGAGGTATTCAACGGATTAATCGAAAATGGACTTGTGATTGATCATATTAATAATAATAAGACTGATAATTCTCTTATAAACTTGCAAGCTGTCTCGCAGAGTCAAAATACCAAAAAAGGCCAAACCGGTAAATACCCAAAGAAAGCAAAACCCGTAAAGTCATTTGATACAACAACTCACGAGGAAAAAATATTTCAGTCGATGAATGAAGCCAGTAGATACTTTGACATTTGTATCGCCTCAATACGAAAAGTAGCAGAACGAGTATATCAAACAGCAATCTCAAAAAAGACCGGGCATAGAATTCGATTTTCATATATAGATACGAAGTCACCGGCGCCTATGGCGCTGACGAAGTCGCCATGACAATAAATTGTCCATTCCGGAAGAAAACAAAGTATTCAGTATTGTTGAACACCTCTGGATCGATACACGGGGTTTCATTTTTTTTTTATTTAAAAACAAGATGTTCTATAAGAATAATGAATATCGAAGACATCAATAATATATTAGCCGAGATTTCAAAATTAAAAAATCAAGGAATTGAATTATCTGATGGTCTCGACAGTGAAAAAATATTATCCGATTATGAGATTATTAACGAACAATCGAAACGGGGGCGTTTTACCCTGGCCCGCGAGTACTTTTTTATAAAACGATTACAACATACGATCAATGAAAACTTGTACCACAATGACGCAAATGCATTCATTGGACTATTCACTGCCGTTGAAATAATACGAAAAAAACTCGGACGTGTTTATGAACGACGCCGGGAGATTTCTAGTAAGATCAAAAACATTAGAAGGATTATAGACGAAAACTCCGGCGAGAAATTAGAAATTGCTTCGCAATTGCAATAATGGTAGGTGAATCACTCACTACTCGGCTAGCCAGAGAGCGGCTAGCAGCGCTTAGAAAGTTCATACCGTTACGAGACAGGGTCCGAGAGCAACTTCAAACGCGGCAGCAACTACAAACCGATTTTACTGTTGGAAGCGAACAACTCTTTGCCCCGGTAACTAAAGCGACCAAAGATGTTACGGCGGCAACTGTACCCGTCCTCGATGCGCTTGAAAAGATAGCGGCTCAGACCGAACAAACAAAAAGGTCTTTAGAAACACTCCCTGCAAAAATAGCGGCTGCTACAACACGGAGGCCACCACCACTCGCTATAACCGAACCACAAGAACCTTATGTTACAATGGCCGACGAAGAAGAACTAGGTGCTACCGCAAGAGAACCAGAAGAAGAAATACCGGAAGAAACATCGGAAGAAATACCGGAAGAAAAAGAGAGAGAGAGGAATATACTCAAGAAGGGCATAATAGATCAAATCAGGGCCTTCAGCGATGAAGAATTAATTGATTTTGCCGCCAACAATTTTGCTAAGAATTTACGAGATAGGCATATCAATAGCGGCTACGAGAAAAATATAAAGTCGTTAAGGGATTGGACAAGAATAGTGTATTTAGCGAGTAAACACAAGAGTGCATTACTACGTGGTGATGGCCCCGATTACGACGCATTCCACAATAAAGTAAAAAGTAGAATACCAAAAAAAGGAAAAGGATACTCTGTTGGTAAAGAATCCTACGGCGTTACCTGTCCTAACAGTGTTCTCAGTGATATATCACGGCTAGAGGTACTAATCGGAGGAAAACGAGCCGGAAATAACTCTCCGGAAATAATCAATGAGGCCGCTGATATTTCTAAGCGGTTATTTACGGGCGGTATCATGGACGTTAGTGCGTATCGAACGCTCATAGACGAACTCGTGGATGATTAAAAAAATTATCGTTTTTGTTAATTCTGGCTGTTTTTGCTCGTTTTTGGTCGTTTTTGGTCGTTTTTTGACCGTTTTTGGTCGTTTTTGGGTCGTTTTTGGTCGTTTTTTGACCGTTTTTTGCCATTTTTCGAGGGCAAAAACCCCAGGAAATCATTTAGAGAAAATCGATGTTTTTGCTGAAAAATCGAAAAAAAACGACTATAGGCAACCAAAAATGACTAGAAATCAAGAAAAAACCGGAAAAAACCGGATTTTTATCGAGGGCAAAAACCCCAGGAAATTTTGATAAAATTTATTCCGGTTTTCCACACGGCGGTGGGAAGGGGGGTCAATTACTGGTGATCACAATCACTAATTGGAAAACCGGTGTTTTTATAATAAAGATGATTATACATTACAACCACGATAAACCAGTACTCGTCTACGTGGTAAACTCGCGATTGCCTGTTTACCGCGCGTACTATGGAGATGGTCTCGGTAGCACCATTGCGGGGTTATTTACAAGAATGGCTCCAAAAGTAGCGCCGTTAGCCAAACAATTAGGAATGAAGGCTATTGATGTTATTCGTGATAAGGGTATTAGTGCTATTGGAGACGTTGCCGGAAAGGCGCTTTCTGCAGCAAAGGACAAACTAATGTCGTTGGTGAGGAGAAAAAAACAGAAACCACCGGTGATGCCATCAACGACAGTGATGCCTGCGAATGTCAGTAAAGTAATAAATAACGGCGTGGAAGAAAAATTAGAGTCGTTGGCGGCTCAGTCATCCACCAACGCGCCCATAAACGCAATAGCGGGAGAGTGGTCTTAAACAGAATTCAAAGAAAATCGCAATTGAAAACATCAACATGATAAATAATAGAAATGTTTGCGCGAACCGCTGATCCCGCGTTTGATATGGATGCCCCAGTGCGCAGGGATGATTCTGTCCGCGATTATCAATATTATTCTTATTATGCAGCGCAACCTGACCTACGATCGCGAATTGAACTTCAAGTCCAAGATACCAGTAGATACTTTCTGCCATGTGAAGCGTTTATCGAAATTGAGGGAGAACTCGTGACAAATGCCGCCGATAATGCACCATACGCAGATGACAATCATGTTCGAGTTGGTTTCGTCAACAACGGTATCATGGCGTTATTTGAGAGCGCCAGATATCTTATTGACGGGCGAGAAATTGAATCAATAGAACGCGAGGTTGATGTTGAAACGACGATAATTGGGTTAGCGAGATACTCGGACGATTATACGAGATCGGCGGGCCCATCTATGATGTTTGCGAAGGACTCCGCCGATAACGCTGATCATTTTCAGTACGTTAACGTGCTGACGAAAAAAGATATCGCAGGTGATCAGGCTGAAGCAGCCAATCCAGACCGCAGAGCAAAACCGGACGCTGATTTCACTGTTATAAAAAGTCTTAACGATAATTACAATATGGGATTCGCAGCACGAATGTCGATGCTAAAAAGACCACGCCGGCAGTTTTCATGCGTGATTCCACTCCATCACATATTTGGATTCTGCAGAAATGTCAGGAGGGTTATCTATGGGGCCAAGCATACAATCGCGCTAACGCGAAGGGGCGATGATAACAATGCAATATGGCGTGCTGCTGGCGTCGCTGCCGGTAAAGTCATTTTAACTAAAATGGCATTGTGGATGCCGGTGCTGACTCCATCAGTTACCACGGAAGCACGATTGTTATCATTTATGGAACAGGGAGGAAAATCGTTGTTGAGTTGGCTAGCGGTAACAACTGATGCTAAAGAGGATAACGTCGCCGATACGTTTACATGGCACTTGGCATCAAAACAAGGCGTTTCAGCCCCGCGTCATATTTTTATAGCGCTACAGAATAGGGAACGATTGGGTAATCAAGAACGCAGCCATATGATATTTGATCAATTAGGAGTCAGGGATGTTTCGCTGAGAATAAATGGACAACAGGAACCATCCGAGGATATACAGCTTAATTACGGCGACAACCATGTCGCACGTGTGTACCATCGATTGCTGTCATATATGGGTCGTGATCAAAACGTCGACACTGGTTTGCAAATATCACAACATGATTTTAAAAAGCTGTATCCGATTTATTATTTTTCGTTGGAACATCTTGATTTAACGAGACAATCCGTCGTTGATATACACTTCCGAGCTCGTATAGCCCCGGCTGGTGTTAATTATAGAGCGGTTGCTGTCATTCTCGGCGATAAATCAATGCTGTTGGAAGGTGTTGGCGGACGAATGAGAATCATTGATGCACCAGTGGAAAACATGTAATTGAAAGCACAAACGCGTTTACAATAAAATGTCGTATAGTGTCGTCAGTGTAGAGTTGACTGATGGTCAGGTCAAGAAATTACGATCAAAGTCGGCTAAACAATGCGGAACCACAATAACGCTGAAGCCGTCACAGATGGCAGGTGGTAATCATAAGATATCGTTGACGGCGCGTCAAATAAAACATTTCAATGATGCGATGAAGAATAAAAAGGGTGTTCAAATAGATTTTTCAGCCGCAGCGATCAAAGACATGGAAAAGACCGGTGGGATATTTCCGTTGTTAGCCGCGATTCCGGCATTGATTGCCGCGGCGGCCCCAGCAGTGGCTAAGGCGGCTGCGTTAGGAGCCGTTGGTACCGCGGCGGGGATGGCATTGAAGAAGGCAACCGGGAAAGGCTATAAAAAAAAACGATCCGTGGCCGGAAAGGGTCTAAGACTACCGGGAACCCCGTAGTCATGGTACTCGGGAAAGGGTCTAAGACTACCGGGAACCGTTTATTGACTCAGGAGTCTATGACTCCCATGTCTAATTTTGATTTAATAGACGCCGCAGACGCGCTAGCGATAAAAAACTTCAGAGGTGTTTTTATGAGGGATCAATTACCGGCGGCACCAAGGAATATTGAAACCGGCATAATTAACCTCGATGGGTCCTCCGGAGCGGGAACTCATTGGGTTGCATACGCGATTGATCCGCGTGCGATCGTCTATTTTGATTCATACGGGTTAGCCCCGCCGAACGAGTTTATGCGGTATATCCGGACGTGTTCAGCCCGGGTTTTTTATTCCACGCTGCCAACACAGCAGTTAAGCGACCCGCCGATATGCGGCCGTGAAGTATTGAACGTACTCGCGGCGATTTCATCATCGCGAAAACCACCTCATGTGGTTGTAAACGAATACACTAGTGGGGTCGTAGAGACCCGGCGGGTTAATTAGAAACGCTGTTTTTTTTTACAATAACGATGATTGATATTTGGGGACGACCTATTTCGGCGCTGAAAGGATCCACGGAAACGCCCGCCACCGATGACATAAAAAAACTAATCGAGGATGAAATCGCTGATACGTTGAATTTAACAAGTGTTGACCCAGGTGAAATAGTTGTATTTCAAGACCGCCAGGGTAAATTGAAATCCAGTAATGTGTCGCTGGATGTCGTTTTAACACGACGGCGTGATGCCGCCGAGGACACTATCGCGCTGTATACCAGCGAAGGACGACTCAAGCCGGGTGAACATCTGTCGACGATAACATTAGTCAAAGACGGTTTTATAAGGTTGAATAGATCGGTGACCGAACTTGACGCGCAGGTGAAAAAATCTGTCACCGAGGTGAAAAAATCTGTCACCGATATACAACTCACTACCGCTAGTTTTTTCGGGACCCCGACGGTAACCGAACCGAATCTTGCAACAATAAAAAATACTATTTCGGAGTTTACAACGCTGTCGGGCCAATTTTACACGTTACGAAAAAATGTTAACAGGATCGATGACAACTTTGATAAATTCTTTGGTAAAAAAAATACCAAGCTGGATGAAATCACAACAACTATAAATGATATCACTGCGTATGGACAGGAAATAAAAACAATCAAAACTGATGTTGCAGCGAACAAAAGGAGTGTAGACGTGCATGAACGGGAAATAAAAATAATCGGCGCTAATGTTGCAACGATCATAAATACTGTAGACTCGCATACAGGGGAAATAGGAACGATCAAAACTGATATTGTAACGAACAAAAGGAATATAGACGCGCATACACAGGACATAATGACAATCAGAGCTGATATTGAAGTAAACAAAAAGGGTGTAGACGTGTATAGAGGGGAAATAGGAACGATCAAAACTGATGTTGCAACGAGCAAAAGAAATATAGACGTGTATGGACAGGAAATAAAAACAATCAAAACTGATGTTGCAGCGAACAAAAGGAATATAGACGCGCATACAGGGGAAATAGAAACAATCGAACTTGATGTTGCAGCGAACAAAAGAAATATAGACGCGCATACAGGGGAAATAGAAACAATCAAAACTGATATTGTAGCGAATAAAAAAGGTATAGACGTGCATGAACAGAGAATAGGAACGATCAAAACTGATATTGTGGCGAACAAGAATAATATAGACGCGCATGAATGGAGAATAGAAACAGTCAAAACTGATGTTGCAGCGAACAAAAAAGATGTGGACGCGCATACACGGGAAATAGATACACTCATTACTAAGGTTGCAGCGAACAAAAAAGATGTGGACGCGCATACACGGGAAATAGATACACTCATTACTAAGGTTGCAGCGAACAAAAAAGATGTGGACGCGCATACACGGGAAATAGATACACTCATTACTAAGGTTGCAGCGAACAAAAAAAATGTGGACGCGCATATACAGGAAATAGATATACTCATTACTAGGGTTGCAGCGAACAAGAATAATATAGACGCGAATTTGCGGAGAATAGAAATAATCGGAACTGATGTTGAAGCGATTAAAGACGGACTACCGAGAGTAGCAGAGCAATTCGAAAAAATAAAAATCCCTCATGAGAACATCATCAACACAGTATACACAATTCGGCATGGATCATTCGATTGGACTCCTACACAGAATACAGTAAATACTACCGCAACTGTTAAGGGCATTTATCGATTGACACTGGTTTCAATGATGCAGTTTAATATATTATCGTCGAGTTCATCCGGGTTTAACAATACAATATCAACAATTATAGACAAGAACGCAACTGAACAGTTTACAATTTATGCTGTTGATTGAAATTTAGCCCGGGCAAACATCACATGGTATGTGGAATTTGTAGCGAATCTAAGTAATTAAAAACACTAGCTCTTTTAAAATAAAAATGACCACCAGGGTAATTGAATCAGAGGTATCACCGACGTCACATCAATATCGATTCGATATCGCAAAAGAATTCTCCGCGAACTTGAAAACGCTTTCCGAACAATACCGCGCAAAAATAAAAAAATACCGCAGAAAAATAACCACCATCGACGCGGTCGTGTACTCGGTGTCGGGTATAGTAGCTGGCGCCGGTGTTATTTTATCCACGGTGACCACGATAGCCCCAATCGCTGTTCCAATCGCTATCTCCACAATGACAACAGTTGCTGGAGTCGCCAACGCAATCACTAGGAAGATATCATCGTGTTTTCAGAAAAAACTCAACGAGTATACAGTAAAACATCAAATAGTATCCGACGCGTACTCGAAATTATCCGGGTTGATCTCGTTGTCGATTGATAATTTGTTCATATCCGATGTTGAATTCTCCACGATGGTCCAGTTGTATAGCTCCGCGATGTCAAAAATCGAGGATTTTCAACTGGAAGCCGGAACCACCTGGTTGTTGAAATTAGACACTAAAAACAACGAATAATAATAATGTCGCTGAACCCCGAAGGGTCTCAATTACTTCAGCGGATCGCGGAGAACACCACTCCGGTACAAACAAATATGATATCGATAACGTCAACGAAGCCAGAATTCAGTGTGAACTGCCCGTCGCCGGTTCCAGTGAAGGAAATAGCGCTGGCAAAATTGCGAGTATATCACAGTTGGCCTAATATTCGAGCGGACGCATTTAACGGACAACAACCTAATAACTCGCTGGTTTTTGCATGGACAAATAAGCCCGATGGGACCCCAGACTGGAATGAGGTTACAATACCAACTGGGTCATACCAAATAGAACAAATCAATAAAGAATTTCAACGCAGGATAAAATCGATCACAGGAAAAGAATCAAAAATCGCTATTACGGTTCATGAACCGACGTTATCGTCGACGATTGAAATAAGCACACCGGGGTATATGGTTGATATTTATAACAGTTCAATAAGAACCATACTAGGATGGCCTAAGAATCCACCCGCGGACGCCCCCCCCCCCCCCCATCAACTATCCTCAGACACGATAACGGAGATGGTGGTAGGCATATTGCTCCATACAACGTAAATATTGCATCGGTGATAGCGATTAATCTAGTGTGCGATGTTATCGAAGGGAGTTACCAGGTGGATACCAAGCAATCAAATCAGGCTCAACAGGGATATATCCTTTATTCGTTTTCACCAACAGCCCCTCCGGGATTTTTAATCGTTGAGAGTCCGATTAATCCGGTCTATATGCGATGCCATAATCGGTTTTTAACGAGAATTAATTTCAGACTTACCGATCAGTCAAATAACCTAACTGACCTACAAGAGGAGGAGTTAGTGATCACTCTGTTTGTAAGATCATAGCAGCAGGGGGGGCGATGACATCGACGACGACGTCGATGTGCTTACCGGACGCTGACGACGCTGGGGATCGGCATTAATTAAACCAAATGACGTCCGGACGATCCCCTCGACGACGACGTCGTTTTTTTTTTACCAGGCGCTGACGACACCGGATCCGCTGAGTGCAGAAAGTACTAATTAAGCCAAATGACGTTTGGACAAAATGTCGGATTCGCCCCCCCTGCTGCTGCTTTATTTCAGGTACATGTTCAGTATGAAATATGTATTGACTTATAAAGCAAGGCCGGGAATAGTTACTATCCCTTCAATAATTACATTTTTTCTTCTTTTTAATGCTTCTGTAATATTCTTTTTTATGCGATTATAACACGTTCTAGTGTGTGATGTAAAATATGACGTTTGTTTCCTGTGCCAACAGCGCCATGAGCTGATATGCAAAACATGTGTTGAAACGCACCCGTCAAAATAATCCAAGCAGCGAAACAAAATCAATGAAACAAACCAAATTCCTTTCTTGTCACACATTCATTGCATATTACGGTCATTTACAGCTTTGTTGTAGGTCATTACACCTACGTATTCTCCTCGTAAATTCCTAAAATACAAGTTACAATCGGACCTTGAAGCAAACTGCATGTCCATACATGTTTATGCTTTTGTTCAGCAGCAGAGCCCGAGATAAATACATGTAGACCTTATATTATTTTTATTAGGGTATACATCATTTGTCCCTGTTTGTAATCAGTGTTAGCTAAAAAAAACCACCCCTCTCCTAAACACGGCTGAAAACTATCCCTGAATTTGCTTGTTTTGTTTAATGTGTAAAACCGGCTTGGTGTATAATGTTAAAAAGTTCTACTGAGTGCGGCTACCACAATCTTCAATTACCATAGAACAAAGGAACAGGAAAACAAGAACAAAGAAATAATACTAAGACGAGTAAAATAATAGCAGCCCTCCAAGCCGTGAACAAAGAAATTGCACAGAACAAAAGTATTCTCGAACAAAGGAACGATAGGAACACACACGCAATAAGAACGTAATATAGTTATATAATTTAAGCCTGCTGGCAATTTAATTGTCTGTGCTGTTTTGAAGTATTTAAACTCATTACTCTTAACACTACCCTTATATATTTATATTTTCTCTTAACTAACAATAACAATCTTATTCTATTGGCGCCATTATCCTAAAACAAGTCCACTTTTCTCATCTCCACTAAGCAAAAATAAACTTTTTAATCAAGAGTTAAAATCTAATTAAATAAATAGAATTCAATCAATACCTACAGCATATAACTGATAGCTCTACCTTACTACAATATTAGTAATCAATCCAACTTACATAGGAAATTTAAAAAAGTACCATAAAACCAAAATTTACAATAAATACCATCAATTGAAATCAATCTATACACAACGTTAAGTAAACCTAAAACTATAACTATCCAAACGTAAGGAATTTACAAAAGAAAGATTTCAACTTAATAGTAACTAATCATTATTCCCACTTAGTCAAACAACTAGACAATATGCTCAAAACAAGTATACAAACAAAATGGCGCTCAACGCCAGAAAAAAAACAAGATAGGCAACTTAACAATATCAGAAAAATGTCACTCACCAACCAAACAGAAAACTATTCCCCAATACAAAAAGGACAACTAGACACTAGCTTGAGCCCTTCAAATTAACAAATCCAACAAAATAAATCTAACCTATAATACCAGTTCCCCACACAATATGTTAATCGCAGCAATAAACGATCTTGACCCAACCTCACATATAGACTTGAAGCGCTCTGATCAGATATACGAATATGAGGAATTAAATGATACAATACCCACACTATACGTGGAACACATAATTGCACCCCCATCCCCCCACCACCACCCCGAATTGGACCAACACTTAGATGTCAAAACAACACTACCAACATACAAACTACTTGAAATTCCCCACTTCCAAACACCAACTGGCATCCTGATAAGCAAAGAACCAAAAACCACTATTACCCCACCCAAATGACAGCTAAACCAATCTAAACGTAACAGCTCCAACTACAACTACACGGCAAACTAATACCCGCCCATCCACACTCAACGCAGCAAAATCTAACAATAATGGAAAACAGGATGTCTCAAAAAATAAAATAAAGAAAGAAACAATCTACAACAGCCAAACCCCAGGCCCCTAGGGGATCAATCAAGGTAATAAAACCAACATCTTGCGACTTCAATGCTCACAATGAACTATGGGGAGAAAGTAGAAGGGATAAAAGAGGCAAATTAATTGAAGAATGGATTGCTGAATCCAACCTAACCATACTCAATGATGGGTCTAAAACTCGACTTAATCCTGAGGATGGCTCCCTCTCAGCAATAAATTTTACTATATGGGCACCCAAACTAGCCCAACTTACAAACTGGTGGGTTGATCAAGATAACACATTAGGTAGTGACCTATTCCCCATCATAATCTCCCTCCAAATATCAGTTCAGCACAACCCCCATGAAGCCCAACCCAAATGGAGATATGATAAAGCTGATTGGGATAATTTTAAAAACATCCTAGCCGCTTTTAATAGCAAGGAGCTTGAAGACCCAGATATAACAATATTCCATGATAATGTAATTAATACTATACTTAATGCAGCTACCCTAAATATTCCCCCCCCCCACAAAAAAAAACAAAAAAAAACACTAAAAATAAACAATCCGTACCATGGTGGGATGATCAATGTCAAAACGTACATAGAGATAAAAAAGCACTTAACAAATATAAAAGAACGAGAGACTCAATAGATTTCATCCAATATAGAGACAAAGAAAAACACCTTAAAGGGATCATAAAACTAGCCAGATAAAAAACATGGCAACGCTTCTTCTCCAAATTGAACCTCAAATCTAACTGTAAACAAGCATGGTATAAAATAAAATCTATCCGGAGGAAAGCTATCAACATAACACCTAAGCTGAAAAATGCTACAACCAACCATGACAAAACTGACCTACTTGCTAACCATTTCTCGGCCATGAGCTGTAATACCAATCAAACTAGGAACTTCCAAGAACACAGACAGAAAGCTGAAACCACACTTCCTAACCTCTTTAAAGACCTAGGGTTCAAGAACTCAGATTTAAATTCAGAAATCACACTATACGAATGGAACATAAAGCTAGGGTCTAAAAAAGAAACCTCACATGGGAGAGATAAAATTGAATATATCATATACAAAAAAATCTTCCAAACAATATTACAGTAACCATTATAAAACTGCTCAATCAAATTTGGCGAAGTGGAAAACTACCACTCAGCTGGAAGCAAGCAATTGTCATCCCAATCCCTAAACCAGGTAAAGACCCTAATTAATATTAACTCGTATCGTCCCATCTCCCTCACTAAAAAAATATGTATAATGATGGAAACAAACCTAGCCAACAGATTAAAACACCACTAGAAAGTAACAAACTCCTCTCAGAAAACCAATGTGGCTTCCGTAACAGGCGCTCTACCACAGATCAACTTTTAAGACTAGAAGCGGATATCAAATTTGCTTTCAGCTCCAAAAGGAAATCAGACAAACACTTATAGCAGTCTTCCTTGACCTTGAAAAAGCGTTTGATCTTGTCTGGAACAAAGGATTGATTGCAAAACTCAACCACTTCGGAATTACTGGACGCATATTTAACTGGATCGAAAACTTCCTAACAGGTCGCAGAATAATCACCAGAGGAGGAAACACCACCTCAAAAGAATACACCCCTGAAAACGGTACCGCACAAGGGAGTGTACTCAGTCCTACGCTATTTAACATAATGATTAACGATCTTGACCTAAACCTAGCGACAACGGGTTAACATTTCCCAATTCGCTGATGACAGCGGTGTCTGGAGGACAGGAAACCCTGCTAGCAATCAAGTAGTCAAAGAAATCCATAAAAGCCTAGATAACATAGGGAGATGGGCGGATAAATGGGGTTTTAAGATCTCACATGAAAAAACGATAGCAATGATCTTCTCCCCTAAAGGCAATAACCAGATAGTTTATCCCAACTTCTTTATTCAAAATCAGTTAATCAAATATGCTAAGGTAGTAATATTGCTAGGTATGTTCTTCGATAATCATCTAACTTGGAAACACCAGATTAAACAAAATTGCAATAAAGATATTAATCTTTTAAGAAATCTTAAAGGGACAACCTAGGGATCCAATCAAGAAACCCTGTTAACCATCTACAGATCATTTATCCAAAGGAAAGCAATATATGTTTACACTGGCATTATACCATCGACATCATTGGACGAACTTCATGTCCTCACCGGTGAACTGCCATTAAAAATAGGAAGACAGGAAATGCTCCTCCGATACTCCGATCGATTATCAAATCACCCCGACTCGCATGCTACAAAAGTAACTTTTAGCAAATGCAACAAACCGTTTCGCCGCAAACTAGTTCCTAACTCACCAGGTGGCAAACAAATCCTAGAACTCAGGGGAAAGCTGCCTACACTGTCTCTACAATAAAAGTACGCTCACTCCCCGGACCCAGCCCCTTGAACAAACCCTATCCCTAGGATGAACACTAGAGTCACCAATTATGGAAACAAATTAGAACAAGAATCTAAACTCAGAACCATTGTAGCAATGGAAATACAAGACACATACTCTGGCTTCGTAAAATGTTTCACTGGCGGATCCAAAACAACCGAACAACTCAGAACAGCAGCTGCAGTGGTCATTCCCGAATTCAACATACAAATGGGATCCAGATTACCAGACCACTGTTCTACTTTCACCACAGAGTTCTGGGCAATAATAGAATCATTAAAATGGATTAAAGACCGAAAGGTTTCCAAAGCAGTTATCATCAGCGACTCAGTGTAATAGAATCCATCAAATCTCACAGTACCAAATCAAGAGAACAATTCTTGGCCAGAGCTTTTTATATGCTTAAGGAATTATCTACAGCGGATCAGATAGTTGAATTCGTGTGGATAACCTAGCATTTAGGATCCCTGGTAATGAGATAGCCGACAAAGTCGCAAAAAACATGTTAGGGAACACTAACCCTGCCCCACTCAGATATAGCATGACAGAAGCCCAAAGCATAACAGCAAACCATATTAACCAGAAATGGCAGAAGCACTGGAACTCCACTACAAAAGGCAGGATACTCTACTCCATCATAAAAGAAACCAATAGATCCATCAAACCACCCAAAGTGAACAGCCTGGACCAAACATTATCAATCGCATCGTAAGCTGAAAAACAAAATTAGCCAGAAGTTTTGGCAAACATCTATAACCCAAGCCTGCTAATATCAATTGTTATCACTGCAAAACCATTGAAGACCTGCCACATATATTCAATAGCTGCTCAAAATAACAGGAAGCTAGAATGAAATTTCAAAAAAATCAAACCAAATTGGATCCCCTACTACTTACCCAGATTTCCTTAAAAATAACAACCCCAACATAAATATGACCTACCAAAACATATTTAAATTCCTAGACATATCCAAGCTAAAAGAAAAAAATATATAAAACACCCTAAAAGCATATAACAGACAACCCGAACTCACTTAAAAATAAATTTTCACCAGCAGATGGGCACCCTTGACAGGTCCTGGGGGACCTGAGTACTCAGCAAGTGTGTCCCTCCAGCTTAAAAATAACAACCTGCAAAATATACCTAACCCACCCTAATACTCTCTAAACCCAGATTAATATACATAGGCAGACGGGCGCTTTTATTACGTTCCTAGGGACCTCAATACTCAATAAAGGTTTCCGTGTTCTTAAATCCCAAATATATCCTTTAAAACAAAATACAACAAAAATATTTTTAAAAAATCTTTTCTGCTCTCCTAAAAAACAGCCAAAGTAATAATGTGGCCTAATTCTGTGAAAAAAGCAGCACAGAGTTTTCCATCCAATGCAACCTAGCTCATCTTTAGAACAATTTCAGACACAAGAACCAAAACTCAAAATTCGTGCAACTACATGCATTTTCACCTGTACCCTGGAATGAGCGGACTCCTGCCTGCAGATGGTCGCCTGCCTTCCTGGGACCTACCACCCTTGCCTCAGTCGGACACAAGTAAGCGTGCAACGCGCGCATAAAACGCCTAACATAAATAAAAGCAAATATAAATGAATAGTGAGTGGTACTATGGTGTCAGAATCCTTACACAGTTCTATCAAGAGGCCTACAAGAACTACCCAGTCCAGCAGCTAGTAGAAGCAGCCAACTACAATTTTACGCTACACAGCTACCATTTCCCCGAAATTACCTGAGAGGAAAAAGGACTGTGGAGAAATGTCAAGAAGCAGAAGAAAAACGGGGAACTTCTGCTAAAAAGGCCCTTCTATGGGCTATCAATATTGCTTCTTATCCAGGGAACCATTTTGGCTTGGTATATCGTTTCGATAAAACTATTATGTACACTAATAATAATAATAATAATAATAATAATGAGGACTTTGTATAGCACCTAATCTTTAGAAGCTCTAGGCGCTTTATAACATTAGACAACACCTATAAGATATAAAGCATATATAATGATATGATTACAAAAACACTTAACTTGATCAGTCAATCCACCGGTTCAAAATTCAAACCTTTTATGACCTAACCGAGACCAAGCTTTTTATATGTCGCTCAGACATATTAGTTATTAAAATTTGTAGGGCATCTACAACATACACTATGTACTAGAATTTTTACGATTGTTAGGACGTAGGAAAATTTTACAATTTGTTTTGATTGATTTGACCCAATTGCACAGGTGGCTAACACATTATTGGCATTTGTTATTGTCCATTAGTACAACTAGACTACATTTGACTAAGGACGGGCTGGCGTTCTTGGGAGTGCACGACATCCGTGGATGGCTTGCCGAGTTCCTTGCCCTCTTGCTTCTCTCGGACATTGTATAACGGCGGAAAAGTGGAACAATTTCCACCCGCCTAAAGCTAGGTGGACATAGAACACAATTAATTTTACTGTATGTTCTCTACATTTGTTTCTCAATACTGAACTTTCCACTGTGTGACATTCAATGCAAATCATATGTTAATCTAAAATACCTTCAAAGATGATTTCACGGTGAAGGTCTTGTCAAAGGTTGACCTGCTGTTTTTTGAGATGCTGGACTGTCAACATAGCAGCATGTAAACAGAACACAGATTTCACTTCCGGAACATCACCAAGGCCTTATTACTCACTGCGAACTGTCGCGGAAAAATAGACTAGTGGGAGTACTAATTGTGACCCGATTCCTGACAGGCCCCATTGTTTACGCCAATTTTAGTCAAACTTTTATATTTGCATGCTACACCTATTTCAGCTTTATACATGAAGTCTTTTTAAATTTCCTTGCATATAAAACATGTGACACCTGTCAGAAATTATGTAGTGCTGGTGTTCTACAGGGTGCATGTTTTGATCCAAGTGCTCTTTAGAAACCAAAACTAAATTTGCTATATCTTCCTCAGTTATAGGAATTGTTCAATGCAGTAAAAACCTAATTGTAATACAAGATAAGCCATGTCTGAAAATATGTTTGAAGTTTACAAGTATTGATACAGTAAATTTTTATGGCAATTTAAATAAACATTTAAATTTTAAAAACTAAATTTTATTGAAAACTTAAATTTTCATACAAGTTTTAAAACACAGTTAGAAACATTTTAGACAGAAAAGTTGACTAATGAATGGTATTTAAAATAAATGGTAGTTTGGGTCTGTACAACTGATAAAAATTTTCCCTGTGGTAGTGAAGCAACATAGCTCATAGTGATTTTGGCAGCAAACCGCAATATGCCTGTCCACATACATATGGGTGTACACACTAAAGAAACAATGACAGGTGCTATGTTCCACATTTACTGTGTCAGGTACTTAGGCAATTGTTTTCATAACTAATAGCACATTCAGATTTAAAGTTCTGATGGGACTACTAACATATTTTATAACAAAAATGCATTCCATTTCAATGTCAATAACTACAAAAGGTGACAATGGGTTTCTACGGAGGCTCTACCTTACTTAAAAATGTTGCTGATCTCTCTAGTGAAGACCTAAGCCATGTCTTTGAGGTGCTATATATCAGTATGGTGATATCAACTAATCTTGGTCACTTATGGCAGTACACTGCACATGCCCTTATGAAACCTTGCTATCACCACTGGACTACTGTAGAGCTTCCAAGCTGATCCAACTCTAACACTTTGTTCCAGATATCATGTTAGACCTAGGAAGATACAATACGTTTCACTTAATTGTAGAAAACAATAAGATCTAGGTAAATGAAGTTAAAATGTGTTAGATATGGTGATTTCAAAATAACATTAACGTTGCAAGCATGGGGAAAAATATTAAACTTGACAGAGTGACACTCAGAAATGTGAAGCAATGGTCACGTATTAAAGTGATAAATTGATCCTAAAAATATATGAGGTTTCTAGAAGCATATTTAACTATTTACTGGTTAAATAACTAATCAGGAAGACTATGTATCATAAAGTTTAAGGCAATGTTGGGGTGGTGAGGTTTTATCATTGGTGCAAACATTAGTACATACCAGTAAACAAGAAAGTCAAGTGACAATGTACTAAATTAGAATATATTACTATAAGCAATTATATTCATGAGGGAAATAACAATTTTGGATACTGCAAGTGAATACAGCCAAATGTGGTCAAACAGATCAACTATAGGTACCAATAAATCCCATATCATGTGAATGTGAAATTCTGATCCCCAAAACTTTTAAACAAGGATGGAAATTTGCATATGTGGGACATATACAGTGGACTTGTTAAGATTAAATGTGCAAACATAATTAAAATGATCTGTTTGAACATTTATAGTGTATTTTTAAGAGTGTTGGTTACCAATTATTAAGCTCATTGATTCAGTGGAATCAGATATCAGCTGATGATTCAATACCGCACTCTGTCAAAGTACTAAATTGAAATATGTTACCATACATAGGCATATTCATGATGAAAATAACATTTTGGGATAGTTTCAGTGCACACAGCCAGAAATTTGCCTTATAGATTCACTATAGGTACAATGTCAGCCTATATGATGTACTGAATGTGAACCTCTGATCCCAAACATAATAAAATGTATGGATATTTGTTCATATTTGTTCATGTGGGATATGTAATCATGTTAAGATCAGTTGTACAAAGTTAAATTCAAATAATCTGTTTGAATATTTCTTATGTAATCTTTAGAGTGTCAGTTAACAAACATTATTAGTAATTAATAATGCATAAAGCAAGATGGATAATTAGAATTCCCATAACATCATATAGGCCACAATGCCACACTACACCAATCAGTATCTTAACCAAACTGAATTATAAAATAGAATGCATTTTGTTTTCAACTTACATCATTTTGCTGTTTTCTTACATCCAAGGGTAAATATCCCTGGGGAAAGCATATTTTATCCATTTGACCTGTATTTCATTATCATACAGTTTTAAATGATTTAGTAGAAAACTTGAGTAGGTTCAAGTATAAAGGTTTCATCTCTGTCCTCTCACTAAATACCGTATAACTATGTTTATAAACAATTACTGAAGGCTAAACAAGCATATATGTGTTACTCAGGAAGTTACCCCATCAAAAACACATAAATTAACTGCTTGGACCCCTAATAAATAGTCTGAATGGTAAATACAAAATATAATTTTGTCTTCGTGTATTTTAAATGAAGGTCACATTTTGACTTACAAAGATATTTTCTCTGACAAAATGTGACAAATATCCAACAATGGAGCTTGTATATGGTGTAGGAATATATACATGCTGATAAAATTTAATATCATTCCAAAAAATATTATATATGTGCATTTTGGAGGAAAATCGTTTATTATTTTTTTATATTTTTTTTTTATTTTTTTAAACATTTTTAAAATAAAAATAATTTTTTACTTTTAATTTCATTGTTATATTTTCAAAAGTCAATATACATAACATATTCAAATTTCATGTGTCTATCATTAATAATAAAGATTTTATACCAATTTAAACTTTACTCCAATACTGCACTGACAGGACAAAGAACACAATTAATTTTACTATATGTTCTCTACATTTGTTTCTCGGTACTGACCTTTCCACTGTGTGACATTCAATGCAAATCATATGATAATCTAAAATACCTTCAAAGATGACTTCAAAGTGAAGTTATTGTCAAAGGTTGACCTGCTCATTTTTGAGATGCCGAACTGTCAACATAGTATGTAGACAGAACACAGATTTCGCTTCTGGATCATCACCAAGGCCTTATTACCCAATGCGAACTGTCGCCGAAATACACACAGACAACAACACCCTGATCTCATATTATCAAGAATATACAATTACCTTTAAATCCCTACCAAAAATGCATAAAATGAGATAGGAAAGAATGTTCTAATAATAGACTAGAACTACATTCGTGGGTACTGAACTGGAAGTACTAATTATGACCAGATTCCAGGTGTCCCGATGTGACGTAATCGTTGCGACTAATCGCAACGGACGTTACATACTGCTTGGGTCGACGTCTAGTACAGAAAATACGGACTGAAATGAACTCATTGTGAACATGAGTGTGTGTTGGGCCCATTCCCACTCATGAAAGCCCTTCATTCAGGTCCTTAGAGACATATAGTCCTACGACTTGACGGCTAAATTAGCAGTGCACATAAACGTATGGGGATGTGGCACTGATTCCTTCCACCAGAAACATTTAGCATCCCGCTGTGCGGGAATAAACCCGTTGCACATGCCCTTCTGGGCGCACGCGACGTAAGTCCTCAATCAATCAAATCAAAAAGTGGTTGGTGACGGTCGTCAGGAGTTTTGCTGTTCACATTTGACATGCGCAGATCATGCTACGCTACATCCAGGAAGAAAATCTTTGCTTAAAATGATAGAGTGCATTAAGGGAAAGATTAAAAATATCGTTTACTTAAGTTTAGTGGCGATTGAGGGGGTGCATAATTTGCAGAGTTCCTACTCGTTGTTTTTACTCTTGTAACCTTTTGTGAAGTTCATACCTCTTCCCACTCAACGCCACCTCAATGTTCTCATAAAATTGCATGCCCTCTTTTGCTGAGCACGCATGCGTAGACTCATATTTGCCGTGGTGTAATACGCTGAAAGAGTCTATATTTATAACGTATTCAACAGGCTTCACCTGGATCTGCATAGGTATTATGCTAAGTGTGTTATACACACATGTGCATTGTAAACGATAAATTTGATACGTAAGTACATGTTGCGGTTTTACCAACCTCTATCTGCCGTTCATTTGTTACCCTTTCGTTGAGAATTCTCCGTTGAAATTACAAAGAAAACGCCATTCCATATACGTGTATGCATTAAAAAGTATACCATTAAAAAGGACACTGAAATAAACGCATAAAGACTCTGATACCGAAACGAAAATACTCGAAGCAGATTTACAACTGCACTCATCTGAATGACTCAACGCTTACTTTGCTTTGTAAACCTGTCACTCCTCGAGTAGATCTCATTTTGCCTATATTAGACTTTAAAGTGTGTCAAGGGCTTTTCTACACATAAAGCATAGGGGAGAGGGTACATTACAAAACAAAAGCAACAATTTTAAGGTCATATCAAGCTATGTGGCTGTACCCTTGATGAAACGGAAAAGCAACAGAACAATTGATTATTAAAATTATTATTTTCCGATCTTAAATCGTTCATTTTCTCGGTGATTTGTGATGCAGTCTAAGTTTATTAACTGGTCTTAAGTTTTTTTTACTAAACTTACATAAGTTTATTCATCAGCCTTGCGTAAGTTTATTTACTAGCCTTTACCTGACTTTAGCCTTTACCTGACGTAAGTTTATTTAATAGCCTTTACCTGACGTAAGTTTATTTAATAACCTTTACCTGACGTAAGTTTATTTAATAGCCTTTACTTGACGTAAGTTCATTTAATAGCCTTTACCTGACGTAAGTTTATTTAATAGCCTTTACTTGACGTAAGTTTATCTAATGGCCTTTACCTGACGTAAGTTTATTTAATAGCCTTTACCTGACGTAAGTTTATTCAATAACCTTTACTTGACGTAAGTTTATTTAATAGCCTTTACCTGACGTATGTTTATTTATTAGCCTTTACCTGACGTATGTTTATTTAATAGCCTTTACCTGACGTAAGTTTATTTAATAGCCTTTACCTGACGTAAGTTTATTTAATAGCCTTTACCTGACGTATGTTTATTTAATAGCCTTTACCTGACGTAAGTTTATTTAATAGCCTTTACCTGACGTAAGTTTATTTAATAGCCTTTACCTGACGTAAGTTTATTTAATAGCCTTTACCTGACGTAAGTTTATTTAATAGCCTTTACCTGACGTATGTTTATTTAATAGCCTTTACCTGACGTAAGTTTATTTAATAACCTTTACCTGACGTAAGTTTATTTAATAGCCTTTACTTGACGTAAGTTTATTTAATAGTCTTTACCTGACGTAAGTTTATTTAATAGCCTTTACTTGACGTAAGTTAATCTAATGGCCTTTACCTGACGTAAGTTTATTTAATAGCCTTTACCTGACGTAAGTTTATTTAATAGCCTTTACCTGACGCAAGTTTTTTTAATAGCCTTTACTTGACGTAAGTTTATTTAATAGCCTTTACCTGACGTAAGTTTATTTGCTAGCCTTACATTACCAGTCTTACGCAAGTTTATTTACCAACCTTATGTAATTTTATTTACCAGCAATACACAAGTTTACTTACCAGTCTTTGTCTTATATGACTTTATTTACCGGCATTTGCCTAACATAAGCTTTTTTTTACCAGCCTTGCAAAATTGTATTTACCAGCGTTGCAAACGTTTATTTACCACACTTTGCCTTATTCAAGTTTATGCACCATTCTTTCATGTTTATTTACCAGCCTTGCATAAATTTATTTACCAGCCTTTGTCTAACTTATGTTTATTTACCAGCCTTTGCCTGATACAAGTTTATTTACCAGATTTTCATATGTTTATTTGCCAGCCTTACATAAGTTAATTTACCAGCCTTTGCCTGATACAAGTTTATTTACCAGCCTTTCATATGTTTATTTTCCAGCCTTACATAAATTTATTCACCCGCCTTACGTATGTTTGTTTGCAGCCTTTGTCTTGCATAAGTTTATTTACCAGCCGTACATAACTTTATTTACCAGCGTTTGCCATATATATCTATTTAACAGCCTTTGCCTTACATAGTTTATCAGCCTTTGCCTGACGTACGTTTATTAACTAGCTTACACCAGCTTATTCCTTACATAAGTGTATTACCAGATTTAAATAAGTGTATTTACAAGTCTTTGCCATACTTAGACTTTCTTACCAGACATACGTTTCCAGTCTTAGATATAAAGTTTTTTTTACCAGCCTTTGCCTTACATAAGTTCTACGTTTTACACCCTTACCAACGTTTACTTACCAGGCTTACATATATTTATTTACCAGCATTTGCCTAACATAAGTTATTTCACCAGCTTTTCGCAATCATTAAAGTAAAGGGATGGCTAATAACAATTTTAAATGTTATATGTTTCATGTGAAACAAGAAACAGAGATTTGGTGAATCAATAATCCAAAAAATGTTAAAAAAACAAATTAATACAAAACGAAATGAATCAATGAAAACGAGAAACATTTCGAAGACCATTAAACGGTGAACTAAGTATTTTATTCTTCCAGCCATAGTGTCATTATGGCTGTATCTTTGTCCTTCAACCTGATGTCCGTGACTGCTGTACTAAATGGAAAACATAATCTTCTTTGTCTAAGTCCATGTGTTCCACATTTTGCTGGTATCTGTATTCTGCACTTGGAGTTGGGCTCTATGACAGTTGTTCAAGATACAAAACATCGGAACACAGTAGCACTTCGATTCAGTGTGAAGTTCCGCGCTATTCAGCCAATATTCCTATTCCAAAAACATGTCAAAAACATACAGATCCATCATTTCTAAACAACGAAAGGTTTCATTTAGCACCTCTTTGCTCATATGTCCCAGTTTATAGAGAAGGATTCACGTCCACGCACTTGTCATGTGACACAAAATATTTCTGCCCTCCAAATCTGTAAATAGCCATTGTCAAAAGTGAGTGTTGATTTTCCAGTGCGAACACAAACTACGATATTTATTACTTTTTCTCTTGGACGTTCGAAACAATTGATCAAACACAATTTCTTTGTTCTGAGGTGTCGCTTCTTCCAGGCACATTCTATATTCAGTGGAGTGAATGGTGAGATCTGACTGGACATGATGACACGTCGATGCCTTGGAAAGTATACTGATGTGTAATACATTTCTTGAAACATTCCACGACAATGGCTTTAGTTTGAGTATGTTGAGTTGGAACCAAATAAATATGTCTTTTAAATCTTTTATTTGAAGCTTAGTTATGAAATTCAGTGCTTTAGTCTGTTTGCTATCGAAACTTGTTTTAGAAGTAAAGGGAGCAACCCCAGTTGGCACACACAAAAAATTGTAACTTCGATTGTACGAAGCTAACTAAGAGATATCCTCTGCATCGAATAGCCGTTGTTGATAGATTCCTGCTAATGTTTGATTTCTTGAAACCTTTTTAAATTGGGTTTGTCAGACGAGAACGATGGCTGTTCTTGTCGATATTGTATTACATCCTGCAGTCGTCTGTTTGTGAAGTTTCAAATTCCTACGGAGCTAACAGCATGACCAAGATTGTAATAAATGTTGTGCAAATATCTTTCCATGATGTTAATGCCTCAACAACCTAATTAACAGCCGATTGGGTTTTTCTAATTGAGTAAATACGTGATGTTTTCGATGAGCAATAGAAGATGCTAGAACAGGGTTGATCAATTCTTGTCTATCTTCACTCCTTTCTTTTTGACATCTACAGGCGATGATGTAGGCAACATTTTTACCTAATAAATCCTTCATATAGGTGTCAACTTATCAGGTGGCATTGAAAATCCTCTTCCGTTTCGTCGCTTTTCTCAGTAATACCCGAGACTATGTCGATTCATCAAAGCTAGCATATTTTGTTCTAAATGTGACATTTTGGTTTGATTAGGTGAAGGAGCTAACTGTGGAACTCTTTTTTGTACCATTAATGGAATTCCATCCATTGTGTCCAAATTCTGTCCTTTTTTTTTTTTTTTTTTAATCATTGCTATTTAAAGACTTTCAGTAATCGAGCCTAGCAAACGAACATATTATTTAACAACAACGGTTATATCAGTATGGGTTGAAATCCTCCTCGCTGAAAAAGCATTTTATTGTTTTGAATCATTGGCATTTTGTTTCTCATCATTTGTCGAACGACGTTACGATGTTGTCCTGACCCCTGTTTCTTTCTCTTGGTGGAGAAAATAATGTCCATTTCTGAAGGTTAAAAAAAAACATTCACCCACCGTATCGACGATTTCTTTAAGTGCTGTATGAATTATTTGTTTTCTAAAACTGAGCATTGGATTGGTATGTACTGATAAAATATCAAACTCTTTAGCTAACCGAGAAGGACAGCTATTTCAGCCTATTTGTGATATTTCAGTCAGGATGAACACCACAGTGAATTTTGTTCAAAATATCTTCCGTTTCATACAGGCAGTCGTCTCCACAGATTCTCTGAACGTCGTATCAGCTTCACTTTACTTAATACGGTAGTTCTCAGCAGACCAAACTGTGCCACTTCCTCTTTAGGATAACTCCAGTACACTTTGTAACACATGTGTTCTGCTTTTAGTTTTGTCGTAGGACAGGCGACTTTTGGCATGCATATGAAGTCTCTACAACGTAAGAAAACGTCGGCGGAATTTATGTTTCGTTATGAATGTGTTTTCATTTTTTCATCAAATAAGGAAATACTGGTCTTAAATTATACTTAGATGTCGTCATCATTCATGGACAAAAACACGATAATGGAGAGACGATTGCAGATCGAGATTTTTGTAAGTACGTTCGCCTTTTAGTGGCAGTTTCACTCTTGAAAGTGTTGTTTCTTTGTTTTTTTCTTCGAATGTGTGAACACGATGCACCCCTCTCCCTTCATATCTCTGTTCTAAGTTTTCGATTGTATAGTCTGCTCATTGGAATCTCATTCTACTAGCAAAGATTATTTACACACCTAGAAATCCATTTGAACGTGGTTTGAAACTGCTCATTATTCTCTATTTTCGTGGGGAGTGAGCATCAATTCTTGTATTAACCTGTTGTGACAAGGTTACTTTATGTTTATCCAAAAACGATTCGCTTGAGGCGGTATATGAATAATACCTTGTAGTAATGGACGTACTGTCCAAGTAAACCATATTACTATTTCAATAAGGCTTGCTTGGAACGGACCAGTGCATTATTTCGCGAACTTTTAATGTACAGTATATGAATCAATTTGGCATTATGACGAAATTTAAATGAAATCATGTGCCGCATAAATAACTAGGACTTGTTCTTTACCCCACTCGTGAAACCAAGCATGATTTAGCCATGGTGTTTCTAGCTGTCTGTACAAAACTTGAATTTATTTATTTATATCTTTGATGTGTAAACAACACTAGATAATGTGACTTGAGACTTATGGGGTGACATGCAATACGTTTTTGAAATAAAGGTTGATTAAAGTAAATATTATTAGCATTACGACGATGTCCTTTTTGTGGAAATATAATTTTATTTGATTTTTCGTCTTGTTCTAACATGTTATCAAAGATAACAAGATGTGTTTGGCTAAGTCAGATACTATCCCAATGTCTTCGCGAGGAGCTCTTTCTACAAATGAAATGGATTGTTCTTGATTTTCCTTGTATAACCTGCAAGCCGATTGTCACTCTATTCAAACCAAAATGTTATGTCGTGGAGGACGATCGAATAAATGTGATTTGAGTTTTGATCAGATATTTGACCAGTGACTGTTTGCCTGAACAACTAGGACCAGCAGTAACTATGTTATAATGGAAGTAACAGTGCCTCCAAACTTTGACTATCTAACCTATTGTCAATAGCATTGAGAAAGGATTATGTAGCCATAGCTCTCAGTTTGTGCTTGGAATTATGAAAGCCCATGCATGACACAAGACATCTTTATATATTTTATAAGTTTGATAGTACATTCTTAATACAACATATGTAAATTTTAAAAAAATAAAGTTCATATTTTATTTCATGGTACAAAATCTCCACATTAAAAAATACAGTATCTGCTTCATATGGTAAAAAGAATTGTATTGATTTGAATTAAAAACAATGAATGTTTTCTTTTCATGGTAAAATATATTTACATTTAAAAAGCAAAGTTCTTGTTGGCACAATACTGGCATTTCCGTAAAAATATTTCATTGTTGTGAGCATTCTTCTTAGTTAAACAAATTAAACAGTCCCAAGAAAATAGGGTATATGTCTTGTTCTTTCCTTCATTGTATTACAGATTCACATTCCGCCCCACTGCCAGAAAAAAACGTAGTTCATGTTTGCATTATAGTGCTGTGAATTTACATTTAAAATATATAGTTCATCTTTTCTTTCTTGCATAAAGACAGTTACATTTCAAAAGAACAAAGTTAATGTGCTCTTATTTTCATCATTCATAAGTAGAATATTTCCAAATTACAAAATTCATCCTTACTTTCTTTCATCACACAACGCGTCTTTGGCATATCAGTCAGCTCTTTGTGTCCGTGTGTCGAATTCAATACTTTTTCATTCCCGCATAGAATTCCAATCCTAAACATGCTGGCACAGCCAACTTACTATGAACATTTCCTCATAACTGTATAGGGTCTATAAAAAAGCTACGAATGTCGTTTTCTCACTGGGGTATATATGTATTCGTAATAACCTGATCACAATGATTCCACTGGTAAATAAAATCCAATCTCTCTCTCTCTCTCTCTCTCTCTCTCTCTCTCTCTCTCTCTCTCACACACACACACACACACACACACACACACACACACACACACACAGACACTCACACCATGTAAAAGCATTGTTTCATACAGTTTTGGTATTCGCTTTGATCCCTGGAATTTGGTGCAACACTGATAGCGAGAACTTTGTCGTTAAAGTAACGTGGTGTGATCCGGACGTGGCACACGTTTATTGTAGACGGTCTGATGCATCTTGTCCAAGGTCGACCGATGATTAGATGATCCGGGGAAACACAAAACTTGCTTAGGCTCCACTTCTGTAACAGGGAAGTCTTGATCCTGACTTGACTCGAAATATTCTTTTAAGACGTCATTCCTTTATCTTTATACTTGGTATGAATTTTTTCTATCTTGGCTTGGTCTGATATGCATAATTTATAATAATAATCCAACACTGTAAAAACTCTAAATTATCTCTTCTTGTGTGTGCCAAATACTCTGCCAATTTGAATAAAGCACAATACGCATGGATTCCGTACAAACAATTCAGCATGATTTTAACATTCTAAGGACCAGTACCGTTCTTTGAATTCATCTTTGTCTTCTGGTGAGTCACAGCAAAAAGGATATCCACTGGTTTCTTGTTTCAATTTTACCAATTCACCGACATAACTGAAACTATTCCGGAAATGCAGAAGTCCCCATCCTGTTGGCATTGTTCTGTGACAAGACATTGCCTGATTTAGCAATGTTTATCACTTAGTATCCAATATCGACAGGAAGAAACAATTCACATGAGCCTCGTAGCACCAAAGCTCGTCCGACTACGCATGTCGGCACACGGAAGACATAAAGGCAGTAACAGTTGTTTTGATAATTATGAGTTAAGACGGGATGGTACAAGTTTGTCCGGCACAACACTTTACATTTGACCAAACCTTCGTATGGAGAATGTATTCTCTGTCGGTGTATTCACCCAGCATTTAAGAAGGGATTCGAGTCTATTTACACATCTTAGGATGCAACAAACACACATAGATGAAACTGATTTGCTTTCCTTGAGATTTGTTCACACTGTACAGCAGGCATGTAGATTTAGTCCGTCCTCCAAACAACTGCAGTGTGGACGGAAATGTTCAATGTCCGCCACATGAGTATTCTTCGTTGATGCTTCTGGATTATTTATCTGTTTGGAACATCGATTGCAGCTGTTTCCACATTTATATTGCTTGGTATCCTTGACATGCTAAACTCTGGTGTCGTTGGTATGTTTTGTCGCACACCTCTTCCATGGTGGGCTCTGACAAAGGATTTTTCTGATCCCGTTGAGGAAATTCAGGAATTAAATATCCTTGAAACTCACGTATGATATATGGGTTTTCTACATCTCAATCATCAACGGAATAAACGAGATCCAATCTTCTTTTTGCCTTCCGCTTCTTCTCACATTATGCATCCTCTTGTCTAGAGTCTTAGCCAAGTGATATAACCAACGCAAACTTCATTTATGCCGTTCCAAACATTTTGGCAATAATAGCCAAATGCCTTGCTCAATAACCCATGGAAGTTTTCCCACTATTACCACCTTCATACATAATTTTTGCCTCCGTTTGTGGTGATTGTTGGAAATTCGGTTCTCTGTTCTGAAGTACATTTCAACAGACATTGCCCGTCCAGAGAATACGTTAGCATGACTGTGGTATAGCTATAAAAGTTCCATTAACAATATACTTCTCTTCGCTCCAATCGGCGTCTGTGGCGTTTAAACTCCACTCAGCAACATCAGAAATACTCCAAAAGCCACAAAATATCTTTCAAAGCGGTCCTGCATCCACGCTACTATACCGGCAATGATGACATAAAGGTTCTCACCTCAAGCGCGATGAGTCACACAAAAGTTAGGAATGAGAATTCCAGTCTATTTACAACATTCAAATTAAAACATATAAAATCCACACGAAGGTCCTGTTCTCTTTTTCCATTTCCCCCTCGTCTCGTCACTCAATACTTTCCAGAGTTCGGTTCATATCTTTAAATGCACCATTGATTGTCTGTCTTGTAGTCTTGATAAAAAAATGACGTCTTTTGGTTCCTGCGCCAACGTGAAACTGTTTATTTTTTGTCCAAACATCATGTTTACAAGTAGAAAACGTACTTTTGTGTTGGTGAAATTGTTTCGTGTGATCATGTTCGTAACTTGCATAACGCTATAGTATTCGTATCTGAGAAATCTTGTGATGATATGAGTAGCTTCGAAATGAATTTGATGATAAACGTGAATGTATATTCCGTCTGGAAAATCCGGTTCTTGAAAAAGAGATTTAAACGAACGACGTATTTTTTTATTTTTGCATTTCAGGAACTGAACACACAGTATCTTTGGAAATAACTATTTCTTTCAAAATTAATGTCTGCTTCTCTTTGTTGCTTTGGTATGCTTGATAATGCTCTTGCATGATCGTTTTCATTTTACTGTATTGTTTGTATCTGTATAAAATTCAAGACACCGTGATGGGACGGGATACATACATCTGATCTTGTTAGATTATAATCTGGAATCTACTTTGTTTGGTACTGCAAAGTTGATCCACCCATCACACTTTCTGTCGTCTGTTTCCTCTTAGAGATGAAAAATGTGCGAATAGTAGCATTGGTATAGATAATGTGAAAATCATCATTTTGGATTGCTGAACTTGTTTGACGATTTCGGAAAACGTTAATTGTTCAGGAACACTAAACTCGATCCATTCATGATATTTCAAAACTGTCGTGGGAAATTCACAGACTCCAACGATCATGATCGTTAGCCTGACACTAAAGTTTCAGTTCCTCTAACACTGAGTGAAATAAGCCCATAGTAAAGACAGCTGGCGTCTCTACCAGAAGTTAATGTCTGTGAATTGGACTGTGTATGTGTACGCCATCATTCTGCAAGTCAGTTTTGAGTTTGAAAAGAATCTTCAGGACTGCAGAACGACTTTCCTTCTTGATTGATTTTAACCCCCGCAGTCCAGCGAATGTATATGGTATTTAGTCAGGATGACGCATAGTCTTCAAATCAATCGTGTAAAATGCCAATACTTCTCTTTTCGAATGAGGTGAACGCTATTGTCGCTTGCCTTCTGGTTTATCCTGTAAAAGGTGTGATCTTTTTATGATTGTCGATTTCAGCATTATATTACTAAGTTATCTCTCGCCCTTTCTAGCCCTTTACCTAAGAGAATACTCACGTAGAGTTTCATTTAGTAAATATAGAAGGGACAAACAGTCAAGAGATTTACTGTGCATCATTCAAAAATACACTTCCAACAAGATTTCTGGAGGGATATGAATTTCGATTTATTTGGCAATTATTTGACTAGTATCTTTCTTCCGAGAATTAAGGCAGGCACTGTTAAGGAACCGTTTTGACTTTGAAACATACACTGCCTTTACAACATCAGAAGTAACTGCTTTCAACATTTTTTTTTACTGTAATGGTAGTGATTTTAGCCGTCACTGCCCACTGTCAGAGAAACCTATGTTTTTATAAGTATTTTCTAAAACAAGTACGAACATTTCCTTTAAGAGCAAATAGTTTTGCCGTTTTCAAAACACACAAACTCAAATTCTTAAAAGAAAATCTTAACTTCACGCCAGGTCAATCTATGGATTTTGCAAGATATATCCAAATTTTCATGGGTCAAGAAATAAACTCACAGCAGATCTGCAGTTAAGTAACTTGAACATAAAATGTTGCAACTTTACAAGAAATCATAACTTCAGAATGCCAAATTCTAACTTACGTTTAGCACTGTGTTAAATTTATCATAGCTCCTATGTCATAGTTTAATATACATTCTGGGACAATATCACCTTTTTTTAACTGGGTCCCTTTAGCAGTCGTTATATACAAATAAAAGAATTCTAAATTCTACTTGAATTTCATACATGTCAAATTCTAACCTAGCCTTACATTGTAGCCATTGTTAAGTTATTCGTCATACAGCAACATTTACACCAACGTATGGAGTCTTAGAATATAACAGCCGTTTTCAACTGGTCCCTTTAGAGGTCGCTGTACACAATTTTGATTATGTATTAAAATAACGTTTTCGAGAAATCCAATGAGTATTCTCTAGGTCGAACCTTCACGCAAATATCCAGTAAACGAACCGATCTGATCCTTCATAGATGGCATTAGTCGAACGTTCACGAAATTATCTCATTGCAAATGACTGTAACTCTTCTACAAACAGAGAATCTCAAGTAGAAAATAATAAACACAAATCTATGTGTACCCTACTTATTATCATGGAAGGGAGGGAGTTTGTGCATACAACATGGCTTTACAATAGTAGCGATAACAAAACGTTCCTGACGTAGGTACTATATGCTTGTCCGTTCCCTTTTGTAAGATTCTGTCCCGGATAGTATTTGCATAAGCAATCTAAGCGCACAGTAAATGCCTGCTAGGATCCATTAACCTCTTCAAATATCTTCGGATATTTCTAAATCCAGCCGTGCCGTATTCTTTTTCAGTGCCAAAACTAATATCAATCACATTTCCCTTGTTATGCAATGCTCTACTCCACAAGACCTTCACTTGCTGGCGAAGAAGCCTGAGTCTCGAATCCAGTCAAATTAAAGTCCTCCCCCACGTTACTTGCCAACTCCTCCTCTGACCCCTCTGTCCTGGATGAGGAGTTGGGTGATACCTTCTGGGAATTCATCTTGTATGACGTGATAGTCGAGTGTTTTATTCTGTGGAATAAAATAAAAATATACCTGAATAACGGGTAGAAAATAATTATCGATCCCTACAAATGGTGGTATTTTATTAGTGTTTTAGAGTATACCCAGTAAAGCTTGGCCGTAGTCGAAGACCAGTTTTGCCTAGCGAGCTCTTGTTCGATAACGCATGTATATAAAAGTAAGATATGCAAAGACAATAGCCTATCAGTTTGAAACCGGCATCATCTGCGGGTGCCACATTACAAACAATAACGAAGAAACACTAGCAAGTATTCGCAACATTCATCCTAGATTATTTTTTACATGGGACTTATTCACCGCTTAGAGTCTATTAGATTTTTACTCTTATTTTTGTATAGTGACAGTATTAACAAATACTTCTTCGAACGTATGAGCATTACAGATTTTGGGCATGGTGCATAATCTCTTTAGCCTATACCTATTCATATCCTTTGCCTTCCCCTCTGAGGTTTTCAATGATCTAAGCGTATACTAAATATAACACACACATACATACACACGTACGAGTTTGATATGTATAAACAAGAAGTCCTGCTTACGGTCAAGAGATTAAATATATAAACTCATCAATTGTCAAGAATCACCATATTTTCTTTCGGGAGGACAGTGCAAACAAATACATAGTAAATTCAGGACGAAAATCAAAACAAAAATAAAGTTCTCTCTCTCTCTCTCTCTCTCTCTCTCTCTCTCTCTCAGTCTCTCTCTCTCTCTCTGAGTGATGTGCCATATTGTTAAGATTTTATGGCCTTAAACTAAGGAACAGAAAAAAGCGAAAACCACCAAGTTTAGTAAAATTCAAAAAATAATGTATTTCCCTAGAATACAAAGTACAAATTAAACTTAACACGTTTATTGAACAAAACCCCAGATAGTCCTAAACGTTATGTCACAATTCCAAAAGTATGCCGCTCTAAATCAATTTCATTGGTGTTCCGAATGTATTCCAATCTTAAATTTGCTGATGTACCAAAAACCTGAAACGTGGTGATGTGCTAACAGATTCGATGTACCACAATGATATGGTCCTGAATGTCTTTATATGAATTCACGATAATTCCAAAATAGTGTTGTGTCCTAAAGTCAATCAGCACTTTTGAAATTCCAGTGAATAATTTAAATAAAGAAATCCTCTCAACTTATAACTGAACACAACTAAACGAATGAGTCCACTATGTTAAGATAGAAGCAAATAATTCGAATGTAAGCGAAATTCATAAAAATAAGACAAAATAAGAGGACCTTGATGAGGGTCAAATGTTCATTTCCAGAATATTCAAATTCGTCAACAAGGTCAGGTCTTTTACCTCAATGTTAGTAAAGAAAACCATGAAAATGATCAGGGAGACCAGTAATTCCAACGGGAAAACCAATAGCTTGAACTCAGATGCAAGTGAACACGTTTAGAAAAAAAATTACATTAGTCTGGTAGGTTCAAACTCCTACCCTCAATCATGGACAATGGTCAATCACATAATACAAATTATATATATATATATATATATATATATATATATATATATATATATATATATATATATATATATATATATATATATATATATGTATGTATATATATATATATATATATATATATATATATATATATATATATATATATATATGTATATATATATATATATATATATATATATATATATATATATATATATATATATATATATATATATATATATATATATATATATATATATGTATGTATGTATGTATGTATGCATGTATGTCCTTCAGAGCGATGTTTCTGTTGATAGTCCCCGTTGCAATAATCCGTCAAGAGCTTCACCGAAGACTTTGTGTGAGTGCGCTGAACGATGTTTAAAGATATAAAATCGGACGTACTCATCTGGGTAATACGTAATGTAATGGGTCCTAAAATTTGACATCAATACTTCCTTTCACTTTGACTTTGGTATCTTTTTATCCCAAATAAAACTGTCTGGATTAAAGGCAGCTAGTATTTTTCTATTGGTACCATCAGAACCAAGGGTATGGATAGTTATAAGCCATGTCCTAGGATAAAATAAAATACTGAATGATTTTGATCATGATATGTGCATAACCTAGGTTAATATACGCTGCTGAATGGTTTGTGTCATTACACGTGCATAACCTAGGTTAATATATGCTGCTGAATGGTTTGTGTCATTACACGTGCATAACCAAGGTTAATATACGCTGCTGAATGGTGTGTGTCATTACAGGTGCATAACCTAGGTTAATATACGCTGCTGAATGGTCTGTCTCATTATACGTGCATAACCTAGGTTAATATACGCTGCTGAATGGTCTGTGTCATTATACGTGCATAACCAAGGTTAATATACGCTGCTGAATGGTCGGTGTCATTATACGTGCATAACCTAGGTTAATATACGCTACTGAATGGTTTGTGTCATTACAGGTACAAATCCTAGGATAAAAATTAAGCTGCTGAATAATGAGAAGAGAAGAGGAAGAGAAAGAACATGGAGGGAATGAACATTTGTTTGACGTTTTACGACACAGAAACGCAAGTAGGTTATTTAGTTCCAAATCAAGCAGAATGCTTTTCCCAACTATACACCTCGGTAGCCGAACCAGGCGGTCACGAGTCCGGCATGTTGACCACTGTAGCTCATTAAATAAAAGTAAAATGAAGAAGAAAATGGTGATGATTATTATTAATGTTAGATGTATTTTCATCAGCAACATACGATGGAGCAAGGGAATGGGTTGGGTAAAGGAGGAGTGTCAGGAGAGCAGATGTAGTACATTGGAACTAGCTTGTATTGTTCATCATTTTGCCTTCTATTATTATTATTATTATTATTATTAATTATTATTATTATTATTATTATTCCATTATGTGTTGTGGGCCCATATTCCATACAAAAATGGTAGACTAGTGATTGTTGTGTCACAACGTGAAATGTTTTAACCGATTTCTTGATTTACAACTTGCGATGGGCTATTGTTAAAAAGATGTTAGGTTTTGAGTGATACGTGGGGACATGCTCGAAGCGCTCAATACAACAAGTTATAAAATGTTTTGTATATAAAACGTCAGCATTTCGCTATCATTCACAACAGAATTTTGCAAAATGATTAGAGGTTATTTACATTCCTTCGCGTTAGTGTTGATAACTACAGCTTGCCTTCCTGTTAGATGTATGTCGTGAAATACACAAAGTGCATGGGGAATTATTGTCCACATTAACTGGTTAGTTCGTCTCTGTGCACGTGTGTTCTCCATCGATTACACTTTACATTGTTTAGCACAAGGGCTTAGTATGAAAAAGTATTTATAAAAACCTACAACTAAACAACGAATAAAGTTGGTAACAGGTCTACGTAAAAAAAATAACGACTCAACCTACTTGTAGGATGTCATTTCGATAGCCAATCTTAAATCAATATCTTTGGTAGTTTAATTGGTACCAAGTCTAGCAAACACCTGTGAAATATTTATTAATTTCGGTATTCCTTTATCATGGTAAGTGCTTTATTTTTAATTTTACAAAAATATTATTTGGAAAGGGTATATACATCGTGCAATACATGTAGAGCATATTTTAAATAACTGACCTATATTCGATGCCTTATCGTACATATTTTGTACGATAGTTCTGTAAATACTTTATATTTTGCTAACGTTGACTTATCTGTAATCATACGAAGTGTTGTATCAATTGAGAATAGCAATAAAATAGTTGTACATAAAGAAAATTTAACATCATAATGCACAAGGGACCGAGTAGTCTTATAAATGTGTATAACTGTTAATTGCTATTACATAGTTTTGCACTTCCGTTTGTATTTATATACTTGTCCTGTAACAAAGGCCAAATTCAAATGAAGAGTGTTCAACTTCATATTGCCATTAAGGAGTGAAACTTCACGAGAAAGTTCATTTCTCATGTTGTTATACACTCTGCACTACAAAAATGTACAATCTTTCTCAACAGGAAATCCACTAGATCAGAAAGGATCAGTGATATCCTCATGTAGAAAAATGCACAGGGATAGAAGAAAAACGATAAAGTAAGATCAAAGGAAAGGGATATGTGTATGTATACAGCAATAAAATGGTTTACAAAAACGATATGAGTGAATATTGTATGAAACAGTTTTTACAGTGTTCCCATTTAAAAAATCAGTCCTAGCGAAAAATACTTTTCGTATTTTAGGCTACTAATTGGATACAAATATGAAGATCCGTGATAAACCAACAGGAAGTTTGATGAATTGTATGACTTGCCTGCTTCTCTTGTGCATTATATGTGTTAAGTCACAACCAGTCTAGCAAGAACGCATGTCATTACAGCTACACAGTACTTACTCTCTGTCAGTGTAAAAACAAGTGATAAATGTGCAAAAGTGAAGAACAGTTGAGCTACAGGCAATAAAGAGTGTCTGGTGTAGGTTGCAACACAAAATGTGTCTCACAGCAATAGAAAGAGAACGATAACGTTACGTTAAAATTTCATAATGTGATGACCTCTATGATCTAATGACACAATAATCATTTGCTTTATGTATTGCTCTACTGCAGGAAGCATTAATGTGTATTAAATCAATTTCCTCCTGTTTTATTGCCATATAAATTCAAATTAAAACATTACAATGCACTCTCCCTCGAGGTCTACCAGCTATTTGCCCATCAGACTACACGCTGAACTGTCATGTGACCCTATAAGTCAGAGTCAAGCTCCGGTTTCAGATGAGGCAAATCCTATGTACATCTATGTTTGTCCTTCATTAGTCGCGATTTTGCAGCTTTTCTAAATTGCAGTCTTAATCTCACAAGTTTTTTGACATTCTGAATCAAACAGAAAAACAAATGCAATGCCAAATGTATGAAAATGTATAGACCAGTGTTACTTTAAGTGTTGCCCTTAATTTTAGATGCTAAGATTAATAAGGACAGTTTCTTTAAATCTGTTTTGGGCTGACGCTATAAAGTGTCTGATGTATTTGTGCAGACACTATCAAATCCTTGTCTCATTAAAGATGGATGACCAAGGAACCAGTAGAATCACTCGATTGGAAGCAAATTTTTGTCAGTTCCTTTCAAAACATGTATTTTCCTTTTGAAACTTTACCTTTATACGCTACCGCTGAACCCCTGGCCCTCCCCACTATGTACGTACAGGAAGCGGAAGGAGGACACGATATAATCGATAAACTAAATTGTTGTTGCGAATTCTATTATATGTTTAGCATGTGATACGGGTAAACCATTTTGCAATTACAAAAATTTCTCTCTAGTATAATTTGGAAACAGTTTAAAATTGTCCGGCAGACCATTCTACTTGCATCGTACATGCCGGGTACACAATTCCTCTATTACTGTAAACTTTTCTTTATGAACTTGAGAAAGACAAACCAGTAAGGAAGTGCCCTTTTACTTCAAGAAAAAGAAACAGACCCAAAATACCCAATGTAAAGTAAGACAATCTAGTAAATGGTGACTTTTTAACATCATCTAATGAAATGTGCTTCAGAAGAGTAGACAGTCCCCCTAAAAGTCAATTTTTTTAAAAAGTCAGTGTTGAAAATTATGCAACGACGACATGGAATATAAAAATGATTAATTAAAACAAAATAATAGTTGACTAATGTAGCACTCTAAACATTTGCAATCAAAGAAAACAATGTATTTGAACAATAAAAATAAATGTATCTTTGAAATTTTCCTAATCACACAAACCAAATGTATGTTTATTTGTCTGTATCACAAAAGTGTTGGTGTAATTTACATATAGATGGTGAGAAGTGTACACTTTGAATTTGTGAAATACGCTACATTAGAGATGTGTACATTGTAATACGTGAAAACAATAGCTACATTAGAGATGTATACATTGTAATGCGTGAAAACAATATCATTTTTGCCTCTTTAATCTACATATTGATCCACTTTCTCTTAAATTTGTATATTTTGGACTCCTGGATGTTTTCTTCCCGAAAATAAAAATTTTAAGCGACATTTACAATACTTTCACATTGTCTTCCCGAACCCCATGTTCTATTCTCTATTCCCTAAAGTCAATAACTTGGGTTCCAGAATTATTTGTTGAATACATTCGCAAGCTAAAAGCGTTTTCCCATTGTAACATAACTCTCCAAAAGCTTAAAACGTGTATATTTTATAAGAAATGCTAGTTTTATACTTGAATGTGGGTTAATGCTAATTATCGATGAGGCCTGTTTATCGGAACCACAAACCGGTTTATTTTACTGCTTGTAGTGTTCAAGAAGAACACTTATTCCCTTGTTGTTTTATCTCCCCGAACAATTCTATTTAAAAAGAATACAAATGAATGTTTGTCAAAGATGAGAATTTAAGCAACCGTTTATGCTGTCTCCATTAATCTGTAGTAATATCGATCACACACTATAAACTTGTTGTTCTAATGAAAATAGATGAATATTGGACGTAATACTTTATTATAGATTATATACATGACAGAATTTTGTATCTGACATGTTACTCCATCAGTACAATACTCATGCACTGCGTAGGAACCCCTACATGTCAGTAATTTACGGAAAATATTCGTTACTTTTCCATGAGTGTATAACGACAACATGAGTATGGTGATACAGGGACTGCATAGCAGAAAACTGAGTCTGGTGATACAGAGACTGTATAACAACAACCTGAGTATGGTGGCACAAAGGTTGTAAAACAACAACCTGAGTATGGTGGCACAGAGACGGTATAACAACAACCTGAGTATGGTGACACTGAGACTGTATAACAATAACCTGAGTATGGTGACACAAAGGCTGTAAAACAACAACCTGAGTATGGTGGCACAGAGACGGTATAACAACAACCTGAGTATGGTGACACACAGACTGTATAACAACAATCTGAGTATGGTGACACAGAGACGGTATAACAACAACCTGAGTATGGTGACACAAAGGCTGTATAACAACAACCTGAGTATGGTGACACTGAGACTGTATAACAAAAACCTGAGTATGGTGACACAAAGGCTGTAAAACAACAACCTGAGTATGGTGGCACAGAGACGGTATAACAACAACCTGATTATGGTGACACAGAGACTGCATAACAACAACCTGAGTATGGTGATATTGAGACGGTATAACAACAACCTGAGTATGGTGACACAGAGACTGTATAACAACAACCTGAGTATGGTGACACAAAGGCTGTATAACAACAACCTGAGTATGGTGACACAGAGACTGTATAACAAAAACCTGAGTATGGTGACACAAAGGCTGTAAAACAACAACCTGAGTATGGTGGCACAGAGACGGTATAACAACAACCTGATTATGGTGACACAGAGACTGCATAACAACAACCTGAGTATGGTGATACTGAGACGGTATAACAACAACCTGAGTATGATGACATAGGAACTTATAACAACAACATGAGTACATGTCGGGTACATAATTCCTCTACTATTCCTCAGATATATTGTATACAAATCAAGCCAATTATGTCATGGAACCTATTAAATCAAACTTAACTAGTTCATAAATGTTTGCAAATGTTCCGAAACTTCTATGGGTCATTAAGGACCCGGATCCAATTAGAATTGTGATTCTTTTTAATAAAGCAGCTTTTTTGTCTTTAGTTTCCACCCAACTAATACGTTTCTAATTATAAATTTTTGTCCAAAATAATGGACCCACGCCCCATTCCTTAATATCTTTAGAAAACCTACGGGATAGCAGTTTCTTATATTATCTGATTGACCTCTCTCTCTCTCTCTCTCTCTCTCTCTCGTATTTACGTACTTAAGCCTTGTCATTACTTTGAACTTTAAAAATTGTCTCAAGCTGCGTAATGGGTTAGCGGAATGAATGCATCTGATCTCAGAAATATGTGGAAGATTTTATTTGCAAGTCCTATAATCATGCTCATGGAAGATTTGTTTAAGGATAGGTTTAAAGCAACGTTTTGTCGAGTCACTGTTCCTTTTCCTGAAAAGCTCCATTTAATAATAATGATAATAATAACAGGATATTTGCTATTTGTATTTACGTCGTACTTTATAGCTTCGTTAGATTTTTGTTATTATTTATTGATTATGGTGAGTCGGTGATGGGAAAATATTTCTCAGCTCAAGTAATTAGCCAGTGTCTAGGAGCAAACTTCAGGATGCAGAGTATTCACTTGGTGTTGTGGTAGCATGGATTAGTTTAGAAAAATAGACTCTCCTTAACTTCTTAGCACACTGAAATCAATGTGCGACCACAATCAGATCTTATCAAATTCCACCTTTAGTCCACCTTTATTTGCCACCACCACCATACTAATACAAATGTGAATAACATTACTGTTACTGTCAATAATAATAATAATAATAATAATAATAATAATAACATCATTGTTACTTGATGATAGCCAGTGCTGCCATTACGATAATCCCAAGCAATAAATGTGAACAACAATACTGAAACAAGGAAGATAAACAAAATAAAAATGTTGTATAATACAGGACTCTAAAATAGTCCATTTTTTTTTTAAATTAAAAAGAACTTGATTTAAAGTCTAAGAGTACAGTACTTAGTCAAACTAATGTAAAATGGTGACAATGCAGCTTCTTGACCTAGTTCTGCATAATATAGGCCTTATACTAAATTTGGTTTTAATTTATGAAATCATTGAAAAGGTTTGACAAATATGGACATGTGCGACGATCTGAGGTAGAGGTAGGGACGTACGGACTCGGGTACACTAAGTAATCCTTATATACACATGACAGAGACTTACTCTTTGTGATATCCACATACGACCTTCAGCTTCGTCCAGATCTTGTCATTCGTCATGGAGTACAGATAGAAATTGACGGAGTAGTTGGAATATTGCATCAAGTAGGTTATGGTTTTCACAAACTCAAATATAGCCTTGCTGTGCCTATCGCTATTTTCGTTTTGCGAACGTCTTCTATACGACTCCATGATGAAGACCACAGAGACAGGGACAGTGGCAATGAGAAAATAGCACGTGCTAACCAATAGCATTTTAGTCAGTTTGTCGCTAACACGTTGCGTACGACGGAAAATGACGTTATGCATCATACTTGCACGGCCCCTCTGAATACGGCTCAAGGCTCGAACCAGTAACACGTTACATATAAACATTATGACAAATGGTGCGGCTGATAAGAATGTAAAATCTATATACACGAACACAAAATCGTCAAAATTTTTATATTCATCCTTAAGTGAGTCACACTCCCCCCTAGTAAAGTTATTTATACCATTTGTCCAAAGGTAATGGATATCCACGCCCGACAGGATAACAAATAAAATAATAAGGGACACATACACATGCCGATACGTTACGATACGTATGAACTGTAGTGGAAGATAGGTCTTGATAACACGTTCCATGCAAACGAGTACCAGTATCCATGATGAATACTGCATCGATAGATAAATAACAAGCAAATGAATTTTGCAACCAAGGTCTGACAGTGTTCTTATATCCAGTTTAAATGCCTTTAGAATCCAATACCTTGATAATCCTGTAACCAAGACCACGCTGTCTGTAATTGCGAGAACGAAAAGAAAAAAGAGGGTAGGTCTTTTGGAAACTCCAATTTTCCTGAAAACGAGAACTGCAAGTAAATTTCCAGTCAGTCCGAAAACGAGAAGAACAACTGAAAATATCTTCCATAGCCATTTGCTAGCGCTTTCCAACTGTTCATCTGAAGAATCTATCTGGGAGTTATTTCTCACCTCTTTTGTAGAGAGTAAAGTAGATAGCGTGTAGTAGTCAGGCGTTGTATCCGTTTTCCAAAATATGGTTTGATTCATAGTGATACAACCGATTACGTAGACTATCCTTTCGACGACGTTTTCTTCCTGTAGGTTTTGAGAAGGCGGATTTTGTATTATTATCAGCAACAAATTTCATTAATCCTGCATTAATACTAAAATATTTCACATCTGATGAGATTGATGGAAATAATACTTCCTGTAATGCATGCTGCAAAATCTTGAACCCAACTACCTTTCTACCGTAATATCATTCTGTCTCTGAATTCCATCTGTTCACTCAGCATCATGTTGGTTATAAGTCCTTCAAAAGAAAAAAGTGATATTAGAGGTAACAGCCACTCGTACTTGTTACTTACATCTAATGTGATTATAAGAAGCAATTTTGAAATAATCACAATCAGACGCCTGTCGCCGTTATTATTGCGTCGTATGTAAACTTTGTTTTATTTGTGTACACCATAAATCGATCAGCCAGCATGCACGACAATGAACGGCAAAGGATAATGTAACACTAAAAGCCTAATTAAATCATGACAATGAACGGCAAAGGATAGTGTAACACTAAAAGCCTAATTAAATCATGACAATGAACGACAAAGGATAGTGTAACACTAAAAGCCTAATTAAATCATGACAATGAACGGCAAAAGGATAGTGTAACACTAAAAGCCTAATTAAATCATGACAATGAACGGCAAAGGATAGTGTAACACTAAAAGCCTAATTAAATCATGACAATGAACGGCAAAGGATAGTGTAACACTAAAAGCCTAATTAAATCATGACAATGAACGGCAAAGGATAATGTAACACTAAAAGTCTAATTAAATCAGGAGTGTCGAATCATTCTCATACATAAAATGAATAAATAAAATGACTAAATAAAATGAATCGATCTATAGGTAACCAGAAAGTCATTTTTGTATTCCAGGACGATTTTTCAATGGTTCATGTATTAATTATTAAAATTTGTATTTTGGTTTAATACCATATCAAAGCAAGCATAAACATGAACACAAACGATAATGCTTAAAGGAAAACCCCTTTAAACAAACTCAATTTTTAATAAATACCACGTCACCAATTCTTCCGATGTGTTCGAATGTCGACACGCCAGGGAGGTGAGGTACAAGTTTAGATAGAAGTGCACAATATATGGTGTCTAAATTCAAATGCTTTCGATCTTGTATAGTAACTAAAATTCCTATCTTCATTTACTTGTCTAGTAATTAAAATTCCTATATTCATTTACTTGTATAGTAATTAAAATTCCTATATTCATTTACTTATATAGTAATTAAAATTCCTATATTTATTTAATTGTATAGTAATTAAAATTCCTATATTTAATTGTATAGTAGTAATTAAATTTTCTATATTTATTTATTTGTATCTAATGTGATACATGAGTACGAGAAAACGAAATATTTGCATCTTTAAAACTAAACTCAGTAGTATGTCAAGCCCGACGTGAAAGTGTCCATCTTATTCCTATGAGTTTAATTTGATCATAAATCATAGATGATTATCCTAATGGAACTATTCAACTGAGATAATGACAGAATCGTATTAGTGTACATTAATAGACCATTACACGTATAGTGCATTCATACGTCCCCAAATTTTAGCACATATACAATTACACGTATAGTAAATTCATACGTTTCCAAATCCCAGTACATACAGACAATTACACCCCATCTCTAAAACCCGTGTCGATAGTTAACAAAATTATTTTAGGATTTGATCACAATACATTGCAGTAGTAACCTTATATCTGTATTCCTCTCTTTCATTGGCCTGGCGTAAAGACCACTGTTTTATAAGGCGATGTAATTACTCCACAAAATCTTTATTTTCTAATTATTAACCTACTCATTCAACTGAAAATGTTTCCTCTAAAAAGAAGACTTAAATAACTGAACAAGATGGGGCATGCGCACGTAAAGACATACTTAAATACAACTCTACAATAAACAGGATGCACCTATCACGAAATGTGATTTATGTTTTTATTCACAAATGTACATACCAACGTTGCCGTAATAATACAGCATAGAAAACACCATATACAGCCTTCACTACCAATCCCTAAACTTTCATTTGAAAATGAATTAGTTATCTTGAATTGTCTCCCTTAGCACATGAAGCTATTAACTCGGAGATTGCTTTTACAAATGATGAGCAGACGCTCCTACCTCCTTTTTGAATGTATTATTATCGTTGGCGGCGGTAAGGTACAGTACATAAAGTACATGCTGTAAGGTACAGTTCGTACAGTGCATGCGGTAAGGTACATTACATGTATTACATGCGGTAAGGAACAGTGCATGTGGTAAGGTACATTACATGCAGTACATGCGGTAAGGTACAGTACATTCTTATAATTTTGATTTTATGCTCGTAGTGAATAGATAAACTAAATAAATGAAATACATACCGATTGTTTGTAGGCTCATCGTATGCATGAGATAGTCTCTGTTTTGATTTGGGTTTCTGGCATGCGGGTATTTTGGGTCTGTTCATATTCTTTTTAAGTAAAAGATTACTTCCTTTCCTCGATTGTCTTTCCTACAAACTGATGCATTGTAATAACTGAATTATGTACCCGTCACCACACAACACTGTAAATTGAAAAGAGTGACCTGCATACATAGCTGATCACCCTAGGTGTAAAACAACCGGGTTCTTTCCAGCTCTCGGTTCGCTGATTGTGAACTTCTGAATATGTGCGCTACGTATAGTGAGCTGAGACGTTTCGTTCAAAGCGAAAGTAAATTTTTATCCGCCAATGGAAAGCGGTGTAGATAGTTAAAAGTTCTTATATATATATATATATATATATATATATATATATATATATATATATATATATATATATATATATATATATATATATATATATATATATATATGTATGTATATATATATATATATATATATATATATATATATATATATATATATATATATATATATATATATATATATATATATATATATATATATATTATAATAATAATAATGGGGACTTTGTATAGGGCCTAATCTTTAGAAGCTCTAAGTGCTTTACATTAGACAAGACCTATAAGATAAAATCATATAATGATATGATTACAAAAACAAACACCATGAAATTAGAAAACATTAAAAAACATGCTGAGAATATTTAAGGTAGGAAATATTATTAGGTCTTTAAGTTTGTTCTTGCAGTCCAAATAAGTGAGTTTTGAAAGCACTCTTGAATGTGATAACTGTGTCTTTGTGTCTAAGTTCATTGGGCAATTCATTCCACGTTGATGGGCCCTAGTATGCAAAAGAACGCTGTCCATATGACTTTGTTTTCATAGTGGGAATAATGAGTATACGATTGTCAGAAGAGGAGCGTAAGTATCTTGCTGGTGTTTAAACATGGGTGCGGTCGGATAGGTATGTTGGACTAGAGTCCGACAGTGAAACGTAGCACAGAGAAGAAATTTTGTGTTTGATTCTGGATCGAATGGATAGCCAGTGTAGGGTACAGAGCAGCGGGGAAGTGTGCTCTGATCGTGGTACTCGAAGTATGATCCGAGCAGCTGTTTTGAATATATATATATGCTCGGATCATACTTATATATATATCGGAAAAAGAAAGGACCCTGTTGGTGTATGAAAAAAGTCGCTGAGCAGTTGATATGACCAAAAGTCTTGCAGCCAAATATGGCTGACCTAGTCCTAACCCTATGAAAGAAGTCGAGATTAAAAATATGAATCAATGCAGCTATTTATGTCAGGTCTATGTTTGTTCGTGCGTTTAGATACTTGCGCAAAGATTTGTCAAATATATTTCCTTTCGGTTGTTATGAAATAAATAAATTAGATGTTGTTGTTGTTGCAGGGTTTAACGCCATTTTTCAGCACACGATACGCTATACATGGCGGCCAGTATTTGTGGTGGAGGAAGAACCCGGGAATACCCCGGAAAGAACCACCGACCCACGAGAAGCTACTGGCAAGCTTTCTCACATATCCACCTTAGCCGAAACCGAGACTCGAACCCACGCAGACAGAAGAGAGATCGCAGTGATCCGTTACGGAGAGCACTTTAGACCACACGGCCACTCGGGGCCCCTTTAGATGTTGTAAAGTTAGCATCATAACGCATCTTAAATGTCTTTTTTTTTATTTTATATTACCGCTACTGAAATAAATATTTGGATTACTGAAAGTACAGTGAGAACATCTGGGCATACTATATTTAGTGGATGACACATGCATGACATTTAATCATTGAACTCATTTAGTACTGAAATATGGTAACTTTGTGAAATCGGATGCCTGAGTCAACATACCATACTCTCCTGTTGCATTGTTATACTTAATATACATTCTTATACTTCAACTTCGCCTCTGATTATCAATTATGCTTATGAATATGCGTTAAGTTCTCCCATTCGGCCTTAATTTGAGGAATTTGTTCCTTATAAGATATGTTTACACTTACAAAGCAATGTAGGGAATAATTACTATACCTTATATAAGTATATTTTTCCTTTTTTCTGCATCTATCATGCTCTTCCTTGTGCGGTTTCTCGTGTGTGATACCAAACATGACTTTCGGTTATATAAGTTTCTCGTGTGTGATACCAAACATGACTTTTCTGGCCTATACCAACAGCGCCATCACCTCATATGCAAAATAATGTATTCAAAAATCCCCGTAAAAAAAAAACCAAGCAGCAAAAAATTAAATTAAAACAATTAAACTAAATTCTTTCCTTTTCACACATAGTGTGCATGCTGAGCTCAATTACAACTTTGTGTACGTATTCTCGTCGTACGCTCCTAAAATATCAATTAAAATCAGACCATGAAGAAAACTGTGTCTCCTTTACGTGTTTGTTGAGCAGCAGAATACATGTACATGTAGACGCTTACATTATTTTTACATCGGGACACGAATCACATGGCCATATATTTAGTCAGTGTTAGCCAATAAAATACAACCCACTCCGAAACATGGTATAGTCAACAAGAGGGTGGTGACGGTCGTCAGGTGTTGCACTTTTCACTTTTGTCATGCGCAGACCATATTACGCTCGATCTAAACTGAGAAAATCGCATCTTCGTTTAACTGATAGACTGCATTATGGGAAGGAGACGCGCCCTCTATTAGAAAGAATCGATAGTTTATATTTAATAGGAGAATAAGGGAGTGCATAGTTTGCGGAGTTTCTAACTAGTTATAGTTTTACTCTTGTAACTTCTTTGTTAAGTTCATCTCACTTCCCACTCAACACCCACACCAACAACCTTCTCATTCCCACTCAACACCCACACCAACAACCTTCTCATTCCCACTCAACACCCACACCAACAACCTTCTCATTCCCACTCAACACCCACACCAACAACCTTCTCACTCCCACTCAACACCCACACCAACAACCTTCTCACTCCCACTCAACACCCACACCAACAACCTTCTCATTCCCACTCAACACCCACACCAACAACCTTCTCATTCCCACTCAACACCCACACCAACAACCTTCTCATTCCCACTCAACACCCACACCAACAACCTTCTCATTATGTTCAGGCTTTTGATTATGGTTCCCATGTTACTTAACATTAGATACAAAACAGTTTAAATATTTACAATACTCCAGAAATTCGTTCACATATGGTTTGCTACAAAAAAGTTCTCCAATAAAATTTTGTATTTTAGAGTGACAGGAAGTATCAACAATGGAGTCCTTATGGGAAATCAGAACACGGTACATTTTAATGGAAATCTCAACACATAAATAAGTAAATCTCCACAGTAGTTACTAAATTTTTGTTTTTAGAACAGGAGAACTTGTCAGCTTTGATTTATTTTCAGTTTATCAAAACTATTTTTTACTAACCACGTATGCGCAGAATCATACTTGCCGTGGTGTAGTGCACCCACAGATACAGGTCGTTTTTTTATTTTTAGCGTATTCAATAGTACATACCTTCATTTGTATTGGCATTATGCCAAGTGCACTTTTACAACCATGTGCACTGTAAACGACAGTTCTGACATTTAAATACATGTTGCAGTTTTACTAACGTTTATCTGTTGCTCTTTTGTTACTTTTTTTTTACTGAGACCTCTCAAAACACCATTCTATACATGTTTTTGCCTGACAAAAAGGTCACCATATATTACGTAATTGCGGAAATAAAAGCATTAAAGTCTCTGATAACGAGACAAATATATTGCTCTCCGATTTCATGCAATTTACAATTACACTCATTTGAATAACTCGACGTTTATCTTGATTTGAAAACCTGTCGGGCCTCGAGTAGCTTAGTCAGTTTCTCTATATTATGTTTTAAAATGTATCAGGTGTTCTTCTATATATGATGTGGGGGTGGGGAGAGTACGTAACAGCAACGATTTTAAAGTTATATAGTATTATATGGCTGCGATGGCTCAATTAATTTTTAAAATTATAATTTTCGGGTCTTTGATCATGTATTTACTCTGTGATTTGTGATGTAGCCTTGCGTAAGTTGATTACCATGCCTAAATTAAGTTTATTACTAGTACTAAGTTTTTAACTGGTCTTAAGTCGATTTACCAGCCTTACCTAAATTTATTTACCAGCCTTACCTAAGTTTTTTTACCAACCTCATCTAAGTTTATTTACCAGCCTTACCTGAGTTTATTTACCAACCTCATCTAAGTTTATTTACCAGCCTTACGTAAGTTTATTTTCCAGCCCAACATTACCAGTCTTACGTAAGTTTATTTAACAGCCCAACATTACCAGTCTTACGTAAGTTTGTTTTCCAGCCTTACATTAGCAGTCTTACGTAAGTTTATTTACCAGCCCAACATTACCAGTCTTACGTAAGTTTATTTACCAGCCCAACATTACTAGTCTTCCGTAAGTTTATTTACCATCCCAACATTACCAGTCCTGCGTAAGTTTATTTACCAGCCCAACATTACCAGTCTTACGTAAGTTTATTTTCCAGCCCAACATTACCAGTCTTAAGTAAATTTATTTACCAGCCTATCATTACCAGTCTTACGTAAGTTTATTTTCCAGCCCAACATTACCAGTCTTATGTAAATTTATTTTCCAGCCCAACAAATACCAGTCTTACGTAAGTTTATTTACCAGCCCAACATTACCAGTCTTACGTAAGTTTATTTACCAGCCCAACATTACCAGTCTTAAGTAAATTTATTTACCAGCCCAACATTACCAGTCTTACGTAAATTTATTTTCCAGCCCAACATTACCAGTCTTACGTAAGTCTATTTTCCAGCCTTACATTACCAGTCTTACGTAAGTTTATTTTCCAGCCCAACATTACCAGTCTTACGTAAGTTTATTTTCCAGCCCAACATTACCAGTCTTACGTAAGTCTATTTTCCAGCCTTACATTACCAGCCTTATATAAGTTTCTTCACCAACGTTTCGCGATCATTAAAGGAAAGCAAGACTTATAACAATTTGTAAAATGTTGTATGTTTCATGTAAAACAAGAATCAAAGATTTCATGAATTAATAATGAAAAAGAACAATAGAACAAATAACTATACGACGAAATGAATCAGTGAGAACAAGAAATAGTTTGGAGACCGAATTATTAGATTTATACACATATGCAGCTTTAAGTAATTGATGTATTATTTGTATCTCTATTGTCTTCAAATAAACCTTAATTATTTCCTTTATGTTTACTTTCTAACAGATATCGTCTTAGTTATCTTAAATTACTCTTCTTTTATATCGTCTATGTTGCTTCCAGCCACAACATCGTATGAAACATCTCTTATTTCATTCGAAGCAATGTTCTGCTGCTCCAACACTTTCCTTTATTTATCTTTAATTTCATTCGAGTGTTTTTAACGGCACAGCCAGTTCAATAGATGAACGATTTAAATCTTAAATATGTTAAAACTATTTCAATAAAGAGAGTTCTTAATATGCAAAAACAATATTAAGAACTAAAAATCAAATGAAATCAAATCAAATAGAACATGAAAAATGATCAAATATGACTGAGGGCAACAGTACAGTGTGCGCGAAAATAAAATAATTGGTACGGAAGAATATTTCTAAAATTCCAAAATAATATTTTAGCTAGATTCTTTATAATCACACTTGAAATGACTGTTTAGTTATCTTGACTAAACAGTCAATCCACCATGTCTATTGTAATCATACCTATTGTAATGAGAACCGTATGTCTGTTTAGTTATATAAACTAAGCATTCCATCTACCATGTCAATTGTAACGAGAACCGTATGCCTGTTTAATTATCTATACTCAGCAGTCCATCTACCATGTCATTTGTAATGATAAATGTATGCCTGTTTAATTATCTGTACTGAGCAATCCGTCTACCATGTCTATTGTAATGAGAACCGTATGCCTGTTTAATTATCTATACTGAGCATTCCATCTACCATGTCTATTGTAATGAGATCTTTATGCCTGTTTAATTATCTATACTAAGCAGTCCATCTACCATGTCTATTGTAATGAGAACCGTATGCCTGTTCATTGGTCCATACATTTACGGCTCCTGTTCCTTGTGTCATTTTATTTCATGTTGATGCCCACAGCTTGAAATGTGACACTACATGACCATTTTATTTTAAATTCCCTGTAACTAACTTTATCTTATTTTTGGAATCACATTGCTGTAACTAACGTTATCTAATTTTTGTAATCACACTGCTGTAACTAACTTTGTCTCATTAGCAGACTCTCGTTGCTGCATCTATTCTCCCAAATTATACAATATTCTTGTTCGATACCTAACTATAGCCTGGTTATATCTTTAAGTATCCCCTGCCTTAGAATAACTGCATCTCCAATACACTGTAAACAAACGAAGAACACTAAAAGTGATTCTGCATTAGAAGTCTTGAGTGCTGGACATCTCTAAATAAGGCAAGATGGATCACGTGACTGTCATAAGAGGGCGATAGGATCACAAAGGACGATAGGAACATTTTTCTCTGCCATTTATGTCAAGTTGGAGAATATACTCGGAAGTATTTGTAGGAATGCACATTACTTTGATTGGTTTGACGATCCTGCAGAATGCACCACATATGTTGCGACAGACGAACCCGATTTAATTCTGATTTTAACATTGTCTCCGTCAGCCATTATGTGAAAGTGAATAAAAGTTGTTTCCCAATAGCGGCCAATTACATAAGAGATATCTTTCTCGACTTTACGGAAAAGATCAAGGATAATCCGATTTAGTTGAAGCTTGGTCAGTACAAATCAAGACTGAAATATTAACTTGCAAATGTTGTACTTAGAAATGAAGACACTCTTACATACTGCCAGTAATATTGTTATTTGCGACGGTAAGGTGCAATACATTCTTCTCACATCTCTGATCATGTACTCGTAAGGCATAGTGTGCGTCAGAAATTAGACCAGCTAAATAAATGAAATGTACAGGCATGGCATGACTTATAGACATTTTCTATTCATTTCAGTTATAATAGGACAATTAAACATACCGTATATCCCTTTCAGTTATAATAGGACAATTAAACGTACCGTATATCCCATTCGTTTATAATAGGACAATTAAACATAAAGTTACTCAGCAACAGAAGCCGATATAAATACACATTCAGACTCTTAAATTACTTTTAAGATATGAAATGATCACTTACTTGTCCATGTTTGTGACCAGTGCGAACTAAGCCCTTTCTAAAACTCAGTATAGTAAAGATGTCGGTACTGACGGTCGTCGCGAATTGTGCTACGCTAAATCCGGATTGAGAAAATTCGTTTAAATAGTCGAGTGCTTTGCTGAAAGAGGATGAACCACCTAGTCCAAAAATAACTATGATTGCGGATCGTTCGTAAACTATGAACGTTTCACCGCGTTTGTGGATTTGCCGTGGAATGGGTATTTTCTCGTCATTTGTGACAATCCATTAAACTTAATGATGTTTTTTCCATCCCTTTTGTCAATGAATATGAAATGTTTTAAAGGCAATAGGTGGCAAAGATCGATCTTAAGTTGATATTGTTAATGTATTGTGACCTAAGGAAGAAAATGAAACAAATTACCAACGCAAGTAGCATTCGTTGCTCCATTGGGCTCTGATGGGCTGGGCTGAGGTCAACGGGAATTAACATTACGGTTGCCATCTTGTAAGTTTGGGGGTCTGGGTTCAGTGGAAATTTAATGTTAAAATGTCTATGGGTTTAACATGTGGGTGATATTCTGAGGGCAGTGTGAGTTCCATTACAAAATTTCCATATGTTTAACGTGTGTGGCAGTCTAGGGTCAATGGGAATTCCAAGTTAAAATGTTCCTAGGATTAATATGTGAGTGGGAGTCTGAGAATCATCAGGGGAATTTATTGATTTAGCGCCCAGAGAAAATACAATATGAAAATTATTAACCATTTTACTAGTGTCAACTCCCCATTTGATTGAAGATCACCCACACCTGCCAATCAAAATACTTATTGAATGACCAATGCATATACTTTCTAACCAATAAGACATTTTGGTAAACAGTACCCACACTGATTAAATACTTTGACTGGCAATCACCCAGTCAACTATTGACCGACATCCTCACATATTAACCAATGCGCCATATTTAATGACAAACACACACATATACTTACGAATGCGGCCGTTTTGATTGACCAATACCTGCAGTTACCATCACTATACACACAAACATAGTTATATGTTATTGAAACGACTAAGAGTATGGAGAGAAAAATTTAGGAGTGTTTATCACAGTTTAATCAGGGTGTGTGTTCTATATTCCAGGCAGAAAAAGCAAACACTTGACGTCACTTTATATATATATATATATATATATATATATATATATATATATATATATATATATATATATATATATATATATATATATGGCTGAAATGGAGACATTTTGTTGGGTTACGCCTGCACTGCATCGAATACTACTTATACCCTGTGTGTTATTGCGACTAATTAAACTACCGTAGAGAATATACTCCAACGGAGAATGACATGTAGCTTTCGGGGCTCCACTGGGCGCTGATGGGCTGGTCTGGGTCAATGATAATTAACATTCCGGTTGCGATCCAATAGGATCTTTAGACTAACCCGTACAGAATGACCTGGATTTTGATTTGGCTGTTTCCGATTTCTTATCCTAGCAAGAATTTTGCCGGTACTACCTTCTACTTTTCCATCATTGGCAATCTATGATTATTCGAAAAAGAAACATTAGCAAGAGATAGAGACAATTTACAACGTCATACAGAAGAAAAACAATAATTTATTTTTCAAACACAACAAGAATATGTAAAAGGAAAGAAACAAGCGAGAAAAAACACTGAACAGTGAACATGAAATAAAAACAAAATCGCATGAGAGACCCCGGATACAATTACTATTGTGACAAGTGTGATGTTGGATGCCAGATGATGTGAACCTCGCCTGAAGCTAGGAACAATGGATCGTTAATGGAATTGTCATCATTATCCTGCAGTCAAGTCTTCTTTGAAGACTTTCTTTTAAAGCCAGAAAAAGATATTGATTTACTTTCTAAAAGTCCAGGATCCATAATCATTTATATGTAAGTGGGAAACATCGTACATGGATCCAAAATCATTTATATGTAAGTGGGAAACATCATACATGGATCCAAAATCATTTACATGTAAGTGGGAAACATCATACATGGATCCATAATCATTTATATGTAAGTGGGAAACATCATACATGGATCCATAGTCATTCATATGTAAGTGGGAAACATCATACATGGATCTATAATCATTTATATGTAAGTGGGAAACATCATACACGGATCCATACTCATTTCTATGTAAGTGGGAAAAGTATGCATGGATCCATGATCATTTATATGTAAGCGGGAAACATCATACATGGATCCATATTCATTTATATGTAAGTGGGAAACATCATACATGGATCCATAGTCATGTATATGTAAGTGGGGAAACATCATACATGGATCCAAAATAATTTATATATAAGTGGGAAACGTACGATATAAAGATCTAATGAGTTTTTTGGATATGCTCTGAGAAGAATGCCGAAAACATCTGGAGTAACATATATGGTTAAAGGCTCTTTTCCACAATATTTCGAAACTGAAACATATCAACAATTTGTGCTCCTCTATTTGCCTGTAATTCGTTGATATGACCCCGATGCTATGCGAATGGATCAAAGGGGAACCTTCTATCAAGCTCACTCTTCAGACGCTTTCAATTATCAGAACAGAAGATACTACATGCTGGAAAAGAATAATGGATTGGATTTTATTTATTCGATGGTTGGATTTTTGAGAATCCACCGATTGTGTAAGAATTTCAGGATTCCCCACCTGATATATTGATTTTGAATCAAAATCTCTTATTAGAATTGAACTAAAAACTCTTATTAGAATTGAACTATGGAACTACAACAAAACAACGTACAAATGAACCAGACGTACCAATGATACCAGACGTACCAATGATACCAGACGTACCAATGATACCAGACGTACCAATGATCCAACGTACCAATGATACCAGACGTACCAAGGATCCAACGTACCAATGATACCAGACGTACCAATGATACCAGAGCTTGGAAATTATAATATACTAAGTGGTGAAAATGTGCAAACGCAAATAAGACGTTTCAAAACATATCCAGAATTTCGACGAATCGTAGAATACTAGGATGTGCTGGAAAATGAATCTGCAAGACAATTTGTTTGGAGGACGTACCAATGCTAAACGCTTGTTGTACAAATTTCAAGGAGAACAAATTAAAGAAATTACTGTTTGTTTGTTTTATGCTTGGTTGTGCAAATGTGCTCGATTGCCAACCGGCGACCCTGAAATTTTGACGAATACATTGAAGAGAAACACCTTCTCTAGGAAGAAGGTTTGATCAAATGTCAAGTTCTTTTACTACCGAGCTTATTACATAGCGGTGCGACGGCTCCGGTGGCCTATTGGTAAGAGCGTCCACCTCGGATGCGTGAGGTTGTGGATTCTATCCCCCGCTGTGTCATACTAAAGACTTATACAAAATGGTACTAACAGCTGCTTGGCTTGGCGCTCAGCATTAAGAGGTTAGTGTTAGGACTGGTCGGCCTAGTGTCAGGATAATGTGACTGCGTCGGACATCATGATAGATGTCTGCAAAATAATGCCCCAGTGCTAGACATCACTATAAACTGCCATACTACAGAAATCGTAACTATATGGCTGAAAAATTGATAAAGCTACGTTAAAAATCCAAATCACACACCCATAACGGTGACTATAAATTTACATTGACAATGAACCCAACCAGTCTCACAGTAAATTCTCCTTGCCCATTAAACCTGGCAGAGCCATGGAGCCAGACATTTTTGCCCGTTGAACCAGGCCAGGGGTGTGTGGCTACTAAAAAGGGATACTACTCAAACTATTGTGCTTGTATTTTGTGTGTGTGTGCCTTTTTTATGGCTTTCACAACTGAAACTTAAATACCCAGATATAATGTAATGTAACCATCTCTACTCTCTCTTGAGTGATTGTGAGCACTGCTAATTTTTCGTTTGTTAGTAAGTGTGATGTTGGTCAATCCAAATGACGTGTTGGTTAGACGATTTATGTGTTTGTCAGTACATGACTGGGTTTTGGTCAGACAAACGGCATTTTGCTTTGTAGGTCAGCAGAGGTGTACGTTAAACCTATGAAAATTTAATTATTATCTGAGTACCACTGTTGTTAAATTTCTCTTAATCCCAGACCCCCACCCACATGTTGAATGCGTAGTGTCAACATTCCGTTGCCCAGACTCATACTGTCATTTTACATCTATGGACATTTAAACATGGAATTCCGTTTGACCATATACTACCATGCTTCAAGGATGGCGACCGTAGTGTTAATTCACATTAAACCACAGTTGTCCCATCTGACCCCAGTGTTTCCCCATATACTACTAAAGCTAAATGATCTTGATTTGTAATTTTGGCTTTGGCGAGAATCCGGAAGCAGAATTTGTGGATTTTCTGTCTAGATCTTTTGCCACCGTACTAATTTCTATGTAAAGTCCATCCCACCTCCCTCTAAACTCATACCCCAACCTCTTCGTTAATTCATGGTTATGCCTTTGGATACCATACCTATGTTTTTAAGACGTGATACAACAGAGATTTAACAATCACCGTCCGCCATAGATTTTGACAAATATTCACAAGCCACAGTGCTTTTGACAAATATTTTATAATTTTAGTATTTTAGAATGACTATAAACCAAGCATCCATTGTGGGAGATCAGAACAATATGTTAATGCAATGTCCCGAAATTACTTTTCAGAGATGTAGGAATTTCCAGCTTAAAATGTCAACATGTGTTGCGTATGTGCGGAAGTAAAATAATGAATGACGCTTTTACTTAAACTATATTTTTGGCAGTAATTAATGCTCTTAAACTTCCTATATTTGACGATTATACTCAGTCTAAAGGCTCTGCGCTTAACATAGTCTCTGCTTTTTTCGACTCTGTTACACCTTAAGAGTATCATGAACAATTCTGAACACGCTGCGTGTAAAGTATACCTGGGGGTATACTTTTGAGGTTAAAACACAAAAAGTCAGGTTTCGTTAGGTGCCTTACCCAAGAAACACTCTGTAGACGATTTATTTATTTATTTATTTAAAGTAGCCTTTATACTAGAATTTGATTTTACAACGACTTAAATCCTTTTGCACTTATATATATAGCATTATACGTGTCTTTTCTACGTTCATATGCAACTGAGAGTCCAGGTTCTTCTGTCACTGTAATAAGTATTCTGAGGCTGAAAATAATTAAGCATACCACGTTCATTTAAATAAAGAACATTTACATAATATCAAATGAATTTCGTGTCCAACAATTCCAGAAAACATGTAGAATTAATCACACACAGGGTACTAGTATTTATTACAATGGATTGTTACTAAATTGTCGTCATTTAAGACATGCCACGTCTTACGCTTTAACTTCGAATTTGTGTGTACTCAAATACATCTCCTTCGTTCTTTCTGAAGAAAAACATTTTCCGAGTCAAGAAACGGTAGCATAGTATTTAAGAGTCCTGTGTCAATATATAACACTAAACTAAAAGTTCGAATTTTATTTGCTTCGATTCTTGCATCTCTGCTGTCCACTGCTTACTGGCTCTTAAAACAATCGCCATGAACTTTCATGTACTATACTACAATAAATGAATAATAAAAAACATTTAGTATATATATATATATATATATATATATATATATATATATATATATATATATATATATATATATATATATATATATATATATATATATATATATATATATATATGTATATATATGTGTGCAAATTTTATTCAAAAATGAAGAATATTAAGCAAATGCATTTTTATCTGCAGTGATGACATTTGTTAGATGGTTCTGCTGGCCTTGTAATTATTTGTAATTATAATAAATGACGTATTTCTCCTTTCGACCATGCGTTGATCGATTAATGTTCATTCCATCTGTGGTCTGGTTAATTCTAATTCATGTTCGATTCTAATTCATGTTCTAATTCATGTTCGATGTGTTTAGCTGTGCTTAACCTAAAAATTGTATCCATGTTTTTGAAACGAAGCGTGGTAGTCCACCAAAGGATTGTATAACTGTGTAACTCAATTATATGTATTATCCCTTAAAATCTAAAGCAAATTACGAGCTAGTAAATATTTAGCAACTTCACTCATTTATTATCTAATTCACATAACAATGTATTCTATCCCATAACATATTTGATCTAAACGTCTCTGTGCATTATAGGATATTAAATGCTGTTGATAACCGTTGTAGTTTTCTTTTTCATCGATATCAGTTTATTGTATGAAGGCTTTTACAATATTTACAATATTCATACATCCAATGGCCTACCACCTATTGTTTCATCAACTGCTTCAACATTAAAGTGTATTTCTTTCATTTTTTCTTATTTTGCCTCCAGTGATTCTTGACCTTATGAAATTGTCCCAAAGCAGCAACAACAGACTTTTAAGTTCCTCACTTTTTACTCTTTTTATTCCTAAATCGAGATGATAACCCAAACACCTTTATAAATTTGTATTTTTCCTCAGCACGCCTGCTTTTTGCAAGCTCTACAGGCGTCTTTCTCTAATTAGAAGAGAATAGTCCAGAGTGATGCTAGCTTTTATATTTTCGTAAGGTCTTTATTTTTTACCGAAGCAATCCCATTCAAACACAGTGCTTTTCAACTAGAAATAAATTTTCCTGACATGTTTGTTTAATTTTCTGTATTGAAATTTCTTTGTACAAAATCATGTCTATTTTTTACTTTTATTTTTTACCAGCATGTAATGACAAGTGCCCTAATTGTATATATTGATCACAACCGAAAGAATATTGGCATTGGGACTACATTTCTTATTACTGCTGTCCTTTCAATCTTAATTGCACTTTGTCTCAGCTCTGCCATGTTTATATGTCCAGGACTTTGTCTCAACTCTGTCATGTTTAGTTGTCCAGGACTTTTGTCTCAGCTCTGTCATGTTTATTTGTCCAGGACTTTGTCTCAGCTCAGTCATGTTTAGTCGTCTAGCACTTTTGTCTCAGCTCTCCCATGATTTTTGTCTAGGACTTTGTCTCAACTCTGCCATGTTTAGTTGTCTAACACTTTGTCTCACCTCTCCCGTGATTAGTTGTCTAGGACTTTGTCTCAACTCTACTATTTTGTTGTCTAGGACTTAGTCTCAGCTCTGTCATGTTTTGTTGTCAAAGACTTTGACTAGGGCTTTCCAGTTTTCGAGTCTTTGAGGTTCTGGTCTTCGACGTTGGAATTTGTCTTGCCCTCGCTGTATTAGCCAATGTATCCAGTTTGGCTGTCTTTACTGTTGCGCCCTTTTTGTCTTTGCAGTTAGACCCTGAGACATTCCAATATTCATTTACCTCCAGCTTCATTCGAAAAATATTGCTCTAGTATTTGATATTTGAACCTATCTATATTTTATTTTAGTTTTTATAGGTCATCGATCGTCGGACCTGACTTAATGTCTTTACTGCTGACTTAATGTCTTTACTGCTGGACCCTTGTTATGGATATCTATATTTTTTAACTTTCTGTAGATGATTGTATATATTCTGTGTTTCACTTTTGCCAACTGGGTTACATAGGATCAACAAATAAAACCATTCATAATGATATATATAAGAACCTGTTTACGAGTTTGGGGTTATTTTCCCTTGGAAGGGTCGTTCGGGTGGGTTCTTTTACTTCGTGTGGGTATTGCAAAATGTAATGTAGTAAGTAGAATAAACTTGCTTTGTATGCCCGTATGCGTCTATATAAGATGAGAACTGACCAATTAATTCATTCCTAATTCGGATTTATTCTTATTTCGGATTCTTATTTCATATGCTCGTGTGTTATATCAGTCTGCATATGTGTTTAATGTTGTGTTTAAATATAATTTTCGAGGAGACATTTGTCTGGATTTATTTTTAAAATTACGAAGTGCTCATTGGACAAAAATATTATTCTTTGATTATTGTGAATTTATTCAAAGGAGTTCTGGACAATGCCAATTTAATACACCAGGACTGTTGGCAGACCAGTATCCTTGTCATAGAATAAGGCAAGAAATAAATTGGTTTCGCCTTAGAACGATTTGATCATTTTCGTCGTACATGCATACAACTTTACCTAGGGTGGATAACTGTTTTTCTAGTGAAGTGACTGAACTAACATGTATCTCGTCGTAAATCGCTTCAACGAGAGACACAAAAAGCACGGTATGCACGGGTATTTTACCCTTACTAATACTCATTCTCATGCAGTTTTAATGCAAGTTTCTTTTCTAATTGACACATTAGTCTTTTGGGATCTTGTCAAGGAGTGTACGTTCTCAATTTTGTTCTGCATCCATAGGAGTAAGTGTTGAATTTTTATTTCATTTCATATGTGAAGTATACTCAGTTTTAATACCGTAGTGTGCAATGCTTCCTTTACCACTACGCGGACTTTAAACGTAATGAACTTTTGATCTGTTACAAGTTGCTATTAAGAATTTAATTTAGCAGCATGTGTCTATAGATTTTAATTCCATACCTGTTATTACGCCCAGTTTGGTTTTATTTTAGCTGTGTGTGTGCGCGCGAGTGTATCAGGCTGTTGGTTTGGCAGTCTGTATGTCTGTATGGGGATGGAAGCAGATGCGACCATCAAGGCCATACAATGACGAAAGTGCTGATTTGTAAACATGTGCGCATGTTAAATCCTGTTACATTTGGTGTCAGAAGTGAGATATGAACCTACTCCCATATGTAACAGGATTTGACCTGAATGGATGCTTGGATTAAATGACAACACAACACAATGTGAAGAAAGATGGAAATTTATGAAGTGAATTAATAAAAATATGAATATTCTCTACAAAATACACATATTAAATAAAAATTTAAAAAATGCTTCACTTACCCCTATGGCTGTAGAACAAATTGTTGTACGCATGTAAGACCACAATGATCAAATCATTTTAAGGCGAAACCATGTTACTTTTTGCCTTATTCTGTGACAACACTCGAGGATCTGGAATTCAACCGGAACATCGGATTCTTTTGGACATGTGTAGAACTTTATAGGAACTAGGGTAAAGTTAAATTTAATTTATAATGCTGTAAGTTCCTCTCACATTTTTGATTTACAACTTTTATAAAGGAATTATTAGTTACGTTATACAAAACTTAATGGTTTTCTTTCTTTCTTTTACTTGGTTTATGACCATAGAGTAGTAATAACGTGTCTTCCTAAAAGGTATCGCCTATTACGTGTCTTGTCTTCCCAAAAGGTATCGCGCTATAACGTGTCGTGTCTTCCCAAAAGGTATCGCGCTATTACGTGTCATGTCTTCCCAAAAGGTATCGCGCTATTTTTGTCGTGTCTTCCGAAAAGATATAGCGCTATTTCGTGTCATGTCTTTCCTAAAGGTATCGCGCTATTTCGTGTCATGTCTTCCCAAAAGATATCGCACTAGTACGTGTCGTGTCTTCCCAAAAGGTATCGCACTAGTACGTGTTGTGTCTTCCCAAAAGTATCGCGCTATTATGTGTCGTGTCTTCCCAAAAAGTATCGCGCTATTTCATGTCATGTCTTCCCAAAAGGCATCGCGCTGTTACGTTTTATGTCTTCCCAAAAGGTATCGCGATATTTCGTGCCATATCTTCCCAAAAGGTATCGCGCTATTACTATTTAAATCTTCCCTAAAGGTATCGCTCTATTTCGTGTCATGTCTTCATATTAGGTATCACGTTATTATGCTTTATGTCTCCCCAAAAGGTATCGCGCTATTTCGTGTCATGTCTTCCCATAAGGTATCACGTTATTATGCTTTATGAGTAGTGATAGGGGACGGTTCAGCGTCAATGGGAATTAGCATTACAGAACCCCCTGGGACTGTTTAGCGTCAATGGAAATTTAACATTAACCACCCTGGGACTGTTTAGCGTCTATGTAAATTTAACATGGACGAAAAACCCTGGGACTGTTTAGCGTCAAGGGAAATTAACATGGGAAATAGATTTTGGGACTGTTGAGCGTCAAGGGGAATTGAACATGGGAATATGGGACTGTATAGCGTCAAGGGAATTTAAACAGGGTGGGACTGTATAGCGTCAAGGGAAATATAACATGGGATTTTTTTAATTTTTTTTTTTTAAAAAATGAAAAAAGAGGGTTGGCAATGGAAAGTCATTCTCTTTTCGAGACCTATGAGTGGCCTCGAAAAGGGCCTTTGGGTTTCTTCTTCTTCTTTTATTTCCTCCACTTCTTCATCCATCCCCTTATCTTTTCTAATAATCCTTTCTTCTTCTTCTTTATATCTGACTCCGGTAACCAGTCAGGATGGCCCACTCTCTAAACTTCCTCTGTATTTTCATCCAATTCTTGTTAAGCCTCTCAAACTCCTCCTTTTTCTTTTTGTTTTCCTCATCTTTTCTTTCTTCCCTCCATCTCTCTTTAATCTTCTCTACTTCTTCCTCCATTACTTTTCTCATCAGATCTTCTCCTTTCTTCACCTTGTCCAACCCCATTTTACATTCCTCCACTCTGTCCAGTACAATATCTTTTCTAGGAAGCACCGGACTTGGATGACATGATCCAGTGCTTCCTTCAAACTTCCCACTCTGAAGTAAAGTGGGTTAATGAAGCCTCTTGACTTATTGACTTCTTCTTCTATCATCCCTGCTATGATATCTCTGTCTTTAGGCCTTGAACTTGACTGGTTACCAAGTCTTTCATATCTCCATGCCTCCATTCCTCTTCTATTCTTCCTACAACATATTCTACATCCATTATCCAAAAATAGATGTCTCTCAATAGATTAAATAAAACTGATACTTGAGTCATTTTGTCTCAGTTATTCCTTAGAATGGTTCCAACATCAAACTTTGTGGGTTCTTATAGTGAAAGCGCGGACGTGATGGAAAACATCCCCCTAAAACAAAATTGATCTTACCTAGATCATGACCAAACAACGCGCGGACGTGAAGGAAAACATCCCCTACTTTCTCATTTCATATGATCTACTATCCACATACGTTAACCAGCAATCAACAAACCCCAAATCTACTATTTACACACGCAAATCATTAAAACGAAATCCATAATCTACTATCCACACAATCGAACGTGAGCGGTTACAAAACCCAAACTATACTTTCCACATACGCTAATAAACAACAAGCAAACCCATAATCTACTATTCACACAAACGTACGTGAGCGCTTACAAACACAAACACAAACACAAACACATACCCTCACACTACGAAAAAAAGAGTCAGTGTTTATATTTACACTACTCTATATACACACATTGGCAAATGGATTGTTATTTCTTTTCTAAAGGTTTGGGTAGCCCTGAAAAGGGCTGTTTGTTTTTGAACTCCAGTGACACCTGGTTAATGATGGCACCTTCCAGGCCTGGCACCACACACGCATCTTTTTCTCCAGTCTCCTTTTACCTTTTTTCTTGGGAGTGCAGAGGCGGGATAAGTGGCTTCAGCACCCCAATCCTCTGTCTCTGGTATCTTGTAAGCCATCCTCTCTCCTATTTTCTTTTCCTCCTCTTCCCTCTGTCTTCTCTCCTCCTCTTCCTTCTTTATTCTTTCCTCTTCTACTATGGCCTCCGCGGCCAGTTCATTTAACAGGCGCCTGACATATTCCAGATGTATCTGGAGTTCAAGAAGTTTGCTTATTCTGGTATTCATTGTCTTGTTAACGAATGAACAGGGTAGCTAGACTGCCAAGCGAGTTTCAATTAATAGCGAAAGCGCAAACGTGAAGGAAAACATCCCCAAGACAAAAGTTATCTTACCTAGATCATAACCAATCAACGCGCGGACCTAAAAGAAACACTCACTCACTTTTTTATACTACCCATTACTAATTTTAAAATTTTCATTAATCACTTCAATATACTATCCATATACTCAAAGCAATCCAATCAAACCCCAAATCTACTCTCCCACACCTCAAACAGCCAAGAACATGATCTAAATCTACTATCCACACCAACGTACGTGAGCACTTACAAACACACAATCCTATACACAAACACATACACTCACATCACAAAAGAGTCAGTGTTTATATTCACACTACTCTACCTACACACATTGGCAAATCAATTGTTATTTCTTTTCTAGAGTATTGGGTAGCCCTGAAAAGGGCTGTTTTTTTGTTTGCTATGGCAATCTTTTAGTTTCTAAGAATGTGTCGTCCTCTGAGGATAGACTTTCTGACGATAGGTCTGCTTCTTCGGAAAGAGAAGAAGAACTCTTTGGTGTCGATACAACAATCGACAAAGCCTCTGTCAGGTTCAGGTTGCTGCTGCTGCTGCTGCTGCTGTTGTTGCTGTTGCTGCTGTCTCTGAAGTCTGCACTTCTCTGTCCATTCTTCTTTCTCACTGTTCACTTCTTCTCTGAAGAGCTCTTCTATCAGGTCTTCAGTGACTTTTAGCATTCTCACATTCTCTATCTCTTCTGGCTTCGGTATCAGACTGTGCCTGACCCTGTGCAAATTCACGTAGGCTTCGTTTAGCTTAGCTAATTTGGAGCACATCTTCGTAGGAGGATGAGTCGACAATGGATGGTTAGACTGGAAACTACCCCGGTTCTTAAAGTCAAAGCGCGGACGTGAAGGAAAACATCCCTCTACGGTTTTCGAGCCGGAACGATCAATGAGTGTCATGAGAGAGATAGAGAGAAGTGAAAGAGCATGAATCAACATTCTTATACCCAAACAAAAGACAAAGGCATTTTTTTTAACACACAACATTTTTTGTTCAAAATCACTTAATACTAAACAACAACTCGAACATTTTTAACAATAATCCAACAATAAAATATCAAACATTTTTTTTCAAATGACAAACATTTTTTCAATTCACACTCTACTTTAAACAGGGCTGACAACGTTGTGAATGAAATTGTGATTTCCACTGTTGGAAGTCATTAGGCCATTGATGGACACTACGTTTCCTAGCTTGAGACAAAAGATAAGCATAATGGTCACAAAACCATCGATCTACTTTCACATCGTTTCTAGAAGAAGAACGAGGATCAAAATGAGTCACTAAATGTTCTAAGGAATAGCCCAGGCTGCAATGATGCAGAAAATACACACAATATTGTCCACACACCAAGGAATCTGTGCCTTGTAATTTCACATTATTGAATCGGGTAGTCTGAGCATTTCTTCTCATAAAGTCGATGATATCGTCTTCCAAAGGGGGCAATCCGTACGAATCGAAATATTCCACACATCCTTCTTGAGGAAAGTAGACGGCTACCCAGTGGGTTCCTGGGAGATGATTGTCGTCCGTGTTGATCACATAAGCTAGATGGTCTTGAGGTTTGCGATGAGGGAGTTCATCTTTAGCACAGACGACAGGATTCCAAGAAGCCGTGTACGAACTGTGGTTCAAAAGGTAATAAAGTTTCCAGGTATCCATGTTTTGTGTGTTTTTTTTTTTTCTTCTTCACAGGTAATAATAAGTCATCAATTCGATCCTGACTTTTTGCTTGAAAATGTCTGACAAATAACCGTTTCTTCGTTTCGTCTCCCCACTCTGATTCAGGACAGCTTCGATACGATGAATCTCTTGCGTGGTTAATGGTGGACAAGAATGTTCACGCAAGTCTTTATACCACTGATGCAACACGACTTCGTCCGAGATGAGACTCCAAGCTTCGTCCAGATACTCATCCAATTTTTCTTCTTCACTCAGCATCAGGCATTTATCGTGTTGAATTTGACTGGGACGATCGTTTTGACATCCATAGCAATCTTTCTTGATCAATTCCGTCATTTTTTCCACCAAGTGTTTGGCAAAACAGGAGACTAAATGGGCTTCTTGTTCTGGCCGTCTCGACTTCATCATGACAACTTCTTCGTCTTTGTCTTGGGATTCTCCTTCCAATGTCTCCTCACATTCCATGTCCAAAGTTTCTCCACTAGGTAAAGAGGGATAACAGTCTTCCATAGCTTCTAATAGTCTAGAATGACTTCTCTCAAACTGTTGATTTCTATCGTATTATCGAATTCTGCATACAGGATGACGTTCACTGTTTCTTTCACTTCTTCTGCAAACTGAAGTTCCACACGAATCTGGCCGGATTTTATAGGGTGGAAATGTCCCTCGTCACTGCCTTGGTCTGGAGTGAAATCGAAAGCACACAAAGCATAGCCTCCAGCGTAATCTTCGTATGTAATGCCGTGACTGGTGTTGGTCCCTAACTGGCCGGTGGCTTCGTACAGGGACAAGTACGATCTCAAGTAATTCATCTTCGTGTCACTAGAGTCAGGTTCGAAAGGTCTGGTACACAAGGTCTTGCCATCGCGACTGACTTCGATCTTCTTCACCTTAAAGTTTTTAAACTTAAAAGGATTTTTAGTGAAGTCTCCGTTGAAGGCTGAATTTTTGACCATACCAAGGATTAAACGCTTGGGTAACTGTCCCTGAAACAGATGATCTTCGATCATGGAATGATGTCCAGTGGGAATGGTGAAGGTTTTCACTTCCACGCGTCGTATGGGATATTTGGCGGTCGTTCTTCTCAACGTCTGACTAATGTCGTTTCCCACTTTGGGTAACACTTCCACGCGTCGTACGTAGAGTTTGACCTCCTCGATTTTGCTTTTAGGATTGCCACCAGTAGTAGCATCAGCATCAGCCAACAAATGGAAAGCAGTACCGCTACGATTCAGTCTCAAGCGAACATTTACCCCGTTCAGCAAATATTTCTCTTGCAACCACATGTCCAAATGCAAACGATCCATCAGTTCTAAACTCTTTCCATCTTTGATTTTGTTTCGTCTTTCCTCAAAGCCGTCATTGTCTTTATCTATTATGTCAAACTTGTTCGCTTCGTCAGGTTCCCATAGCACACAAGCATTGAGATGAGTATTCTTGGCATCTATTCCGTACGTCAAGAGATTTTCCAGGTAGGCACGGTAAGGGTAAGTATCCATGCTGCTGCTGACCAGTTTGTTATTCAAGTACAAGTCCACTGAGCTGAACAAGGAATGCATGAAATTGTTGACGGGAGCTACTTTCTCGTCACCGTCTATACCACCTCCATTCTTATCTAGAACTTTGACTTTCAAGTACAAGTAACTGCTATTCAGATCGATGTAATCTTCGGGCTGTCCCTTGATTTCAAACTCGATGGGAGCGGAATCTGTCAAAGAGGAGACGGGGTGAAATTCCACCCATTGGGATTCTTGCATGGTCATCATGGTGGGGGGGGGCATGGCAAACAGATCCAGTTCCGACTTGGAACAGGCGCAAGACTCTCGATGCATCATTTTTTGTTCTTTCTCAATAATCAAAAACGTCTAAGTCTCGAACGGTTCTTCTTTTCTTGGCCTTTCTAGCTTTAGACGTGTGAAGTCTGGTGAAAGGGTGTTTTCTTCGTCGTCTCTTTCTGCCTTGTCCTTGCTGAATGCCTGACTCGGTAGCGTGCAGATCATTTATAGGTGTGTCTCGTCGGCCCAAAAGGTCTTTACCCGTTTGTAGCAAGACAATTTTGCCTGCCCTCACGAAGGCTTCTTTGGGGTTTTGTTTGTCGATGATGACATTTTGGAGAAATTCTTTGCCTTGCGTCAGTGCCGCATCTTTCAAGGCGTGCAATCCTCGTGTCACCATCGGTTTCAACACCGGGGCCACTGAACGAAAGGCCGATTTTAACATATCTCCTAAACCGTGTCCTCGCTGTCGAGCAACCCCTCGGTACACTGGATACATGACTTACGAATCGTGAGAGAACCGTTTTCGAAAATGGAGTTTCACCGTGACCTTTCCTTTGGTGAATGGAATATTTTGTCCCAAATCTCCTTTTATAGCAATGTTGACCGTGTCCAAATACGACTTGCTGACAGGCAAATAATGAGGATGTACAAATTCGCGGTGGACGTGGTAAGTGTTTCCACCTTCCTCGTCAGTGACCGTGGCAGAATCCACTTTGAAAGGAATGACACGCAGTAACGGCACGGAGGTGTGTCCCACCACGTTGTACTCCACCACATCGGAGTACACGAACAAATTCAGTCCCTGGTTCAGTTCTACCGGGAAACGAAAATACCTTGCAAAATGCCCGTTGTTTTCAATCTCTGCTTTCTCAATCTTTTTGGTCTTTATATCCGTGACCATAGTGAGGTCTCCACCCAAAATGTCATACAATTCAGGGCAAAATTTAATACGTATACTTTTTTCCTCACTTTCAAATTTGATGAGTAGACGTTGAGACAGTTTGTGGTACTCAACGGTGACACGATTTTTTAGTCCGGTATGAACTTTGTCAAATGTTGCATAGAATTTGTCAGCAATGGCCTCCACCAGATGTTGACCACTAAAATAATGGCCTGAGTTAATTTTAAAGTGATAACCGTAAAAAGGAGGAGAAGGGTCACTGCTGCTGCGGGGTATTGGGGTCTTGCGAAGTAATTTATGTTGAGAAGTGGTCGTCATGGTTTGCTGCACTATTGGGTCCAGAATTTCGACGTCAAAAGTGTTTTGAGTTTCAGTGATGTTTTTGATTTGTGTTGGATAAATCATTTCTACCAAAGCCACTTCCCAATGGGCTTTGTGATCTAACTGGATGGCCTGAGGTAATTTGGCCGTGTAACAGCACAACGTGTTGTGGGGAAACACCTCCATGGAACTGTCAGTGGGTAAGGTTAAGTAAAATTGGTTTTGGTGACTCATAATTCCAGAGTTCTGTGGCTGTCCGAGGGGTTACTGGACGTCAGAGGCGTGTCTCCGCTCAAAATGGGGTTCTGGTTGTGGTTGGAGTGGTGACTGGCACTGGCACTGGACGCAAGGTTCCCGTGGTTCCCGTTCGAGGTGAATTTCAGAGAGGGATTAGGAAGCAGGTAACCGATGCAACTGCTCAATAAAATGGTCCACAATTGTTTGTCTCCTTGTTGCAAACTCAAATTGGCGATGGCTGCCCATGTGACACAATACACCACGAAGATTTGGCAGAAAAAGACGATTTGCGTTTTAGGCACACGTTCTCCACACCACACCCACAAGGGTTGTTTCTGTAAATCTTGCAGAGAAGAACTGGGTGAAGGAGTGGTCGACGTAGCTGCGTCTGTGTGAAAGGGCATGATGGTCACTTCTTTTTATAGTCGCGGACTTGCGAAGCGTCGATCGAAGAATCAAAACTTGGTGGATATCCTTTCCAACGTACTTTGACTTCTTTGACACGTCGTTTGCCCACTTTACGGGTTCTGCGTTTGAGAATGCTTTCGATGTCGTACACGTCGTCTTCTTTTTTGGTGACACGTTGTAACTCGGGCAAATAAAACGTTCCTTTGAGCACTTCTCCGTTCATGTCTTCCAATTTATAGACGGCAGGATGACGGCCGTGCACTCGTCCAGTGACACGAAACAATTCGGTCGTCCGGTTAGTTAAGTAACCTTTGTCCACTTTTCTTGGGGACAGCCCTCGTCGGGGACGTACCAAACAGGCGCTCAAACACCAACACTTCGTTCTCGGGAGTCACTTCTTGCGGGGCATGTCCGATGCTTCGATGGTAAGATTGGTTGTACGCTTGCACCAGGTGCGGTAAGATGTCGATGTACTTCAGAATGTGGTGATGTGTAAAATATTTCCACATGCGTTCTTTCAAAGTGCGTTGAAAACGTTCCACGATGCTGGCTTTGGTTTCGGGATTCTCGGTGGTAAAAAAATGAATGTCACGTTTCTTTAATTTTTTTGGAAAGCTTGGTTCAGAAATTCGGTACCTTTGTCCGTTTGCCATCGAAGAGGGTGACGACCGCTTTGTTTCAACACTCTTTGCAGGGCTCGCACTAACTGGCTGCTCGATTTCTAAGTCAAGGGCACGACCCAGGTAAATTTAGAAAAGACGTCGATGACACAAAACAAATATTTGTAGCCACGATTGTAGCTGGCCAAATGAGAGACATCGGCTAAATCGGCTTGCCATTGATGATCGATGCCTTCCACTCGGGTGCGACTTCTGGCAAACTTGCGACGAATGGGTTTGTGTAAAGTGTAGGTAGCTTGTTCTTGTAACCATCGTTGCACTTGAGGTAAACGGAGACTTTTCAGTCGCATTTTGGCAGCATGATACAATTTTTGAACTCCTGCGTAACCTGCAGGATGGGAGGGATCGTAGTAAATGCTGGCTAACACTTTTTCCATTTCTTCGTTGGTGTGTTAATAAGACACCCACTCTTGGAGGATGCTACTCTTTTTCTCTTCGGGTATTTTCTTGGATTGCAATGCTTTGCGTGTGCGACCGGCAATAGGTGTCGAGGAGGAGGATATGTGAACAGGGGATATCGGTTCTTGTTTCACTTCTGTCTTCACTTCTGTCTTCACTTTCTTTTTCTCTTGTGATGAAGAAGGGGTGGCCATCATCTTTTTAATCCATCCAATTCTGGAGGTAGGCGGTGTTGTTAACTTGCATACCTTTTCTGGTGGAGTTTGAAACCCTTCTTCTTCTTCTCCTTTTTCTGTCTTGGTCACTGGTACTGGTACTGGTACTGGTACTGGTGATGGTGCTGGATTTTCATCAAGGTCTTAAAATCTTTCAGAGTGGGTAGAGCTGTTTCGTCTAAAGCTTTCTGGTGAAAGAGTTGCAGTCGTTGCAAGAGTTGACCGTACTTTTGCGATTTTTCTGTTCCGGACAAATCTTGGCGATCCATCAAGGACTGCAATTCGTGTTGTAATTGGGACATCTCGCTCAAATGGGAATTGGTAGGTAAATGCGGGGTGCGTTGATCTTGCCAACGATGGTATTCCATCCATCGTTTGTAAGGCACTAAAGCTAGTTTTCGTCCTTCCATGGGGTTGTCAGGGGTCCATTCTGAGATCTTGGGACTTCAGAAGGAATTTTTATCTTGCTCCCACCAGTCCTCCCAACATGGTTCCCAAGACTCCTTTCAGTAAGGGGCCTGACAAATGGGGTAAAATACCTTCACGTTGGACCAACATCTTCTTTTTTTGACGAATGGGAATTTTCTTTTGAACCATTTGGCGAAGAACGTGACGATGTTTGCCTAAGCATTGTTTCTGGTGTTTGGACAAAGGGATCGTGCATTTCAAGACGTTCAAACAGCATTCGCACACGGTATCGATGACCTCTTTGGAGGCTGATTGAATGAGTTTTTTTCGTTGGGGTGGAGAAGCTTTGGACAGGACAGATAACATGTCACCATGTTTGACTAAACGAGGAGGCAGTCCTTTCCTTTTCTTTCCTTGGGGTTGTTTAGAAGAGGGATGTTTTCTGGAGGGTGACATCTTCAGGAGCACCAAAACACTGATACCCTACATGGTTACAGGCCTTTTTTATACTGGAACACGTCGCCACTGATTGTCTTTACGTCGTATAAACTTCAGGACAGGCATGACACGTCGTGCAGGGGTACGCAACGGACTAAATCGAGCCAATTCTTGCTTGGACAAATCCAGTAAACTTTGTAACATGCCCGATCTTTCTTGGACTTTAATTTTGGGAGAAGGTACTTTGTGAGCAGAAGCCACTGCCACTAAATTGGAGGGTCCTGCCACTGGGGAAGTTCTTGGGGTCATCAACGGAGAAGTTCTTGGTGTGATCAACGTCTCCAAGTACTCTTCAGTTCTTGGTGTCATCAACGGAGAAGTGGATGAACGTGAGGCTGCCGGAGACGCGGTCACCGACGTGGCAGGTCGTGGTTTGCGAGTGTAAGGTTGCGTCCTGGCTGAAGTGCCTCTCTTGCGACTAGTTTTCTTCTGTGGACTTTTCTTTTTCTGGGGACTTTTTCTCTGTTTCTTTTTCTGGGGGCTTCTTTTCTTTTTCCGGGCTGGTGGTGTCTGGTAAGAGGAGGGTCCCGCCACTGGAGAAGTTCTCCTTGGGGACCTGGTCTTTTTCTTTTTCTTGGAGCTTCGTTGGACTTTTTTCTTGGGGAGAACTTTGGGGGCATTAGGATCCCATCTTAAGAGAGAGAGAATGATGACCCCTCCTAGAGTGCCGCTCCCTCCAGGTTTCAAAATGATTTGTTTTTTGGTTTGAGTGTCGATGCGGGGATCGGTCAGTTGGGTCAAAGCGACTTTGTTTCGATCAAAAAAGCGTTTGGTTTGATGAGGAATCTGAATGATTCCTTGGAGTAATTGACGTGCCGTCACCGTGAACCATCGTAAGACTTCTTTGAGACTAGCTTCTAAGACACGAGCTCGTATTTGTGGATTTTTTTCTCGACTGATGCCATACAAGGTACGAATCAATTTGACGGGAAGATGCGACTGAAGGGACTTCATGTTCAAAATGTGTGTGAGACAGACGAAAAGGGTCTGATGCTTTTATAGATTTTTTTGTGGAGTGAAATTAAGTCGAGGACGGAGATGTGTACAGGACAGGCCCTTCGTCTTGGCACCAGTCGTGAAACAAGTGGGTACGATATCGCAAATCATCGGGGGTCGTAGGTTTCAAATCGACGAGTAAATAGGCGTGTGGCGTTTGAGTGGCATCGTCGTACGCCTGAGTCAGCCAAGGCGTCCCTAACTGTTTGGCTAAGATTTGCATTTGCGATTTATCTCGAGGGCTTTTAAACAAGACCACGTAATGCGCATTGAGACTGATGGTGCGATGGGCTTTACTTTGTTGAAACAAATTTTGAGTGATGTAAACGACACTGGCATTACGGTGATGCCCTTTGCGCGTGAACCACAGTTTAATTTCTTCTTCGTCTTCTCCTAACATGTCGTCGAAAATGACCAAATGGGTTTGACGGGAGTCAGAGACGATGCCGTCGTCTTCTTTAGGAATGCCTTCCACAAACACGATGGAATCGCCGTGACTTTCTCGCAAGAGGCTGTACGCCGATTGCCACTCTTTGTAACACCACACGATGCGCTGAGGTGGTCGATCGATCAAATGATGTTTATGTTCGATCAAACGTTTGACGAATTCGGTTTTGCCTGAACCGCTAGGTCCGGCAATGAGCATGTTAAAGGGATGGCGAAGATACAAAGCCTCCCAACTGGCACGATCTAAGTGTTCGTCGATGACTTTGACAGTGGAAGAAGAGGGAGCAGAGACAGCAGAAGTAGCCATAGTGTCAGGAATGTCACTTGTGACACGAAAACAGACAAGACGAGAGTTTATATACTTTTTTCAGGACACGTTTATTGAATGTTTTAAACATGAATACGAAAGACAAAAATACATAAAAGCCAAAGGCTTAAGTACAAGGATAAAAGGCACATGATAACCATCAACGTGGAATAGAAACAAGTGTCTGTACAACATGTTTTGGGTAATGTTCTGACCAGTTCTATAGGGGGTAAGGTCACACAAGTGTCCTTCCGAAAGGGTCTTTCAGGCCTGTCCACGACAGTCATGTCCTGGGTGACGGGTTCTTCTGGCACCATCACTAACACAGGTTGAAAAGTAACTTTTTTCTTTGGACGTTGAAAGCAAGGATCACAACTCTCGTGCATACTGGGCCACTTCTTGGGTCCAAGCCTCAAAACCCCTCTTTTTCCAGTCACGGACATCTCTCCAATTGGGGTGTAAGTCACAAGCTACACACACATCGTCATACACGTCTTCGGTAGCTAAAAGTTGACGAATCTTTTTTTCCCGTAGAGGTCGAGAAGTATCCAGATGAAAACGTAACGCTTTGAGCAAAAGGAGTCTCTCGTGAACATTTAAAGGCACCACTTTCATGTTGAATGGGTGGTAAGTACTGTTCGTAAAGAGTCCACAAATAATCGGCTGGTAAACGAAATCCCAGAAAATAAGTCACTAAGACACACACCACTTGTCGACCCAAATTGAATGGATACAGTTCTTGTAATAATCGATGGTAATGATCCACGGTTTGAATATGGTCATTGAGTTCCTTCCACGGAATCTGTTGGATTACATGTGATAAAAGTCGTGGCATGGCAGCCTGTTTTTATAGTCTCTTTGTTTCGAAAAGAATACACGTACTTTCTAGCCAGAGATCTTCGTTTTCCAGTGGGGAATTTAAATGTTGCATACTGTAACCGAAATGTCAGAGATCGTTTAGAAGTTTCCTCTTCCACCAAGTAGATTCCATGTAAAATATGTCGGTAATCCTTTACCTTGTCTTCCTCAATGTATTGCTGTAGGTGAATCTCGAAGTAACCAAAATGATCAACACGTGGATCATCGGGATCATGGAAGTATTGAACAAGGTCTGACCACTGAAACAATTTCTGACGAATCAGTTCTCTTATACCATTCAGGTACCAGTGGTTAAAGATCTGGTGACGTAACGGATGCAACTGTTCTTTACGTTTGACTTGTATTTTGACCAGCTCTCAGTAAATTCGTTCTCTCAACTCCACAGGCAAAGCACGAATGTTCTCTTGTAAAGTATCCATGAATAGGTCATACTAAATCCTCTTTTGTCTGACACAAGAAATGTACCGTTTGCACAGACATGGTTTTACTTCAGTGTCGAATTTAAATCGTTTAGTCACTGATTTACACACTACAATTCGTTCAGAAGTTTCCTCTTTCACTAAGTTGACATTGTGTATAAGATGTCGGTAATTCGTTAACTCTTCCTCTGGAATTCGATGCAGTAAGTTTACAATGTAGTAGATAGAATCATCAATAGCAAACCAATCCTTTTTAAAACTAGGGGATCGTTGATCAATGTCTGTCCAATGGAACACTTTCAACTGAATCAGTCCTTGTATAGCATTCAGGTACCAGTGGTTCAAACACCGGCGACGTAACGGATGCAATTGTTCTTTACGTTTGACTTGTATTTTGACCAGCTCTCGGTAAATGCGTTCTCTCAACTCCACAGGCAAAGCACGAATGTTCTCTTGTAAAGTATCCATGAATAGGTCAGTCCGTACAATTCACAATCTTCTCCTAGAGCAAAAGTAATCCACATAGTGAGTAATTTCTGACCACTGCCATTCAGGGTAACGTCCAAGAATGTCATTGAACTCTTTGATGTAAACGGTCTAGAGTAATACAATAGGACGAATTCACACTTGACCCAAAGAAATCTAACACACTGGTTGACTTTTTTCACTTTCCTCTTGTGAATTTCTCGGCACAAAAGTTCTACAGTGACCCATTGAAATTTGACTCTGGCAAACCCCTGCCAAAGTTCCTTGTAAATCTTCTCTTTTCGTTCTTTAGGTAATGATTCAATATCGTTTTTGAAATGAAGTTTAAATACTGGTCTCGGTGATGTCCAACATTTGACTCCTAGCCAAACTGGTTTCTTCTTCGTCAACGACATGGTAAGTTCCTTTAATGTCTCGGTCCCACTAATGGTAAGTAATGACAATTCGGTGACCATCGAGCATGTTCTACTTAGGCCGAATCTTGCGGTTCCCAGTGGTGAAGTGACACACCGCAACTGAGGCACTTGACTTTATCTCCTTCGCCCAAGTCGAAAAATCCGGCTCTGGCTAATTCTTCTGGGGTCGGTCCTGCCAGATACTTAGGCCATTTTCTTTTTGAACGATTGAAGACGATTTTCAAAGTCGCAGTATTCCGACAAACGCACAGGAAACGAATATTCGTCTTTCACAGGTTCGTAGGGGGGTAGACGTGAAGGTGAACATTCCCCTTTAAAACGAAACCCAGTTAAATGTCCATGAGGACGAGCGGCATCCCTTTCGCATCCCTCAGGTTTGACACGCACAGCATCCCTTTCCATGATAGGGGTAGTGAGAACAAAGTTCCCATGATGCTTTACGGCATCGCTAAGGTCACAGCGTACAGCATCGTACCTTTCGCAAGGCTCACAATCGCATTCCACTTCCGAAACCCCACACTTGAATTGTGCCTTTCTAAACTTGTTTTGTGTTTCTCTGAAAGTATTCATCTTCTTCGCTTGGTCTTGGTAGTCACAATGAACTATCGATCTTGCCTAGGGTTCCTTTTTATATACAGACCAATACCGACGTCTCCATTTTGTAAGGTGAAATGATTGGGAAGTCGCACTCGCTTCTGGTACATGATTTGATAGACTTTTTCCAAGGGTCGACTGACGATGTGGTGAGTGGGTAAACGTACAATCTTGTTGGGTTGATAGGTGGTCACTTTAAAGTGTTCATCCTCTCCGGATTGCAAAGCTTCTTTCAGTACAACAAAGTTCACCACTCGACTGGTACGATAATTCAGAGTCAATCCTTTCACTTTGCACGTCGTGTGCACTTCTCCTTGTGGGTCCCGGTATTCGTAGCCGCAATTTTTGGGACCGCCATTGACGAAACTTAGAATCTTGTCGTCAGGATGCTCGTCTGTCCAGGCTCCTAAACGGTCTCCTTCCATGTCAGGGTGCTGTTGACTCTGGTGATGGATGTAAATGCGACTGTCCGTGTCAAAGTAGAGGACGCCTTCCCCTAACAGTTCTAAAGCTTCGTACAATTTTAAGTGAGCATGGGCTGTCACGTAAGCCGCAATGATGACATTTCCAAAAGGGTCGTCTTGTACAAAGTCCAGATCTTCTTCGTAATTGACCAAGATCAAATCCTCGCGAACGACGTCCACGTGTTTCATGAATTTGGTTTTGTCGTGAATCATCTGAAAGTAGCGGGAAGGTTCTGTCAAATATTCCGTCTTGGGTAAACACGGTCGTTGTGCCATTTTTCCCCACAAGCAATTTAACATCACTTTGGCAAACGATCGTCTGCCTTCGTTTTTCTCGTTTTTTTTTTCTTGTTCATAGTATTTCTCTTTGAATGTCTTTTCGTCTTCGGGAGTGTGACACCAGGAAGGATAGCCGCTGGCTTCTTGCTTCAGTTTCAAAAAGGCATCCACGTAGTCGGCGAAAATGCCTTTCTGAGTGGGGTCACCCTTGTGGTATTGTTGTGTCTTGGGAAAGTGGCAAATTTCGTACACTTCTAACAGTTGGTATCCCATGTCCAGAGCTTTGAACAATTCTACGCTGACCCAGGTTCCCGTCAAAGCACGTTCTTCCTGGGTGTGCTGACAAGGCTGATCTTGGTTGCACGTTTCGGCACAAGTACGGCACAAAGGAAACATCAGTTTGCCTTGGCAATGGTGAGGTAAGACGAGATGGTATAGGTTCGTGGGAGACAAAACTTTGCACTTGATCAAGCCTTCGTATTGTCGAATGTTTTTCAGGTCGATGTGTTCCGTCAACAATTGTGGGTGCCCTGCAGGAAAGCGACAATATTTGCACACGTAAGGATACAGCGAACACACATCCAAGTATTTGATTTCTTCTCCTTTCTCTTCGTCGGCTTGGTACAGCAAACAGGTGGCATTGGTCTTTCTCCGTACAAACTATCCCTCGGGTTCAGCGGGTCCATGAACTGGTAACTTTCCACGAGGCGTTTAAACTCGGGATCGGTTTTCATACGGTAATCGTACTCGTGTTCCCACATTTCCACCACTTGGTATCCTTCCTGTTCTAACTTTAGGCGTCGCTGACAAGTGTCCTGGTACAAGTCTTCCATGGTTCGTTGTAAAAACTGATTTTTAGTGCCACGGTCAGGGTAACAGACGGGACATCCGTGAAATAAGCAACCGTTAAACTCGTACACGATCTTGGGGTTTTCTAACTCCCAGCCATCGACCGAATGCGTTCCGATGGTCTTTTCGCCTCCTCCGTTGCGAGCATGCTGAATCCATTTGTCTTCCTTGTCGCACAAGTAATGTAACCAGCGTAGGGCTTTGACCGAGTATTGACGTTTGACATAGTGGGTCGTTTGAGGACTGATGACAGCCACGGTGTTTTCAGGCATGAATCGTTGCCGGTACACTAAGGAACACGCTTTGGCAATGGTGCAAGCTTCTTTCAAAGGATCGACCCCTCCGTGTTCCATGAACAGTTCTCGAAATTTTCCACAGCAACGTCGTAAAATGTCCACGTCGGAACGACAATACTTTAGCATTTCTTCCTGAAAGTCGAAGAAGTCGGAGGCGTGAGCCTGGTACCAAGCGTAGAAAGCTTCTCGTTGTTTGGTACGCATGTTGTCCGGGTCGTAATAGTGAGCCTCAGGTAAATGGGGTAGAACGGCGTGTTGATTGGCTTCCGTATTGAAAAAGTTTGGAAAGTACCCTTTAGCCATTTCTGTCATTCCAAACGTTTTAGGCATTCGACTCAAAGGCATAGCCAAATAGCTCATCGAATCTTTAAACTGTACTTGTCCCACTTGCATGAAAATGATTTTGGCTCCGCTCAAAGTCACTTTAGGACGTTCGGTGCCATGTTCCGTATAGTATCTGAGAAGAAACTGTCCATCGTATCCGGAGAAATTGTGAGCCATCACCGTGGCATGACGATGACAATCTCCGTAACGTTCGATGTCCTCTTGGCTCCACGTCTTATCGATGGGGTCTAAGACCCATCGAGCGAAATCGGCTAGCGTGTTCGGTCCCCGAAAGATTTTTTCACGTCCTCCAGGAATCTTGCTGCAGTGAGGGCAATGACTGAAGATAGGTTCTTGAATGTACTTCTCGCACGCTCGATGAGCCACGCAGAAATTAGGAATGTGAATGTCGGTCTCTTGCATGCATTCGAAATCGAAAAAGATGAAATTGCCTTTCTTCTTGTGACCGTCCTCTTTCTCTGGTGGGGGTTGGTATTTTTGCACGTAGCATTGGGGTTCCAAGTCCACGATGTGGTGACAAATGTGACATTTTTTCTTTCCTGAACATACGTGTGCCTTGGCATTATTGGTACGTATGCCTTGTCCACACGTAGGGCACAATCTCAGGAGTTGACAAGCACATTTCTGCTGTGAACCTTGCATCTTCAGATGTTGTTGGTAACAGGCAGGGGTGACAAACGTGCGCAGACAAGCAGGACAATGTACTCTTTCTTGTCCTTCGCTCAGACAGGGTTGAGAGGCCAAACATCCTGAGCATTTCAATCCGCAATGTTTGTGTTGCTCTCGATTATTATAACCATGGTCACATTTCTCACAGTAATAACCGTATCCCAGGAATGCAGTGATACTGGTAATGGTATCGAAATGGTCATCGTGATAATAGACATGAATGTATTTTCCGTCCTTAAAGTCTTGGCCTCGAAACAACAGAGACCCGCGCACTTCTTGAGGGTGCACTTTCAAGGTGTAGCGTGGAGCTAGGACATCTTGCAATTTTTGCATCTCAGGAATGCCACAGGGTGTGTCTTTGGACAGTCCGGCTTGTTGTAACAGGAGTTCTGCTTCATTTCGTTGTTTGGCTCGGTCCGATTGTCGAACATTCTCCCAGGCTCTTTTCCATTCTACTGTGTCGTTTTTGTTGACATAGGTTCGTCCCACCATGATGGCACGGGCTAAACACATCGAGTCTTGAGGGTTGTTAATTCGGAAGAGACTTGTTTTGGTGTTGCGAAGGTCGTCCACCAATAAGATCTTTTTGCGGCCAGTCCATTGAGGAGGAGAGACGTGGGTCATGTCCAGTGTGGCTTTTCCATCGGTGATGTCAAACTGGTCATTAGATTTTTGCACGTGTTGAATCTTGTCCATGACTTAGCAAGCAGTTAGTTATGCGGGTCTGCTAAACTCGATCCAAACAGGGGATTTCAAACCTTCGTGTTGTATAGAAAGTCTCAAGCGATCGTCTTCTTTGGGTTGACATTGTCGCTTGAGTGAGATAAGCAAAGGATCCCACACCCCAGTGATGAACCCTTCTGCTTTCTCTAACGGTACTTCGGACTTGAAATCTTTAAACTTCACTGTGTATTTGTAAGCCGTGGTTCTAAATTTTCTAGAGGAGCGCTTTTCCGTCTCTCGAATGGAATAGTACTTTTCAGGGTTAACTAAGGGTGGTGAACTTTGTTTAGAGGGTTTGGATTCTGGTTCACTCATGTCCTGTTCAAAATCACTGACATGAATTTGTGCCAAGACTTCAGCCATGGTACGAGGCGATAGATCACGTTTCTGCCTCTTACTTTCTTCTTCTTTCTTCTCGAATGAATAGGATCGTTTCATCTTGAGTGAAAAACGTCAAATGACTAAAGTTTAAACACCATGGGCTAATTTATAGTCATGGCAGACCAGCGTATATAAAAGGGTGTGTGTCTTGTCCTTTCACTATTCATTTCACTCTCTAACCGAGCACAACGATGGAAGAGACTAGCCAAACCGAACGTTTCATCAGAGCTTTGCGAGGGGTCATTAGAAAATTCTCTTCAGACCAGCCGACGGACTACTCTCCTTCCTTTCGAGATAAAAGTCAAGATACTTGCTATATCTGTCAGAAGAAAGGGCATTGGTCTTCAGAGTGTCCAGATCATCAAAAAAGAAAAAAAGGGGCTAGAAAAGACAAAAGTCAAGATACCTGTTATTATTGTCAAGAAAAAGGACATTGGTCTCCAGATTGCCCAAAAAAGAAACAAAAAGAGTCAGAAGAAGAGAGGGATTCTTCAGAAGAAGAGAGGGATTCTTCAGAGGAAGAAAGCAGCCAGGTGAAGAAAAAGAAACAGGAGAAGAAAAGAAGAAGGGAAGAAAGTGAGGAGGAAGAAGAGGAAAAGACTGTGAAGGAGAAGAAATTGAAAAAACAGAGAGAGTAAACAACGAGATAGAAGAAGTCTACGAACATTTTAAAGTTTTCTGTTGTGAATTGTGAATTGGATTGTAACTATTGAGAAAAGAATACATTAATTATATAAGGTAAGTGTCTTTGAGTTTTGATTTTAAAATAAGAAGTTACACTCATGCACTCATATACACGTACTATAGGGGTAAAATGGGTTTATTTTTATGAGTTATTGGCAATTGAAAGTGTATCTCTTTTCGAGAGACGTGGGTGGCCCTGAAAAGGGCCTTTTTTGGTGTAGGGGTGAGTTTGAGCAATCAACTTTAACTGCCTTAAGCCTTTGCCACGGCCGAGGCCTACTTCTGATGATGATGATTTGGTTGAAATCACTAAGGGTGGTACGGTAGGCTTAGTCACAGGGTTGGTGTGTTTAGCTCGGGAAGGTCGTATTCTCTTCGGTCGTGATAAAGAAGTCTGATACATTTGTTTCAGACTTCTTAACTCCGCTAAAATGTCCAACAGTACCGTGACGGTTTGACTTTCACCCTCTTGTTTCTTTGCTGCTACTTCTTCTTGTTGTTGTTTTTTTCTTACCTCTTCTTCTTGCTGCTGTTGCTGTAGGAGAAAAGCTTGTTCCGCTTCCTTTTGTCGTTGTATAAATTTATCCAATTCTTCTTTCTGTCTCTGTCTAAAATTCTCCACTTGCGGTAATGAAGAATGAGACGAAGGTTCCGGAACAAATTCTTGCGAGGTGAGAAAATCCACAAATCCCAATTTACCTCTTTTGAAAGTAAGTCCGGGTTCCCTTGGGCGGTCTCCACTGCTGGTGCACCCCAATGGATCGTTTTCTGAGTTTCCGTCATGTTGAATCACTGTCGCATAGATTGACTGCACACAGGCGCTAACAAATCTATATAGACCACATGACGTCACAGACTGCTCTCTTCGGATTGGATGCGAGCTGACTGAATTTTGTAACGCGTGTTTGGATTGGTGAATGAATTCAATCCGTTTCAATCCTTCCTGTACCTATAAATAAGCGCAGTTCACTGCATTGATTCACCTGTTCTCGGCGCCTCAAGATGTAGACCACAGTTGAATCATCCACCGTTGTTTCTTCAATGATGTTTAGGACGGACATGCTAATGTATGTCCGATCCAAGTGGACAGTTGTCCACAAGTCAGACACCAGTCTGTGGATACGAAGAGTGTACGTGGAGAGACAAGGTTGCCTCAAGAGGACACTGATTTATGGCCCTCGAGTAAGACGCAGCTTGAGGACAAGAAGAAGCCGCAGATGCCCTTTATGTTAAGGGCATATTAACATAAATCCAAAGGCCCCTTTCAGGGCCACTCATAGGTCTCGAAAAGAGAATGACTTTCCATTGCCAACCCTCTTTTTTTAATTTTATTTTTTAAAAACAAAATAAAAATCCCATGTTAAATTTCCCTTGACGCTATACAGTCCCATATTCCCATGTTCAATTCCCCTTGACGCTCAACAGTCCCAAAATTTATTTCCCATGTTAATTTCCCTTGACGCTAAACAGTCCCAGGGTTTTTCGTCCATGTTAAATTTACATAGACGCTAAACAGTCCCAGGGTTGTTAATGTTAAATTTCCATTGACGCTAAACAGTCCCAGGGGGTTCTGTAATGTTAATTCCCATTGACGCTGAACCGTCCCCATCACTACTTTTATGTCTCCCCAAAAGGTATCGCGCTATTACGTGTCGTGTCTTCCCAAAAGGTATCGCGCTATTACTTTTTATGTCTTCCCAAAAGATATCGCGCTATTACTTTTCATGTCTTCCCAAAAGGTATTGTGCAATTACTTTTTATGTCTTCCCAAAAGGTATCGCGCTATTTCGTGCCATATATTCCCAAAAGGTATCGTGCTATTACTTTTTATGTCTTCCCAAAAGATATCGCGCTATTACTTTTTATGTCTTCCCAAAAGATATCGCGCTATTACTTTTCATGTCTTCCCAAAAGGTATTGTGCAATTACTTTTTATGTCTTCCCAAAAGGTATCGCGCTATTTCGTGCCATATATTCCCAAAAGGTATCGTGCTATTACTTTTTATGTCTTCCCAATAGGTAACGCGCTATTTCGTGTCAGGTCTTCCCAAAAGGTATCGCGCTAGAACGTTTCATGTCTTCCCAAAAGGTATCGCGTTATTGCGTGTCGTGTCTTCCCAAAAGGTATCGCGCTATTACTTTTTATGTCTTCCCAAAAGGTATTGCGCAATTACTTTTTTATGTCTTCCCAAAAGGTATCGCGCTATTTCGTGCCATATATTCCCAAAAGGTATCGCGCTATTACTTTTTATGTCTTCCCAATAGGTAACGCGCTATTTCGTGTCAGGTCTCCCCAAAAGGTATCGCGCTATTACTTTTTATGTCTTCCCAAAAGGTATCGCGCTAGTACGTTTCATGTCTTCGCAAAAGGTATCGCGCTATTACGTGTCGTGTCTTCCCAAAAGGTATCGCGCTATAACGTGTCATGTCTTCCCAAAAGGTATCGCGCTATTACTTTTTATGTCTTCCCAAAAGGTATCGCGCTAGTACGTTTCATGTCTTCGCAAAAGGTATCGCGCTATTACGTGTCGTGTCTTCCCAAAAGGTATCGCGCTATTACGTGTCGTGTCTTCCCAAAAGGTATCGCGCTATTACTTTTTATGTCTTCCCAAAAGGTATCGCGCTAGTACGTTTCATATCTTCGCAAAAGGTATCGCGCTATTACGTGTCGTGTCTTCCCAAAAGGTATCGCGCTATTACTTTTTATGTCTTCCCAAAAGGTATCGTGCTATTACTTGTTGTGTCTTCCCAAAAGGTATCGCGCTATTACTTTTTTATGTCTCCCCAAAAAGTATCGCGCTATTATGCTTTATGTCTTCACAAAAGATATCGCGCTATTTCGTGTCATGTCTTCCCAAAAGGTATCGCTCTATTACGTTTCGTTCTTTACTCTGCTTATATGTGAACAACATTCTTATTGTGCATGTTGTCGCTATTTTACGATCTGAAAACATAATTCGTTTTCATATTTCTCTGGTTATTGCTTCGGGCAACATATTAAGTAAGCTGATGTTTAGGCTAGACTATTTTTCTTTAAACAAAATGTAGATTCCAGAGACTCATCGCACTGAGTCATTTTCTAACTCGTACTACTCTTCGCAAAAATATTTTCTTCATGTTAAAAAGGCTAACGAGTCATCTAATACATTATAAGGGCAAAAGATGCAGTAACATCACACATCCCAAAAAGTTAAAAAGAACTATGGAAGAATAAATAGAACAAAATAAGTCGCTATTTAGCAGATAAACAATTTGCATTAGTTCAATATTCTTTATTTTTCGATGCAAATGTAATGCGTCAGTCAATAAATGTACATGAACATCCATTTACTGTAGTACGTTTATGAGAGTTCCAGATGCAATCATCATTTCTTTTGTAGTAATGTATTATTGTGTAGCATCTGAGCGACGTAGCATCGACTAGCCGAGATGCAAGAAGCTGTACTTATATAAATGTTAATCTCAGTCAGAAGCTATCTAGTGTGCCAGGACTCTCGGACACTCAACTACTAGAAACACACTGCTCTTTCACCAGACTTGAATTCCTACAAGTTAAGTCTTACGACGCATAATACTTCTTCCTTGTTCATTTCATTAATCACAACGGATACAGCTCTGAGACGTGCTCTCTTTTTTCAAGGAAAAAACACGTCTTACTTTAAACATGACAACATATTTGACTGAATATGGTTCGGTATACTGATTTATGGTTCGATAGACGAATATATGGTTCGATAAAAGAATATATATTTCGATAAAAGAATATATGGTGCGATATACTGATTTTTGTTCATTTGAGATAGTTTAAGTTGTAAAGATGTATTAAGGTGGTTCATAACCATTCTGTTATCAATCATTTGACGAATTCTTCTTTTTAATTGCTTACTTTTCTTACATTTTTTATGTCTAATATTAAATATTTAGAATTTTGGTTGAATGAAGAAAATTTGTTGCTGACTGTTTAATTCTTAATGGACCTAGCTCATTTCAGACAGGGATAAACATCCCCATCTTAATGTTTTAATTCTTAATGGACCTGGCTTATTTCGGACAGGGATAAACATTCCCATCATAATGTTCAATTCCTAATGGACGTGGCTTAATTCGGACAGGGATAAACATTCCCGTCATAATGTTCTCCAAATAGATATCTCTATGTCATAATTGCCATAACCTTTGTAGGCCGATAAATCAGCCCTTTACCCATAATGATATTGATTTTCGGGTGAGGGGCTGATATCACCTATTCATGAAAAGCTGCAATTACCTGCATCCAAATTCGGCTGCACACATCGGTGTATATTTTATACACTTACCGGAATTTCTCTTGGCTGTGCAGCTACCGTCGGCTGATGGGTTCTTTTGGTGACATGTACATGTAAATTATATTTCCTGAGCAAATCATATGTTTGGTGACTTGTAAATACACCTGGAATAGCACAACCATCTGTATTGTGGCCATTTTGAATTTCGTGCTTGATATGGCTGTTACCAATTACAGGTATGTGTCTAAAGCGTACGCGAGTTTGTTCCGGAATGATTGCATGCAGCGAAAATGCATATTTTAAAGAACAGATGACATCATACCCAAATCGTCTATCAATATAAGCACAGGTTTGTGAGGTTGATTTATCTGACTATAAACTTTGCACTGCATCTGGAAGTATAATTCAAACCCGGACACAAATGTAAAAGGGAACAATATATTTATACAACAAAGGCTAGAACTAGATTCTTGAAGGAAGGGGACTTAGTTTTGTATGTGATAGGTCCCTTAAGTAATCATTTTGTTGTTTTATTTTGTAGCAGTGATCAGTAATTTAAATCATTACAGGAGAAAGCCATCAGTACTACATTACAGGAGGAAAAATTGTGGCTGTCCCGTAAACTTTATTCGGTTTTCAAGTACATGTACTTGGACATAACATCTATATTGTGAAAGATTTGAATCCAGTAGCTATAAATTGTTTGCTTTTCAAAGCATATCAACACATGAAAGACCATATCAAACCTTGTCCAAAGACACACTGTCACCATCAACTTGGCATGGCATGGGCAAGATTCAAACCCGTATCTTTCTGACTTTTGTCAGGCATGCTATCCAACAAGCCACCTTATGTGGATATCGGGCTTATAAAGCTCTTAATTGTGCATACGACTGTATGCGAACAGCAAACACCCACTCGGCCTTTCCGCCAATAACCAGAAATGCATCTCGGAAGTACTAAAGAGGCCGTCATTGGTTATACACGAACTTTTACGTTATGTGTGCGTCACACATCATCATATCATATGAAAGCAACAAGAAATAACTGGACAGCATTAGTAACTAAAGCTCCCGCGTCAAAAATATTTTCAACAGTACAGATCTATCTCCGACGAATGTTGTATGACACAGAGTTAGTATTGATATTCCTTTGTTATGCCCAAGGTCTTGTAGAAGTCCTGGAAAAGTTTGTGATTCTTTCATTCTGGATAATTGGTGTAATACGGCATCACACATCCCAAAATTATAAACATTCCATATATTCCGACTACTAGCGATACAGGTTCTGCGCAGTAGCGATCATAACTCCCAAACCCTATCACAATATCGGTAAATCGAAGCACAATAATGATGATTAATGAGAAGATTGTTCCTCGGCTCAGAATCTTTTCGGCAATTCATTTGCACTGACGTGTGTGGTACTCATGACTGCTCCTGTGATCAACATGGCTACCAATTTCTTGCATATCGTATTTTAAACTCTCATTTGGATTACCCTAGCTATTTTTGCGAGACAACTTCTCGATCATCTTTAACTTCGTAAATAACAAAGGTGGTCCGAAGGGCAGCTATCAGCATCCATTCGAAGTATATGTAATACTGACCTCGAAGTTGAAAATATTTTACTCTATATCACTCAGTCGAAGTAGTTTGGAATAATAGCCACGATGTGTGCTGAGGGTAATCAAAAATGACCCTAAGCTGTCGAGTGACACGAGCTAATTGATCTGGGTCAATGCTGTTAACGATTCGATTGATTCAATATTGAGGAATATTTTGTGAGGGTGACCATGTCTAACCTTAATAAGGGACATTATTGTTCGGGAAGGGGGAGAGATTTTTGGAAACTAGTTTACCGACCACAGCTGACAAGATATACTCTACTTCTGTTTCGGTTTTATTCATTTCATATGCCATTTTGTTATTACTAACTTTGTTTATTTGGGGTTTGTTAGGAAAATTAATAACTGATTATATCCATCATTTTGCCTTCAATTTAAAAAAAAAAAAAACCTACCTGAGATTGTAACAGAATTGAAACCGAGTGGGCTTTGGATTAAATGAATAACACAAACTCAATGTGTGTGAATGACGAGACTTGTGTATTGCATGAAAAGATGATGGTATAAAACAAACAAATGACAGTGTAATATTCTACTCTTGCACGCACCCTACACACACACACACACACATTCACAAAAGAAAGGAATATCTGTATATATGTATATAATGATAATGACGACTGAGATAATGACGACACAATGCTGAAATTCCAATGATAATGATAACGTCGGTTCATATAACCGATATACAATATAAATATAACAAAACAAAATGTCAGTTCCGACCCACGCCGGGTGCACTCTGGCTCAACTTTCCAACACAAAATATCACAGTTCCACTTTCCACCCTCCGCCAGTTTCGTCTGGCTCAACTACTATCCCTCCAGTCTAAGTGTGGTGCTCCCACCTATTTCCGTCTGGCGCAACAACGCCTTCCACCAGTTTCCGTCTGACGCAACAACGCCTTCAAGTTTCAGTCTGGTTCAACAGCACTTCACCCTCCACCAGTTTCAGCTACAAATATATGAAACTGGTAGCGTATAATACGAAACACGCTATCACACAAAATACTTACAATACTCAAGTACATGCATATTAAATGGATACATATCCATTCTACAAATGACTATAGTCCATTACATTATATCAATGTCCCTAATGTTTTATACAAACAAAGAAAAAAAATACAATAAACCCGCACTCCACGTGTGACTTTCTACAGCGTCTTACACGTGAAAATAAATAAATTCTAACAGTGAATTATATGTTAAACGTGGTTATATTATCTATCGAAGCTTTATATAAAAAAATATGATAAAAATAAAATCACTATGTCACGAACACACAGAAAAGCATAAATATACAAGGGAATCAAAATTATTTAACAGTAGTCACTTACCCCTATGGCTGTAGTTTTACGGTTCCAAACCGACACTCCGTGACACGATCCAAGCGATAATGCACCGCTTGCAGTAAAACCTTACTATTTATACCTATGAAAAATCAAAATGTTCAAGACCCAGGGGTAAAGTACCCGTGCATGTCGAGAAACATGGGCATCACGCTACGAGTGACTTACATCGAGATGTACTCATTTAGTAATTATGTCAAGGTAATAAAACAAGCTGCTCTAGTAAACGCTGTACGCGTTGGCAAAAATCAAATATACGTTGTCATCGTTTAATGCAAAACCGAATTATTTTCTTGCTTTATTCCGCGACAATACCTCCCCCCTAAAAATAAAATAGACACATTTTGCGCAATCACGGAATACAAGTAAAAGAAAATCATTACTAATCTTCATTAGATAGACTGGGTAAATATGTATCTAAATTTCCAATCATGTCCTACTCAAATAGTCTTCCCCTACATTTTCAACTCTTCTTATTTCCTCAACACGGAAGCGATAAGGTTGTAGTGTCAGCGCCCAACGCATCAAACGAGCTTTACTGACATTGGCCTTGTTTAAATACAAAAAGGGTTGGAGATCAGTCTCGAGAACGAAATCTCTCCCAAAAAAGATACCCATGATATTTTCCAATTCCCCATACTACGGCCAAACACTTTCTCAACAACGGAATAGTTTTTCTCCCTAGGTAGCAATTTCCTACTTGAATAAGCTGCGTGTAATTTACTGTTATCTTGCTCTTGCAGTAAAACTGCTCCCATCCCAGTATTAGAGGCATCTGTTCTTAAAAAAAAGGGTTTGCTAACATCTGGCAATTTTAATATGGGTGCACTGATTAGTTTCTCTTTCAGAGCACAAAACACTATATCTTGTGGCGGTCCCCACTCTACTGCTTGGCTACCCCTTCTTTGTTAGATCAGACATTGGACTGGCAATGGCTGCAAAGTTTGGTATAAACTTTCTATAAAATCCTACTAGACCTAGTTCTAGGCCTAGAAATGAACGAACTTGCGTCTTGTTGTCTGGCTTTGGTGCGTTTCTAATCGCTTCTACTCGCTAATGTGAGGTTTCAACTGTCCCGAACCACTGACCATATGACCCAAACAATCTAAATCTGTATAACCAATACGGCATTTAGTGGGCCTCACTGCGTGGTTCGCTCTGCGGAGTCTATCGAAGGGTTCCCTCAAGACGGACACGTGCTCACTCCAAGTATCTGTGTAAACGAATGTCATCTACAAAGCTATCAACGCTTGCTAAACCCTTTAGCAACTTGCGCATCAAGTGACGAAACGTGGCACTGGCATCTACTAACCCGAATGGCATTACCTTGAACTGAAATAATCCTTTCTGGGTCGCAAATGCTGTCAATGCACGGGACGCTTGAACAATGGGAACCTGCCAATAATTCTTGGACAGATCTAATTTGGAAATCCGTCGCTTGCCCGACAACTACGCAAATAGACCCTCCATATCTGGCATTGGTTCTGCATCGAACACCGTGATTATATTTAACTTTCGGAAGTCGATACAGAATCGGTTCGTCCAGTCTTTTTTTCTGACTAGCACTACGGCAGAAGAATATTGCGATTTAGAGGGTTCAGTCACCTCTAAATCTAACATTTTACTCACCTCTTCGTCCACAGCTTCTCGTGCGTTGTATGGTACCGGATAACCTTTGATTCTAATGGGGTCAGATGTATTCAGTTTAATTCTGAGGTCTACCAACTTTGTACAACCTGGCCTGTCGGTGAATACGTCCGAGTATTTATCCAAGACCGCGTTAATTTGTTGACGCTGGTCTTTGGTCAACTCCGCACTCACATGGACTTGATCTACCCCTTCCCTCGCAACACCCAAGGGACACTCGAGGGAAACCTCGATTTCCTCGATGACTGCCGTACAAAAGACATTTAAGACCCCTTTTCTACATTGTCGCTCTGTCTCTCGATGTACAACTTAAGCGTGTTAGTATGGAATGTCCTTATATTACCGTTCATGTCAATGTTATAATCCATGTCACCCTTGACCTCTTTGACTTTGTAGGGACCTTTCTACTGAACTAATAACTTGTTTGTGCTAATAGGAAGAAGCAGTAGCACCTGATTTCCTACAACGAATTTCCTATTTCGCGCACTGCAGTTATAATACTTGGCATATCTGCGTCCTGATTTCATTAGTTCATCACGAGCCTTCTGGCATGTACTCTCTAGTTTTTCTCTTAGATCTAACACGTACTAGTAGGTAGTTTTATTTCTTCGTTCACGACGTTACCTGTCCAAAGTTCACGTAGTATCCGCATCGGACCTCGAACTGTTCTTCCATACAGCAATTCGAAGGGTGAAAACCCTAAACTTCTTTGCGGTACTCTACGGTACGCTAACAGAACCTCGTTCAAATGGTGGTCCCAGTCTTGCGGACGATCCGCTCACAATTTTCATAGCATATACTTCAGAGTACCATAAAACTTTTCCACCAGTCCATTGCACATCGGATGGTATGGTGTAGTGGTCAGCTGTTTGATGGACAACAGCCTATTTATTTCCCCCATGAGATCAGAGGTGAATTGGGCACCACAATCCGTGAGGATTTTTTCTGGCAAACCTACCCTACATAAGATGTTCTTCCTTTCGGTAACTGGTTGTATTTGTCCTACAATATCCACCGCCAATCTTTTAAACGGCGTTTTATTAATGGCATCTGTCCTAAGGGCACTCTTGTGACCCTTCCGTTACATACGGCTTTCTGGCATACGTCGCAAGACCGACAGAACCGTGTGAGATCGTCATTAACACCAGGCCAATTGAATTCATCAACTACTCTGCTGGTGGTCTTCGCCTTACCCAGATGTCCTGCCATACTAGACTCATGTGCCACCATAAGTACATTTGATCTGTATCTCTGGAGTACGACTACTTGCCAATACCTCTTACCCTCCGGAGTGGTAAACTCTATGAATTAGCTCGTTCATCCGATCGAATCTCGAGCTTCCCCCACCCTTGCAGTGTTTACTTGCGTCGGACGCGATTTTCTTGACAAGAGTTTTCATGGATTGGTCGCGTTCTTGCTCTAGTTTGAACTCCTCACGCGAAATTCCGGAGATCGACTCAGGGACTTTTAATTTCTGAAACTCGTTTTTCTCTCGCCGGTTTTGTCCTCGCGTTTCGACTGCCTGGGCCCAAGGTGTCCTGAAATCTTTCACGGTTGAAAGACGGGAACCTTCCATTACCGATCGTCAGATGGTAAATACGGTTTTCCATGCAGTTCCGGTTAGAAAAGGTGTTTCTACCGTGATACGTGCTACGGGGATGCGACCGATCGTTTGATCGAGTAGCATACATGGGGACTCCCACCCGAGCAATTGGTTATCTTGCACGAGACTACGTTAGATCACTACCCCCGTGCAACCAGTGTCACGTAATGCTACGACTTCTAGTCCGTTCACGAAACCTTTCGCGGTTGGTACTCGCGTTTCGGGGAAAAGACAAGTGCCAAGTGAATAAATACCTGGTTCTACCTGCGTTAGACTCTGTATAGCCACGGCTACCTTATGTGTAGGTCCCTTCCTTTCAGGACATTTTACTTGAATATGATCCCATTCCTTACATAAGTAACACTGTACACCCTCACGACCTGGGTCCCTAACTGATCTATTTGCCTGAGCTGATTTCATTAGCTCTCTAGACATCGATCTCGTAGACTGGTTTCCAGACTTAACATCTTTTGAAACCACGCTCTCTGTTCTCCCATGAGCCTCTGCAAAGTAATCGGCCTGATTATCCTGTACGTCTGAGAAGACTTTCTCGTTCAAAAACTAACTTAGTTCCCGACCAACTGTGTTCAACAATTGATCTCTGAGCAAGAAATCAGTCAACCCTTCAAACGTTTTCGCCGCTTTGCCGCATTCAATCCACCACTGAAAAAAGTTCGCTATTTTAACGATGAACTGGCCAAAGGTTTCTCCCTTCTCGGGTTTGCTATACCTGAACTTTTTACGGAAACCCTGTTCAGTCAGCTCGTACCTTTTTAGAAGTGATTACTTCAGGACGTCGTGATTGAACACATCGTCTCTAGGAAGTCGGGAGTACACATACAGTGCCTGAAATGCAGCGCCCAGTCATTTCGACTCCACTTCTGGTTCTCGGTGTACCGATCAAACCGATGAAGATAGCTATCCATGTTCTCTTTTTCATCGTCAAAAGGTGGTAATTTAGGGCCCTTTAACTTGCTAGAGGCAGAATCGGGTTCTCATTTTCTAGCTATTGCTAACTCTACCTGACGTTCATGATCTCTTTGCCTTATTCTTTCTCGCCTTTCCTCAGCTTCCCTTTCTAATTACATCTTTCTTTCCTCTGCTTCCCTTTCCAGTTCGACCCTTACCTTTTGTGCTTCCCTGATTTTCCTTTCAAGTTGTTTGGTCCTTTCTTTCTTTCTTTCCTCTGCTTCCCTTTCCAATGCCATCTTCCTTTCTTCTGCTTCCCTTTCCAATGCCATTGCCTTTACCCTTTCCTCCCTTTCCCGGGCTTGTTTCTCCTTTTCTAATTCCCTCGCCTTTACTCTTTCATCCCTCTCCCGGGCTTGTTCTTCCTGAATAAATTTCCTTAAACTTTCTCCCTCCTACCCTAGTTCTTTGCCTAAAGCGACCAAGTCCTTAAGGGACGACATGACGATAGTAACTTTAATATAAAAGATTAGTTTTACAGAATAGACTTAAACTTTATCTTCCTGATGAAGGCAACCAAAACAAAATGTATTCGAATGTTTTATGATGGACCCACGGACTTAGAAAAAGCTCAACAAATAAACACTTACTGGAAGATTTTCTTGTCAAGAAGGTCACACTCAAAATATAAACAATAAGTGTAGGCTTTCACAAACAAGATGATGGTGATTCAATCAATCCAAAGATCCTACTTCTGACACCATTGTAACAGAATTGAAACCGAGTGAGCTTTGGATTAAATGAATAACACAAACACAATGTGTGTGAATGACGAGACTTGTGTATTGCATGAAAAGATGATGATATAAAACAAACAAATGACAATGTAATACCCTACTCCTGCACGCACCGTACACACATTCACAAAAGAAAGAAATATTTGAATATATGTATATAATGACAATGTCGGGAATTGAGATGATGACGACACAATGCTGAAATTCCAATGATAATGATGACTTCGGTTCTTATAACGGATATGCTATATAAATATGACAAAACAAAATGTCAGTTCCGACCCACGCCGGGTGTAATTTGGCTCAACTTCCCAACACAAAATATCACAGTTCCACTTTCCACCCTCCACCAGTTTCGTATGGCTTAACTACTATCCCTCCAGTCTCAGTTTGGCGCAACAACTCCTCCCACCTATTTCTGTCTGGCGCAACAACGCCTTCCACCAGTTTCTATAGATGCAACAACGCCTTCAAGTTTCAGTCTAGTTCAACAACACTTCCCCCTCCACCAGTTTAGTCTGTCTCAAACTACACCTCCCCCTCCACCAGTTTCCGCTACAAATAGATGAAACTGGTAGCGTATAATACGAAATACGCTATCAAACAAAATACTAAAAATGCTCAAATACATATATATGAAATGGATACACATCCACTCTACAAATGCCTCTAGTCCATTACATTATATAAATTTCCCTAATGGTTTATACAACCAAAAACAATACATTAAATCCGCACTCCACGTGTGACTTTCTACTCAGTCTTACACGTGAAAATAAATAAATTCTACAGTGAATTATATGTTAAACGTGGTTATATTACCTATCGAAGCTTTATCAAATTTACGATAATAATAATATAAGTATGTCACGAACACACTGAAAAGCATAAATATACAAGGGAATCAAAATTATTTAGCAGTAGTCACTTACCCTTATGGCTGTAGTTTTACGGTTCCAGACCAACACTCCGTGACACGATCCAAGCGATAATGTACCGCTTGCAATAAAACCTTACTATTTATACTATATAAAATCAAGACGTTCAAGACCCAGTGGTAAAGTACCCGTGCATGTCGAGAAACATGGGCATCACGCTACGAGTGACTTGCAGCAAGATTTATTCATTTAGTAACTATATGTCAAGGTAATAAAACAAGCTACTCTAGTAACCGCTGTTCGCGTCGGCAAAAATCAAATATACATTGTCATCGTTTAATGCAAAACCGAATTATTTTCTTGCTTTATTTCGTGGCAGAGAAACCAGAATGTCATATTTGGAAAGAAACTCCCAGTCACCCCTACCAATGAAAATAAATTGCCCAGTCCCTAAATGTATACATGCAGAACTTCCTTAAAATAGTATCAGAACTTCCTTACGTTTAATATAGTATCAGAACTTCCTTCCGTTTAAAATAGTATTAGAACTTCCTTACGTTTAAAATAGTATCCGAACTCCCTTATGTTTAAAACAGTATCAGAACTTCCTTCCGTTTAAAATAGTATCAGAACTTCCTTCCGTTTAAAATAGTATCCGAACTCCTTTACGTTTAAAATAGTATCAGAACTTCCTTCGTTTAAGATAGTATCAGAACTTCCTTCCGCTTAAAATATTATCAGAACTTCCTTACGTTTAAAATTGTATCAGAACTTCCTTCCGTTTAAAATAGTATCAGAACTTCCTTCCGTTTAAAATAGTATCAGAACTTCCTTACGTTTAAAATAGTATCAAACTGGGCATTTTAGATGTAAATTAAACATTTTAAATTATCATGCAGACAGTAGCAAGGAATGTTATCATGGATGATTTTTTCAGTCACAAAGTAGCGAAGAATGTGATCATGAGTCAATTTTTACAACTTTCTATCTAGATTTTTTACAATCTGTCACGTTTCAGGGCCTATGCCTTATTTATTCCAGTTTGTTCCATTTTAAGCTCCTACTTTGTCCGATAACCTAGATATGTAATGTACAATTGCAATGTTGTGTACCGATCATTAAATCAGAGAAAGATTATTTATATTAAGCTATGTGGGAATTTGTTTTCTTAAATTGTGAATGGTCGTCCATACCCTTAATATGCCTGTTAATTCTTGGGCATAACTGGACACTTCTTTGGTCCAAGTCTCAAAACCCAATTTTTCCAGTCACTTACATCTGCCCAATGAGGGTTTAAGTCACAAGCTGCATACACATCGTCATACACATCTTCAGTACCTAAAAGTTGACAAATCTTTTTTTCCCGTAGAGGTTGAGAAGTATCCAGATGAAAACTCAAGACTTTTAACAGAACGAATCTCTCGTTGGCATTTAACGCACAACTTTCTTGTTTTATTTGGTGGTAAGTACTGTTCTTAAAGAGTCCACAAGGACTCGGCTGGTAAACGAAATCCCAGAAAGGAAGTCACTAAGACACACACCACACGTCCACCCCAATTCATGGGACACATTTTTCATAATAAGTGTTGGTAATCCTCAATCATTTGAATACACTCATTGATTTCCTTCCACTGAATCTGTTGCATCACCACTGATGAAGGCCGTGGCATGGTCGCCCGTTTTTATACCTCCTTTTTGTCGGAGGCAATAAATATACTTTCTGCACAGAGATTATCGTACACCAGTGGCGAATCTAATTGGTTTGGTAACTAACTTACACATCACAATCCGTTCAAAAGATTCCTCTTGAACTAAATTTACGTCGTGTAAAAGATTTTGGTATCCCTCTACTCTTCCTCTGGAATTCGTTGAAGTAAGTCTACCTTGTAGTACATACAATCAGTAACAAACAAATCTCTCTCGCCCACAAGTAGCTGATCAATATTTGACCACTGGAACACTTTCATCTGAATCAGTTCCTTATATCATTCAGGTACCAGTGTTTTAAGCATTGGTGAAGTAACGGATGCAGTTGTTCTTTGTGTTTAACTTGTATTTTGACCAGCTCCACAAGCAAACCACGAATGTTCTCTTGTAAAGTATCCATGATCGTGTCAGTCAGTATTTATACCCACTATGGGGTCGCTTCTAATTGTCCTTATTTAGTTTTAAATCTTCTAGAGCGAAAGTAATGGACATAGTGAGTAATTTATGACCACTGCCATTCAGGGTAACGGTCAAGAATGGTAATAACATCTTCTGATGTAAACGATCTAAAGCGGAATAATTGGATGAACGCAGACTTGCTCCAGAAAAGAAACTGACAAGTTTGTTGACTTTTGTCAGTTTTCTCTGATGAAATTCTCTACAAAAAGGTTTCTCACTCACCAATTGAGATTGTGCTCAGGAAAGTCCCTGCCAAACTTCCTTCTATATCTTCTCTTGCAATTCGTTTGGTAATCCTTGAATATTATTTTTAATGGGTTTTAGATACTTTTCTAGGTGTTGTCCAACGTTTGACTCCTAGCCAAGCTGGTTTCCTAAACGAAATGGTATACCACTTCAACGAATAGGGTCCCACTAAATATAGGTAGTGACAATGCGGAGACCATCAATCATGTTCCAGGTAAACTGAATCTTTCTGCTCCCACTTGTGAAGTGACACTCCGCAATTGAAGCACTTGACTTTATCCCATTCGACCAAGTAGAAACATCCGGCTCTGGCTAATTCTTCGGGGGTAAGTCCTCCTAGATATTTAGGAATCGACTTTCAAAGTTGCAGTATTCAAGCAAATGCACAGGGAACGAATATTCGTCTTTCAAAGGCTCATTTAGATGAGGTTACAGTAAAAGCCGCAGGAGTTTACTTAGGGTTGGATTACATCCGTAGGGTGATAGCCGCATGGTTTCACGTGGAGGATGACATTGACAATGAAAAAAAGTAAAATGTTAAGGTGTTCTGTAACGAGTGGCATCGCTTTCGCATCCATAAGGTTTGGCACGCACAACATTACTTTACATGTTAGGTGTAGTGGTAGTAGTAGTCATAGCAAAGTTCCCATGATGTCTTGCTGAAGTAGTCATAGCAATGTTCCCATTATGTGGTACTGAATCGCTGAGGTCGCAGCGTACGGCATCGCTCACATCGTAAGGCACAGCATCGCACTCCACTTGGGAATCACCGAACTTGAATGATGTCTGTTTAAAAGTATTCATCTTTCTCGATTGACTTTGGTAGTTACAATGAAGTATCGGTCTTGGACGTTTTCCTTTTTATATGCTGGCCAACATCGGCGTGTCCGTAGGGTAAATTGAAATGGTTAGGAAGCCGTATTCGCTTCTGGCACACGATTTGATACACTTGTTCCAAACGTCGACATACGAATTGGTATGTGGGTAAACGTACAATCTTGTGCGGTTCCTAGGTGGTCACTTTGAAGTTTCATCCTGCCCAGGTTGCAAGGCTTCTTTCAGCACGCCAAAGTTCACCAGTCGACTGTTGCGATAATTGAGAGTCAATCCTTTTACTTTACACTTGGTGTGCACTTCTTGTGGGTCTCGGTATTCGTAGCCGTAACTTTTAGAATCTTGTCGTCGGGGTGCTCGTCTGTCCAATCTCCTAAATGATCTTCAATTTTATGGAAACAGTGACCCAGGCGATCTATGTAGATGAAACTGTCCGTGTCAAAATACAGCATACGATCTCCTAACAGTTCTAAAACTTCGTACAATTTTAAGTTAGCATGGGCTGTCACGGAAGCCGCAATGATGACATTTCCAAATTAATCGGCTTCTAAAAAGTCCAGCTCTTCTTCGTAATGGACTAAGATCAAGTCATCACGAATGATGTCCACGTGTTTCATGTATTTGGTTTTGTCGAGAATGATCTGGAAGTAGCGGAAAGGTTCTTTCAAATACTCCGTCTTTGGTAAATGCGGTCGTTGTGCCATTTTGCCCCACAAGCAATTAAACATTACTTTGGCAAACGATCGCCTTCCTTCGTTTTTCTCCAGGTGTCTAAAGTGATGCCTTAATGCTCCCAGTATTTCTCTTTGAATTTCTTTTGGTCTTCCGGAGTATGCTCCAGGAAGTATAGCCGCTGGCAACTTGTTTCACTTTCAAAAAGGCATCCAAGTAGTCTGTGAGAATGCTTTTCTGAGTCTCGTCGGCCTTATGGTATTTTTCTGTCTTGGGAAAGTGGTAAATTTTGTACACTTCTAACAATTGGTATCCCAGGTCCAGAGCTTTAAACAATTCTACGCGGACCCATGTTTCCGTTAAGGCGCATTCTTCCTGGGTGTCTTGGTTGCACGTGTCGGCTCAAGGGAAACATTAGTTTTCCTTGGAACTGGTGAGGTAACACGGGATGGTACAAGTCCATGGAAACAAGCTTTGGCAATGATGCAGGCTTCTTTCAAAGGATCGATCCCTCCGTGTTCCATGAATAAATCTCAATATTTTCTACAGCAATGCCGTAAAATGTCCACGACAATACTGTAACATTTGTTCCTGAAAGTTGAAGGGGTTTGAGGCGTGAGTCGGGGTCATAGTAGTGAGCCTCATGCAAATTGGATAGAACGGCGCGTTGATTGGCCTCGGTATTGAATAGTGCATAAAATACATATTCTTCTGATCATCGTCTTCTTCTTCATGTTTGGAATGATATTTTGAAATGAAGCATTTGTGTTCCAATTCCACAATTTGTCAACAAATGTGACATCGTTTCTTTCTTCGACAAACGTGTGCCTTGGCACTATTTGTACGTTTGCCTTGTCCATAAGTAGGGCACAATCACAGCAGTTGACAAGCACCTTTCTTCTGTGAACCTTGCGTCTTCAGATGTTATTGGTAATAGGTTGTACTGACAAAAGTGCTCTGACAAGCAGGGCAATGCACTCGTTCTTGTCCTTCGTCAAGACAGGGATCCAGACATCCTGGGCATTTTGATCCACAATGCTTGTGTTGCTTTCGATTGTTATAGGCATTGTTACATTTCTCACAGTAATAACTGTATCCCAGGAATCCAGTAAAACTGGATATGGCATCGAAATGTTCATCGTGATAATAGACGTGAATGTATTTTTCGTCTTTGAAATATTTGCCACGAAACAACATATGTCCACGCACTTCTTGAGGATGCACTTTCAAGGTGTAGCGTGGAGCCAAGACGTCTTGTAATTTGTGCATTTAAGGAATGCTACAGGGTGTGTCTTTGGATAGCCCCGCTTGCTATAATAGGAGTTCTGCTTCTCTTCGTTGTTTTGCTCGGTGCTATTGTTAAATAGTTGTCCAGGCTCTCTTCCATTCTGCCGTGTCGTTCTTTTCGGCATACGTTCGTTCCACCACGATGGCACGGGTTAAACACTTATGGTCTTGAGGGTTGTTAATTCGAACAAAGCTCTTCTTGGTGCTGTGAAAGTCGTCCACAAATAACTCTTGTTTGCAGCCTGTCCCTTGGGGAAGAAACACGTGGGTCATGAACAGTGTCGCTTTTCCATCGATGATATGAAAATTGACATTGGATTTTTGCACGTGTTGAAACTTATGGAAGACTTTGGAAGGTGTTAATTCTGCTGAGCTACTAAACTCGATCCAATCGGGGTACTTCAAAATGTCGTGATGAATAAAAAGTCTCAAGCAATCGTCTTCTTTGGCTTCACATTGCCGTTTCAGTGTGGTTAACAAAGAATCCCACATATCGGTGATGAACCCCTCTGCTTTGTCCAACGGTACTTCGGACTTGAAATCTTTAAACTTCACCGTGTATGTGTAGGCCGTAGTTCTAAATTTTGTAGAGGACGCTTCTCCATCTCTCGCAAATGTGGTAGTACTTTCCGGGGTTTACTGGTGGACTTTGACTGGGTGGAGACTCTCTGGGCCTGGATTCGTGCTCACCCATGTCATCTTCAAATTCGCTGTCGTGAATTTGAGTCAAAACTTCAGCTACTGTGCGAGGCGATACAGTACGTTTCTGCCTCTTCTTTTCTTCTCTTTCTCTACGAATTGATGCGATCGTTTCATCTTGACTGCAAAAAGTCAAATTACTACATTTTGAAAGCCATGGGTCCCCATATCCATGTCAGACTAGTCTCTTCCTATATAAAGGGTCGGTGTCTTCCCTCCCAGTATTCATTTCACTCTCAAACCGAGCAGGACGATGGAACACCCCACACAGATCTAATTTCTGATCAGAGCTTTGCGAGGTGTAATAAGAAAGTTTTCTTTAGACAAGCCGACGGACTATTCCCCCCGAGATAAAAGTCAAGAAACTTCCTATGTCTGTAAGAAGAAAGGGAATTGGACTACGGAATTTCCAAACCGTCAAAAATGCAAGACAGCTGTCAGAAAAGACAAAAGTCAAAATGTTTGTTATCATTGTCAGGAGAAAGGACATTGTTCTTCAGTCTGCCCTAAAAGAACAATAGAAGCAAAAGGAAGAGAGGGGGTTCCGAACAGGAATAAAGTACCCTCCCAAAAGGAAAAACCCCGACAATTCCAGAAAGAGAAAAAAGAGAAGAAAAGAAAACGAGACAAAAGTGATTAAGAAGAAGAGGCAAAACCTGTGAAAGTGAAGAATTCAAAAACCAGAGAGAGTGAACAAAGACACAGAAGAAGTCTATGATCTTTTGAAAGTGTTGTGCTGTGAACTGGATTGTAAAATTTGTAACATAATAGACCAGGCAGAAAAGATAAGTGTCTCTTGGTCTTGATTTTTTAGAATATGGACCTACACTCAAGCAATCACTTATTCACGTACATCATGAGCGAGAAAGGGATTTGGAATTTTAGTTGATTTGGGCAAAATGAATAATATCTCTTTTCAAGAGAGGTGGGTGGCCCTTAAAAGGATCGTTGGGTGTTTGACGGTTTTTAAAAACAACTCAGGAACAGGAAGCAAACAGCCTTAACTGCCTTAAGCCTTTGCCACGGCCAAGGCTTACTTCTGGACTTACTCTTGTCGATGATGATTTGGTAAAAATTACTAGGGATGGTATCTCAGGTGTAGTAACATGATTGGGCTATTTGGCTCGGGAAGTTCATTTTCTCTTCTGACAATGATAAAGAAGTCTGATACATTTGTTTCAGACTCCTTAACTCTGCCAAAATGTCTAAGAGTACCGTCACCGTTTGACTTTCACTGTCTTCCTTCTCTCCTAGGCTTTGTTTCTTCTCTGATGCTGCTTCTTCATCCTCTCATTTCCGTCTTCTTGCCTCTTCTTCTTGCTGATGATGCTGAAGGAGGAAAGCTTGTCCTGCTTCTTTTTGCTTATGTAAAATTTTCTCCAAATCTTCTTTCTCTCTCTGTTTAAAATCTTCAACGTGTGGTAAAGAAGGAGAAGGTGGCGAACGTGCTGCTACTGGAACAAATTCTTGCAAAGAAAGGAAATCCACTAGATTTCAATTAAAATCGGTCTCTTCTGGAAGTAAGACTGTATAGACTTTAGTAGCCACTTTTATGCCATCGCTTCTCGTCTCCACGGCCGGTGTACCCTAATTCGTCGTCTTCTTAATTTCCGTCATGTTTGAAAACTCTGTCGCAATTGGCTCACTGCTCACATACGCTAGCGTATATATATATATATATATATATATATATATATATATATATATATATATATATATATATATATATATATATATATATATATATATATATATATTATTTATTTATTTATTTATTTATTTATTTATATATGGAAAGTGACGTCATATGCATCTCTCTTCTGATTGGAAGACGGACTCCATACTGTGACTGAATTTTGTATCGCTTGCTATGATTGGTTAAAAAAAAACTCAATCCGTTTCGATCCGCTCTTCCACTATAAATAACTGCGGTTCATTTCATTCCTTTCACCTGTTCTCGTCACAAGATGTGGACTAACGTTGAATCATCTACTATCTTATCGTTAATGGATAATCATCCGTATCACCGATACGAGCGTTTGGAAAAGAAGAATTTATGTGACCAGACCGGGCAGTCTGAAACGAGTCATCATCTACGATCCAGAAGTCAGAAGAAGTTTGAGGAAGAGAAAAAGGTCTATGCAATGCCCTTTGTGTTAACGGAATGATATTAACATAAAAACGAATGGCCCCGTATTAGGGCCACTCGATTGCCTCAAAAAGATTTGCTTTCTTGCCTAAAACAAAATTGTTAGTGTTATACAAGTGTTATGCATGTGTATACCTAAGAGAGCACATATTCAAGTCAACCACTTGCAATGCAGTTGCCATTATTCCACTAGTGTCCAGTACGATGACGTCATTGATGAAATGTATACTTTGAGTTTTTAATAGGAATTTCCACAAGCTGTAGATATAAATAAATACGAGGGTTTTCAATAGTTGTGACTATAAAGAGATAGTGGGTTTTCCATAGGAATTTCCGACAAGTTATAGCTAAAAATAAATATTAGGTTTTTCCAAAGAAATCTCCTACCAGTGGTGACTATAAATAGACACTAGCGTTGTTTCACTTAGCATTTTTGGTAGTGTAAGAGATAGTCTTTTTTGTGAGATTTTATCGCCTTCTCTTATAGTATAAGCTAACACAGCACGTTTGGATAGTGAATATGATATAATATATTGTATAGTGGGTGTATTGAATAGTATTTTTCTGGTGTAAGAGATAGATATTTTGTGAGATTTCATCTCCGTCTCTTACATTCTAAGCGAATACATAACGATTGAAGTGTGTGTGTGTGTGTGTGTATACTTGCGAGGACCTGAGTTTGAATGCATATCAATCTCTTGAGGAATGGACTACATTGTGAGGACTTACACACCAGTCCTCGAAATGTTTCGTCGGCAAACGGTTGAGAATGATCATAAGATATGAAATACACGTTATTGTGAAAGTCCTCACAAACACGGTAATATCTGACAGACACTTACACTCAGTGTGTATTGTTCACACAATTTGCGACTATCCTTGGGCTGTAGACTGGTATGCAACCGCTTAACCAATCAGAAGGCGCGTGACTTCTGATTGTTTGTCATCCAATGAGAACATCGCTACTGTTCAGTGTCACTGTAAATTTCGTATACCTATAAATACGACTCATAAAATAGTTGCTAGCATTATTAGTGATTTTTAAAAAGAAATAATTTTGTGAAATGGTAAACTGGTACCAGCAGAAAGTGCGTTATTTTAAGCCCGGTGCGGCTGGTATAGTGCGGTATTTGTGGCACCTGATTTGAGTGTATTTTACTGCTTCGAGACTTAATGCACCTAGCTCTTTGGAAGATGGCATTAGTTATCACCTGTGACAACTTGCTCGTATCCGGTTCCACCCACGGAAGCCCGTATCGTTGCTTAAAATTGACCTGTCATATATGTACTATCTACTGTACTATATAATACATGTACTATATAGTAACTAAGGTCTTGATTATTATATTCCCATGTCAAAACAGTTCACATTGACAACATAAGAGTTGGTAAACGAAGAACCGTTTCCCTCTCTCTCTCTCTCTCTCCATTTCCTTTTCCACGTACAGTTCTCACTCTTGATGACACAATATATCCTCCCAACAGAAAATAAGGTTATGTACCTGACAGACTCTTTGATAAACAAACTTGGTTACTATAGTCTGAATCCTGACTTGGTATCTCACAAGCAGGAGTGTTCCAAAATCACGTTCTAATGAACTAGTCAGCTACATGTGAGACCTAGTGATTCTCAGGACTATGCCGGTTGGAGGTCCTTATCTCATCGCTGCTTTTGTAGCTGGATTAGTCTAAATATTAAGGGACGAAAACATACACTGACACTGACACACTTATTTCTGCCCTTCCTATCATTACTCTTCTGACTGTGCTATAACTTCCGTCTTTGCTTTATCTTTGAACACACACAATATGTTGCTTAATATCCAAGCCCAAGCGTGACTGTGTCAGTATATTTATAGATAGATAGAGGTCCCCGTTTGTTTGTATCCCGTCAATAGCAAATCTTTCATGTGATTAGAAGTGCATAGAACTTAGTCATTTCATTTATTAAATTTCTAACCTGACTGTGACACGAGTGGCAATAACACTAGCATCCACCGCACCTTTCAAGCTTAATGGTTTTTCCATACTATCACGGCAGCATATTGCATATGCTATGGGTGAGTCCCTTTTCCTCAGACAGCATAGTGATGTAGTTCATCCTACTCGGTAACTGCAGGATAATGCCGTAAATTACCATAATGTTGAGAGTTTAGTTTTATATCTCTTTCCACTCATGAATATGAAAATTACACCGCTTGTTAACTCCACAGGAAAGGCAAATTTGTATTTGTCTTTGTGTGTGTGTGTGTGCTTGATTTGACATTGTAAATACCGGATGCAGACAACAGTATTTTCCTTCTATGTACATGCATGTGTAGTCCTGCATATACCACTTCACTGAAAATGGACTTGTCCAGGAATCAGAAATGACTGGCAAGCATGGTCGTCTTTTAAACTGAAAACTTCGTTTGAAGTGAAATGCGCAAATGACAACTGTGTTAGGGCCACCCTTGGCATAATCAGTTTGAAATTATAAATCAATAAATGAACTGATTAAGTTCTGAACATCTCTGATCTCATTTCTGCCTTTGGCTTTTTAACTTTGAGGGGGTTACAAACAAATGGGGAAGTATATTTAGAATATAGTTTAAGCTCTATTTAGTGGAACTTGCTGTTGTTATTGAATGAGATGGCCATGTCAGCATGTGATATGTGAGAGAACTTTAACGTCAACACGTATATTCCTGCAGAAAAGTAATTCTCAAATTTGGAAAAATCTGCATAATGCTAGTTATACTTCTAAACTTACACACTAAGCCCTAACGAACCTGATTCGACTTAGGACTATCCCATATATACATATACAGTAGTCAGCAGCATCGCCATTGCTTACATCAACGTACAGTGTTGACAACAGCTTTCTTGGGCAAATAAGCCTGTTGTAATATTTGTTTCACTGATGTTCTGTTACAGTGATACAGAGTTATGGACTATTACATGTGCTATCTCCCTGCTATTATTAGCACATGATTAATAGTTGGCCTAGATTGGACATCAGAAGACGTCAATGTCCAGTGCCATAAACAGATACAAGTATTATCCATACACAGAGCTAGGTGATATTTAACCATAAATATATAATTCCCACATACAAATCTTGGTGACGTCATCCATAAATATATGGCTCCCAAACTACCTGAGTTTAGATTTGTAAAACTTCGCACTTTCACATAAGTCTTCTACTCCCCGTGCCACTGTTGTAATATACGATCCAGTAGAAAACAGTGTTTTAAAGTAACAACAGTAGTACATAAACAAAACTAAAATTTACCAGAAAAATGAGGCAAACAAAATCATTTTAACATTCCTAAAGGCTTTATTATATTTATTATAATTTTGATTGGGGATAGATTTTGTTTCGAAAGCAAAAATAATAAAATTTTGGGAAACTCATGATGGTATTATAATAAAATTGCTTACCTGTTAGTACAAAAATAGCTTATCTGATTTAGCTTGTGACCCGTTTTTAAAAAAATAAATTGGCAATGTGCATATGCATCTATCATAACTCAATCCCCGAGAAGTGTAGATAATCATAGACAAAACACAAAGTTACAGGAGAAGATTTTGATTTCAATTTAGTATCATTCTTACCATTATCATGATAATGTTCAAAGGAACTAAAGTATATAGGTCAGATTGAGTTAAATATAAAGATTCTTTTAAAGGTTTGTTGGAAATTGACTTTTAAAGTAAAATTGCTTTTATCATCAGGTTTAAGATCATAGTACTTTCATACATAACAAATATTGTTTTGGAAGGATTTAAAGTCATTTTCAGCACAATATAGGCTACGCATGGCGGCCAGTAGTAATGGTGGAGGAAGTACCTTGGAAAACCTTAGGAAGAACCATCGACCCTTGAGAAGCTGCTGGCAAGCTATCTCAAGTATCCACTTTAGCCGAGCCTGAGACTCAAACCCACGCAGACAGAGGTGAGATGGCAGTGATCAGGAACGGTGAGTGCTTTAGACACTGGCCACTCGGGGCCCCTAAAACAAATATAAAGGACACTGATACAGCTATGAAATGTCTAATAAAGGTATTTGCAGTAACAAAGAACCACCTAAGAAAATCAGTTACAAAAGCTCCTCATGGAACTTAAGATTTCATTACAGTATTCTGCACAGTGTTACTGATGTGGGTGTCCACTCTCGGTCACATTGCCAACACATGTATAGTAGCTGACTGTTTTAGGCAGAGGTTGGTTTGCCTCATGGAAATAGTTTCTAATGACTTTGATGAGAACTTTACTAATTCAAAACAGGATAATTAGTAGAATAGACTTTTTATGGCAAGTAACTTTTGTCATTGAGAGGTTCATTCTCATGAGAACTGGGAGTTGTGTGTGATTTGGATTTTTTAACGTAGCTTTAACAATTTTTCAGTCATATTGCTAGAACTGAAGTTTATTACTTTGACTCAAAACAGTGCATCATCAAAATGGGGTAGGATGAAACTGTTATTGTATCTGCTGTTTTTAGACTATGATTTCTTGTGTATAAAGCAAATTAATATAGCTACAATATCGAAACTTATACAGCATAGTGTTAGGAACGCTTTAAATTACAACCTTTGAGAAGACATATAATAAAATGCCCTTGATATTTTGGAATTAATTGTCAAATGCCTCTTTAGTTTGGAAATCTGTTGAGAACCCTGCCTCTGTGTGTAAGGAGGGCATACCTTGTCAAAACAGTATCATGATTGTTTCTATGTTGAGATTCCTTATTAATGCTTTCTGCAGAATCAAATGAACAGTGCATAGTTTTTATTACATATGCATTATTTAATGTGTTTTTTATGATTAGCTTTATTTGAATCTTAAATGGTGTTTATGAATTACGTAGTTGTCCTATTGAAGGCCCCGTTATGTGGTCAGTAAAGAATTGAATTTTAAAAGCACTGGCTGCATTACTGTTTCCAAAATTAAAAATTAATGCTTGAATGATGGACTACTATAGCATTAAGGTTGCTAACTGAGCAACATAACACTCTTACCCTAGTCTTACTGTGTAAGCTTTTTCCCCTGATAAGTATAGTGGGATTAGGGCTGGTAATTGTCTTACTTCCTGAACAAACCGTGCCGGTGGCCTAATAGTCACAGTGTCTGCCTCGGATGAGGGAGATTGTGGGTTCGCACCCCGGCCGGGTCATACGAAAGACATAAAAATGGTACTAGCAGCTGCCTCGCTTAGCACTCAGCTTTAAGAGGTTAGTGCTAGAACAGGTTGGCCATGTGTCAAGATAATGTGACTGCAGGGTCGGTCTTAGTCTGATGGGACCGATTTTAAGTCCATATAAAACGTGTTTTGAAGATTATATTTAAATACTTGATTCACAAGGGTCGCGTGCATAAATCCAAGGGCTATAGATCAGTGATTGTTTAGAAAGTACATGGACCCTCCACCAGTATGTATCAGGGGTGATGCCCTACATGGTATGACTGACTGGTACCCTAGTATGTATCAGGGGTGATGCCCTACATGGTATGACTGACTGGTACCCTAGTAGCAGCTTCTTATAATGCATCTAACGTTTGTTGCATAGTAAAAACGTGAATGGGTTGTTGATGCAACCAAATACTGATTATCCTGATTCCTTGGAAGATATCAACATTGGGCTTGATAAATGGTCCTATAAATAATGACATGATGTAGATAGAGCACAAAGTTTATGTATAAATGACATTCAGCCTGAATAAATGGCATTCCAGTTAATTGGGGTTTAAATATAATCACTTTGATTTTAATGACCGTATTTTACATATTGATAATTTTTTCTTCCCATTGCAATCCAATATTTCTCAATATTGTTAAAAATAGCTGGAAGGACGATGTTGTCATTGTGTTATCCAAAGTCTGTCTGATTAATCTGCCGTTTTGTTTTATACATTCATATGACCTATTGCTGACATTTAACCCAGATATGTATCATAAATAGACAGAGTGTCATGCACGGCAAAAAGTGTAACCCAGATGAATCTGTTTATGAAACTCTTCTGTTTGTCAGATGTTTAAAATGTTAATCGATGAGATTATGTTACATCCATAGTCTTGACTTGCATTATTCACCTGTTTTAGGTGTGTTCAAAGGTTTGCTGCCCACGTCTCATTTTTATCATTCTTTTGGACTTAGGGGAAAAATTCTAATTGGAATTATAGCGCAGATAACTTAAACTTTGTTTGCTTCTTTCTCTGAATATGTAAAGATGAAATTATTTGAATTACTCAAATACATTTACACTTTACAAAGGAAATTGACTTGCTTCTTGATGTTCCTTTCAAAAACAAACTGACAGTGTGACGTTTCATCAAGTTTTGTAGGAACTAAATTATCTGATTATAATATAGATTGTCCATGCAGACAGTAATGATAAATAAGATGTTTTCATTAACAATGCATCAGTGTTGCATATGTATTCCTGTGATGCTATTTTTAGATGGAAGTAGATGTCCTTTCGTTCATCTGTCAACACCCTTTGATTACCCTCAATGGTACAATTTTTTTTACTTTCTTTCACTTTAATATATTGTAATCAACATTTTCAATGTTGTTCATGAGTGGGTTCAATATGCAGGCTGTGGCCAGCTTCTTGTATTTATTCAACAATGGCATACATATTGACTGAAATGACTTTATTTGAGTTGCATCTTTTATTTTAAACATTTTTGTGCAGATGAACATTTACTGTGTGCAGTGAAATATGTGTCATTTTTATACATGCTTATCTGGCTCAATTAAATTATAATGCAATTTAACCATTTAATCTTTTTCTTTTTCTTTTCAACTTACTAATGCTATTTATTTTTAATTCTTTGGTTTCAAACAGTATTGGGTAGGTGGCCATAGCAGCTCAGTAGGTGGATCATTGCGTTTCGTAATCCATTGGTCATGAGTTCACTACACTGAAGAGAAAAAACAAAGCCTGACAATACATCCTGAATAAGAACACTCTGACCAGACTGTTTCTCAGATACAAGCAATGTACCTGATAAAAGACTCCGAGAAGCTCCTTTGTCCCTTAATATTTTAATCGGGATAGGTTTGGTAGACTTGCCCACAGGTGATATAGAACCTTTCAACATAAATGGCTTATAATTCTTAATAACAAAATCAGACTGATTTGTTTGATCCAACAAATTTATTGCTTTCAGTACGGGACTGTGACCATGGCCTCTTAAAATAGGAGCCTTTGGAAAGTCTGTCTTTATTATGTTGCTTATTTGTCAATCTTTAGCAATCAGAAATAGCATGCACTGTCTTGCTGCAGTATAGGTCTATCCAGTTGCCATTTTGAAATTCCTAACCTGTGTCGATATACGTCAGGTACCAACTCATCACCCCTCAAGATACATTCCTTAACCACATCATAATTGATACTTTGTTGCAGTGACAATGAAGTGTAGATTTTATTAGTTTTGCTAATAAGTACACTTTGTACAAATATATTTAAATCCTCTCTTGGCCATATTGATCTACTTCCCCTTCTCCAACAATTGATACTAACACATTATTTATGATATCATCAAAACACAAGCGTGCATGTAAAGGGAGGGTCGCTTTTCACTTTTCAGTTCTAACTTTTTAATCTAAATTGCATTTCCCCTTTTTCTTTTTCTCTCTGTATTTTCATCTCTTCTTTTTTTATTTCCATTAACCTATAGACCACTCTGTTGGCCTAGTGGCTAGAGCATCAGTCCTGGATGGGGAGGTTGCTGGTTCGAACCCCGGCCGAGTCATACCAAAGACATACAAATGTTTCAGCTTCCGCGCTAGGTGCTCAGCATTAACAATTTAATGTTGGCACTTGTTATCCTGGTGTTAGGATACCGTGTCTTGGTAGGACAGCAGCGTGATACCCCAGTGCTAGACATCACTATATACAGGGTTCCCACGCCATCGAGAAAAAGTCGAGAGAAATGATATATTTTTCCCCGACCGTGAAAAGTCCTGGAATTTTACAAATATTGACGAAATTCGGGAAAAAACCGGGAATTTTCCGCCACCAATTGATGCCCGAAACAATCACGAAATTGAGTCGTAACTAAACTGATCGTGAGTTAAATTTATCGAGTTCTAACCAGAATATTCGGAGGGTGCAGAATGGATTATTTGGTTGCTTGCATTAAACATATATGCTGAGTTAATCCAAACGACCAGTGGATTAGATTCGTCTGGTAGACTTTTATTTTCAAAGTCAGCTCGATTTCCGCATCTTTCCTTACATGGATATTATGAAAACCAATCTATCATCAAAAGAGGCCAACATGGTGGTGGCAACGCGTAGCCGCTTACCAGATGGCCTAGCAAACTTTAAACGTTTCTAGATCGAGTGATACATGCATGAAATCGATATGAAAATTACTTATTTTCTTAGAAATTGTAAGTATTAAAATCGTTACCTCTTTAATCTGCTGAAAGACAAGATAAAACCACGTCGTTGATGAAATTTAAACTGGTGCGCGCGATTTGCATTGCTAGTCGAATGAGTGCTGTACGCGAATCTAACAACCCCCCTTTTCAAATGTTGTTAAGAAAAAAATATAAAAAAAATATTAAATGAAAGTTGTATTCTGATTGTAATAAGAATACAAAAACGAAAGAACACACAATTCTCCATATTTATGTATTCCGAGAACAACTTTTGTTTGTGTCATCCCAAGATGCCCCTGGACTTATGAATGATGGTAAAAGTTAATTCAAGCCGACCAAAGGAAGAGAGACAGACAGAGAGAGAGTTTATGGTCGCTAGTACTGTTATTAAAGCAGAATAAAGATTTAGATCAACTGTAAATATATTAAAACATTTTAATTGCCTCTTGTTTGTTCATCATTTCGCTTAGTTTCTATTCCACACTAATTTCCATACGCTGGTCAGTGAAGGGGTGATCGTTCATGTCAATGATTGAGCTAATCATGTGTTTGTAGTGCTCTGCTTTCTTCATTAATGCCATCTTTCAATTTTAAATCATAAATTAATTTATATTGATTTTATCAATGTAAATAGTAGAAACACAACAATGGTAAAGTAAGAGTAGTCCTCATAATTCTTAAAGAAGTATACGGCAAAAATGAAGTGTTACAGATATTGCCAAAACAACCACTTCATATCCTGGGTTACAGTGTACTATTACAAATCGAGCTTTGTCTCCCAAAAGTTAAACATTTGCTTTCCTGGTTAAATCATTGTAGATTGACCTTGTAAAACGTAGGAGATCATGTTGCACCATGAATTTAGGCTTTTAAAATTCGTTATATTTATCAGCATTGAATACATAACTCATTCTTTCCCATACTGTTTTACCAAGCTTCCAATCACGATTGATGATGTTAATCTCCGTGTTAACTTAACAAAACGTAATTTGTATATGTTTATCATTTCTAAAATATCGTATGATATCAATTTAGGATTGAAACCAACAAATCGACAGTTTTGTTGTCTTCATTATCATTTTGTAACGCAAGTATTTTCCACACGTTTATCCTATTCAAACGTGTAAGAAATTAACAATATATTTTGATACTGCAATTGTTGCTTTGATGTTAAACTCAATAAATAGTTATATCACCTCTCTGGAACAGTTGATCTATCACAATATAACCTTGTGACATAATTTATGTTGTGTAAAAATTTCAAATTTGTTTTTCTGCAATATTGAATGTACAATCATGACATTATAGTGTGATCAGTGATATGTATATCTATCTATAGAGCGAGTTTAATATTTGTCCCAGATTTTGAATTATAACGGTCATTTTTTAGACAACATATTACGAATCTAACTTTAGTCCATGAATGCACACTAAACTTTAAGATAATATCATTTTGATATACTACGACTGTTATCATATCAGAACAGTCAAGACTATTGGCATATCAGCACATTTAAGACTATTGGCATATCAGCACATTTAAGACTATTGACATTTCAGCACATTTAAGACTATTGGCATATCAGTACATTTCAGACTATTGGCATATCAGCATTTTTAAGACTATTGGCATATCAGCATTTTTAAGACTATTGGCATATCAGCACATTGAAGACTATTGGCATATCAGCACATTCAAGACTATTGGCATATCAGCACATTCAATACTATTGGCATATCAGCACATTCAAAATTGGACTTCATCCAGAACACCACTAGAATTCATTTGGGACACTTTATAATTTTGGACTTGTGATATAACTTTTAGGACTATGTGGAATTTAATTCCATAAATGTAAGTTCCTTTTGAATTTTCACCTTTTATTCATGGGAAATAAATTAGTTGTTAAATTTTTCCAAAACTGGTTGGTTTTCGTTTTTTCTGTTTTTTAGTTTAAGACCATATGGACATATAATACGAGAAGTGAAGATCATTATGTTTTATGGAAAATATGAATAGACTAGCTGAAATATCGCTATAGTCCAGGGCGTCGGTTGTATTTTGAGTAGTTAGGAAAAGACAGTGTGGGAATTCGAATTTATGTTCATTTCTCGATGCATTTTCGAACACGCCATAAAGTTAGTACTACTTAAATATTTAAATGGTCAATCATTCTAACAACTTCTAAGGTATAAGCTGTTTGTCTATCAAACTTTTAGTTTCGTGACAATAGTTTTTTGACAATAGTTTTGTGATATTGGAAGAATACGTTTACGGCATAGGGACAAGAAGAAACAAATATTCTCATGTCTAAGTTCGGTATATTTCAACATCTTCAATATGTTCAGTTTAAACAACGATATTCCCAAAGGTAATTACTTTTTGTTACAACGAAAAAGTACAAGAAAAAAACTCCAGATGATGAAAACGCCTGTGATCCTTTCTTGCATTTATTATGTAATTATTATTTATATATTCCGTTATTAATCATAACGACCATGATTTATATACCATAAATAGCACACAAGAAAGTTATTTCTTCCTTAACATTACATGTATGACAAAAATCGCAAAAATAAACCGACATTTCCCAGAATGTTTGGAAAATAATATATTTTGATAGATGCATTTTATTCATTTGTCAAGAAAAGAATGAAAGTAATCATAATAAATATACTACTTTATATCTTACTATGATATATTAAGAATTATATATTAAAATCGTGTGTTTCAGATGGGTAATTTTCTGATAGTTTGGTCTCTGTTCTGGACAGGAGAAGTCAGTTTTCAGAATACCTAGCCCTTCTCAGTTTAGCGTAAATTACCAAGATAGTTGGGTGAGTTGCCAAGCTAGTTGGGTCAGTTGCCAAGATAATTGGGTAAATTACCAAGATAGTTGGGTAAATTACCAAGATAGTTGGGTGATTTGCTAAAATAGTTGGGTGAGTTGCCAAGATAGTTGGGTAAATTACCAAGATATTTGGGTAAATTAACAAGATATTTGGGTAAATTACCAAGATAGTCGTGTAAATTACCAAGGGTTATTAATAAATTGTCCTGAATTATGTCTTTCAGAACAAGGATGTGAAATTTAGTGAACGTAAGTTTTATGATTAAAGTTTCTTTGTTTGCTTATTTTTTATCCTGATGCGACTATTTAACATAAGGTTTTAAATTCAATATTCGAAGCTTCATGTCCCGCCCCAACCATTTTTATATGGACTTAAATGAATACTGAATTGTTTACGATGTCGCTTTATTGTTCAATCTTTCTTGAGTGAGGTACTTATTACTTGTAATGTGATTTAACTGTTTACTCTAGAGTTTTAAACTTTTCTTATCGTAATAAAAGAACACTGAAGTGTTTGCGGTGTCGCTTTTCTTATTCAATCTTCCTGAAATCAGTATATGAAGTGTCTTCTAGTTATCCGCACACTCAATGTGACAGGTTTATTTGCCCCTTCCTCAGTTTGTGAGAGTTTTATGTGATATTAGTAGTAAATGGGGCCACCCTAGGGACAATGGGACTTAGCATTAAAAACACCCCTGGGCCACTCTAGGGACAATGGAAATTTAACATGGAGAAAAACGCTGGGCCACTCTAGGGACAATGGGAATTTAACATAGAGTTTGGGCTTGTCTAGGGACAAGGGGAATTGAACATGGGAATAGAGTTCGGGTTTGTCTAGGGACAAGGGGAATTGAATATGGGATTTTTTTTTTTAAAAAAAAGTTTTTTTAAAATTAAATTTAAATTTATATTTAAAAAAGGGTAGGCAATGGAAAGGCTATCTCTTTTCGAGAAATATGGCTGGCCCTGAAAAGGGCCTTTGGGTTTATGTTAATGTATCCATTAACATAAAGGGTACCGCATTGGTCTTCTTCTTGTCCTTAGGCTACGTTTCACTGTAGGACCGTAAATCAGGACTCTTTTCAGGCATCCTTGTCTTTCTACGTAGATCCTACGTATCCACAGACTGGTGTTTGTCCTGTGGACAACGGTCCACTTGGATCGGACATACATGGGTATGTCCGTCCGGAACATCATGGAAGACACAAGCGTAGAAGATTGCACATCGGTCCACATCTTGAAGCGACGAGAACAGGTGAATCAATGCACTGAACTGCGCTTATTTATAGGTAGAGGTAGGATTGAAACGGATTGAGTTCATTCTCCAATCCAAACACGCGTTACAAAATTCAGTCAGCCCGCATCCAATCCGAAGAGATTAGTCTGTGACGTCAGTTGGTCTATATAGATTAGCTAGCGCTTGTGTGCAGTCAATCTATGCGACAGTGATTCAACATGACGGAAATTCAGAAAACGATCCATTGGGGTGCACCAGCAGGGGAGACCGCCCAAGGGAACCCGGACTTACTTTCAGAAGAGGTACATTGGGATTTTGTGGATTTTCTTACCTCGCAAGAATTTGTTCCGGAACCTTCGTCATTACCGCAAGTGGAGAATTTTAGACAGAGACATAAAGAAGAATTGGAGAAATTTATGCAACGACAAAAGGAAGCGGAACAAGCTTTTCTCCTACAGCAACAGCAACAGCAACAAGAAGAGGTAAGAAAAAAACAACAGCAACAACAGCAAGAAGAAGTAGCAGCAAAGAAACAAGAGGGTGAAAATCAAACGGCTACGGTACTGTTGGACATTTTAGCGGAGTTAAGAAGTCTGAAACAAATGTATCAGACTTCTTTATCACGACCGAAGAGAATACGACCTTCCCGAGCTAAACACGCCAACCCTGTGACTAAGCCTGTCGTACCACCCTTAGTGATTTCAACCCAATCATCAGAAGTAGGCCTTGGCCGTGGCAAAGGCTTAAGGCAGTTAAAGTTGATTGGTTAAACTCACTTCTACACCATAAAGAAAAAAGGCCCTTTCAGGGCCACCCACATTTCTCGAAAAGAAATACAATTTCAATTTGCCAATAACTCAAAAAAAAAAAAAAAAAAAAAAACCACCCACCCATTTTACCCTTATAGTACGTGTCTGTGTATGAGTGCGTGAGTGTAGCTTCTTATTTTAAAATCAAAACTCAAAGACACTTACCTTATATCATTCATGTATTCTTTTATCCAATTTTTACAATCCAATTCACAATTCACCACAGAACACTTTAAAAAGTTCGTACACTTCTTCTTTCTCATTATTTAGTCTCTCTGTTTTTTGAAAATCTTCACCGTTTTTTCCTAATTTTCTTCCCTTCTTCTTTTCTTCTCCTGTTTCTTTGCCTCTTTTAAATAGAATTGTCTTCTTTCTTCCTCTTCTTCCTCTGAAGAATCCCTCTCTTCTTCCGAAGAATCCCTCTCTTCTTCTGAAGAATCCTTCTTTTCTTCTGACTCCTCTTGTTTCTTTTTTGGGCAATCTGGAGACCAATGTCCTTTTTCTTTACAATAATAACAGGTATCTTGACTTTTGTCTTTTTAGCCCCTGTTTTTTTTTCTTTTCTGACGGTCTGGACACTCTGAAGACCAATGCCCTTTCTTCTGACAGATATAGCAAGTATCCTGACTTTTATCTCGAAAGGAAGGAGAGTAGTCCGTAGGCTGGTCTGAAGAGAATTTTCTAATGACCCCTCGCAAAGCTCTGACGAAACGTTCCATCTGGGTAGTCTCTTCCATCGTTGTGCTCGGTTTGAGAGTGAAATGAATAGTGAAAGGACAAGACACACACCCTTTTATATACGCTGGTTTGTCATGACTATAAATTAGTCTATGGTGTTTAAACTTGAGTCATTTGACGTTTTGCACTCAAGATGAAACGATCCCATTCATTCGAGAAGAAAGAAGAAGAAGAAGAAAGTAAGAGGCAGAAACGTGATCTATCGCCTCGTACCAGGGCTGAAATCTTGGCACAAATTCATGCCAGTGATTTTGAAGAGGACATGAGTGAACCAGAATCCGAACCCTCTAAACCAAGTTCACCACCCTTAGTCAACCCTGAAAAGTACTATTCCATTCGAGAGACGGAAAAGCGCTCCTCTAGAAAATTTAGAACCACGGCTTACACCTACACGGTGAAGTTTAAAGATTTCAAGGCCGAAGTACCCTTGGAGAAAGCAGAAGGGTTTATCACCGAGATGTGGGATTCTTTGCTCACCTCACTCAAGCGACAATGTCAACCCAAAGAAGACGATCGCTTGACACTATCCATAGATCACGACGGTTTGAAATCCCCTGTTTGGATCGAGTTTAGCAGACCCGCAGAACTAACCCCTTCCAAAGTCATGGACAAGATTCAACACGTACAACAATCTAATGACCAGTTTGACATCACCGATAGTAAAGCCACACTGAAAATGGCTCACGTCTTTCTTCCTCAAGGGACAGGACGCAAAAAGATGTTATTGGTGGACGACCTTCGCAACACCAAAACAAGTCTCGTCCGAATTAACAACCCTCAAGACCAGATGTGCTTAGCCCGTGCCATCGTGGTGGGACGAACCTATGACAACAAGAACGACACGGTAGAATGGAAAAGAACCTGGGAGAACATTCGAAAATCGAACCGAACCAAACAACGAAACGAAGCAGAACTCCTGTTGCAACAAGCTGGCCTGTCCAAAGACACACCCTGTGGCATTCCTGAGATGCAAAAATTGCAAGATGCCCTAGCTCCACGCTACACCTTGAAAGTGCACCCTCAAGAAATGCGCGGACCTCTGTTGTTTCGAGGGAAAGACTTTAAGGACGGAAAATACATTCATGTTTATCATCACGATGACCATTTCGATACCATTACCAGTATCACCGGATTCCTGGGATACAGATATTACTGTGAGAAATGTGACTATGGTTATAATAATCGAGAGCAACACAAGCATTGTGGATGGAAATGCCCAGGATGTTTGGCCTCTCCACCCTGTCTGAGCGAAGAACCAGTGCCTTGTTCGACTTGTCTGCGCACGTTTGTCAGCCCTACCTGTTACCAACAACATTTGAAAACACAAGGTTCACAGAAGAAATGTGCTTGTCAACTGCTGAGATTGTGCCCTACGTGTAGACAAGGCATACGTACCAACAGTACCAAGGCACACGTATGTCGAGGAAAGAAAAAATGTCACATTTGTCACCACATCGTGGACTTGGAACACCAATGCTACGTGCAAAAATACCAACCCCCACCAGAGAAAGAGGACGGTCACAAGAAGAAAGGCAATTTCATCTTTTTCGATTTCGAATGCATGCAAGAGACCGGCATTCACATTCCTAATTTCTGCGTGGCTCATCGAGCGTGCGAGAAGTGCATTCAAGAACCTATCTTCAGTCATTGCCCTCACTGCAGCAAGATTCCTGGAGGACGTGAAAAAATCTTTCGGGGACCGAACACGTTAGCCGATTTTGCCCAATGGGTCTTAGACCCCATCGACAAGACGTGGAGCCAAGAGGACATCGAACGTTACGGAGAATGTCATCGTCATGCCACAGTGATGGCTCACAATTTCTCCGGATACGATGGACAGTTTCTTTTGAGATACTATACGGAACAAGGCACCGAGCGTTCTAAAGTCACTTTGAACGGAGCCAAAATCATTTTCATGCAAGTGGGACAAGTACAGTTTAAAGATTCGATGAGCTACTTGGCCATGCCTTTGAGCCGAATGCCTAAAACGTTTGGAATGACAGAAATGGCTAAAGGGTACTTTCCACACTTTATCAATACGGAAGCCAATCAACACGCCGTTCTACCCCATTTACCTGAGGCTCACTATTACGACCCCGACAACATGCGTACCGAACAACGAGAAGCTTTCTACGCTTGGTACCAGGCTCACGCCTCAGACCCTTTCGACTTTCAGGAAGAAAGGCTAAAGTATTGTCGTTCCGACGTGGACATTTTACGACGTTGCTGTGGAAAATTTCGAGAACTGTTCATGGAACATTGAGGGGTCGATCCTTTGAAAGAAGCTTGCACCATTGCCAAAGCGTGTTTCTTAGTGTATCGACAACGATTCATGCCTGAAAACACCGTAGCTGTCATCAGCCCTCAAACGACCCACTATGTCAAGCGTCAATACTCGGTCAAAGCCCTACGCTGGTTACATTACTTGTGCGAGAAGGAAGACAAATGGATTCAGCATGCCCGCAACGGAGGGGGTGAAAAGACCATCGGAACGTATTCGGTCGATGGCTGGGACTTAGAAAACCCCAAGATCGTGTACGAGTTTAACGGCTGCTTATTTCACGGATGTCCCGTCTGTTACCCTAACCGTAGCACTAAAAATCAGTTTTTACAACGAACCATGGAAGACTTGTACCAGGACACTTGTCAGCGGCGCCTAAAGTTAGAACAGCAAGGATACCAAGTGGTGGAAATGTGGGAACACGAGTACGATCACCGTATGAAAACCGATCCCGAGTTTAAACGCCTCGTGGAAAGTTACCAGTTCATGGACCCGTTGAACCCGAGGGATAGTTTGTACGGAGGAAGGACCAATGCCACCTGTTTGCTGTACCAAGCCGACGAAGAGAAAGGAGAAGAAATCAAATACTTGGATGTGTGTTCGCTGTATCCCTACGTGTGCAAATATTGTCGCTTTCCTGTAGGGCACCAGCGATTGCTGACGGAACACATTGACCTGAAAAACATTCGACAATACGAAGGCTTGATCAAGTGTAAAGTTTTGCCTCCCACGAACCTATACCATCCCGTCTTACCTCACCATTGTCAAGGCAAACTGATGTTTCCCTTGTGCCGTACTTGTGCCGAAACGTGCAACCAGGACCAACCTTGCCATCACAGCCAGGAAGAACGTGCCTTGACGGGAACCTGGGTCAGCGTGGAATTGTTCAAAGCTCTGGACATGGGATACCAACTGTTAGAAGTGTACGAAATTTGCCACTTTCCCAAGACACAACAGTACCACAAGGGTGACCCTACTCAGAAAGGCATTTTTGCCGACTACGTGGATGCCTTTTTGAAACTGAAACAAGAAGCCAGCGGCTATCCTTCCTGGTGTCACACTCCCGAAGACCAAATACAATTCAAAGAGAAATACTACGAACAAGAAGGAATCTCTTTAGACCACATCGAAAAAAACGAAGGCAGGCGATCGTTTGCCAAAGTGATGTTAAATTGCTTGTGGGGTAAAATGGCACAACGACCGTGTTTACCCAAGACGGAATATTTGACAGAACCTTCCCGCTACTTCCGGATGATTCACGACAAAACCAAATACATGAAACACGTGGACGTCGTTCGAGAGGATTTGATCTTGGTCAATTACGAAGAAGATCTGGACTTTGTACAAGACGACCCTTTTGGAAATGTCATCATTGCGGCTTACGTGACAGCTCATGCTCGCTTAAAATTGTACGAAGCTTTAGAACTGATAGAAGAACGCGTCCTGTACTTTGACACGGACAGTTGCATTTACATCCATCACCCGATTCAACATCACCCTGACATGGAAGGAGACCGTTTAGGAGCCTGGACAGACGAGCATCCTGACGACAAGATTCTAAGTTTCGTCAGTGGCGGCCCCAAAAATTACGGCTACGAATACCGGGACAAACAAGGAGAAGTGCACACGACGTGCAAAGTGAAAGGACTGACTCTGAATCATCGTACCAGTCGAGTGGTCAACTTTGGGGTATTGAAAGAAGCCTTGCAATCGGGAGAGGATGGAAACTTTAAAGTGACCACCTATCAACCGAACAAGATTGTACGTTTACCCACTCACCACATCGTCAGTCGACCCTTGGAAAAAGTCTATCAAATTGTATACCAGAAGCGAGTGCGACTTCCCAATCACTTTACGTTGCCGTACGGTCACGTCGGTATTGGTCTGTATATAAAAAGGAACCCTAGGCAAGATCGATAGTTCATTGTTCATTGAAGTAACTTACCATGTCGTTGACGAAGAAGAAACCAGATTGGTTAGGAGTCAAATGTTGGACATCACCGAGACCAGGGTTTTGAGGCTTGGACACAAGAGGTGGCCCAGTATGCACGAGAGTTATTCAAGGAAAAAAGTTACTTTTCAACCTGTCTTAGTGACTGTGCCAGAAGAACCCGTCACCGAGGACAGGACTGTCGTGGACAGGCCTGAAAGACCCTTTCGGAAGAACACTTTTGTGACCTTACCCCCTACTATAGAACTGGTTAGAACTTTACCCAAAACATGTGGTTGTTGTACAGACACTTGTTTTTATTCCACATTCATGGTTATCATGTGCCTTTTATTCTTCTACTTAAGCCTTTGGCTTTTATGTATTTTTGTCTTTCGTATTCATGTTTGAAACATTCAATAAACGTGTTCTGATAAAGTATATAAACTCTTGTCTTGTTTGTTTTCATGTCACAAGTGACATTTCTCACACCATGGCTACCTCTGCTGTCTCTGCTCCCTCTTCCTCTACTGTCAAAGTCATCGACGAACACTTAGATCGTGCCAGTTGGGAGGCTTTGTATCTTCGCCATCCCTTTAACATGCTCATTGCTGGACCTAGCGGTTCAGGCAAAACCGAATTCGTCAAACGTTTGATCGAACATAAACATCATTTGATCGATCGGCCACCTCAACGGATCGTGTGGTGTTACAAAGAGTGGCATTCGGCGTACAGCCTCTTGCGAGAAAGTCAAGGCGATTCCATCGTGTTTGTGGAAGGCATTCCTAAAGAAGACGACGGCATCGTCTCTGGCTCCCGTCAAACCCATTTGGTCATTTTCGACGACATGTTAGGAGAAGACGAAGAAGAAATTAAACTGTGGTTTACGCGCAAAGGGCATCACCGTAATGCCAGTGTCGTTTACATCACCCAAAATTTGTTTCAACAAAGTAAAGCCCATCGCACCATCAGTCTCAATGCGCATTACGTGGTCTTGTTTAAAAGCCCTCGAGATAAATCGCAAGTGCAAGTCTTAGCCAAACAGTCAGGAACGCCTTGGCTGACTCAGGCGTACGACGATGCCACTCAAACGCCACACGCCTATTTACTCGTCGATTTGAAACCTACGACTCCCGAGGATTTGCGATTTCGTACCCACTTGTTTCACCACTGGTGCCAAGACGGAGGGCCTGTCCTGTACACGTCTCCGTCCTCGACTTCATTTCACTCCCCATAAAAAAATCTATAAAAAACCTCAGACCCTTTTCGTCTGTCTCACACAGTGTGAACATGACGTCCCTTCAGTCGCATCTTCCCGTCAAATTGATTCGTGCCTTGTATGGCATCAGTCGAGAAAAAGATCCACAAACACGAGCTCGTGTCTTAGAAGCTAGTCTCAAAGAAGTCTTACGATGGTTCACGGTGACGGCACGTCAATTACTCCAAGGAATCATTCAGATTCCTCATCAAACCAAACGCATTTTTGATCGAAACAAAGTCGCTTTGGTCCAACTGGCCGATCCCCGCATCGACACTCAAACCAAAAAACAAATCATTTTGAAACCTGGAGGGAGCGGTACTCTAGGAGGGGTCATCATTCGCTCACTCTTAAGATGGGATCCTAATGCCCCCAAAGTTATCCCAAAGACAAAAGTCCAACGAAGCCCCAAGAAGAAAAAGACCAGGTCCCCAAGGAGAACTTCTCCAGTGGCCGGACCCTCCTCTGACCAGACACCACCACCCCGGAAAAAGAAAAGAAGCCCCCAGAAAAAGAAACAGAGAAAAAGTCCCCAGAAAAAGAAAAGTCCACAGAAGAAAACTAGTCGCAAGAGAGGCACTTCGGCCAGGACGCAACCTTACACTCGCAAACCACGATCTGCCACGGCAGTGACTGCGTCTCCGGCATCCTCACGTTTATCCACTTCTCCGTTGATGACACCAGGAACTGAAGAGTACTTGGAGACGTTGATCACACCAAGAACTTCTCCTTTAATGACCCCCAAAAGAACTTCCCCAGTGGCAGGACCCTCCAATTTAGTGGCAGTGGCTGCTGCTCACAAAGTACCTTCTCCCAAAATCAAAGTCCAAGAAAGATCGAGCATGTTACAAAGTTTACTGGATTTGTCCAAGCAAGAACTGGCTCGATTTAGTCCGTTGCGTACCCCTGCACGACGTGTCATGCCTGTCCTCAAACTGATACGACGTAAAGACAATCAGTGGCGACGCGTTCCAGTATAAAAAAGACCTGTGACCAAGTAGGGTATCAGTGTTTTTTTGGTGCTCCTGAAGACTCAAAGATGTCACCCTCCAGAAAACCCCAAGGAAAGAAAAGGAAAGGACTGCCACCACGTTTAGCCAAGCATGGGGACATGTTATCTGTCCTGTCCAAAGCTTCTCCACCCCTACGAAAAAAACTCATTCAAACAGCCTCCAAAGAGATCATCGATACCGTGTGCGAATGTTGTTTGAACGTTTTGAAAGGCACGATCCCTTTGTCCAAACACCAGAAACAATGCTTAAGCAAGCATCGTCACGTTCTTCGCCAAATGGTTCGAAAGAAAATTCCCATTCGTCAAAAAAAGAAGATGTTGGTCCAACTTGGAGGCATTTTGCCTCTCTTGTTAGGTCCCATACTGAAAGGAGTCTTGGGAACCATGTTGGGAGGACTGGTGGGAGCAAGATAAAAAGGCCTCGGAAGTCCCAAGATCTCAGAATCGACCCCTGACAACCCCATGGAAGGACGAAAACTAGCTTTAGTGCCTTACAAACGATGGATGGAATACCATCGGTGGCAAGAACAACGCACCCCGCATTTACCTCCCAATCCCAATTTGAGCGAGATGTCCCAGTTACAACACGAATTGCAGTCCTTGATGGATCGCCAAGATTTGTCCGAAACAGAAAAATCGCAAAAGTACGGTCAACTCTTGCAACGACTGCAACTCTTTCACCAGAAAGCTTTAGACGAAACAGCTCTACCCACTCTGAAAGATTTTAAGACCTTGATGTAAAGTCCAGCATCATCACCAGTACCAGTACCAGTACCAGTACCACCAGTACCAGTGACCAAGACAGAAAAAGGAGAAGAAGAAGAGGAAGGGTTTCAAACTCCACCAGAAAAAGTACGCAAGTTAACAACACCACCTACCTCCAGAATTGGATGGATTAAAAAGATGATGGCCACCCCTTCTTCATCACAAGAGAAAAAGAAAGTGAAGACAGAAGTGAAACAAGAACCGATATCCCCCGCTCAGACATCCTTCTCTTCGACACCTATTACCGGCCGCACACGCAAAGCATTGCAATCCAAGAAAGTACCCCAAGAGAAAAAGAGTAGCATCCTCCAAGAGTGGGTGTCTTATTAACACAAAAAATAAAAATGGAAAAAGTCTTAGCCAGCATTTACTACGATCCCTACCATCCTGCAGGTTACGCAGGAGTTCAAAAATTGTATCGTGCTGCCAAAAGTCGACTGAAAAGTCTCCGTTTACCTCAAGTGCAACGATGGTTACAAGAACAACCTACCTACACTTTACACAAACCCATTCGACGCAAGTTTGCCAGAAGTCGCACCCGAATGGAAGGCATCGATCATCAATGGCAAGCCGATTTAGCCGATGTCTCTCATTTGGCCAGCTACAATCGTGGCTACAAATATTTGTTTTGTGTCATCGACGTCTTTTCCAAATTTGCCTGGGTCGTGCCCTTGACTTCCAAATCGAGCAGCGAGTTAGTGCGAGCCCTGCAACGGGTGTTGAAACAAAGCGGTCGTCACCCTCTTCGATGGCAAACGGACAAAGGTACCGAATTTCTGAACCAAGCTTTCCAAAAAGAATTAAAGAAACGTGACATTCATTTTTTTACCACCGAGAATCCCGAAACCAAAGCCAGCATCCTGGAACGTTTTCAACGCACTTTGAAAGAACGCATGTGGAAATATTTTACGCATTACCACACTCTGAAGTACATCGACATCTTACCACACCTGGTGCAAGCGTACAACCAATCTTACCATCGAAGCATCGGACGTGCCCCGCAAGACGTGACTCCCGACAACGAAGTGCTGGTGTTTGAGCGTCTGTTTGGTACGTCCCCGACGAGGGCTGTCCCCGAGAAAAGTGGAATGTTGGCCGTAGGAGATTGGGTGCGCATTGGCAAAACCAAACGCACTTTCGACAAAGGTTACTTACCTAACTGGACGACCGAATTGTTTCGCGTCACTGGACGAGTGCATGGCCGTCATCCTGCCGTCTATAAATTGGAAGACATGAACGGAGAAGTGCTCAAAGGAACGTTTTATTTGCCCGAGTTACAACGTGTTACCAAAAAAGAAGACGACGTGTACGACATCGAAAGCATTCTCGAACTCAGAACCCGTAAAGTGGGCAAACGACGTGTCAAAGAAGTCAAAGTACGTTGGAAAGGATATCCACCCAGTTTTGATTCTTGGATCGACGCTTCGCAAGTCATCGACTATAAAAAGAAGTGACCATCATGCCTTTTCACACAGACGCAGCTACGTCGACCACTCCTCCTTCACCCAGTTCTTCTGTGCAAGATTTACAAAAACAACCCTTGTGGGTGTGGTGTGGAGAACGTGTGCCTAAAACGCAAATCGTCTTTTTCTGCCAAATCTTCGTGGTGTATTGTGTCATCGGGGCAGCCATCGCCAATTTGAGTTTGCAACAAGGAGACAAACAATTGTGGACCATTTTATTGAGCAGTTGCATCGGTTACCTGCTTCCTAATCCCTCCCTGAAATTCACCTCGAACGGGAACCCCTGGAACCTTGTGTCCAGTGCCAGTGCCAGTCACCACTCCAACCACAACCAGAACCCCATTTTGGGCGGAGACACGCCTCTGACGTCCACTAACCCCTCGGACAGACACAGAACTCTGGAATTATGAGTCACCAAAACCAATTTTACTTAACTTTACCCAGTGACAGTTCCATGGAGGTGTTTCCCAAGAACACGTTGTGCTGTTACACGGCCATATTACCTCAAGCCATCCCCTTAGATCACGAAGCCCATTGGGAAGTGGCTTTAGTAGAAATGATTCACCCGACCCAAGTCCTCAATGTCCTTCCCAATCAAAATTTTTTTGATGTGGAAGTTCATGACGAACAATTGCAACAGTGGATAGATAGCAATGTCAAATATGACAAGAAAACCCGTATACAAAAGTACACCACCTATCACATGTTCATTTCCCCAGGCAATTATTTTAGTGGTCAACATTTGGTCAGCACCATAGCCTCCAGGTTTAATGCCGTGTTTCTAAAAGCTTTGGAGCATGTTAACAAAAGTGTCACCATGGAGTACCACAAAACAGCTCGTCGCTTCTTGATGAAATTTGAACGGAGTAAAATCCTGTCCATTTTATTTTGTCCTGAATTGTATGACATGTTGGGCGGAGACATGAACCTGAGAATGAGCATGATGAAGAAAAGCGAATTACCCATCGTTTACGACAACGAGTCTTTTAGCAAGTTATTTCGTGCCCCGGTAGAACTGAACCAAGGACTGAATTTGATGTTCGTGTATTCCGATGTGGTGGAGTACAACGTGGTGGGACACACCTCCGTACCGTTACTGCGTGTCATTCCTTTCAAAGTGGATTCTGCCACGAACACTGACGAGGAAGGTGGAAACACTTACCACGTCCACCGCGAATTTGTCCATCCTCACTATTTGCCTGTCAGTAAGTCGTATTTGGACACGGTCAACATTGCTATAAAAGGAGATCTGGGACAAAATATTCCATTCACCAAAGGAAAAGTCACGGTGAAACTCCATTTTCGAAAACGGTTTTCTCACGATTCGTAAGTCATGTATCCAGTGTACCGAGGGGTTGCTCGACAGCGAGGACACGGTTTAGGAGATATGTTAGAATCGGCCTTTCGTTCGGTGGCCCCGGTGTTGAAACCGATGGTGACACGCGGATTGCACGCCTTGAAAGATGCGGCACTGACGCAAGGCAAAGAATTTCTCCAAAATGTCATCATCGACAAACAAAACCCTAAAGAAGCCTTCATGAGGGCAGGCAAAAATGTCTTGCTGCAAACGGGCAAAGACATTTTGGGTCACCGAGAAACACCTATAAATGCCCTGCACTCTACCGAGTCAGGCATTCAGCAAGGACAAGGCAGAAAGAGACGACGAAGAAAACACCCTTTCACCAGACTTCAAGCTATAAAGGCCAAGAAAAGAAGAACCGTTCGAGACTTAGATGTTTTAGATTATTGAGAAAAGAGACAAAAAAATGATGCACCGAGAATCTTGCGCTTGTTCCAAAACGGAACTGGATCTGTTTGCCATGCCCCCCACGATGATGACGATGCAAGAATCCCAGTGGGTGGAATTTCACCCCGTCTCCTCACTGACCGATTCCGCTCCCATCGAGTTTGAAATCAAAGGACAGCCCGAAGATTACATCGATCTGAATAGCAGTTACTTGTTCCTGAAAGTCAAAATTCTAGATAAGACTGGAGGTGCTATAGACGACGAAGCAGTAGCTCCGTCAACAATTTCATGCATTCCTTGTTCAGTGGAGTGGACTTGTACTTGAATAACAAACTGGTCAGTAGCAGCATGGATACTTACCCTTATCGTGCCTACCTGGAAAAACTCTTGACGTACGGAATAGATGCCAAGAACACTCATCTCAATGCCTGTGTGGTATGGGAAGCTGACGAACCTACCAAGTTTGAAATATTGGAAACTGATGAAAAGAAAGACAACAATGATGGATTTCTAGAACGAAGAAAGAGAATCACGGGAGCCGACACAAGTTTAGAACTGATGGATCGTTTGCATTTGGACATGTGGTTGCAAGAAAAGTATTTGCTGAACGGGGTGGATGTCCGCCTGAGACTGAATCGTAGCAGTGCCGCTTTCCATTTGATGGCTGATAGTGACGGTTACAAAACCAAAATCCTAGAAGCCAGACTCTACGTACGCCGTGTGGAAGTGTTACCTAAAGTGGGAAACGACATCAGTCAGACGTTGAGCAGAACGACTGCCAAGTATCCCATACGACGCGTGGAAGTGAAAACCTTCACCATTCCCAAGGGACAGCGATCCATGATCGAAGATCATCTGTTCCAAGGACAGTTACCCAAACGTTTGATCGTTGGTATCGTCGAGAATACAGCCTTCAACGGAGCTGCCGAAAAAAATCCTTTCTACTTTCAACACTTTGGCGTGTCCAAAATCGAAGTCAGTCGCGATGGCAAGACCTTGTGTACCCGACCTTTCGAACCTGACTTTACCAAGAAGAATTACTTCAGATCGTACTTGTCCCTGTACGAAGCCACCGGACAGTTAGGAACCAATACCAGTCACGGTATTACGTACGAGGATTATGCAGGAGGCTACGCTTTGTGGGCTTTCGATTTCACTCCAGACCAAGGCAGCGACGAGGGACATTTCCACCCTATAAAATCCGGCCAGATTCGTGTGGAAATTAAGTTTAAAGACCGAGACCCTGATGAAACGGTGAACGTCATCCTGTATGCAGAATTCAATAATACCATAGAAATCAACAGTTTGAGAGAAGTCATCCTAGATTACTAGAAACCATGGAAGACTGTTATCCCTCTTTACCTAGTGGAGAAACTTTTAGTGTTGGATTATTGTTAAAAAATGTTAGAGCTGTTGTTGTTTAGTGTTAAGTGATTTTTGAATAAAAAATGTTGTGTTTTGAAAAAATTGTTTGATGTTATATTGTTGGATTATTGTTAAAAATGTTAGAGTTGTTGTTTAGTGTTAAGTGATTTTTGAATAAAAAATGTTGTGTTTTGAAAAAAATGCCTTTGTCTTTTGTTTAGCTATAAGAATGTTGGATTGATGCTCTTTCATTTCTTACTATCCCTCTCATGACACTCACTAAACGTTGCGACTCAAAAACCGTGCGGGGGATGTTTTCCTTCACGTCCGCGCTTTAACTTTAAGAACCGGGTTGTTTCTAGTCTAACCATCCATTGTCGACTCATCCTCCTACGAAGATGTGCTCCAAACTAGCTAAGCTCTACGAAGCCTACGTGAATTTGCATAGGGTCAGACACAGTCTGATACCGAAGCCAGAAGAAATAGAGAATGTGAGAATGTTAAAAATCACTGAAGACCTGATAGAAGAGCTCTTCAGAGAAGAAATGAACAGGGAAAAAGAAGAATGGACAGAGAAGCACAGACTTCAGAGACAGCAGCAACAGCAGCAACATCAACAACAGCAGCAGCAACCTGAAGCTGACAGAGGCTTTGTCGATTGTCGTATCGACACCAAAGAGTTCTTCTTCTCTTTTCGAAGAAGCAGACCTATCGCCAGAAAGTCTATCCTCAGAGGACATCGCATTCTTAGAAACTAAAAAAGAATGCCATAGCAAACAAAAAAACAGCCCTTTTCAGGGCTACCCAATACTCTAGAAAAGAAATAACAATCAATTTGATAATGTGTGTAGGTAGAGTGGTGTGAAAATAAACACTAACTCTTTTTTAAAAAAATGTGAGGGTATGTGTTTGTGTTTGTAAGTGGTTAAGGAAGTTGGTATGGATAGTAGATTAAAATGATGTCCTTTTTTGGTGTTTGAGGTGTAAATTTGGGGTTAGATTGGATTGCTTTGCGTATGTGGATAGTCTATTGAAGTGATTTATAAAAAAATTTTAAAATAGTGATGGGTAGCATAAAAAAGTGAGTGAGTGTTTCTTTTAGGTCCGCGCGTTGTTGTTTTTTGGTTATGATCTAGGTAAGATCAATTTTATGTTTTAGGGGGATGTTTTCCATCACGTCCGCGCTTTCACTATAAATTGAAACTCGCTGGGCAATCTAGCTACCCTTGTTGATTGATCAACACAAGAATGAATAGCAGAATAAGCAAACTTCTTGAACTCCAGATACATCTGGAATATGTCAGGCGCCTGTTAAATGAACTGGCCGCGGAGGCTATAGTAGAAGAGGAAAGAATGAAGAACGAAGAGGAGGAGAGAAGACAGAGGGAAGAGGAGGAAAAGAAACTAGAAGAGAGGATGTCGTACAATATTCCCGAGACAGAGGATTGGGGTGTTGAAGCGAATCATCCTCCCTCTGCGCTCCCCAGAAGAAAGGTGAAAGGAGACTGGGGAAGAAGATGCGTGTGTGGCGCCAGGCCAGGAAGGTGCAACCATTAGATAGATGCATCTGGAGTTCAAAAAAAAAACCAGCCCTTTTAAGGGCTACCCAATACTCTAGAAAAGAAATAACTATCGATTTGCCAATGTGTGTGTGTGTGTGTGTGTGTGTGTGTGTGTGTAGGTAGAGTAGTGTGATTATAAACACTAACTCTTTTTTCATAGTGCGAGGGTATGTGTTTGTGTGTTTGTGTTTGTAACTGCTCACGTACGATTGTGTGGATAGTAGATTATGGATTTTGTTTATTGTTTCTTAGCGTATGTGGAGAGTATAGTTTGGGTTTTGTAACCGCTCACGTACGATTGTGTGGATAGTAGATTATGGATTTTGTTTGTTGTTTCTTAGCGTATGTGGAGAGTATAGTTTGGGTTTTGCAACCGATCACGTACGATTGTGTGGATAGTAGATTATGGATTTTGTTTATTGTTTCTTAGCGTATGTGGAGAGTATAGTTTGGGTTTTGTAACCGCTCACGTACGATTGTGTGGATAGTAGATTATGGATTTTGTTTATTCTTTCTTAGCGTATGTGGAGAGTATAGTTTGGGTTTTGTAACCGATCACGTACGATTGTGTGGATAGTAGATTATGGATTTTGTTTATTGTTTCTTAGCGTATGTGGAGAGTATAGTTTGGGTTTTGTAACAGATCACGTACGATTGTGTAGATAGTAGATTATGGATTTTGTTTATTGTTTCTGAGCGTATGTGGAGAGTATAGTTTGGGTTTTATTATATGAAATGAGAAAAGTAGGTGGATGTTTTCCTTCACGTCCGCGCTTTCACTATAAGAACCCACAGTATTCGTCGTTCAAACCATTCTACAAAGAAGATGGCTTCTAACCAAATGGACAAAATACAAACATTGCAAGACGTTTTAGACAACTTAGGAATGATGGAACAGATATTAATAAGACTCGTTGAAGACCATTATTCCTATAGTCCCCATCGTGTAAAGATGGAAATTAATAACTTGAGAAAGGTAAAGGACAAGATAAGTGGTGTAATGAAAGAGATAAAGGAGGAGAAGGAGGATGAAGAGGAAAGGATAAGGATGAGAGCATGGAATGAAAAAATTGAAAAAGAAGAAGAAAATGAAAAGAGGAAGAAAGAAGAGGAGGAAGAGAAGAAGAAAGAAGAGGAGGAGAAAAAAAAGAAAGAAAAGAAGAGAAAGAGTGTTGGAGATAAAATAAGAAGTTGGTGGAGAAAAAGAAGAAATTAGAAGCAGAAGAAGAAGAAAACCCAAAGGCCCTTTTCAGGGCCAGCCATATTTCTCGAAAAGAGATAGCCTTTCCATTGCCTACCCTTTTTTAAATTTAAATTTAAATTTAAATTTAAAAAACCTTTTTTAAAAAAAAAAAATCCCATATTCAATTCCCCTTGTCCCTAGACAAACCCAAACTCTATTCCCATGTTCAATTCCCCTTGTCCCTAGACAAGCCCAAACTCTATGTTAAATTCCCATTGTCCCTAGAGTGGCCCAGCGTTTTTCTCCATATTAAATTTCCATTGTCCCTAGAGTGGCCCAGGGGTGTTTTTAATGCTAAGTTCATTGTCCCTAGGGTGGCCCCATTTACTACTGATATTTGCAAAAAATATTAAATGAGACGGAACTAAATATCACCTAAAATTGAAGTAATTCCCAAATGCTGTCACAACTGTAAGCTTACTTTTAATAATATACCAATATAAAAGTACATCCATTTGCATACAGCTTTGAAGCATTGTTATTTGTTTTTGTAAAGTATTTCAAAAATAGTAAACGAAAAATTTCAAAGTTCGCTACAATGTTCAAAGTAGCAGTCGCACTGCCAACTAAGTGTACTTCAGGACGTCAAAACCCAACCACTGTACTCCAGGACGTCCAAAAACCAACCAACTGTACTCCAGGACGTCCAAACCCAACCAACTGTACTCCATGACATCCAAACCCAACTTTCTGTACTGCAGGACTTCCAAATCCAAACCAACTGTACTCTTGGACGTCCAAATCCAGCCAAATGTACTTCAGGACGTCCAAACCCAACCAACAGTATTCATGGACGTAGAAACCAGGACAATTTATAATTCACTTAATGTTTTGTCAACAAAGAAAGCATCCGTGCGCCTTTTTAAACATATTTTTTCTTGCGGAATATTTTCTTATTTAATTTACACCGTACAATCTCTTTCTCTCTCTCTCTCTCTCTCTCTCTCTCTCTCTCTCTCTCTCTCTCTCTCTCTCTCTTCTCTCTCTCTCTCTCTCTCTCTCTCTCTCTCTCTCTCTCTCTCTCTCTCTCTCTCTCTCTCTCTCTCTTGTTTCTCCAGATAGTTTACATATATATTCTTAAAACGAAAAAATTTTTACTTTAAGAAGCAAAATTTACATTTGGCACTTTAACACTATCACGTCATCTTCGTGATGTTCTTCAGGTGAGTACTCTATATTTTCAAAGCAGTTTTACACTGAAACTATATTGACGTCATTGCTCTGTACACTTGGCATTGTTGATGGGATGAGGATGCATAAGTATTTTAAGCCTACATTACAATAATAATACATATAAACATATTGCTAACCCACCATAACTGAATCATTCTCAAAACTTCACATGAGCCCTTTATCAAAGACACTAAGTCAGCAAAACACAGCCAAGTCAGTATTAAGAAAATCGCTGAGGAAAATAATTCGTACTGCAAAAGTCAAACTGTAACATTGCCAACATAAATATAAACAAAATAAATATATTAAAGGAGAAATAACTGCGTCCATGGCATTTATAGGAATTTCTCGTCGGCCCAAAATGTCTTTGGCCGTTTGAAGGAATACATTTTGGCCTGCTCTCAAGAAAGCTTCTTTGGGGTTTTGATTGTCGATGTTGACATTTTGGAGAAATTCGTTGCCGTGCGTCAGTATGGCATCTTTCAAAGCGTGCAATCCTCGTGTCACCATCGGTTTCAAAACCGTGGCAACCGAACGAAAGGGCGGTTTCAGCATATCTCCTAAATCATGTCATCGCTGTCAAGCGACGCCTAGGTACACTGATTACTTGACTTACACCTCGTTGGAGAATCGTTTCCGAAAATGGAGTTTCACCGTGACTTTCCCTTTGGAGAATGAAATATTTTGTCCCAGATTTCGTTTTATAGCGATGTTGACAGTGTCAAAATAGGACTTAATGACGGGTAAATAGTGAGGATATAAAATTTCGCGGTGAACATGATAGGTGTGTCCACCGTCCTGGTCATTGGTCGTGGTTGAATCAACTTTGAAAGGAATGACACGTTGTAACGGTATGAAAGTGTATCCCACTATGTTGTACTCGACGTCATTGGAATACACATAGATCAAATTGAGTCCTTGGTTCAGTTCTAAAGGGAATCCAAAAGCCCTGTAAAGTCCATAATATTGTTGATCTTCTGACTCAGATTCTGCGCTACTATCTGTGGATGTCCACCCAAAATTTCAAACAAACTATTATTAAACCTGATGGACAACCATTCGGTGTCCTAAAATTTCATCAGTAGGCGACAGTAGTGAATAGGGGCGATTCAGCCTCAAGGAGAATTAGCATTAAAAACCACCCTGGGTCTGTTTAGCCTCAATGGAAATTTAACATGGGAAAAAATCTTGGGCCTGTTTAGCCTCAAGGGAATTTAACATGGGCAAAAACCCTGGGCCTGTTTTGCCTCAAGGGAATTTAACATGGGCAAAAACCCTGGGCCTGTTTAGCCTCAAGGGAATTTAACATGGGAAAAAAATCTTGGGCCTGTTTAGCGTCAAGGGGAAATGGTGGGCCTATGGAAATGGAACGGGAAAATTGAAACAGGGAGGGGTCTCTATTTTTTTTTTTGAAAAAAAAATGGGGTAGGCAATGAAAGTCAAGATCTTTTCGAGACCTATGAAGGGGCCCTGAAAAGGGCCTTTGGGTTTATGTTAACATACCCTATTGTTAACACAGAGGGCACCGCATTGGTCTTCTTCTTGTCCTCAAGCTGCGCCTGACTGCAGGGCCATGTAGAAAGACTCTTTTTAGGCATCCTTGCCTCTCCACATATATTCTTCGTATCCACAGGCTGGTGTCTGTCCTGTGGACAACTGTCCAGTTGGATCGGACATACATCGGTATGTCCGTCCGGAACATCATGGAAGATACAAGAGTTGAAGATTGGACGTCGGTCCACATGTTTGGGGTGCTGAGAACAGGTGAAGGAATGCAGCAAACGTCACTTATTTATAGGGAGAGGAAGGAATGAAACGGATTGAATTGGTTAACCAAACAAAAAACGAGTTACAAAATTCAGTCACCCCACGTCCAATCCGAAGAGAGCAGTCTGTGACGTCACATGTCCTATATAGATTTGCTAGCGCATGTGCACGGTCAATCCATGCGACAGTTTTTCAATATGACGGAAACTCAGAAAACGATAAATTGGGTGCACCACCCGTGCAGACTACCCAAGGGAACTCGGACTTACTTTCACAAGAGGTGAATTGGGATTTTGTGGATTTTCTTACCTCGCAAGAATTTGTTCCGGAACCTTCTCCTTCATCACCGCACGTGGAAAATTTTAGACAGAGACAGAAAGAGGAATTGGAGAAATTTATACAACAGCAAAAGGAAGCAAAACAAGCTTTTCTCCTACAGCAACAACAAGAAGAAGAGGTAAGAAAAAAACAACAACAAGAAAGAAGCAGCAGCAGCAAAGAAACAAGGGTGTGAAAATCAAACTGCCACGGTACTGTTAGACATTTTAGCGGAGTTAAGAAGTCTGAAACAAATGTATGAGACTTCTTTATTACGACCGAAGAGAATACGACCTTCCCGAGCTAAACACTCCAACCCTGTGACAAAGCCTACCGTGTCACCCATAGTGATTTCAACCAAATCATCATCATCATCAACAGTACGCTGTCCACATGTAGGCCTTGGCCGTGGCAAAGGCTTAAGACAGTTAAAGTTGATTGCTCAAACTCACCCCTACACCAAAAAGGCCCTTTTCAGGGCCACCCACGTCTATCGAAAAGAGATAGACTTTCAATTGCCAATAACTCAAAAAAAAACAAACCATTTTACCCTTATAGTACGTGTTTGTGTATGAGTGCGTGAGTGTAGCTTCTTATTTTAAAATCAAAACCCAAAGACACTTACCTTTTATACCTAATTTATTCTTTTATAAATATTTACAATCCAATTCACAAATCACAACATGACACTTTAAAAAGTCATAGACTTCTTCTGTCTCATTGTTCACTATCTCTGTTTTTTGAATTTCTTCACCTTCACAGTCTTTTCCTCCTCTTCATCCTCACTTTATTCCCTTCTTCTTTTCTTCTCCTGTTTCTTTTTCTTCACCTGTCTGCTTTCTTCCTCTTCTTCTTCCCCTTCTTCTTCTTCCTCCTCAGAATCCCTCTCTTCTTCTGACTCCTCTTGTTTCTTAGGGCAATCTGGAGACCAATGTCCTTTTTCTTGACAATAATAACAGGTATCTTGACTTTTGTCTCTTTTAACCCCTGTTTTGCTTTTTTGACGGCCTGGACACTCTGAAGACCAGTGCCCTTTCCTCTGACAGATATAGCAAGTATCTTGACTTTTATCTCGAAAGGAAGGAGAGTAGTCCCTCGACTGGTCTGAAGAGAATTTTCGGATGACCCCTCACAAAGCTCTGAAGAAACGTTCGATTTCTGTAGTTTCTTCCATCGTTGTGCTCAGTTTGAGAGTGAAATGAATAGTGAAAGGACAAGACACATACCCTTTATATACGTTGCTCTGTCATGACTATAAAGTAACCCATGGTGTTTAAACTTTAGTCATTTGACGTTTTCCTATCAAGATGGAACGATCCAATTCATTTGAGAAGAAAGAAGAAGAAGAAAGTAAGAGGCAGAAACGTGATCTATCGCCTCGTACCAGAGCTGAAGTCTTGGCACAAATTCATACCAGTGATTTTGAAGAGGACATGAGTGAACAAGAATCCAAACCCTCTAAACAAAGTTCACTACCGTTAGTCAACCCTGAAAAGTACTATTCCATTCAAGAGAAGGAAAAGCGTCCCTCTAGCAAATTTAGAACCACGGCTTACAAATACACGGTGAAGTTTAAAGATTTCAAGTCCGAAGTACCGTTAGAGAAAGCAGAAGGGTTCATCACCGAGATGTGGGATTCTTTGCTCACCACACTCAAGCGAAAATGTCAACCCAAAGAAGACGATCGCTTGAGACTTTCCATACAATACGACGGCTTGAAATCCCCTGTTTGGATCGAGTTTAGCAGCCCTGCAGAATTGACCGCTTCCAAAGTCATGGACAAGATTCAACACGTTCAACAATCTAACGACCAGTTTGACATCAGCGAGGGAAAAGCCACACTGGACATGACCCACGTCTCTCCTCCTCAAGGGACCGGACAACGCAAAAGGTGTTATTGGTGAACGGTCTTCGCAGCACCAAAAACAGCCTCGTCCACATTCACAGTTCTCAAGACCAGATGTGTTTAGCCAGGGCTATCGTGGTGGGACGAACCTATGTCGACAAAAAGGACACGGTAGAATGGAAAAGAGCCTGGAAAACTATTTGACAATCGGACCGAGCCAAACAACGAAGTAAGCAGAACTCCTGTTACAACAAGCCGGCTTGCCCAAAGACAAACCCTGTGGCATTTCTGAGATGCAAAAATTGCAAGATATCCTAGCTCCACGCTACACCTTGAAAGTTCACCCTCAAGAAGTGCGCGGACATCTGTTGTTTCGAGGGAAAGACTTTAAGGACGGAAAATACATTCACCTTTATCATCACGATGAACATTTCGATACCATTACCAGTATTACCGCAAGCCTGGGATACAGTATTACTATGAGAAATGTGACTATGGCTATAACAATCGAGAGCAACACAAGCATTGTGGATCGAAATGCTCAGGATGTTTGGCCTCTCAACCCTGTCTGAACGAAGGAAAAGAACGAGTGCATTGTTCTGCTTGTCTGTGCACGTTTGTCAGTCCTGCCTGTTACCAACAACATCTGAAGACGCAAGGTTCACAGCAGAAAGGGTTATTTACCAATACTGTCAAGGCACACGTATGTCGAGGAAAGAAAAAATGTCACATTTGTCACCACATCGTGGACTTGGAACATCAATGCTACGTGCAAAAATACCAATCACAACCAGAGAAAGAGGACGGTCACAAGAAGAAAAAAGGCAATTTCATCTTTTTCAATTTTGAATGCATGCAAGAGACCGGCATTCACATTCCTAATTTCTGCGTGGCTCGTCGAGCGTGTGAGAAGTGCATTCAAGAACCTATCTTCAGTCATTGCCCTCACTGCAGCAAGATTCCTGGAGGGCGTGAAAAAATCTTTCGGGGACCGAACACGTTAGCCGATTTTGCCCAATGGGTCTTAGACCCCATCGACAAGACGTGGAGCCAAGAGGACATCGAACTTTACGGAGATTGTCATCGTCATGCCACAGTGATGGCTCACAATTTCTCCGGATACGATGGACAGTTTCTTTTGAGATACTATACGGAACATGGTACCGAACGTCCCAAAGTCACTTTGAACGGAGCCAAAGCATTTTCATGCAAGTGGGACAAGTACAGTTTAAAGATTCGATAAGCTATTTGGCCATGCCTTTGAATCGAATGCCTAAAACGTTTGGAATGACAGAAATGGTTAAAGGGTACTTTCCACACTTTTTCAATACGGAAGACAATCAACATGCCGTCCTACCCCATTTGCCTGAGGTTCACTATTACGACCCCGACAACATGCGTACCGAACAACGAGAAACTTTCTACGCTTGGTACCAGGCTCACGCCTCAGACCCTTTTGACTTTCAGGAGGAAATGTTAATGTATTGTCGTTCCGACGTGGACATTTTACGACGTTGCTGTGGAAAATTTCGAGAACTGTTCATGGAACACGGAGGGGTCGATCCTTTGAAAGAAGCTTGCACCATTGCCAAAGCGTGTTCCTTAGTGTACCGGCAACGATTCATGCCTGAAAACACCGTGGCTGTCATCAGTCCTCAAACGACCAACTATGTCAAACGTCAATATTCGGTCAAAGCCCTACGCTGGTTACATTACTTGTGCGAGAAGGAAGACAAATGGATTCAGCATGCTCGCAACGGAGGAGGCGAAAAGACCACCGCAACGCATTCGCTCGATGGCTGAGACTTAGAAAACCCCCAAGATTGTGTACGAGTTTAACGGCTGCTTATTTCACCGATGCCCCGTCTGTTACCCTGATCGCGGCACTAAAAATCAGTTTTTACAACGAACCATGGAAACTTGTACCAGGCCACTTGTCAGCGACGCCTAAAGTTAGAACAGGAAGGATACCAAGTGGTGGAAATGTGGGAACACGAGTACGATCACCGTTTGAAAACCGATCCCGAGTTTTAACGCCTCGTGGAAAGTTACAAGCTGATGGACCCCCTGAACCCGAGGGATAGTTTGTACGGAGGAAGAACCAATGCCACCTGTTTGCTGTACCAAGCCGACGAAGAGAAAGGAGAAGAAATCAAATACTTGGACGTGTGTTTCGCTGTATCCCTACGTGTGCAAACATTGTCGCTTTCCTGCAGGGCACCCACAATTGTTAACGGAACACATCGACCCGAAAAACATTCGACAATACGAAGGCTTGATCAAGTGCAAAGTTTTGCCTCCCACGAACCTATACCTCCCGTCTTACCTCACCATTGACAAGACAAACTGATGTTCCTTTTGTGCCGTACTTGTGCCGAAACGTGCAACCAAGACCAACCTTGTCAGCACACCCAGGAAGAACGGGCCTTGACGGGAACCTGGGTCAGCGTGGAATTGTTCAAAGCTCTGGACATGGGATACCAACTGTTAGAAGTGTACGAAATTTGCCACTTTCCCAAGACACAACAATACCACAAGGGTGACTCCACGCAGAAAGGCATTCTCGCCGACCACGTGGATGCCTTTTTGAAACTAAAGCAAGAAGCCAGTGGCTATCCTTCCTGGTGTCACACTCCCGAAGACCAAAAGACATTCAAAGAGAAATACTGGGTACAAGAAGGCATTACTTTAGATCACATCGATAAAAACGAAGGCAGTCGATCGTTTGCCAAAGTGATGTTAAATTGCTTGTGGGGTAAAATGGCACAACGACCGTGTTTACCCAAGACGGAATATTTGACAGAAACTTCCCGCTACTTCCAGATGATTCACTACAAAACTAAATTCATGAAACACGTGGACGTCGTTCGCGAAGATTTGATCTGAGTGAATTACGAAGATTTGGACTTTGTACAAGACGACCCCTTTGGAAATGTCATCATTGCGGCTTACGTGACAGCTCATGCTCGCTTAAAATTGTACGAAGCTTTAGAACTGTTAGGGAAACGTGTCGTGTACTTTGACACGGACAGTTGCATTTACATCCATCACCGGAGTCAACAGCACCCTGACATCGAAGGAGACCGTTTAGGAGCCTGGACAGACGAGCACCCCAACGACAAGATTCTAACTTTCGCCAGTGGTGGTCCTAAAAATTACGGCCACGAATACCGGGACAAATAAGGAGAATTGCACGTGAAGTGTAAAGTGAAAGGATTGACTCTGAATTATCGTACCAGTCGAGTGGTGAACTTTGGCGTATTGAAAGAAGCTTTGCAGTCTAGAGAAGATGAACACTTTAAAGTGACCACCTATCAGCCCAACAAGATTGTACGTTTACCCACTCACCACATCGTCAGTAGACACTTCTTCAAAGTCTATCAAATCGTGTACAGAAGCGAGTGTGACTTCGCAATCATTTCACCTTACAAAATGGACACGTCGGTATTGGTCTGTATATAAAAAGGAACCCTAGGCAAGATCGATAGTTCATTGTGACTACCAAGACCTAGCGAACAAGATGAATACTTTCAGAGAAACACAAAACAAGTTCAGACATTCACAACTCAAGTTTGGGGTCTCTGAAGTGGAATGCGATTGTGATCCTTGCGATGGGAACGATGCTGAACGCTGTGACTTTAGCGATGCCGTAAAGCGTCATGGGAATTTTGTTCTCACTGCCCCTATCATGGAAAGTGATGTTGTGCGTGTCAAACCACGGATGTCGTCCAGCCCTGAGCAAACTCCTGTCCATGTCACCCAACTATCATCGAAACGAACCTGTGAAAGACGAATATTCGTTTCCTGTGCGTTTGTCGGAATACTGCGACTTTGAAAATCGTCTTCAATCGTTCAAAGGAAAATGGACTACGTATCTGGGAGAACCGACCCCCGAAGAATTAGCCAGAGCCGGATTTTTCTACTTGGGCGAAGGGGACAAAGTCAAGTGTTTCAGTTGCGGTGTGTCACTTCACCATTGGGAACCACAAGATTCGGCCTACCTAGAACATGCTCGTTGGTCACCGAATTGTCATTACTTACCATTAGTGGGACCGAGACATTGAAGCAATTTACCATGTCTTTGAAGAAGAAACCAAATTGGTTAGGAGTCAAATGTTGGACATCACCGAGACCAGTATTTAAACTTCATTTCAAAAGCGATATTGAATCATTACCTAAAGAACTGCAAGAGAAGATTTACAAGGAAGTTTGGCAGGGACTTGCCAGAGTGAAATCTCAATGGGTAACTGTAGAACTTTTGTGCCGAGAAATTCACAAGAGGAAAGTGAAAAAAGTCAACCAATGTGTTAGATTTCTCTGGATCAAGTGTGCATTCATCCTATTATATCACTCTAGACCGTTTACTTCAAAAGAATTCAATGAGATTCTTGGACGTTACCATGAATGGCAGTGGTCAGAAATTACTCACTATGTGGATTACTTTTGCTCTAGGAGAAGATTGTGAATTGTACGGACTGACCTATTCATGGATACTTTACAAGAGAACATTCGTGCTTTGCCTGTGGAGTTGAGAGAACGCATTTACCGGGAACTGGTCAAAATACAAGTGAAACGTAAAGAACAGTTGCATCCGTTACGTCATCGGTGTTTGAACCACTGGTACCTGAATGCTATACAAGGACTGATTCAGTTGAAAGTGTTCCATTGGACAGACATTGATCAACGAGCCCCTGGTTTTAAAAAGGATTGGTTTGCTATTGATGATTCTATCTACTACATTGTAAACTTACTGCATCGAATTCCAGAGGAAGAGTTAACGAATTACCAACATCTTTTACACAATGTCAACTTAGTGAAAGAGGAAACTTATGAACGAATTGTAATGTGTAAATTAGTGATTAAACGATTTATATTCGACAATGAATTAAAACCATGTCTGTGCAAACGGTACATTTCTTGTGTCAGAAAGAGGATTTAGTATAACCTATTCATGGATACTTTACGAGAGAACATTCGTGCTTTGCCTGTGGAGTTGAGAGAACGCATTTACCGAGAGCTGGTCAAAATACAAGTCAAACGTAAAGAACAGTTGCATCCGTTACGTCACCAGATGTTTAAGAATGGTATAAGAGGACTGATTCGTCAGAAATTGTTTCAGTCGTCAGACCTTGTTCAACACTTTGAGTTAGTGAATGAATGAAATTCGAGATTCACCTAGAGCAACAAATTGAGGAAGACGAGTTAAAGGATTACCAACATATTTTACGTGGAATCAGCTTAGCGGAAGAGGAAACTTATAAACGAACTCTGAAGTGTAGGTTATAGTATGCAAGATTTAGATTCCCAACTGGAGAACAAAGATCTCTAGTTACAAAGTACCTTTATTGCTTCCGATATAAAGAGACTATAACAACAGGAATCCATGCCACGGCTTATGTCACAAGTGATTCCGTGGATCATTACCATCAATTATTACAAGAACTGTATCCATTCAATTTGGGACGACGCATAGTGTGTGTCTTATTGACTTATTTTCTGGGATTTCGTTTACCAGCCGATTCCTTGTGGACTCTTTACGAACAGTATGTACCACCCCATTCAACATGAAAGTGGCGCCTTTAAATGTTCACGAGAGACTCATTTTGATCAAAGCCTTACGTTTTCATCTGGATACTTCTCGACCTCTACGGGAAAAAAAAGATTCGTCAACTTTTAGCTACCCAAGACGTGTATGACGATGTGTGTGTAGCTTGTGACTTACACCTCCATTGGACAGATGTCCGTGCCTGGAAAAAATGGGATTCTGAGGCTTGGACCCAAGAAGTGACCCAGTATGCACGAGAGTTGTGATCATTCCTTTCAACGTCCAAAGAAAAAAGTCACTTTTCAACCTGTGTTAGTGACAGTGCCAGAAGAAGAACTCGTCACCCAGGACAGGACTGTCGTGGACATGCCTGAAAGACCCTTTCTGGAGGACACTTGTGTCACCTTACCCCCTATAGAACTGGTCAGAACATTACCCAAAACATGCTGTACAGAAACTTGTTTTTATTCCACGTTAATGGTTTTCATGTGCCTTTTATCGTTGTACTTAAGCCTTTGGCTTTAATGTATTTTTGTCATTCGTGTTCATGTTTGAAACCTTCAATAAACGTGTCCTGAAAAAAGTATATAAACTCTTGTCTTGTTTGTTTTCGTGTCACAAGTGACATTCCTAACACTATGGCTACCTCTGCTGTCTCTGTTCCCTCTTCCTCCAGTGTCAAAGTCATCGACGAACACTTAGATCGTGCCAGTTGGGAGGCTTTATATCTTCGCCATCCCTTTAACATGCTCATTGCTGGACCTAGCGGTTCAGGTAAAACCGAATTCGTCAAACGTTTGATCGAACATAAACATCATTTGATTGATCGTCCACCTCAACGCATCGTGTGGTGTTACAAAGAGTGGCAATCGGCGTACAGCCTCTTGCGAGAAAGTCAAGGCGATTCCATTGTGTTTGTGGAAGGCATTCCTAAAGAAGACGACGGCATCGTCTCTGACTCCCGTCAAACCCATTTGGTCATTTTCGACGACATGTTAGGAGAAGACGAAGAAGAAATTAAACTGTGGTTTACGCGCAAAGGGCATCACCGTAATGCCAGTGTCGTTTACATCACTCAAAATTTGTTTCAACAAAGTAAAGCCCATCGCACCATCAGTTTTAATGCGCATTACGTGGTCTTGTTTTAAAGCCCTAGAGATAAATCGCAAGTGCAAGTCTTAGCCAAACAGTTCGGAACGCCTTGGCTGACTCAGGCGTACGACGATGCCACTCAAACTCCACACGCTTATATACTCGTCGATTTGAAACCTACGAGCCCCGATGATTTGCGATTTCGTACCCACTTGTTTCACCACTGGTGCCAAGACGGAGGGCCTGTCCTGTACACGTCTCCGTCCTAGACTCCAAAAAAAATCTATAAAAACCTCAGACACTTTTCGTCTGTCTCACACAGTTTGAACATGACGTCCCTTAAGTCGCATCTTCCCGTCAAATTGATTCGTGCCTTGTATGGCATCAGTCGAGAAAAAAATCCACAAATACGAGTCGTGTCTTAGAAGCTAGTCTCAAAGAAGTCTTACGATGGTTCACGGTGACAGCACGTCAGTTACTGCAAGGGATCATTCAGATTCTTCATCAAACCAAACGCTTTTTTGATCGAAAGAAAGTCGCTTGGACGCAACTGGCCGATCCCCGCATTGACACTCAAACCAAAAAACAAATCATTTTGAAGCCTGGAGGGAGCGGTACTCTAGGAGGGGTCATCATTCGCTCTCTCTTAAGATGGGATCCTAATGCTCCCAAACTTCTCCCCAAGAAAAAGAAGCCAAACGAAGCTCCAAGAAGAAGAAGAAAAAGAGCCACGGTGCCAAGACCAGGTCTCCAAGGAAACCCGTGTCTACAAGAACTTCTTCAGTGGCGGGACCCTCCTCTTACCAGTCACCACCCCGGAAAAAGAAAACCCCCAGAAAAAGAAGCAGAGAAAAAGTCCACAGAAAAAGAAAAGCCCACAGAAAACTAGTCGCAAGAGAGGCACTTCGGCCAGGACGCAACCTTACACTCGCAAACCACTACCTGCAACGGCGGTGACCGCGTCTCCGGTAGCCTCAGGTTCATTAACTTCTCCGTTGATGACACCAAGAACTGAAAAGTACTTGGAGGCGTTGATCACACAAAGAACTTCTCCGCTGATGACCCCAAGAACTTCCCCAGTGGCAGGATCATCCAATTTAGCGGCAGTGGCCGCTGCACACAAAGTACCTTCTCCCAAAATCAAAGTCCAAGAGAGATAGGGCATGTTACAAAGTTTACTGGATTTGTCCAAGCAAGAACTGGCTCGATTTAGTAGGTTACGTACGCCTGCAGGACGTGTCATGCCTGTCCTCAAGTTAATACGACGTAAAGACAATCAGTGGCGACGCGTTCCAGTATGAAAAAGGTATGTGACCAAGTAGGGGTATCAGTGTTTTTGGTGCTCCTGAAGACTCAAAGATGTCACCCTCCAGAAAACATCCCTCTTCTAAAACCCAAGGAAAGAAAAGGAAAGGACTGCCTCCTCGTTTAGTCAAACATGGGGACATGTTATCTGTCCTGTCCAAAGCTTCTCCATCCCTACGAAAAAAACTCATTCAAACAGTCTCCAAAGAGGTCATCGATACCGTGTGCGAATGTTGTTTGAACGTCTTGAAAGGCACGATACCTTTGTCCAAACACCAGAAACAATGCTTAGGCAAACATCGTCACGTTCGTCGCCAAATGGTTCAAAAGAAAATTCCCATTCGTCAAAAGAAGAAGATGTTGGTCCAACGTGGAGGAATTTTACCCCTCTTATTAGGCCCATTGCTGAAAGGAGTCTTGGGAACCATGTTGGGAGGACTGGTGGGAGCAAGATAAAAAGGATCTCTGAAGTCCCAAGATCTCAGAATCGACCTCTGACATCCCCATGGAAAGACGAAAACTAGTTTTAGTGCCTTACAAACAATGGATGGAATACCATCATTGGCAAGAACAATGCACCCCACATTTACCTCCCAATCCCAATTTGAGCGAAATGTCCCAGTTACAACACGAATTGCAGTCCTTGATGGATGGCCAAGATTTGTCCGAAACAGAAAAATCGCAAAAGTACAGTCAACTTTTGAAACGACTGCAACTCTTTCATCAAAATGCCTCAGACGAAACAGCTCTTCCCAGAAAGATTTTAAGACCTTGATGAAAAGTCCATCCCCTACACCACCACCACTACCATCCCCAGGGGTCACCAGAGATGCTACCCCACAAAGACCGGAGGAAGAAGAGATACGAGAAGTGTATCAAACACCGTCAGCAGGTCCCATGTCTACTAAGATTGCAGCATCCTTGTTGACCCCGTCCCCCACACCCCAACGAGAAGAAATGAAAGCTTGGGTTAAAAACATGATGTCCACTCCTCCTTCGACAGAAGTGAAAAAGAAAGAAGGGAAACCAGAAGTGAAAAAAGAAAAGAAGACCAAAGTCATTCCATTACCACCTCCACCACTACCTTCAACTTCTACTCCCGTAGCCCATCGGACACGTAAATCCGTTTCCAAAGCACCCATTCGTCCCACCCAAAGTATCATCGTCGAAGAGTTGGTGCCTTATTAAGAAACAAAAAAAACGGAAGTGTTAGCCATCATTTACTACGATCCCTCCCATCCTGCAGGTTACGCAGGAGTTCAAAAATTGTATCGTGCTGCCAAAACTCGACTGAAAAGTCTCCGTTTACCTCAAGTGCAACGATGGTTACAAGAACAACCTACCTACACTTTACACAAACCCATTCGACGCAAGTTTGCCAGAAGTCGCACCCGAGTGGAAGACATCGATCATCAATGGCAAGCCGATTTAGCCGATGTCTCTCATTTGGCCAGCTACAACCGTGGCTACAAATATTTGTTTTGTGTCATCGACGTCTTTTCCAAATTTGCCTGGGTCGTGCCCTTGACTTCCAAATCGAGCAGTGAGTTAGTGCGAGCCCTGCAACGAGTGTTGAAACAAAGCGGTCGTCACCCTCTTCGATGGCAAACGGACAAAGGCACCGAATCTCTGAACCGTGACATTCATTTTTTTCCACCGAGAATCCTGAAATCAAAGCCAGCATCGTGGAACGTTTTCAGCGCACTTTGAAAGAACGCATGTGGAAATATTTTACGCATCATCAATATCTGAAGTACATCGACTTCTTACCGCACCTGGTGCAAGCGTACAACCAATCTTACCATCGAAGCATTGGACGTGCCCCGCAAGAGGTGACTCCCGAGAACGAAGTGCTGGTGTCTGATCGCCTGTTTGGTACGTCCCCGATGAGGGCTGTCCCCAAGAAAAGCGGAGTGTTGGACGTAGGAGATTGGGTACGCATTGGCAAACCCAAACGCACTGGACGAGTGCATGGCCGTCATCCTGCCGTCTATAAATTGGAAGACATGAACGGAGAAGTACTCAAAGGAACGTTTTATTTGCCCGAGCTACAACGTGTCACCAAAAAAGAAGACAACGTGTACGATATCGAAAGCATTCTCGAACGCAGAACCCGTAAAGTGGGCAAACGACGTGTCAAAGAAGTCAAAGTACGTTGGAAAGGATATCCACCCAGTTTTGATTCTTCGATCGACGCCTCACCATCATGCCCTTTCACACAGACACAGCTACGGCGACCACTCCTTCACCCAGTTCTTCTCTGCAAGATTTACAGAAACAACCTTTGTGGGTGTGGTGTGGAGAACGTGTGTCTAAAACGCAAATCGTCTTTTTCTGCCAAATCTTCGTGGTGTATTGTGTCATCGGGGCAGCCATCGCCAATTTGAGTTTGCAACAAGGAGACAAACAATTGTGGACCATTTTATTGAGCAGTTGCATCGGTTACCTGCTTCCCAATCACTCCCTGAAATTCTCCTCGAACGGGAACAACGGGAACCTTGTGTCCAGTGCCAGTGTCAGTCACCACTCCAACAACAACAACCCTATTTTGAGCGGAGACATGACCCTGACGTCCAGTAACCCCTCGGACAGCCACAGAACTCTGGAATTATGAGTCACCAAAACCAATTTTACTTAACCTTACCCAGTGACAGTTACATGGAGGTGTTTCCCAACAACACGTTGTGCTGTTACAAGGCCAAATTACCTCATGCCATCCAATTAGATCACGAAGCCCATTGGGAAGTGGCTTTGGTAGAAATCATTCGGAAAAGAAGCCAAAAACACTCATCTGGATGCTTGCGTGGTATGGAAACCTGACACGGCAGGCAAATTCAACGAAACAGACGATGACAATAAGGGAATCATTGGACGTCAAGAGAAAATCAAACTAAGTCGTAGTTTAGAACTAATGGATCGCTTGCATTTGGACATGTGGTTGCAAGAAAAGTATTTGCTGAACGGAGTGGATATCCGCTTGAGACTGAATCGCACCAGTGCCACTTTCCATTTGTTGTCTGCAACTGCCGATTACAGAATCATTATCCAAGAAGCCAGACTCTACGTGCGACCCGTGGAAGTGTTGCCTAAAGTGGGAAACGACATCAGTCACACATTGAGCAGAACGACCGGCAAGTATCCGATCCGACGCGTGGAAGTGAAAATCTTCACTATTCCTGCTGAACAGCGATCCATAATCGAAGATCATCGGTTCCATGGACAGTTACCCAAACGTTTAATCCTTTGTATCGTCAAGAATTCAGTCTTCAACGGATTCCACAACGAAAACCCTTTCAACGTTCATCACCACAACGTGTCGAAGATCGAAGTCAGTCGCGACGGCAAGACCTTGTGTACCCTACCCTTTGAGCCTAACTTTGCCCAGAACAATTACTTCAGATCGTACTTGTCCCTGTACGAAGCTACCGAACAGTTAGGAACCAACACCAGTCACGGTATTACATACGAAGATTATGCAGGAGGCTATGCTTTGTGGGCGTTTGATTTCACTCCAGACCAAGGCAGCGACGAGGGACATTTCCACCCTATTAAATCCGGCCAGATTCGTGTGGAACTTCAGTTTGCAGAAGCTTTACGGTGAACGTCATCCTGTATGCAGAATTCGACAATACAATAGAAATAAACAGTTTGAGAGAAGTCATTCTAGACTATTAGAAACCATGGAAGACTGTTATCCCTCTTTACCTAGTGGAGAAACTTTGGACATTGAATGTGAGGAGACCGTGGAAGGAGAATCCCAAGACAAAGACGACGAAGTTATGATGAAGTCGAGATGGCCAGAACAAGAAGCGCATTTAGTCTCCTGTTTTGCTACAGTCCTGGCAGAAAAAATGAAGGATCTAATCAAGGAAGAGTGTTATGGATGTTACAACGATCATCCCAGTCAAATTCAACACGATAAATGTCTGATGCTGAGTCAAGAAGAAAAATTGGACGAGTATCTGGACAAAGCTTGGGGCCTCATCTCGAAAGAGGTCGTGTTGCATCAGTGGTATAAAGGCTTGCGTGAACATTCTTGTCCTCCATTAACGCCTCTGGAGATCCGTCGCATCGAAACTCTCGTGAACAAGGGTCCGAAGACAGAGCTAAACGCCTTTTACTTGTCAGACATTTTCCAAGAGAAAATCCGGATCGAATTGATCACTTATCATTACCTGTGAAGAAAAAAACCACACAAATAAATGGATACCTGGGAACTGTATTACCTTTTGAACCACAGTTCGTACACTGCTTCTTGGAATCCTGTCGTCTGTGCTAAAGATGAACTCTCTCATCGCAAACCTCAAGACAATCAAGCTTATGTGATCAACACGGACGACAGTCATCTCCCAGGAACCCACTGGGTAGCCGTCTACTTCCCTCAAGAAGTATGTGTGCAATATTTCGATTCGTATGGATTGCCTCCTTTGGAAGACGATATCATTGACTTTATGAGAAGAAATGCTCAGACCACACGATTCAATAATGTGAAATTACAAGGCACAGATTCCTTGGTGTGTGGACAATATTGTGTGTATTTTCTGCATCATCGCAGCCTGGGCTATTCCTTAGAACATTTAGTGACACATTTTGATCCTCGTTCTTCTTCTACAAACGACGTGAAAGTAGATCAATGGTTTTGTGACCATTATGCTTATCTTTTATCTCAAGCTAGGAAACGTAGTGTCCATCAATGGCCTAATAACTTCCAACAGTGAAATCACAATTTCATTCACAACGTTGTCAGCCCTGTCCAAAATAATGTGTTAGTTGAAAAACAATGTTTGTGATTAGAAAAAAATGTTTGATGTTGTGTTGTTTAATTATTGTTAGTGTTAAGTGATTTTGAATAAAAATGTTGTGTTTTGAAGAAGCAAATGCCTTTGTGGTTTGTTTGGCTATAGGAATCCTGATTCATGCTCTTTGACTTCTCTCTATCCCTCTCATGACATTCATTGAACGTTCCGACTCGAAAACAGTGTAGGGATGTTTTCCTTCACGTCCACGCTTTGACCATAAAAACCGAGACAGTCTCCAGTCTAACCATCCATTGTCGACTCATCCTCCTACGAAGATGTGCTCCAAACTAGCTAAGCTAAACGAAGCCTACGTGAATTTGCATAGGGTCAGACACAGTCTGATACCGAAGCCAGAAGAGACAGAGAATGTGTGAATCTTAAAAGTCACTGAAGACCTGATAGAAGAGCTCTTCAGAGAAGAAATTAACAGGGAGAAAGAAGAATGGACAGAGAAGTACAGACTTCAGAAACAGCAGAGAGAGCAGCAACAGCAACAACAGCAGCAGCAGCAACCTGAACCTGACAGAGGCTTTGTGGACTGTCGTATGGATACCAAAGAGTTCTTCTTTTCTTTCCGAAGAAGCAGACCTTATCCTGGGAGAAAGCCTACCGTCAGAGGAGGCCGCAATCTTAGAACCTAAAAAAGATTGCCATAGCAAACAAAAAACAGCCCTTTTCATGGCTACCCCAACCTCTAGAAAAGAAATAACAATCGATTGCCTATAATAAGTTAAAAAATAGAAGTGCGTGTATAAGCAAATGAATTATTTATTTTGCTTAGAAAGTGTGTTTGTGATTGTAAACGCTCACGTACGTTTGTGTGGATAGTAGATTACGATAAGGATTTTTTTTGTTTTTGAAGTGTGGGAATAGTAGATTTAGGTTTGATTTAACTGCTTTACATATGTGGATAGTATATTATTTCTTTAATGAAAATTTTTTAGAATAGTGATGGGTAGTAAAAAAGTGAGTGAGTGTTTCTTTTAGGTCCGCGCGTCTTAGACCATACTGTAGGTAATATAAGTTTAGGGTTTTAGGGGATGTTTTCCTTCACGTCCGCGCTTTTCGTATAAATAAAAAAACTAATCGTCAGTCGGGCTACCCATCGTTGACTCGTTAACAACAAGACAATGAATACAAGAATTGTAAAACTTCTAGAACTCCAGATGCACCTGGAATATGCCAGGCTTATAGTGAATGAGCTGGCTGCGGAGGCCATCGTTGAAGAAGGGAGAATAAAAGAGGAAGAGGAGCAAAAATGGAAAAAAGAAGAGGAGGAAAAGAAAATAGGAGAGAGGATGTCGTACAATATTCCAGAGACAGAGGATTGGGGTGCTGAAGCCAATCATCCTCCCTCTGCGCTCCCAGTCAAAAGAGTGAAAGGAGATTGGAGTAGAAGATGCGTTTGTGGTGCCAGGCCGGGGAGGTGCAACCATTAACCAGGTGCCCTGGAGTTCAAAACAAACAGCCCTTTTCAGGGCTACCCCAATCTCTAGAAAAGAAATAGTAATCGATTTGCCAATGTGTGTATGTAGAGTAGTGTATTTATAAACAATCACTTCGTGTTAAGTTTGTATGTGTTTATGTATATGATTGTGTGTTTGTTAGCGATCACGTAGGTTAGTGTGGATAGTAGATTATTGGGTTTTGTAATCACTCACGTATGTTTGTGTGGATAGTAGATGTGGGTTTGATTTTAATGCTTTGCGTGTGTGGATAGTAGATTTTGGGTTTGTTTATTGCTGCTTCGCGCATGTGGATAGTAGATAATATGAGATGAGAAAAGTAGGGGATGTTTTCCTTCACGTCCGCGCTTTTCGTATAAGAACCCACAACATTCGTCGTTCGCGCCATTCTACGGAATAAGCGAAAAGAAAATGGTAGCTGTATCTGACCTGTTCAACAATTTAAAGGAAACATACTACTGGATGATAGACAGTGAATATGTAGTGGAAAGAATTGAAAGAGAATGGAGGATAAGAAACAGTCTGGACTTTGCTAACAAACTAAAAGTAGCCAGGGAGAAGATAGAGGAGTTAATAGAAGAAGAAGTGAAGAAGTTGAGAGGGTTTATTAATCCTCCCTATGTCAAAATTGGAATGTTAAAAGAGGCCTTGGATAATGTTGTAGACGTAAGGTGTTTTTTGGAAGGAATGGTGAAATTGTCAGATTGGCCCTTTGTCAAAAGGGGTCTGGAAAAGCTGAAGGAAGCTGAAGAACTAATCAGAAAAGTGATAGTGGAAGAAGTAAAGAAGGTAAAGGAGAAATGGAGTAGAGAAAGAAAGGATAAGGAAAATTTAAAGAAAAAGGAAGAGTTTGAGAGGCTCAATCAGAATTGGATAAAAGTTCAGGAAAAGTTCAGAGCTCTCGGCCATCCTGACTGGATGCCAGAAAAGGAGAAGAAGAAGACAGGAATAGTGGCAAAAGTGAGAAGATGGCTAAAGAAGTGGAGGAGTTAGAAGAAGAAGAAGAAGAAGAAACCCAAAGGCCCTTTCCAGGGCCCCTTCATAGGTCTCGAAAAGATCTTGACTTTCATTGCCTACCCCATTTTTTTTTTTTTTTTAAAATAGAGACCCTCCCTGTTTCAATTTTCCCCTGTTCCATTTCCATCGGTCCATCAGGTCAGGACCGTATTAAAATAGGGTCCCGACCCTGTTCCATTTCCCCTTGACGCTAAACAGGCCCAAGATATTTTTCCCATGTTAAATTCCCTTGAGGCTAAACAGGCCCAGGGGTTTTGCCCATGTTAAATTCCCTTGAGGCTAAACAGACCCACGATTTTTTCCCATGTTAAATTTCCATTGAGGCTAAACAGGCCCAGGGTGGTTTTTAATGCTAATTCCCCTTGAGGCTGAATCGCCCCTATTCACTACTGGCGACCAGCCACTTTATGGTACTCATTCTTGACACTTTTCTTTGGTTCTGTTCAGGGCTTTGCCATACGTTGCCTCGAAACAGTCAGCAATTGTGTCCACCAAATGTTCACCGCTAAAATAATAGCCTGAGGAAATTATCCACGTGTAGATGTTGGATGATGAATTGCTTGCTGACTTTGTGTCACCTGAAAACCCGATTTTATTCATTTCTTCTTGCAATCGGACGTTCAAGATTTTTCGACCTGGAAAACTTTTTGAGTTTCAGTGATTTTTTATATTTTTGGGTAGGGTAAATCACTTCCACCGAAGCCACATCCCAGTGGGCTTCGTGATCTAATTGGATGGCCTGAGGTAATTTGGCCTTGTAACAACACAAAGTGTTGTTGGGAAACACCTCCATGGAACTATCACCGGGTAACGTTAAGTAAAATTGGTTGTTGTTGTTCATAATTCCAGAGTTCTGTTGTTGTCCGAGGGGTTAGTCGAAGTCAGATGAGTGTGTAAAAGAGGATTGCTGTTGTGATTATTGTTGAGTGGTGACTGACGTTGGACAAAAGAATCCCGTTGTTCCCGTTTGAGGAGTATTTCAGAGAAGGATTGGATAGAAGGTAAACGATGCAACTGCTCTGTAAAATGGTCCACAATTGTTTGTCTCCTTGTTGCAAACTCAAATTGGCAATGGCAGCACTGATGACCAATACACCACAAAGATTTGGCAGAAAAAAGACGATTTGCGTTTTATGCTTACGTTCTCCACACCACACCCACAAGGGTTGCTTTTGTAGATCTTGCAGAGAAGAACTCGGTGAATGAGTGGTCACTGCAGTGGTAGCGGTTAAGGCTGTGTTGAAGGGCATGTTGGTCACTTCTTTTTATAGTCGATAACTTGCGAAGCGTCGATCCAAGAATCAAAACTGGGAGGATATCCTTTCCAGCACACTTTGACTTCTTTCACACGGCATTTTCCCATTATACGAATTCTTTCATGTCTTACACTTCGTCTTCTTTTTTGGTCACGCGTTGTAACTCGGGCAAGTAAACATTTCTTTTTAACACTTCCCCGTTCGTGTCTTCTAATGAATAGACAGCAGGATGACGGCTACGCACTCGTCCAGTGACACGAAACAATTTGGTGGTCCAGTTGGGTAAGTAACCTTAGTCGAAAGTGCGTTTGGTTTTGCCAATGCGCACCCATTCTCCTGCTGCCAACACTCCACACGTCTTGGGGACAGCTACCGTCGGGGACGTACCAAACAGGCGCTCAAGAACAGTCACTTAGTTCTAGGGAGTCACTTGGGGGGGGGGGCACATCCGATGCTCCGATGGTAAGATTGGTTGTACGTTTGGACTAGGTGTGGTAATACGTCAATGTACTTGAGAGTGCGTTGATGCGTAAAATACTTCCACATGCGTTCTTTCAAGGTGCGTTGAAAACGGGCCACCATGCTGGCTTTGGTTTCGGGATTCTCGGTGGTGAATAAATGAATGTCTCGTTTATTTAATTCTTTTTGGAAAGCTTGATTTAGAAATTCGGTGCCTTTGTCGGTTCGCCATCAAAGAGGGTGACAACCACTATGTTTGAACACCAGTTTGAGGGCTCGCACTAACTCACTGCTCGATTTGGAAGTCATTGGTACGACCCTGGAAAATTTGTAAAAGACGTCGATCACAAAACAAATATTTGTAGCCACGATTGTAGGTAACCAAATGAGAGACATCGGCTAAATCGGCTTACCGTTGATGATCGATGTCCTCCACTCTGGTACGACTTCTGGAACATTTTCGTCTAATGTAAATTGTACGTGGCTTGTTCTTGTAACCATCGTTGCACTTGAGACTTTTCAGAGGTGTTTTGGCAGCACGATACATATTCTGAGCTTCTCCGTAACCTGCAGGATAGCTTGGATCGTAGCAAATTCTGAATAACACCTTCTCCATTTTTTAATAAGTCACCCACTCTTTGTTGGTGTTTCTTTGGATGGGGCGAAATGGTGGTTTGGAAACGGCTTTATGTGTCCGATGAGCCGCAGGAGTATAAGTCGAGGGTAGTGGCGACAGTGTTGGCGGTGGTAATGGGATGGCTTTGGTCTTCGTTTCTATTTTCACTTCTGATTTCTCTTCTTTCTTTTTGACCTCTGCTGAAGGAGAAGTGGACGTCATCTTTAAACCCAAGCTTAAAGTTCTTCTCGTTGGTGAGTGGGGGAAGGGGTCAACAAGGACGCTGAAATTGTACTATGAATGGGAACTGATGAGGGTGTTTGAAAGACTTCTCGTACCTCTTCTTCCTCATGCGTTCGTGGCACTGCATCTGTCTTGAGCGCTGGGGGTTGTGGTGGCGGTGGTGGTGGTGATGTACTTTTCATCAGTGTCTTAAAATCTTTCAGAGTTGGCAGAGCTGTTTCGCCTAAAGTACTCTGGTGAAAGAGTTGCAGTCATTGCAACAGTTGATCGTACCTTTGCATTTTTTCTGTTTCACACAAATCGTTGATATCCATCAACGACTGCAATTGGTATTGTAACTGGGACATCTTGGTCAAATGAGGATTGGAAGGCAAATGCGGTGTCCGTTGTTCTTAGCAACGATGGTATTCCATCCATCGTTTATAAGGCACTAGAGACAGTTTTCGTCCTTCCATCGGATTTCAATGGTCACATCTGAGATCTTCTGACTCCAGAGGTCCCTTTTTTCTTCTTTGTCCTTTTTTTATCTTGCGCCAATGAGTCCTTCCAGCATTGTTCCCAATGCCCCTTTCAGCAAGGGTCCTAAGAACACGATCAAAATTCCTCCGCGTGGTACCAACATCTTCCTCTTTTGATTGGTATTTACTTTTGGACCATTTAGCGAAGAACCTGTCGACGCTTGGCTGAGCATTCTTTCTGATGTGGAGATAAAGGTATCGTGCCTTTCAAGACATTCAGGCAACATTCACACACGGTATTGACGACGTCTTTGGAGCTGTTTGAGTGAGTTGTTTCAGCATGGGTGAAGGAGTTTTGGACAGGATGGACAACATGTTCCAATGTTTGGCTCAAAGAGGAAGTAATCCTTTCCTTTTTGTTCCTTTCTTTAGCCAGAGAGTGGTGTGCACCTCTTTTAAGGGACATCATTGGGCGTTCAGGATCACAAAAACACTGATCACCATCCCTCATCGCAATTCTTTTTATACTGGAATACGTCGCCACTGATTGTCTTTACGTAGTATCAACTTGATGACAGGCATCACACGTTGTGGAAGGGTTCGCAACGGACTAAATCCGGACATTTCTTGCTTTTATAAATCCAATAAACCCTGTAATATGCCCGATCTCTCTTAGACTTTGATTTTGGGGGCAGGTAATTTGTTAGCAGCTTCCACTGTAGCTAAAGAGGAGGAGGGTGTCAGCGCTGGAAAAGAAGTTCTTGGAAACGCGGATTTTCATTGTTTCATCAAATGAGAAAGAACGGGTATCAAACTGAGCTTGCCTGGCAACACTAGCGACGGAGAAGTGGAAGAATCTGAGGCTACTTTTTTTCTGCGGTCATTTCTGGATGCTTTCCTTTTTTATAGGCTTTTCTTTTTCAGTTGATGTGACCTGATCTTGACACCAATGCTCTCTTTCTTCTTCTGGGTCTGTTTGGCTTTCTTGGGAGTGCTTTGTTTCTTGGGGCGGTTTTTGGGTGCATTAGGATCCAATGATGACACTTCTTTCAGAACCGCTACCTCCAGGTTTCAAAATTATTAGCTTTTTGGTGTGAGTGTCGATGCGGGGATCGGCCAGTTGCGTCAAGCCTACTTTGTTTCTCCCAAAAAAGCGTTTGGTGGGGTGATGTGGAATGTGAATAATGTCTTTTAGTAATTGACGTGCTGTCACCGTAAACCATAGGGAGACTTCCTTGAGACGGGCGTCTAAGACCAGCACGTAATTGTGGATTTCTTTCGCGACTGATGCCGTACAGGGCACGGATCAGTTTGACGGGAAGATGAGACTGAAGGGATGTCATGTTGACGCTGTGTGAGACAGACCCAACGTGTCCGAGGTTTTTATAGATTTCTTTGTTGTTGTTTTTAAGTCGACGAAGGGGACGTGTACACGACAGGCCCTCCGTCTTCTCACCAGTGGTGAAACAAATGGGTACGAACTCGCGAATAATGGGGGGTAGTAGGTTTTGAATCCACAGCAAATAGGCGTGTAGGGTTTGAGTAGCAACGTCGTACGCATGAGTCAGCCAAGGTGTTTCTAAATGATTTGCTAAGACTTGCACTTGCAATTTTTCTTTAGGGCTTTTAAACAAGACCGCGTAATGAGCATTGAGACTGGGCTTTACTTTGTTGAAACAAATTTTGGGTGATGTAAATGAAATTGGCATTACGATAATATCCGTTGCACGTAAACCACAGTTTAATTTCTTCTTCGTCTTCTCCTAACATGTCGTCGAAGATGACCAGATGGGTTTGACTGGGGTCAAACACGATCCTGTCGTCTTCACCAGGAATGCCTTCCACAAACACGATGTAATCGCCTTGACTTTCTTGCAAGGGACTGTACGCCGATTGCCATTCTTTTTAACACCACACGATCCGTTCAGGTGGACCATCGATCAAATGATGTTTATGTTCAATCAAACGTTTCACAAATTTGGTTTTGCCTGAACAACTAGGTCCAGCAATTAACATGTCAAAGGGATGGCGAAGATACAAGGCTTCCCAACTAGCGCGATCTAAGTGTTCGTCGATGACTTTGAAAGTGGGGGAAGAGGTAGCAGAGACAGCAGAGGCAGCCATAATGCAGGGAAAGTCACTTTTGACACGAAGACAAGCAAGACACGAGCTTTTATACTTTTTTCAGGACAAGTTTATTTCAACACATGTTCAAATGGAACAACACGAAAAGAAAAAAATACTTTAAAGCCAAATGGTTAAGTACAGCGATAAAATGCATATCAAAACTATCAAAGTGGAATATAAGCAAGTCATTGTACAATATGTTTTTGGTAACAAAGGTGTCATAGGAACAGTGTAAAGTTCTTACAATATTTTAGTGTCCTCTAATAATCAGTTTTCATTTACTTTGGAAAAGAGCATAGTTTAAAATGGAGAAATGATTTTGAGTTTGTGTTTGACTTATATTTTGACCAGCTCTTGGTGAATGCGTTCTCTCACCTCCACAGGCAAGCCGCGAATGTTCTCTTGTAAAGTATTCATCAAGAGATTACAGAGGTCATCACATTAAAGGTAGGTAGTGACAGTGCGGAGACCATCGAGCATGTTCAGATAAGCTGAATCTTTCTGCCTCCACTCTTGAAGTGACACACCGCAAATGAAGCACTTGACTTTATCCCATTCTTCAGTATGGATATTATATTTCGGGTTTGTTTTTGGCTACTTCCCTCTGTGGTGTGTGTGTGTCTATTTGTTTATGTGTGTGTATTTATGTGTTCGTATAAGTTCGCGTACGTTTGTGTGGATACTAGAGTGTGTTTTTTCTCCCTTCCCTTCTGTTTGGATAGTAGAGAGTGTGTTTGTATGCGTTCACGTACGTTTGTGTGGATAGTAGATATTGATTTTTAATAGTAAATATTGGGGCATTTTTGATAGTAGATATTGTGTTTTTTACCCTTCCCTTCTGTGTGGATAGTAGAGTGTGTATTTGTATGCGTTCGCGTACGTTTGTGTAGATAGTATATTTGGGGTATGTATGCGTTTGCGTACTTTGTGTGGATAGTATGTTTGGGAGTTGTATGCGGTTACGTACATTTGTGTGGATAGTAGATATTGTGTTTGTATGCGTTCGCTTACGTTTGTGTGGATTGTAGAGTGTGTATTTGCATGCGTTCTCATACGTTTGTGTGGATAGTATATTTCGGGTGTGTATGCGTTCGCGTACGCTTGTGTGGTTAGTAGATATTGTGTTTGTATGCGTTCGCGTACGTTTGTGTGGATAGTAGATTGTGTATTTAATGCGTTCGCATACGTTTGTGTGGATAGTATATTTCGAGTTTGTATGCGTTCACGTACGCTTGTGTGGATAGTAGATATTGTGTTTGTATGCATTCGTGTACGTTTATGTGAATAGTAGAGTGTGTGTATGCGTTCGCGTACGTTTGTGTGGATATTATTTTTGTGGTTTGTATGCGTTCATGTATATTTGTGTGAATAGTAGATAATGCATTTGCATGTCTTAGTGTACGTTTGTGTCGATAGTAGAGTGTGTGTTTGACTGCGTAGCGTAAGTTTGTGTGGATAGTATATTTGGAGAATGTATGCGTTCGTGTACATTTGTGAGGATAGTCGATGTTGCGTTTGTATGCGTTCGCGCACGTTTGTGTGGATAGAAGAGTGTGTGTTTATATGCGTTCGCATACGTTTGTGTGGATAGCTGATATTGTTTTTGTTTTATCCCGTTCCCGTGTGTGGATAGTATATTTGGGATTTATATACGTTGGCGTACGTTTGTGTGGATAGTAGATATTGTGTTTATATGACATCACGTACGTTTGTGAATATAGTAGATATTGTGTATGTATGCGTTCGCATACGTTTGTGTGGATAGTATATTTGAGGTTTTTTTTCTCCTTCCTGTGTGTGGATAGTAGAACTTGTGTTTGTTTTTCTTCCTTCCCGTGTATGGATAGTTTATCTCGGGTTTGCATGCGTTCGCGTACGTTTGTTTGGATAGGAGATATTGTGTTTGTATGCGTTCACGTACGTTTGTGTGGATAGTATATTTGGTTTATTTTCCTCCTCCCTATGTGTGGATAGTATATTTTGGGGTTTGTTATTTTCTTCTCTTCTCTCTGTGGGAAGGGTGTGTGTGTGTGTGTGTTTTTGTATGCGTTCGCGTACGTTTGTGTGGATAGTATATTTGGGGTTTGTATGAAAATAGGAGATACCCAAAGGTCCTTTTCATATGCCTCGAAAAGATTTGCTTTCTTACCTAGTTTTTTTAGTCCTTTGTATAGTTGTTTGTGTGACAGATTGATGTTCATCAGTCTATGTATATGTGTTATATATGTATATGTCTCTACTGTCTTTGTTGCCAGTGTTCCGCCCAATCGACGTCAGTCCGTCGCTACATTGTTAGCAATCTCCAGTACCGTGACGTCACCCCTCTCTAATTCCTATTGACCATAGACAGTCCCAATCCATTGTCGATATACATTCCCTTTGTTAAATTCCCATTGACCATAGAGTATCCTATCCATGTTATATTTCCACAGACCTTAAACGTTCCCACGACCTTTTTGACTGGGATTTCGATAGACCCTATATTATCCCCTGTAACTACTACTGCTATTGTAAACGTAACCTCTTTAATAGAACATAAACAACAGTTGTATCTTTAATGATATGTTTCTTTCTTTTTTACTTTTGCCAACATTATCCTATACATAAAGCATGTCATTTGTAATAACAAATAATAAACATCGTCTTCAATTTTCCCATTATCACATAAACGACATAATCAATGTCGACATTTTCCCTGAAACTATAACAACATTAATAGGAAGTTCTCCTGGTCTGAAGAAAGTGCACAGCCGTTTTATCTCCTTTTTTTTCAACAAAACAAAAATAGCTTTCACATTCTATACATTCTGTACGACTTTCATAATTCCCCTAATGGCGTTGTTCTATTTAATTCTTCATTTCACCCTTGCACATTACAATCCATCAACGTTTGCCTAAATTGCACAATAAGTAAATTAACATTGTCAACATCCTGTGATAACCACGCAAAACCATATTTAAAAAGTGGCTGTCTGATACATGTTGTCCAAGTTATCGATGTAGATTTTTTTTGAACATATATATCAGCCATATCTATCTCCATAAAAGCGTGGACGTGGACGATTGTAGTATTAATTCTGCCTCTGAAGAACCATTATTGTTGACCCCTGCTCCTGACAATAATGGCTCTTTGTCGTTTCATGGTAAATCACATAAGAGCTCAATAAAGAGCAAGAGGTCCAAGTGGGCCTGATATCGTTCACCTGAGAGTTGGCATAGGTCAGCTTGAGAGTGCAAATTTAAACAAGCATTGAAGGTGTACAGGTGAAAGAAAAGCTTGAAACACATAGATATTGCATTGTCCTTTAGATTTCTCCCTAGCCGAAGAGCCGTGGCCCGATTTCATAATATATAATGTGTTTATAGACCCACCCATAAATATAACTACAAGGCATTACCAAAGGAATTAGCCTGTGCAGTCATCATCAATTCCTTGGTCTGTCCGTTACCCCTAATGGAACCCTGCCATTTGTGTTACAGTTCGGAAACCACTGACAGCTGCCCCCAGGGAAGTTGCGATCGTTCAATGGTTAAGAGTAGGAGATATGTTCCGAAAATCACCGACACGTTCTGTGGAGCTTGCAAAATTTAATGAGTTGAGAGGGGCAAACATTAGCGTTTCGTTCATAATCATTAATTTTTAAATTTAAGAAAACAACCAATTCCGGTTACTTCTTTCACTCTGTGTTTCAGTAAATGGCATGAAAGTATTTAATCTTAATTTTAAAAAAATCTTGCTGCCTTTGTTTGCACTAGTGACATTATCAAATGTTAAATAACCTACTTCTAACAATGAACATAAATAAGCAAACATAAATGAAAACTAAGCAAACTGAGCTAAGATAAACAAAAACTGAACAGTGAGTGAATAATTAAAAAATGCATAAAGAGCATGGAAAATATTTTTTATATTACAACATGTTACAGTTGTCACGGATCACTTTTGGCACATGGGCGTATCACTGAATACAAAAGACTACGTTCGTGGTTTTGTGCCGACTTTGTGAACATACTTATGCGGGACTGACTCTTACAGGCGGCATCTGGTAAATAAATAGGAGCTGAAAGTCGATTGATTGTGTAATATGTACAATATATATTGTTTCCCCAAGCTCCAGACTCTCCCTTGACTTAGATATTCCGGAGAGTTAGAATGACCAGACTATAGTAAGAGTGATAAAGGTCATGTAGGCATTCAACACCTACTATTTTCAGAAATGTTGTCATTTTCTAGAATTTGATTCTACAGAGAAGTCATCGCGGACAAATCTATGTCAAAATATATGGATATTTTTGGACAAGAGTAAGCTAAAAGTGTGATCCGGTTCAATCCAGATTGAATGCTCTGTGATGTTACATTGAAAGCTACGCATGGTCATAAATAAATTCGTACTACCCTATGTTGTGACGGTTAGACTCGACGCGCTCTTTTCTTGAACCAGTTTACTATCTGGTCACCATTTGTAAAGTCCATAGCGGTCAATAACTTTCGTCTGGAAATTTCTTGATGATAGTTAAGGTGCAGAGCGTTCAATAATCATGACTGAATAGACTTTGATCAAACAAAATTAGTATTACATCAATATCGATCACTTAATTGGAAAATGTGTTTCGAATGACAGTGACCGGTGGGAATCGGCAAATGCAGTGAACATTCCTGCTGTGAACTATATTAAGAAATGCGTTTCTAAGTTAAGACGTGTACTTTGCTTATATTTATGTTGGTCTTTCTTGTGGAAAAAGAGTCTGGAAGTGGAATAATGATATAATGCTCATAACCAAATTTTTTGAAAGTATGAAGCTTTAGTATAACGAAAACAAAGTAACAAATAGACTTGATTTATTTTAATTTTATGAGTGATTTTTTAATTAAGGAATGTTAGATGAAGCATTTCATCATCAGCTACATATTCTAAACGTAATACAGCTAAATCATAAATGAAAGTTCATAAGTGACTTCATTGAATAAAATCCTACTTTCAACATGCAGTTTAACTTTAACACATTTTTCTTTCTAAAATTCATTTTATTTTTGTGTTCTTGATGATGATAATGATGATGATGATGATGATGATTACCAAGGAATTGTGTTGCACTATTTTATTATTTCCAAAATATCATTCTACATTTATTAAAATTTCAATTAAAAGTATCTGTACAGCTTAACGGCTTTTATTTAATGATTTTCATTAAGACGCCGCTTTCTTTAGATCTTTTATTTCCTGGTTCAGATAGTGTCTATTGTGAGGTACATGCCCTTCGTTACATTCATTCATGATGATTATTTCCGACAGAATTTCTATTGAATAATTTATTTCTTTTAGTAGAATTGGTAAACGTCAATTCTGACTACAAAATCTGAACTAAATATTTGACATTCGAAAGTTAGTTTTCTTATTTACGTCGTCATCACAAACCTGTGTGTATCTCTTTTTATTCTTGAAAGTTGTACATCTTTTTTGCTTGTAGTAGACATTCCAGGTTGGTAATAGAACTTGACCTTTTAAGGAATTTTTGTAATTTTCCTCCATTTCATCTTTCCAGTCTGTTTAGGTAACTATCACTAAATAGACCATACATCTTGTCGGCAAATGATAATGTGTGATTTCCATACTGGCACTGAGTGAATACATAACTTACAACACCAAGCTGGTCAAATATAAAGCACAGCTAACCTCACCTGTCTTAAATAGACACCGACGTACAGAAAAGAGTGACTTTGATATTGAGCTTAAAGAGCATAAATATAAATAAATAAATAAAAATTATTTCGCTTTGAACATTGTTAATTTTTCAATTTAAAAAAAAAATGAAATCAGATCCATTTCTTTTTATTTGCATTTGTTTCACTCACTTAGAATTAAGACACATCATTTCCATTGAGTATTTTGTTTCCATTACTATAAAGCCTTATACTACCAAACAAATATGTATGTTATTTCATGAGTATCATTTCCATTTGCATAATTTTCACCACAAGAACCAGCAGCATTAATATATTCAAACTATACTTGCGAATAATGATAGTCATTGTGCAGCAAGTCGGTCACATTTAAATGAAAAATTATTCGAGTAAATTTGCACTATTATTTGAAATAAGTATTCATTTTTTATGTTTAGATTTCAGGTTATCACCAGATATCAGATTTATTTCAAATAGCGACGAAACATTATTAATACGCAATTTGTTGATTTCCACTGCGTGTTTTACTTCCATTTCGTTCCATTTTTCCATTGCGAGGTTAGTCATACCCCTTTTTATTTTGTTGAGGTACTCCGAATGCAGCAGACGAAAACACGTGCCCAAATGTTGCATGACAGCGGTAAATTGGTATGTTTGTTTTTATTCACATGTTATATTTATACTAGCATATTGAGTCTAATCATAGTGATTCTCTGTTATTCACAGCTTAAGATTTTCACAGCCTATAGACTTTAAGCGTGACATTTTATGCTTGCCTGAGTCGGAGTTGTTTTTTGATTCTGGATAATATGTTTGTCCCTATTTCATCAGATCAAGCCAAGGACACAACTTTTCCCAGCTTGTAATTCCCAAATCGTATGCTAATTTTGAATAAGTTTAAGCAGAAAACAACTTTAAATAAATGTTTTTGATAACTCTTGATTTATTTTGTATCCTATGTGTGTGTGTGTTTTTTTTCTTTCAATAATGAAAAAAATATGGAAACATATTACATGAAGGAACCACAGGCACAGGTGCTCGACGCGAGCTTGATGTTGAGAAAAAAAATAATCTGAAGGAAAAAAGTCACACAGTGACAAAAATACCTTAGATTACCTCCATGACCCGTTCTGACATAGGATCTTCTCTATCATACTATATAAGAGAGAAGGTACCTAACTTCCAAATATTTCGTTCCACCCATGACCCTCAATTTCCTTCTGCTATTTCCGGTCTTTAAAGGTGTACGACCATACTTTATAGCTTGTTTTACTCCTTAGATAGTTTTCTATTCATCAAGCCATCATTGACCTTTCTGCGTTGTACCAAACTAAAGTTACAGGCTCCGAAATGTGCGATTTTCGAGAATTATTACTGCTGAGACAAGTTCGAGCACATGTGGCAACCGGTGAAAAGACATACATGTACCATGTTTGCAGCTCTACGATACACCCCTTCTTTAATTACAGAACAGTGGTAGATGCAAAAGTTAGTTTTTACTTACCATTAACTCGATTCAACTTTGGAATGCTGTTCCATGGAAGAATTAGACATTGTCTTCTTCACTGCACATACATCGTATACAAGTGACTCTATTTTCAAAATAGGTAAACTATGTGGCACACATGTCAATGCCAAAATATGATTGGCTCAAAAGGTTGTCATATGAGCTACAATTATGCTGATGGAGAAAAAACTAACAATTTATACAAATTAAATATACATAGCAGTAACAGTATATGCAGTGCAAACATCATAACTTTTCACTCAATCTGCTCCACTTCCCCACACTGAATCCTTGGAATATTGATATTTTTCAGCAACGAACATTGATCAGAGAACCCATGTCATTTTCTGTTAATCAATATATGATTGTCTGTTGCCAGTTGAAAGTAAAATATATATGAAAATAAAGAATTACAAGGAAATGATCGTAGTAAATATAACATAAACTGATGAAGTAAATGTAAAAGATAAAGGTGTTAAAATTGTGTAAAATATATATAAAATAAAAGTATGCTATTGAATGTAAAAGATAAAAATCATTCAAATATTTTCCTTTAAATAAATAATTTCCAGTGTGTTGTTAATATAAACTGTTATTTTTCTTATTGGCATCTTATATATCAATCAAAATTGTCATGTGTTTGGCCTCCTTAAAAAGGACTGCGAGTAATCAACCTAAATATTCAAAACATCTTCCCTAAACTGAATGAGGTTAAATTAATGTTACAGCAAACTAGATCAGTCAATATTCTAGGTCTATGTGAAACCTTTCTTTACAGGTATTTTCGCTATTTAACAAAGAGAAAAATAACAAAATTTAATAAAAATATGTTCCAATAATGGATACTGTATCGTCATTTGTATTTTTTGACCTGTCAGTGACAAGAGTTGTCTTCACTCTCCCTATCCTCTCTGTGTGCATTTATCAACAACGGACTTCTCTGGTTTCAGTTAATGTCCATGTAACCAGTCCGATAATTTAAATACACCACTATCTCTTTCTCTGTCTCACTCACTCACTCTCATATACACCCTACTACTTGATGGCTTACCTGCAATTATGGAATATGCAACAGACTTTTTATAAGGGCAGTTGGTATAACTAGATATGAAAACAGGTGTTCACACTTTAAACAGTTGATGGATGAAGCAGTTGCTCAAACTCAACGAGATAAAAAAGACGGTCAGCTTTTGATGATTAGAGAATGAAGAGAAGCTTCCTGGAGCCATTATTAATAGTACCTACATAGTCCAAGTTTCCTCTGACCCTTCACACCCCATTTTTTTTTGGGGGGGGGGACATTTATGTTAGGGTGTAGGGTCAGAGTCAGTTGCCTATCAAAAAGGTCAAATTCACTGCTACAGCATGGTGGCGGCATAGGGTAGCCGCATACAGTACCAAGGGCCCAGCAAACTTAAATCATATGACATTGAGTCATACCTGCATAAAGTGAGTATTATAATCTCTTTCTTCGACCTTCTCCGACTGAATGCCCAGTCCAGAACAATGGAGAAACTTATTCTTGAGGCACTTTTTGTGGATGACGTTGCTCTCATGGCACACACAGAATCAGATTTCCAGTTCATTTTTGCTCGCTTCACGAATGGCTCGAGACTCTTCGGATTCGCTATCAGTTTGAACAAGACAGAGGTACTTCACCAAACTGTCAGAGGCACCATAGTTTGCCCCGCCACATCCCCCCCCCCCCCCCCCCGTATTGTGTCTATCGTAGACACCCAGCTGAAAGCTGGCATTCACTTCAAGTACCTAATGACCGCAGAAAGCAGGGTGAAACCACTGCTTGGTTAATTAGGAAACACCTGGCCGCAGAAGACAGGAAACTACTAATTACATGATATTTATATAGGAAATTCACAGGGAATAAGAATGACCGTTGTGACCAGGTGACCACTGAACTCAGGTGACTGTTAGGACAGGTTTGATAGTATAGCTTTGACTTGGTCTCCTTGTGTAAAGAACATGCTAACAGGTTATATTCATACTATTGTTATGTATATATATGTGTGTGTGTATATGTCCAATGATTGTAATCTGCCTTAAAAGATGAGTCATATATAGGGTGTAAATTGATTCGTTCTCAAGTTTCAAGGTTGAGATGTAATGCCAGTAAACATCATACGATCCAACAAGGACATGCATTCTTGTGAATGGAGGTCATTGTTTCTAAAAAGGCAACTGACCTATTTCCTGATTAGCCGTGTAAATCAACTGATTTCTTCATTGATAGAGTATTTCAAAATACCAAGAATGGTTCAATCAAAGTCTTATGTTGCATTCTTGTTATTGTGTGTTAGCTTTCTATATAAGTGAATTATTATGTGGAATTAAAAATTGAATTTCATAGTTTGCTGTAGTAATATTGGTCTTGGATAAGTTATCTGAGAGGATTGATTGATCTATTTAATATAATCATGCCTTGGAATTACAATGATTTAATATTCATGTAAAGGCTATTTGGATATATAATAGTTGTATGGAATTACTGTGAATTCTTTCAAATGCGTTTGTACTAATAGCTGTATTGGAATTACCTTGAATTCATTTAAAGACATTTTGGGATTACATCAGTGATTTCTACCGTACTGTTGACACATCAGTGCAGTACTGTAGTGACATCATTCAGAATTTCTTTGGATTACTCAGACCTATTGGAATTGATAGAACTTTTAGGGTTTTAGGAATTCATTCACCATATTGCGTGTTATTTTGAATTCTTTTTCTTTGAATTTTGGGGAAATAAATTATATTTTTCAATTATATAAACGTTGCTTTTGCTCTTTCTTGTTATATAGTACAAGACACTAGAGTCATAACAAAGCCCAGACAGCATGTGCTTCTCACAAGGGTCTTGTTGAGTATGTAGATTTTCATCCTATGAGACTGAAGTATTTTGATGTGAAATGATTGGAAAAATTATACTAGGTTGTATCACCAAGAAAATCTTTGACTTTTTAAGGGGTTGCAGTTTATACAACACATTTCAATCCTGTTTTAAGGATTATACATGTTTTACCAAATCTGTTTTTTTATATATACATTTTGCATTTTTAATAATTAATAAGGATTTTAAAAATTAGGGTAGGTAAGAAGGTTGTTGTTTATTTTCTTTAAGCATTATTTATATATTATAATGATTAGTACAGATATAATGTGGGGCCCCCGAGTGGCCGAGTGGTCTAAAGCGTTCTCCGTTACGGATCACTGCCATCTCACCGCTGTCTGCGTGGGTTCGAGTCTCGGATTCGGCTAATGTGGGTATGTGAGAAAGCTTGCCAGTAGCTTCTCGTGGGTGGGTGGTTCTTTCCCGGGTTCTTCCTCCACCATTAATACTGGCCGCCATGTATAGCCAATCGCGTGCTGAAAAATGGCGTTAAACCCAACAACAACAACAACAACAGATATAATGTACTTAGGTACTTACTTTATAATGATTAGTACAGACATAATGTACTTAATACTTACTTTATAATTAGTACACATAATGATTAGTACACATATAATGATTAGTACAGATATAATGTACTTAGTACTTTATAATTATTAATACAGATATAATGATTAGTACATCATGATTAGTACAGATATAATGTACTTTGTACTTTATAATGATTAGTACACATATAATTAGTACAGATATAATTATTAGTACAGATATAATGTGCTTAGTACTTTATAATCATTAGTACACATATAATGATTAGTACAGATATAATGTACTTAGTACTTTATAATGATTAATACACATTTAATGATTAGTACAGATATAATGTGCTTAGTAGTTTAAGTGGTGGGCTAAATCAACTCGATTTGATTAACAGATAAATTTTGGGAAGTTTTGATTTTTATAAATAAAAAAACATTATAATGATTAGTATATATTCTTAGTTAAACCAGCTCAATTTGATTTTTTTGGTTGAATTTCCTGGGGGAAGGGGGACCATGGGGGAAAAGTAATAGCATCAGCAAAGAAAAACAGAAATGGTCAACCGACCAAAAACACACATTTTTGGGGAACCTTATGCATAATTTTAAATTTTTGGGAAGGGTTTAGCTGCCTTAATGTTTGTGCAATTTACCGGTACTAAAATTTACATTTTTAAAACTTAACCTTTTGTTGGCACTACTGTTATGTATATTTAATTTGTCTTTGTTAGTTTTTTCTCCATGATTATGTTATGCATAATTGTATTTTGGACTTGACCTTGTCCAAAATCAAGTTGTTGGTGTACCTGACCAGTAATTTTTATTTTGTAAACAATAGCACGTGGTTAATATTTGTGTATGAGTACAGGTTAAGTTTTAGGATCATTATCTTTGGAATTAATTTGGGTCCAGGTCTAGGACAATTGAATTGATGTTTCCTATGTTCTCTGTTATACTTTTAGTAATAGACCTTGTCTTGTTGACAGCATAGAATATTCTAGCAATGAACTTATGACCTGGTTCTGCTTTGGTATTTTAGCCTTTTATATGATATTGATTACTTGAGAAATTAATCATTCTTGCATTTAACAACTGAGGCAGAATCAGTCTTATTGTGTTCGGTATTTCATTGGGTTGATTTATTTATTCAAATTATTATTCACTGGAAATACAAAATGCTCATGATATTCATGGACTGGAACATTAATTTGGAGTTATAGTGAATTCAGACAAGAACATATATGAATTATATTATTCTGATACATCAAAAGACTTAGCATATCTCCATACTACAGGCCACGGGTACATTTCTATATTGGAGACTACAGGCACATCAACACATTTAGTATTGCAACTTACTTGGAATACCACTGGAATTCATTTGGACATGTGATCAAACTTTTTGCCTGTTTGGGATTTAATTCACAGTAATGTATGTTCTTTTTAAATTTTCACTTTGTATTTATGGGAAATATGTTATTTGTTTAATTTTGCGGAACTTGTTGGTTTTCACTCTTTTCTGTTACTTAGTTTAAGACTGTATAGTTGTAATACTATATAGTCACTTTTGTGTTGAGTGCCTTAAAAGACTTCTTTGTACACACTTCATTCTCACACAAGACGGAGATAAGTCACCAATGACAAGAAAGATAAGGACAGTATCATGATATTCTTCTCTTACATGGGTGGACTCAAGTGTCTTTTCCAGAGACAACCTTGGTGGTCGCTTGGCCTGTTCAGAGGAGGATTTGAACCCAAAACCTTCTGGTCAGAGGTCCAGCTCATAACCATCTAACTACCTCAGTTCCTTTTCCCCATTTTTTTTATTGCAGAAATCAAAATTTAAAATGAGAACATTTCATGAAGATCTCACTGCTCTTGATGTACTGTAAAATACTCAGTGACTCAGATTGTCCCAAAATACTCAGTGACTCAGATTGTCCCAAAATACTCATTGACTCAGATTGTCCCAAAATAGGAAGTTTCATATGTGCCTGTAAACAATTTCAACCCAAACAGTGTGTGTGGTGTAAATTTGTTAAATTTACAGATATCTAATTTCACTCTGGTTGCAAACAAATTGTTAGAATTATACAGTAGCTGAACACCTATGTTTGACATCGTCTCATGTAGTACTTGTATTTATGTCAACATATTTAAATTCCTTTCTTTTCAGTAACAGATCATCCTCATTATCATCCCATGATGTAGACCAGGAAAGAATTTAAGGCATTATTGATCACCCATTAAGTTTTATCAAGCCCTGACTTGGCAGAAACTCCAAATAGCAATCACTTGACCCTCATTGTGTGTTGGCCACACCCTATATTACCTTCAGTGTGTGTGTTTTGGCCACAGATCACCCTCAGTGTGTGTGCTGGCACATGAAGATTACCTTCAGTGTGTGTTGGTCACACCCAAGATTACCCTCAGTTTATGTGTTGGTCACACCCAAGATTACCTTCAGTTTATGTGTTGGCCACAGATTACCCTCAGTTTGTGTGTTGGCCATAGATTACCCTCAGTTTGTGTGTTGGTCACACCTAAGATTACCCTCAGTGTGTGGTTTGGCCACACCTAAGATTACCCTCAGTTTGTGTCTTGGCCACACCCTAAATTACCTTTAATTGGTGTGCTGGCCACACCCAAAATAACCCTCAGTGTTAAAGTTATTAACGTAGATATGCCAAACAGGTGGACTTGACAAATGGATTTCTCATTTTAGTTAGCAAAATTGGACATAATATACCAACAAAAAGTAAAACTTAAACTTTATCTTACATGCATTAGCAGATGTGAGACAAGTTTTATCACATGCCCATGTTGGCCAGTACAATACTTGACCTCCATAAAAGCTGGATCCAACTGCAAACATCACAGACCCATAATGTGCTGAAAAATCGGTGTCTATGTTATTACCAGTAGAAAAGTTACCATAGACCCTGATCTGCCAGTAGAAAGGATATCATAGACCCTGATCTGCCAGTAGAAAGGATATCATAGACCCTGATCTGCCAGTGGAAAGGATATCATATACCCTGATCTGCCAGTTAAAAGGATATCATAGACCCTGATTTGCCAGCACATAATTTGCTGGCATATCAGTGTTTATGTTTATCGTTGGATTGAATGTTTTCGGTTATGTCCAATGTTAAAATATTCTGATGTTACTAAAATCTTTCCTTGCAGAGAGTAAATGTGCAGGTGATTTGACAACATATTCTGTGAAGTGGTTGGACAGTTAACATTTTTTAGATACGTGAAAGCCCCAAATCAGCATGGAAACAGTGCATAAACTGACTCTTACGGCATGCGTGCTATTCCTGACTGTGGCAGGGAACCGACTTGCAAATAGAAAGACACAGGATGATTACCTGAATATTTGTCTGGATGGCCAGAACCACAAGAGTGCCCCGGGACCAGAATCAGACCTCATGGATAAGGTAAAATGTATAGATACCTGATAGTAGCTAGGGCTCAACATATGGCTGATGGAACTTTTTTTCTAAAAAGACTGGCAGTCTTTGGAATATGGCAGAATTTTATCCCAGAAATATAGAGAAAAAGAGAGGGATTAGAAAACAATTGACATGTTTTTTCTTAACACTTATAAATATCAAATAGATGTTGGGTGTAAATATTTTGCTGTCAACTAAAATATACATCTCTGTTCTTGCTTATAATTTACTTTGTAGTCTATCACAGTCGTTGTGTATTTACAGTGTAAACCATGGAAAAATCGCAGCTGCTGTACAGCGGAAGTGAGTGAGCTGCTGCACATCAACAAAACCTGGTATAACTTTGACTGGAGTCATTGTGACCAACCACTTTCTGACAGATGTAGGGCTCGATTTATTGAAGACCTTTGCTTCTACGAATGTTCACCAAATGTTGGTCCATGGCTTGTACAGGTAAAGGAAGATGTAGATATTATCAAAAGCCCCAGTTAGTATTAATTGAGTACAAGTTAAATGTCCCATATTGCTACAATGTTCATTTATGACTGGACTATTGACTCTCTACTGATGTGTTCCTTAATGTTGGTTTCTAACACTGTGCCTGTTTCCATCTCACAGTCATTACATTTGACATAATAAACCACCCCACATTTTTTAAACACCCATCTACACCAGTTTCCTTGTATCACATAACTATTATAGGTCACATGATCAACATTAGTTACTGATGAAGGTAGCGTGATATTGCTGAGAATTTGAAGTGGGTTTCACATGGGGAAAATGTGACTAACTTTGTACATTCTTGCTTGAGTCTTGATTAAGTTGTGGATTTAAGTTTTTGCATTCTGTATACATATTCTTATATCTGGAATCGTATAATTTGGTGAGGGGAAACATTTTGACATGTATTACACCCCCATAAAGTTCAGTAACTGTGAACCATATTTTATGCTTCATTGTTATGGTTAAGGTCTTTTATTTCTCAAATTCTTTTAATGCTGGAATGAGATAAAATGAGATGATTGAATGCATCTGTTATTAGTACCACAATCTTGTTGAGTGTGTCAAAATCCAATCTCTGAGACAGGTTATTTGACTTCAGCCTAATGTGTTTACCTTTTAATGCTGGAACCATAAAATGAGATGATTGAATGCATCTGTTATTAGTACCACTCTTGTTGAGTGTGTCAAAGTCCCATCTGTGAGACAGGTTATTTGTCTTCAGCCTAATTGTTTACCTGTATAAACAAGAACATTTTGTTTTAGCGCTGTAAATGTTTTCAAAACCTGCCTTCCATTTAAACAGTAATAAAGCACATGACAAAATGATGTAACTTTGTATCCCAGTCTTATTCAAAGTAAGCATAGGAAATGATCTCCAGTTTGGAAGTATTTCACAAGTATTGATGTCAGCAACAGACAGAAAGCTGAATATAACCTCTGCTGCACAGAGGTTTCCAACACACTGAGTATAGCACTGGTGCCATGAGCATCCACTGGAAACATGTACCAAAGTCTCCTAAAAGGGATCACATGGTCTCTAGCACCTCACAGGCACTTAACACATTCAAGTCACCAGTGATATGGCATCATATTGAAAAATTAGCCATGATGAATGTACGTGATCTCTGGTAGTTCAAGGGGACGAGTTCAAAAAGTTTTGTGCCAGTTTAGACCCCAAGTAAAAGGTGACAGGAAAAATAACTTTATGTTACAGTTCACTGTATATGTCATACAATATTGGAATGACCTCACTGCTTAGCATGATTATACTGTTTGGTAAAAGAGTTGTCATGCATAATATTTGTGCACAGATTTTAATCTTACTGAATTTCCATATATCCAAACAGTTCATAAATATTGAGAGACAGAAGCAAGAAAATGTCCATAATTGTTTGCTTCTCAATTCTAGTTGACGGAATTTGCACATTTCTTCATTCTGTCTATTGGTTAATATTTCGGCGCTTGTAACTTTTTTTAACAGTGTAGTCATCAGGTAATCTCTTTGGTCCACAAGTATAACTGACATTTAAGGACATTTATTTACCATGAGATATTCAGCTTGGCTGGTCATGCAATTTTAAGTTTGATTCTTTCTTTTAATGTTGACAACGTTATTATCAATCATGGAATCATTAGAGCAATAAGTCAGTCTATATTCTGGAATACATCTTACCTGGCTGCAGTTCCTTAATACATGTATTGGTTGTTCTATCAAGATTTGAGTGAAAACTTCAGTGAACAGATCAGTAGATTGTTACTAGTCTAGGCTTTTACAAAAAGTAACAGGAAAAAAGTGAAGACAACAAGCTTTGTAAAATTTAACAAATAATTTATTTCCCTAGAATATTTAGTGAAAAATGAGAAAAAAGAACATAGGTTTTTATGAATCAAATCCAAATATAATCCAAGAATTAAAATATAGAAGTCCTAGTAATAAAAAGTCCTGAATGAAACTTAGTTTGAATCCTGGTGAAATCCGAAATGGAAGACAATGACATCATTAATGGTCAGCAAAGTGCTGCAGTGTCAACAGTCTCTTGTAGAATCACAGAAAATATTATTCAACTTTATTTAATTCTGTATAAATTTTGGTAAATGTCCTTGTCTAAGAATTAATTTAGAGCACTTTAATATTTCCTGTGAAAATAATCACTTGAAATCCAGTAATTTGAAGAAAATAAAATCTCAGCCCAAACTGGCCACAACAACACAGCTTAACGTGTCAAAAGTTTAAAGACCACTGACTACTTCTATACAAAACATTAGATATAAGGCTAACTTAAGGTGCAAAACAGATTTCCGAATGAGGGTCAAATAGTCACCCTTCCAGAACAAAATAGAAGCTGTTTACATGACTAACATGACATACTCCCAGTATGGCCTTAAATGAAATAAATGGTTCTTACTCTGGGAATGAATTTTATTTTAAAAAAGTTGTTTACCAGCACTGCCACTGTTTTTGAATCAAGGTCAGAAACTAGATACATAAGTCAGGTCAAACAGAACTGAACTAAATTTCTGGAAAATGGCAAATCCAGTAAACAAAGTTACCTTATGATAGCATGTAATGGAATAATTAAAAAAATTAAAACTAACAAAAATATAATGAAATTAAATATATATAAGATATAATTAAGAAGTCTTTACTTTTTTTATCAGTATCCCTAATGTAAAATTCACATTTGGCACTGGTTATTTTTCTTTTTTCCATGAATGCCAAAACATGATATGAACTTAAGTTAAAAGTAAGAAATGGTCTTATCTTGAATTCCAGGAAATTCAGTTTTGCCACTAAGCATCTTTCCCTTGCAAGAACTCTTGTTACTGAAAGACTACTTATAGGTGTGGTTGGTGCTAAATGAAAATGCCTCAGACTTCCAGTAATGGCCATCTTGAAAGTCTTTATGTCTCCTAGATGGCTAGCTATATTGACATTCACAAAAAGACTTCTTATGATGTCTAGTCGAGTCATCCGTCACCTATTAGCAGTTGTTTTTTATCACTACTCTTAAACTACTTGAAGTCGCAAAGTGTGGTATTGAGTTTCTTAATAAAATACGTATGAAAACATTACATCATATATGGTTGCCTTGGTGGCCATCTTGAAAATCTTGTTGTCACCACATGCCTGAACTAAGTCATTTTTACTGATTATCATCTTATGACATGTCCTCATTGACATTGGATCCGTCATTATTTCCAATGTTGCCACAGTATTGAAAATCTTGTTATTAAGACTCCTGTGTTCATATTGATATAGGATTTGAACTATGATACAATACATAGATTGTTGTTGTTGTTATTGTTTTAGGGTTTAACGCCATTTTTCAGCACAAGACAGGCTATACATGGTGGCCAGTATTAATGGTGGAGGAAGAACCTGGGAACCCCCCGGAAAGAACCACAGACCCACGAGAAGCTACCGGCAAGCTTTCTCACATATCCACATTGGCCGAGCCCGAGACTCAAACCTACGCAGACAGCGGTGAGATGGCAGTGATCCATGATGGAGAGCACTTTAGACCACTCGGCCACTCCGGGCCCCTCAGTACATAGACTTGTGATATGTGGATGGGTCCTGATCTAACACCCAAACTGGATGCCAGGAATCCATCTCTAAAACCACAGTATTACTCCACTGGGACAGATTTAGCAATGGTCTGATTTTGGTGGAATTTTGCCTATTTTTCACCTCAAATCATCCATTAAGATCACTTCTTTGAAATTTCAATTTTCCACTGATATCAAATATTATATAAACAGAGTACAATTTGACCACTGCTAAATCAAGATCACTGAAATGCTTGCAATGTCTGATTGTAATTCTTTAATGAAAGCATACTTGAGCACTCGTATCACAAAAGCAACTAAATATTTGCCAGTCAGAATTCATGTCAGCTTGGTGAAAAGATTCACCTATGAAAGTTCAAGATGGGAAAACAAATGGCTTGTAAGGATATTACCTCAGTGAAAACACAACATGTGCTTCAGAAATTCTGTGCATAATATGCAAGGCATAAAGATTGGATGATTGCCTCGCCTTTACAATGCTTCATTATGTTACAGGGCAGGAAAGATTATTGTGATAAGCATGTTTTGTCCAAAAAGCACACTGAATCAGTGAGATTTAATGCATGGATTGAAATATATAGAGGATATTACCTGATACATTTCATCATGTAGTAAAGAAAATGATATTTTAATGAGGGGTAAAGCCACAAATTAAAATACACAATTTTTATACTACAAAATGAAATATATCTGGTATATTTTCATTTTATTATATGCTAGAGTTACTCCTAAATCACAGCTTATAAGATTAATTCACTCTTCAGTACACCACCCATACCCCTCCTCTTTTGTGTGTGTGTGTTTGGGATTTTTAACATAGCTATACTAATTTATCAGTCATATCATTACGATGTATGCAGTGTGGGAGTTTATAGTTATGTCTAGCACTGGGGCATCATCATGCAGACATGTATTATGATGTCCCACCCAATCACATTATCCTGACACCAGGCCGACCAGTCCCACCCAATCTCATTATCCTGACACCAGGCCGACCAGTCCCACCCAGTCACATTATCCTGACACCAGGCCGACCAGTCCCACCCAGTCACATTATCCTGACACCAGGCCGACCAGTCCCACCCAATCACATTATCCTGACACTAGGCCTACCAGTCCTAACACTAACCTCTTAATGCTGAGTGCCTAGCAAGGCAGCTGTTAGTACCATTTTTTATAAGTCTTTGGTATGACTTGGGGGGGGGGGTTCGAACCTGCGACCTGCTGCATCTGAGGCAAACGCTCTAACCACTAGGTCACCAGAGCGCTTTCCTCTTTTTTGGTAAATTTACCACACTTTCATTGTGACTTGCGTGAGTGGTATTATTGGGAAGAACTAATTTCTTGCAGTGAATTATATTACTGACATTTTGTCATTATTTTGCTCTGCCAGACCACACTGCAAGTCCGCTTCATCAATGATTCATAGCTGGTTTATCATTATTGTCAAGGTAGTAATGGGAAATAACTTCATAGTATCATAGACTTAAGATTTTTTCAGCAAAAAAATAATATCCCAAACGAATTTCCACTTGGCAAGCAGCAAGTCACAATGCTAGCTTCTAGACTACGAGCCATTTGTAGAAATATATATGAATCACTTATTGTTATTATTGCAACAAATATTTAATTACACGGTCAGTGGATAGACAAGATTTCAGTATATATAGTAATGTAGCTGCATGCCCTTTCTGTCAGCCTTAACTTTCTTAGTTCAGATCGGAGGGTTGAGTGGTTCTCTTGAACAACCATGCTTTGTTGCCAACAGTAGTATACTTTTCTTTGGTTAACCAAAGAGTCATCACTCATTTGCTCTCTTTCATAGACAGATTGAGAATAGCATGATCCTGTTCATGTCCTCCACCACTATTTGAAACGCAGAAAGACATGTTATGGTACATGCAAATGCCGCTTCCTTCTGGCAAGAGCCAGGATACAGGAAATCACTCCTTGCTTTGTGGCTGAAGTGGGTTATGCAATATGCGTACAATAACATTTCAACAGATAAGTGTTGCCTCACAAAGATTACAGCTCAGAAGCTTCCATTCATCTGTGTAATCCTTGCCTTTGATTGTAACGTTTCAGTCAGAAGCTTCCAGTCATCTGTGTAATCCTTGCCTTCGATTGTAATGTTTCAGTCAGAAGCTTCCAGTCATCTGTGTAATCCTTGCCTTTGATTGTAACATTTCAGTCAGAAGCTTCCAGTCATCTGTGTAATCCTTGCCTTCGGTTGTAACATTTCAGTCAGAAGCTTCCAGTCATCTTGTAATCCTTGCTTTGATTGTAACATTTCAGTCAGAAGCTTCCAGTCATCTGTGTAATCCTTGCCTTCGATTGTAATGTTTCAGTCAGAAGCTTCCAGTCATCTGTGTAATCCTTGCCTTTGATTGTAATGTTTCAGTCAGAAGCTTCCAGTCATCAGTGTAATCCTTGCCTTTGTATGTAATGTTTCATTGAGAAGCTTCCAGTCATCTGTGTAATTCTTGCCTTTGATTGTAACGTTTCAGTCAGAAGCTTCCAGTCATCTGTGTAATCCTTGCCTTTGATTGTAACGTTTCAGTCAGAATCTTCCAGTCAACTGGGTAATCCTTGCCTTTGTATGTAATGTTTCAGTCTAAGATATACAGTAATAGAAGCTGTTGACTGGTATGCAGAGTCCAACTTCTGAAATTTATATCTCAGAGATTTATTGTTGCAGAGGAAACCTTGCATCTTTTTGGTCTGGTGGCAGCAGCACAGAGGGCCACCAAACCCAACTATATCAATAAAACTCAGCCCATTAGCTTCACTGGATTTGCCAGTAAAATTTTGTAAATAAGAAGATTTCAATGTCCAACTTCTTGACCATATGCAAGGGTCACAGGTAAATAACCCCAGGATGTATTGCTTATGTAATTCAGAGAACAAGTTGTTGTTCACATGGAAAGTTAACCATCATTCCCTAGAAAGATACTCAAGTAAGGGTCAGATGCTCAGCATCCCATCCTCCTATTACTTATTCTTCTAATGTATTGTGATTGGGGAATGTATTCAAAGGAGAAAGCAAATTTTTAAGTAAATTATGTTTCTCCGAGAATACTTACCAAATCATGTTACTTTAAAACCCTCCCAACTGTGCCACCATGCGAGCAATCTCATTAGCAAATTGCTCAGCTAAAAACTAGCAACACCTGGCAGTGGCAAGTTGAAGTATTGGGCAAGAGTTATTGTTCTTTGTCTACATGAGATAGACAAGAAAAGACAATATTTGTCTTTTAGTAGGGCTGGATTTGTGAGGTATCAGGCTCCTAATGTAATGTAGTCTTCTCAGTGAGACGTAATTTACTTACATTTGCGTTCAACAACAAAAACAACAAGTTACCGTTGCCTTTTGTATAAATGTTGTTACCATTGCTTAATAAATTGTGTTACCATTGCATTATGTATAAATCATATTACCAGGGATCGTCCTGAGCTTCGCTAATTTCGCAAATTGCGATTTTTTTTCCTTATTGGCGACAAAAATACCCCATCTGGCGATTTTTTTTGACGACATACGTTTTGGTTATTTAATTAGTACATACAATCATGGATTTGGACTGGATAAATTAAAAGGAAGAACGAAAGGAAGCCACCAACTTGACTAAGCAATGCATTGGAATCAATCTGTTACACAAACGATCCTTTGTTCGTATTGACAACCCCATCTTTACAGTGCATTGTTACATCATAATCTGCTTATGCTGACATCTGGGCTGAGTACTGTATGCTGTGATACTGTCAATCATGCTACTGAATTATACCTACAACTGACCGACTTCTGAAGACGCAAATAGAACAGATACAATTAATTGAATGGCTAATCCTTCTGTTGTTTTTTTTTTTTTTTTTTTTAGTTTTTTTTTTAGTTTTTTTTTTTTTTACATATACCAATACAATAGTTTTGCTGAACCTTCATAGAAAACTGATAACCTTTGAAGTACTGACTACTGCGTATAAATACGAAGCAAATGGAAAAAATCTCAATCACAATTATATCTGTCGCCAGTGCAGCATTTTACTCATTGATCTTTTCCTTTTGCCATCACTCTGTGTTACGGCTGCAGAGACTTAAACTCCGCAACAAAAAATAGCAAAAAAAACACCAAAAACAAAACAGTTTTGCATAATTAATAATAATTATTTATTTCTCAAAATACAGAAGTGAAAGAATCCCTAAATTTGGTGTGAATTTATGTTTATATATACGGTCCAATATTGCCAGGTGTTGACTCATGTAAGTTTCATTCGTGGGAATGGAGATCCAATTTTGCTTGTCGAGAAAATTTATACAGCATTCAGTGATCATTCTTGGGATTTAGGAAGCAATTCACTACAAGCTTTGTGAAGCTAGCCATGGGGGGGGGGGGGCTGCTGAGAGACTACTGGTGTCACCTGTCAGCACTGTACACTGTGAACGTGGATTCAGTAAGATGAACCTCATAAAAACTGACATCAGAAATAAACTCTGCATCTCATCTCTCGAGAATTTAATGAGAATCAGCATGTACAGATGTGAAAAATTAGACTTTGAAACTACATTCAACAAGTGGGCAGCCCTAAAATCGCGACAGATCTTCATGTAACATTTTGTAACATTTTGTTAATGCTTGTTGTAATTAGAGTATTAACTAACCCATCTTTTCTAATTTTCATTGCCTGCTACATTTAATAGACTAAATTAACACTTGAAAAAATGTACACTACTTGTTTTGGCGACACTTTTTGAAAATTGGCGACAAAATATTGAGATTGGCGGTTTTTTTTTGGCGACAGCTTTTTAAAAGCCAGGACCATCCCTGTATTACCATTGCATTATGTATAAATCATATTACCATTCCATTATGTATAAATCATATTACCATTGCATTATGTATAAATCATATTACCATTGCATTATGTATAAATCATATTACCATTGCATTATGTATAAATCATATTACCATTGCATTATGTATAAATCGTGTTACCATTGGTTATTATTGTATAAATGTTATTACTATTTCCAAAGGTAAGATAGTAATAAATTGATTTTTAGCTTCTTGTTACAGATTTGTTGTTATGTAACTGTTGTAATGAGTTTATCTACTGCCAAAACACAATGGCTGTTTAACGGATTTTGTTGTATTATGGTAGAAGCCAAAAATATGAAAAATTCTTAGGGTCATTGGGATATGTTTTTCTTTTTCTGTGGATTATCAACTTTTTCTTCTATAAAATTCATAACTTTAAAACTAATAGCACATGTACCTTAAAGAGAAGATGAGTTAGTCAAATTAACTTTGTTTTAAATGTAAAAGAGAGGTGCAACCTATGGGCAGAATTGCAGTTAGTAAATGTATTAAGTATTATACTTGTCTAATGCCTGTGTCATATTTCAGGTGGACATGTTTTAAGTATTATACTTGTCTTATACCAGTGTCATATTTCAGGTGGACATGTATTAAGTATTATACTTGTCTAATGCCTGTGTCATATTTCAGGTGGACATGTTTTAAGTATTATACTTGTCTTATACCAGTGTCATATTTCAGGTGGACATGTATTAAGTATTATACTTGTCTTATGCCTGTGTCATATTTCAGGTGGAAATGTATTAAGTATTATACTTGTCTTATACCAGTGTCATATTTCAGGTGGACATGTATTAAGTATTATACTTGTCTTATACCAGTGTCGTTTTTCAGTTGGACATGTATTAAGTATTATACTTGTCTTATACCAGTGTCATATTTCAGGTGGACATGTTTTAAGTATTATACTTGTCTTATACCTGTGTCATTTTTCAGGTATACATGTATTAAGCATTATACTTGTCTTATACCTGTGTCATTTTTCAGTTGGACATGTATTAAGTATTATACTTGTCTTATACCAGTGTCATTTTTCAGTTGGACATGTATTAAGTATTTTACTTGTCTAATGCCTGTGTCATATTTCAGGTGGACATGTTTTAAGTATTATACTTGTCTTATACCAGTGTCATATTTCAGGTGGAAATGTATTAAGTATTATACTTGTCTTATACCAGTGTCATATTTCAGGTGGACATGTATTAAGTATTATACTTGTCTTATACCAGTGTCGTTTTTCAATTGGACATGTATTAAGTATTTTACTTGTCTTATACCCGTGTCATTTTTCAGGTATACATGTATTAAGCATTATACTTGTCTTATACCTGTGTCATTTTTCTGGTGGACATGTATTAAGTATTATACTTCTCTTATACCAGTGTCATTTTTCAGGTGGACATGTATTAAGTATTATACTTGTCTTATACCAGTATCATATTTCAGGTGGACATGTATTAAGTATTATACTTGTCTTATGCCTGTGTCATATTTCAGGTGGACATGTATTAAGTATTATACTTGTCTTATGCCTATGCCATTTTTCAGGTGGACATGTATTAAGTATTATACTTGTCTTATGCCTGTGTCATTTTTCAGGTGGACATGTTTTAAGTTTTATACATGTCTTATGCCTGTGTCATTTTTCAGGTGGACATGTATTAAGTATTATACTTGTCTTATGCCTGTGTCATATTTCAGGTGGACATATGTTAAGTATTATACTTGTCTTATACCTGTGTCATTTTTCAGGTGGACATGTTTTAAGTTTTATACATGTCTTATGCCTGTGTCATTTTTCAGGTGGACATGTATTAAGTATTATACTTGTCTTATGCCTGTGTCATTTTTCAGGTGGACATGTTTTAAGTTTTATACATGTCTTATGCCTGTGTCATTTTTCAGGTGGACATGTATTAAGTATTATACTTGTCTTATGCCTGTGTCATTTTTCAGGTGGACATGTTTTAAGTTTTATACATGTCTTATGCCTGTGTCATATTTCAGGTGGACATGTATTAAGTATTATACTTGTCTTATGCCTATGCCATTTTTCAGGTGGACATGTATTAAGTATTATACTTGTCTTATGCCTGTGTCGTTTTTCAGGTGGACATGTGTTAAGTATTATACAGTGGAACCCCGCTATAACGCGATGATCGGGGTCCATAAAATCGGATCGCGCTAAAAGCGGGGTCGCGTTAATGCGGGGTTTTACAATATTTAACTTTTTTTCCGAGAACATATACGTGTATACATGTACAATGATCAAAAGTCGGCTTATCATCAGATGAATATTAACTGGAATGCATTAATTAAGATATATTCAAAATAGTCGATGGCTAATATATTTATAGGTTATTACTGTGCATTAAAAACATTTACTAATTTTTATTTGTTTGAACGATAATACAGATTGACCGATAATACCAGACTATCGCTATATCATGAAAAGTGTATCAACACCGTATGCTACCGTGCCGTCGTGGCATGCAGTTCATCCATAATGGATGTAAGTTCATTGAAAATCGTACAGATTTAAAATATTCAATAATTTTGTAATAGTCTGAATTCGTCGTGTAAAATATAGGATGAACAAAATATGGAAACCATTTACTTGCCGTCTGATCTCGTACGGTCATTGCATGCAGCTATTCCCGGGTCTACATACGGTGTCTGTATTGGATATTATTTACTTTCAACTGTTTGTTGTTTGATCACACCGCCAAGCACAGCATACATGTTGGCGGCTTTCGTCCTTTGATGTTTATTAAATTGTGCGACTCTTGTATCAACCACAGCTTTGTCTGCTGCTTGGCTGTGATTGCAGTTAAATAAGAAGCCCATGTCGGCTATTGTTTGAGCAACGACTGTATACAGAATTCATGGAAGACAATCACAAAGACGATTTACTGGCTTTACTCATGGATCCGTAATAAGTAACACTTCCGATAATGTTTACTTCGGCTTAACAATTCAAAAATCTAATGAAACCAGTTTTCTCTTCTAGAGTAGAATGCGGAGCTTCACCACAACCTGTTCAAATTGATAAATTTCAGAAGCCAAGCGTTGTACACACTATTTCTCGTACGTTATATATATCGTATTATTTTAGAATTCATACACGATCACTTCTCCAAAATCACTTAAAGAACCTGGATAAATTGTTAAGTTCCGATCGTTTATTATTAAAAGTCATACGCGAATTCTTCCACCAAATTATAATAAACGTTTTACACACTATTTCTCGTACGTTAAACAAATATTTTCACGGTCCGATAAAAATACACGTAAATGAATTTCAAATTTCAGGAACCATGCCACGATCATATTATTTTAAAAGTCACAACTAATCTCATGCCCAAAATGAAGTTAATTTCTTGTTTTGTTTTTTTTTTTTACTTTTCTCCAAATTTTTTTTCTCCATGTGTGAATGAATATACAAAATTTCGGGAGCCATGCTACGACCGCGTTATATCCGAATTCGCGTTATGGCGGGGCGCGTTATAGCGGGGTTCCACTGTACTTGTCTTATACCAGTGTCATTTTTCAGTTGGACATGTATTAAGTATTATACTTGTCTTATGCCTGTGTCATTTTTCAGGTGGACATGTATTAAGTATTATACTTGTCTTATACCTGTGTCATATTTCAGGTGGACATGTATTAAGTATTATACTTGTCTTATACCTGTGTCATTTTTCAGGTGGACATGTATTAAGTATTATACTTGTCTTATGCCTGTGTCATTTTTCAGGTGAACATGAAGATCAGAAATGAGAAGTTTATGCATGTTCCTCTGTGTGAAACTGAATGCAACGAATGGTGGGAAGACTGCAAGGATGATTTTACATGCTTGAAAAATTGGGGACGTGGATTCATATGGAAAAATGGTATTTAAATTCCTTCAGTTATTCTTATGCTTTCCTTTTTATGCCTGTGTCTTTTTATGATGTTCATCCATCTGTCCATCTGCTTCCTTTTCTTCTGCATATTTGAGTTTTCTACCGTATACTGCTAGCAGTCTTAGTGGATAGCTTACGCTTGATCAGAGGTCAAGATCATTGTGACTGTAAGAAAAGAAATGGTCTGTGCACAATAACATTGCTTTTACATCACCGACCTAGACCAGACTTTGTGGATTGCATGCATTTGAAGTATGGAAGAAGTCTGTTGACTTTATGGTTATAAGGTCAAGGTCAAGGTTACTGACTGAAAGAAGAAAAATGGTTTCCACGCAATAACATTTTCTACTTCACAGACAAGGACCAATAAGAAATAAGCATATCAGTTTTTAGAGTGTAACTTCATTAGTCAGATTCACTGACTAAAAATTTAAAAAGTGGTTTCTGCACAAAAATTTAAGTTCTTGACTGTGTACCCTGACTATGCACCTTCACATAGTTTATGTACCTTCACCAAGTTTGGGGTTGATTTGCACATTGGATAAGAAAGACACCTGTTGATTTTGGGGTCAAAAGGTCAAAGATTAAGGTCAGTAGGACTGAAAACTTAGATCGTTTCTACATAAGAACCTAAACTGCATACCTGGAGCAAAGTTTGAATGTATTTTAATATAAATGTTTGATACAGTGATTTGTGGTCATAAGGTCAGTGGTCAGGGTCATTGAGGCTCAAATAAAAGTGAGTTTTTCAGATTAAATTTTGTTCTAGAGGAATTTTCTTGACCAAACTTTGTTGCATTCTTGCACTTAGAAAAATTACAAAACCTGTGGGGTCTAAACGTCAAAGATCACAGTCGTGGTAAATCTAATAAGAGATCAATGGTTTCCACACATTTAGTTCAACGCCACATACCTTGATGAAAAGTCCAGGTCATTGAGACCTATTGGTCAATACTGTCTGGAATCAGCCATGCCCAACAAGTACCAACATTGAGGACTATTAGACTTGGTGAATGTAAGTAGATGGATGATAGGGCTTCGAGAATTTCTGAACAATGTCAGTTTTCCAAACCCAAAACCCCTTCAGGATTCCTCATGCAATTTCTCCATTGAGGATTTTTGCAAATGCATGAATATGGAATCCTTGCTTTTGAAGCCGACATTGCTGTGTTGTATCACTGGTGCCCTGGTCAGTACTGTTTTGAACTTTTCCATTGCAATAGTTTTTCTTAAATGGCTAGCTTGTACACCTTGGGAATTGTGTTAATGTTAATTGTGTTTGCCAGATTTTATTTCCATTCATGACAAAATCTCTGCTCAGTTCACTGCCAGAATTAATTTCCATTCATGACAAGATCTCTACTCAGTTCACTGCCAGAATTTATTTCCATTCATGGCAAGATCTCTGCTCAGTTCACTGCCAGAATTTATTTCTATTCATGGCAAGATCTCTGCTCAGTTCACAGCCAGATTTTATTTCCATTCATGACAAGATCTCTGCTCAGTTCACCGCCAGAATTTATTTCCATTCATGGCATGATCTCTGCTCAGTTCACTGCCAGGTTTTATTTCCATTCATGACAAGATCTCTGTTCAGTTCGCCGACAGAATTTATTTCTATTCATGGCAAGATCTCTGCTCAGTTCACTGCCAGAATTTATTTCCATTCATGGCAAGATCTCTGCTCAGTTCACTGCCAGATTTTATTTCCATTCATGGCAAGATCTATGCTCAGTTCACCGCCAGAATTTATTTCCATTCATGGCAAGATCTCTGCTCAGTTCACCACCAGATTTTATTTCCATTCATGGCAAGATCTCTGCTCAGTTCACTGCCAGATCTTATTTCCATTCATGGCAAGATCTATACTCAATTCATCGCCATAATTTCTAACTTTCAGTTCTTTATTTACATTAACATTGTCATTGATGAATGCCACCGACACACCAGTGAAATGATTTCCTCTTTCTCTGCAATTTTTCAGCCAGGATTTTTTCAGTGGCTCCTTGCAGTTGTAAAACTTAACATTGATGTCCATGTTGGACATTTGCAAGTTTCCAGTTCCTTGTTTGGGTTGAAATAAGCAATAACCCAGTTGCTCAACTAGATTAGATTGACTTTTCCATCTCAGCACAGCATTGGATTGCCTTGCATCTGTAATGTCAACAGGCAATTCATATATAATTCCAAGTGTAGCTTCTAAGTGATAATGCAAAATTAAGAAGTGCTTGTGAATTAGCTTTGATTCCTGTGAGTGCATGCAGTGCTTCGACAGTGGGATGTCCACATACTGGTCCATCTTTGTAAAGGCAGCATTGAATAAAACTGTGGTAGTTAACTTTGTTGTCCAGTGGCATAGTGACTTTTTTGGCATTGTATTAGCAGCAGGGAGGGTGAACCCTACAAAAGTTAGGAAGGTTTGTTCGTGAAAATAAAGCTTCCTTTGAAAAATGAAAACACAAGGTCAATAATGCCAAACTGATGCCTCTGACCAACCAAGATTTCTCTAACTGGGTTAGTTCATTTAGTTATTTTCTTTTTGACGTTTGTGTTTTCATTTTTTATGTGTGTTTCTTAACCCACCCTCCCACTCAATTTTTTCGTCACCCTCCCTGCTGATGTCTCTTAACCAAAAATATTATCAAGACCTACATGATATCACAACCGAGGATCATGTAAATTTATCATGATAAATCCATGTTGGGTAGCTTGCGCACATGAAAAGAAGTTTTTGAACTTAATTATATCGATATCCCTGAACACTAAGTCTGAGGAATGTTTTGCAGAGTATGTGTATCGACTGCATTAAACACAACTAAAATATTGCAGTTATGTCTGATCACTTTAGGTATTTGTGTATATTGCTGAGTAGCATAAATAAAGATTTTGTTTTTGTGTCTGCCTCGAGAAAATATCCGAGCTGGATTTGATTGTTTGCCTAGCGTCACTATACTATGCGATTATTAATAAGTCCATCAAGGTCATCTACAGATGGGACTTCATCAATATCACTGATAAAATTAATATCATTGCCGTCCTCGTCCAACAATTTTGCATTTTCATTAAAATCTGTACGCACATCATAGCATCTCTGATCATCTACGGAAGGTGCTCCTAAATATAACTTATCCCACTTGAGCCATCTCATTATCAGATTAAGCAACAATTGCGTCTTACCAGACCCAGATGGACCTATGATAATTGCTCTGATAGAATTTGGTAGAGCTGGATGATGCTTGATGGGCTCTTGCTTTCGCGTCAGAGAAATCAATGATATCCATGTTGTACAAATATAATAAATAATGTGGATTTATATTGTGTTCGATGCTGAGCATCTACCCACACAGGTTGATTAACAGCAATAATAACAAAAAATAAAAAGCACGCACTTACAGGCAGGCGAGTGAAATGTGGTACAAAAAATACACATCCTAGCATAGCCATAATTTTAAACTTTACACCTCCATACATATATCCACATCCAAGCATAACTATAATTTTAAACTTTACACCTCCATACATATATCCACATCCAAGCATAACCATAATTTTAAACTTTACACCTCCATACATATATCCACATCCAAGCATAACCATAATTTTAAACTTTACACCTCCATACATATATCCACATCCAAGCATAACCATAATTTTAAACTTTACACCTCTATACATATATCCACATCCAAGCATAACCATAATTTTAAACTTTACACCTCCATACATATATCCACATCCAAGCATAACCATAATTTTAAACTTTACACCTCTATACATATATCCACATCCAAGCATAACCATAATTTTAAACTTTACACCTCCATACATATATCCACATCCAAGTATAACCTTAATTTTAAACTTTACACCTCCATACAAACATATATCATTTTAAAACTTAGATTGTCTTGACAAAGAGGACGTCAGATGTCACACACACACACACACACAAAAACACATACATATTATGGGCCTTATAGACAATGCTCCAGTCAAAAGGTGGGTACAGTCATGGGTCACATTAATTATTTAGAAGTGAAGTTATATGTATCGTGCATTGTAAGATTTTATACTCAGTAGATACCATATTGCAATTTTAATGAGAGTATTGTAATAGATTCCATATATAATCAATTTACATATAACTTTAAATTCTTGAATAGTTTTATTTACTCCCAAAAGGCAGTGCTTGCTGTTTGCACAAATCTTATAGTTTTAGGAATTTTTCATTTTTACCTTTTTAGCTTGTATACCTTGCACACAAAAATTGTATCATCTATTTCCTTTGTCTTTAATCTTGAATGTATAAATAATTTGAAGGGTTTATCTTCCAATAGATTTTAACATTTGATAAACTTTATAATGTTTATAACTTAGTTTTAATTGATATTATGTTGCTAGAATCAAGCTAAAGTTAAATGCCATCCTTATATATATGTGTGTGTGTGTGTGTGTGTGTGTGTGTGTGTGTGTGTGTGTGTGTGTATACATGTATATATATACACACTTTTCTAACACTTGTTTTATACTAGTACTGTGAATGTTGATGAACTATACCAACCTATGTAGTCATTATGCAAAACAGAAGTTGGTCTGTATTTACTGAACTGACAAGTCCAGTATTCCACAGGATTTAGAAATTTAGACTGTCAAGGTATTTGCTGAACTGACAAGTCCAGTATTCCACAGAATTTAGAAATTTAGATTGTCAGTGTATTTGCTGAACTGACAAGTCCATTATTCCACAGAATTTAGACTGTCAGGGTATTTTCTGAACTGACGAGTCCATTATTCCACAGAATTTAGAAATTTAGACTCAGGGTATTTGCTGAACTGACAAGTCCACTATTACACGGAATATGGACTGTCAGGGTATTTACTGAACTGACAAGTCCAGTATTACGCAGAATATAGACTGTCAGGGTATTTGCTAAAACTGACAAGTCCAGTATTACACAGAATATGGACTGTCGGGATATTTGCTGAAACTGACAAGCCCAGTTTTACATGGAATATAGACTTCAGGGTATATGCTGAACTGATGGGTCCAGTATTACATGGAATATATATTTCAGGGTATATGCTGAACAGATGGGTTCAGTATTACACAGAAATGTTTTTGTCCGAAGTGAGATAAAATCTTGATTGAACTGGGGATTTTTTTTCTCCTTTTATATCAGAGTTAAGAAAATTTTGCAGTATTTTCATCGGTAAGAATTCAATCTACGCACAATTTAAAAGGATGCACAATTTATTTTTCTTGTGAATTGATATCTTCTCATGCCATATTTTCCTGCATCTCTTCTAGGGACCAATGAGTGCCCAAAGGAAGCAAAGTGTGAGAGTTTTCGTAATGTTTATGATGGAGCTAAAGATTTTTGTGAAAATGTTTGGGATCACTCCTGGAAGGTTGTCCCCGATGACGATCCTGCTGGCTGCATGGTCATGTGGTTTGACCCAATCAAAGAGAATCCTAACGATGCAGTAGCCAAGTTGAAAGTACAGATGCTTCTCTCAGGCTCTGTCAGTCTTGTTATGCCTTCATTTTTGTATCAAGTTCTTATTTTTATACTTTTCATGTTATTTATAAATTGATGATTTTTTTTTTACTACCATTAAAAGTAGAAGAAAAATAAGGTGCTTAAGCATTTAACACATTTTCAGATGAAATTGTTCTTTGTTTATAATTAATTTACAATGCAGTAAAAATTGACCATGAATTATGTATTAAGGTTGGGGAAATATGAATTTTTATATGCCCAGCTCATGCCTTTCTGTACAGATATGTTGCAAGAGTTGAGGTGATGCTCTACAGTTTCATATTTTAGTTCATGGAAATCATGTAGCATTTATTGGGCTGTGTCAAGTAGTTATGGACATCATGAAGCATATATTGGGCTGTGTCAAGTAGTTATGGGCATCATGAAGCATATATTGGGCTGTGTCAAGTAGTTATGGGCATCATGAAGCATATATTGGGCTGTGTCAAGTAGTTATGGGCATCATGAAGCATATATTGGGCTGTGTCAAGTAGTTATGGGCATCATGAAGCATATATTGGGCTGTGTCAAGTAGTTATGGGCATCATGAAGCATATATTGGGCTGTATCAGGTAGTTCATGGACATCATGAAGCATATATTGGGCATCATCAAGCGATTTTTGGGCATTAAGCACTTTCTTGGCATCATCAAGCACTTATTGGGCATTGTCATGCACTTTTTGGATGTTACCAGGTATTTACTTGGCATCATCAAGCATTTATTAGGCGGCATCATGCTATCAACACTTATTGCCACTTTTCAGGCATCATCATACCATGTATTTAAGATCTAACTATTCATTTTTCAAATTTACCCACAATTGATTTTCATTAATATTTGTATTCATTTCACTTCTGACAGCAGTAATTTAAGTAGTTTACTCTTTTACTAAGAGTGTTTCATGTAAATATAATGTTGGTCGTACTGGATAGTGTGGTCTTACCCAAAGCTCACCCCGTTGTGCTTCAGGCTTGCCCAAAATATCCATCAGTGCAATGTAGTGATGATGCTTTTTGTCTTTTAATTGCAAGGCATAATTGCCATTTTTCATTACTGCCTAAAATGTTTTCATTTTTCAGCAATGTTAAGATGCTGTGTGCACATTTTTGTATTCTTATGTTTTATGTCATCGGCTGAGGAATACAGCATCTCAAAAATGTCTATGTCATTGCATTGTCTTGGGCATGCTGTATATGTGGTTGTTCCATTTAAACATACATAGCACTCACGGATGGCACATTTGTAAAACTGTATGACAGGGTAGTCTAATTACTCAGTCAGGCTATACAAAAATGATATTAAATTTAAAAAATGCATTTATGTGTGATTACTCCACGATAAAAGTGCTTGTCCTGACGTCCAAAATCTGTTTTTCTAGAACAATCCTTAGTTGAAAATCAATCACTAGGTAAGAGAGTGGAGAAAAACTCATCACTAATTAGTGAATATTTATTTTCAGCTAGTACAATGGCAGTCACTTCAGGATGATTTTTAAGTCTGCATTTTCTGTGCTCTATATTTGGATTCATTGCATATTTACTGTAGAATTTTTCAAACTTGTATAATATTGTCTGACATTTTTCAAACTTGTATAATATTGTCTTGCATTTTTCAAACTTGTATAATATTGTCTGGCATTTTTCAAACTTTTATAATATTGTCTGGCATTTTTAAATCACCAGATCCTCAGAATGAACAAATTTCAATTCAGACCCTTTTTTGTTTTCAGTAATCTTACATATAATGAAAGTAGTATTATCCATATTTCAGAATTAGCCTGAGATAGTCTGATTAAAGTAGTATTATCCATATTTCAGAATTAGCCTGAAACAGTCTGATTAAAGTAGAGATCTTCTGAGGTAGCGGTGGCTTAATGGACACTGATATGAGGTCATGTTTTGATAATTGCAGTTGAATCAGTTGATAAATGAAAGGAAGATTTCCATTGGTCAAAACATAATCATGTGATCAGGCCCAACTGTGTTTATTTCTGTATCAACTGTATGGAGAACTACTATATACGAACTTCTATAAATAGAGCCACATACAAAATAACTAACTTAAACACTGAACTAGAAGGCATACATACTGCATGCCTTTAAAACGAAATAAAAACAGTGGGTTTATCTTTTATTAAGAAAATTTAGTAAATTGATTTGACAGAATCAAATAACACATATCTGCTGTTTTTCGGAATATAAATAGTTCTTTATTTGACTAGATTTGAAAAAGAAAAGCTGTTAAACTCAGAATCTGCCAAGAACCTTGAGGCTATAGGACTTTCACTGCAGCTTGTTACAAATGAATTTAAAACTATAGGTAAATGGATATAGGGATTGGGAGGAGGGTGGGTGTTCAAAGACTAACGATATAACAATTGAATTCACAGTCCTACAATGTAAGACGACAACCTTGATAGTTATGATATGAGTGGGTGTGTGATCCGCTACACACACACAGCCCATCGTAACTTTCAGTGTTGATGTCTTGCACTGTTTGGCTGTTGGACCCCCATCACTATAACTATTTACCAGTAGTCTTAATTTTCGTTTATAAGTAGCCCCTTTTGGTAACCTAAACTGTTAATCAACACGAACAATGATTTAAAGATGCAAAAATTGGTTACTCACGTGTCTGGACAATAATGATTAACAAGTCACAATGAACTCATGATAGCATCAAATCCGAGAGTCATTCGTATGTCAAACAAAACAACACATCCTTCGTTTTGAATATTGAAGTTCTACTCAGAAAACATGCCAGTTTAGATATAAGATTAAGACCATAGATCCCCTACCATTGGTAAACAAAATTGTTTGATATCGACGTAGGTATTACATTGCAGATGGAGAATTCCCTGTTCTATAAATGGCTATGTAGCAGACACCTCAACAAGAATTCATACGCTTAAACAGGCTCTAAAACTGATAGGAAATGACTTTAAAAAACAAAATAACAATAAAAATAAAATAAGTACTCACACAACGTATACAACACCCTTTGGTATGTGATTTGCCAACTGACAGTTTATACCCGATAAACTCAGAAAAAAACAATGTTAAACTCTTAATTGACATTTTGACTCACCAGTCAGATTACAGATTTGTGTTATAAACATGAAAATTTTTACTTGGAACCAATCAGATTACAGTTTTATGTTATAAACATGAAACACTTCACTTGAAACCAATCAGATGACAGTTTTATATTATAAACGTGAAACATTTCACTTGGAACCAATCAGATTACAGTTTTGTGTTATTAACATGAAACACTTCACTTGGAACCAATCCGATTACATCTTTGTGTTTTAAACATGAAAAACTTTACTTGGAAACAATCAGATTACAGTTTTATATTATAAACATGAAACACTTCACTTGGAAATAATCAGATTACAGTTTTGTGTTATTAACATGAAACACTTCACTTGGAACCAATCAGATTACAGTTTTATATTATAAACATGAAACACTTCACTTGGAACCAATCAGGTTACAGTTTTATATTATAAACATGAAACACTTCACTTGGAACCAATCAGATTACAGTTTTATATTATAAACATGAAACACTTCACTTGGAACACATTAGTTATTCTCCCTAACATGAAATATCAACATATTCTAATATCTTACTAAAACTGGGTGGAGTGGGAATTCCAAAGATGAGCAAAACAGTAATCTTTTATCTGTGCATGTCCCATCTAGTTATTGTAGATATCAAATTTATCAAAACTGGAATCTGAGTTAAAAAATCTGTATCCTTTTGTTTCTCCCCATTTCTCTGTCTGCAAGTTTTGGCTTCTTGTTTCTCCTCGTTTCTCTGTCTGCAGGTTTCGGTTTCTTTTTTCTCCCCGTTTCTTAATATACAAGTTTGGGTTGCTTGTTTCTATTTTCTCTGTCTGCAAGTTCAGGCTTATTTCCCTCTGTTTTATCTGTCTGCAGGTTTTTTATATTCTTTTTTTGATGGGGATTTTTTTGTTTCTATTCCTAAATGTTGCTCAATGCCCTAATTCTGGAAATTCTGTTTGGGTTTTTTAATGTACATCAGTAATGAATGTTTTTGTCCATCACTTGACATACCATTACAAGTATGTATCTGTTATTGTCATAGTTACCAGATTTGTATGCACGTTTGTTAATTACAAAAGTGAATATTCATTTTGCTGTAATAACATTCCTTTCATTTTACCATTCTGTGTATTTTGATGTTATTATCAGTATTGTTAGTTATTTATGGTTTTTATAATTCAACAGATTTCATTCCATGAAGGAAGTAAAACTTATCAAGATGAAACAATAATTATAGATGTAAGATATTGGTGAATTATTGAAATCTTATAAATATTAAAACATTAATCTGGAGAGAAAAAAGGACTACAAGATTTTTACAAAATCACATGCTTAGTGAATATGGCATATGATCCATAGAATCTCAGAATCATTCTTGCCCCTATTGTTTTTGAAACTCGGATATGAATAAGGACAATATATAATGTGCTTTTTACACGTTTTTCTCATTTAAAAAAATCATGTTCATTTTTAATCAAACGTTAATGTTATTGTTAATCTTCTACTCTGAAAAATGTACACATAAATGAGTGTAAATTTTACCCAAACGTTTAATTTACGCACATTTCTTATAATTTTATAGCATGAACTTAGTCTGGGTAAACACTTTATTTTTTCTCTAACAATGAGCAAGTGGGTTTTTTTTTTTACTTGCTGTATTCTGATTTCACATTGTATACAGACATACATTCTTTCTTTTATATGACATTTATGCAAATTGTTTCTAGATCTATGTGTGTAAAATTGGTCGTTATTTTTATCTATATTGGTCGTAGAATCTCAAGTATCGGAACATGCAAGGAATAAGAGAACTGTCCAGTTGATCACCGAGTCCTCTGGCAGGTGAGGTGATGTAGAATAGGTCTTAAAGGTTGCACTTTTTAGGATCCACACTGCATTCGAATTTGTCAGGAAAAGTGGATGGGAAAATAGGGTGAAGTGAGTGGAGAGAAGACAGAATTTTAATGTTTACAAAGTTGCTTAAAACAATCATTTTGCTAAACCATCGAGTCAAATATTATAAAACTGAACAGAATCTCCTTATAAAAATAATTAAAAAATTCTCAGTTTGAGTGTGACAGTTTTATGACTTATTGCTATTAAAAAATGGTAACCTCATTAACAGATCACTATTATAAAAGGGTGGCAGGTTTTAACATACAACCTCAATAACAGATCACCATATAAAAGGGTGGCAGGTTTTAACATACAACCTCAATAACAGATCACCATATAAAAGGGTGGCAGGTTTCAACATACAACCTCAATAACAGATCACCATATAAAAGGGTGGCAGGTTTCAACATACAACCTCAATAACAGATCACTATTATAAAAGGGTGGCAGGTTTCAACATAAAACCTCAATAACAGATCACCATATAAAAGGGTGGCAGGTTTCAACATACAACCTCAATAACAGATCACCATTATAAAAGGGTGGCAGGTTTCAAAATACAACCTCAATAACAGATCACTATTATAAAAGGGTGGCAGGTTTCAACATACAACCTCAATAACAGATCACCATATAAAAGGGTGGCAGGTTTCAACATACAAACTTAATAACAGATCACCATTATAAAAGGGTGGCAGGTTTCAAAATACAACCTCAATAACAGATCACTATTATAAAAGGGTGGCAGGTTTCAGCACACAACCTCAATAACAGATCACCATTATAAAAGGGTGGCAGCTTTCAACACACAACCTCAATAACAGATCACCATTATAAAAGGGTGGCAGCTTTCAAAATACAACCTCAATAACAGATCACCATTATAAACGGGTGGCAGCTTTCAACATACAAGCTTATTCCTATACTTTTTAGGATGAAATAAAAAATGAACTTTGCTAGAACAAAGCTTGTAAACCTCCACAGCTTAATAGTTTGTTTGCAAGTGAAATGACTGGAATTTCTTTTACTTCGCAGGCTTCATGTGTGAATGTATAGAGTTAAGTCTTGTGGAATGAAGATAATTCAAGCAAAAATAGTCATTCATTGGACACTGAGTTTTGCAGTATCTTTACTGATTAAAATTTATCTCGTGGTGAATATTTAATTTTGGCTTGAGGGGTTTGGCTTTGTCATTGGTCAGTAAAATGTTACTGAATGAGTTATCTCCCTTATACCAATCAACAACTTCAGTACAGCTTCAAAGTACCCAAAACATAACTTCTTGCCCCTAAATTTAAAAGTTCTTGCTCATAAATTAAAAACATCTTGTCCCTAAATTAAAAAATGTTTGCATTAAAAAGTACTTTTACACTGCATAAAATAATAATCCCTGCTGCAAAAAAAAATATGGCAGCCAGACACCAAGGGCCCCTCTAAATCTAGACTAAGCTCTGCATGTATTCAAAATCAGTTGCCCATTGGGGATCTGAGACTAAAAACATTATCTAATTTGCCCGACAGAGCCTCAAGTGCAGACAAAATATGGTATTTTTATTGTATGGTTCTTAAAGATGCTTGAAATTATTTAGCCGCATTCTGTGCCTCTGTTCATTTGTATTTTGTCCGCCCTTTGAAGATTGTTTGCTTGTATTGAAAGCCATATATTTTCATACAGAGCATGGCATGTGATATGGGAGGGGGGTTACACTATATCTGTTCTTGTGACTCATTAGTTTACCTATAATTAATTTTTTCATCATGATAAATTTGTTGTCTATTGCTCATGCTTGTATTGTAGATGCATCATTACTAGTTAATTTTATCAAGTGGTACATATGCAAGTGCTTGATACTTAATATATGCTAGGTGATTAGCAATTTGTAACAGTATCAAATGTTTTTCACCTTATACAAGGTTACTTGTATATTGTTTCAAGAAGGGTTGCTGCTGGTTTTATTGATGTACAGAATGTATTGCTGTAATTCAGATGCAAACATTAATGTGAATGTACTGTGGCAAAAACCAATTACGAAATTTGAAGCTATGGTTTTTACTAATTAAAATACCGAAACAAAATACCTGGCTTTTCAGCTTCCTTTGTTTTCAATTTCAATGGAACAACATTTGCACATTTATACATTGTTCAGAAACCGAGACAACCGAAATCCTCTGAATACTCTTTCCTACATATCACGATGAAAGATGCATTCAGATGGTAGATTAACCAGAAAGAAAATCTACAGACACATACACAGAACCGAGGTATATCCCAATATTGTTGGAAATCATGTTGTGAGCTACTGTACAGCAAAATGTGAACAAGGGTTCATCCTTGTGAACAGTATCAGATCTGTTTCTCAGATTTCCAATTTTTATGAAGATCGACTCTGATCGGCAATTGAAATGGGATCATAATTTGAGCTTACAAAGTTACAAAATAATGTTTGAAAACATAAAGCATGAAATATTTTTGGACTGGTTTGCACAATGACCAGATGAAAATAATACTTTTAATCAAATGAAATTACAGCGAAATCTTATAATTTTTTTCTTCTCTTAACACATTAACCCCTGGAGCTTTTTGTCATTTTTGCCTGAAAATCAAGTAGGAAACACATTTTGAAAGCCGTTTCTGAATAGACTCGAAAACACCAAATCCCCGGTCATCTTTCAATAACATGCTGCCTAGTTGTGTTAGAAACATTTTTCATTGGCTAAATTTTTTTTTTTTTATTTATTTTTTTGTGCTAAATGGAGCCATTATTTTTGTATGGAGACCACTCTTTATTCCAAATACCCATCTTACCCTACTTTTTGCAAAGGCTCATCTGTCTCTTTGCAGTTTGTACCAGTTTGACTTGAATCTGAGACCAAAAAGTCTCAAATCTGGACACAAAATGGGATTGCATTAAAGAAAAAAAAGTCTGGTCCAAAAAATGAGGTTTTTCTATCTGTATTTTGTAGTGCAACTTGATATTCCAGATTATTTGGTATCATTTTAGAGCTATATCTATCTACCTTTCTATAATGCCACCCACTTTAGTGTATCATGCATGACCATGACGCTACAGAGCTCGGCAGTAGGCTACTACCTACTGCCCCATAAAGTCGTCACTGGGGGTTAATGTGTTAAATGTACTATTGGTATTTTTATAATTTTTTTTAATTTGAAGTATAATAATTACAGCACCATGTCAAAACAATAATAAAAGCTTGCCTCATAGGGACAAAGGGAATTTCAAAGAATGTGATTCTTGTTAAATCTCTTGTTCTGTGCTTTTGCCTAAGAGTGTATTTAACTGAACTTATTGTTGTTATTATTATTATTATTTTTATTATTACTCCAGTACCCACCCATTGATAATAACCTGAGTGATAAAATAGGCAACTGGGTACCCGTTAAAAATGAAAACCAAGAGAAACAATGTTTCCATGTTCAGATCAAAGACATCAGGAGCGAGCAAGACATGGAAGAAAGATTACAGTTCAAGGCTTGTGTCATGTGACTATTGGCTGCTGATCATTTATGCATCTTTAGACCATCTAATTTTCTCATTTTCTATTTTTATAGTAACTGTACCGTATTTACTGGCCTATAAGATGATACTTTGTAACCAGAAAATCTAAGCTTCATCTTATACTCCGAATCTACTTAAATATGGATTATGTCACATGAATCGCTTTATTGTATTTTTCATATGGAAAATAATTTTCATAGTTAGAAAAATAACTGGAAATGGGAGAAGAGATCATGTATGGAAAAATATAGGATCCACGTTGTGTATTTTAAACAATTACATGTTCATCTATGTTAAAAATTAACAGATCAGATGTACCTGCGTTAAAGAATCGTGCACTAGTAATGTACATTGTTTGTAATAATACATTGTTTAAATTTGATTATATATATATGTGCGTTAGAATTGACAAGTTAGAAGAGGAATAACCATGACAAAGACATTCCATCACAATTTTTTTTTTGCATCCAATGATCAAATAAAATGTATGCCCCACTGACAGAGACAAATAGATGTCTTCACAATTGTAAATCTATACAGTTCACTTGTCTGATGACTGATCTTATTCGTGCACAAGTGCAGTTCCATATTCCATTATCAATTAATACCACCAGGTAAGCAATTCCTTCTAGTTTGTGTTGCCACTTCCATTATTAAAAGAATCCCTTGGTTTTGTAATGGTATTTACATGCTAATTAAATAATTAAATATGCTATGGCTGTATTCGGTCATTCCCAGCTAACACTTGTTTGGCAGATCAGATTAGCGAGGCTACCAAAGGGAAATGAGGCTACTTATGGGTATTATGAACACCGTACCATATACAGAAAGGAAATGACAGGTGGCTAATCGTGTACATTTCTCAGCCAGTGACAATTTTTAACTTGCTGATGGAACCGACAGCAGTTTAAAGTACATCTAGCATGAGCAAAGATTAAAAACAATTGCCACCCAAGTACAGGAAGGGTACATGCACTTTAAACAAAATCGTATTTTTGGGGAATGGAGAGGTCTTTATACTTGCAAAGAAAATTAGCATGCGAAATGGCAATTCTTGGGATTTAACCTAATGGATAAAACTATTGTGAATATTTAAACCCTGAATGAGTATCATGTGTATTTTCATAGTTTACATTTACTGTTTAATTTATTGGTGTTTTTTCTCTTTGACAACAGCTTCAGCAACATGGGGGCAATGAGGTGAGAAAAAAACCTCACAAAGAGCTGAACTTTCTCTCTCTCTCATATATCGGACCATATTTTATTCTGCTCACGAGGTGCAAGAAGAAAAATGTGATGGAATACCTATCCATCCTTCTCTCTCTATCTCTTGTACAACCCCCCAACCAACCGGAGAAAAGCATTTTAGTATTATGCAATTTCCCTGTTGCTGGTAATCTGAAATAGATGAACAGTGATACTTTTAATATTTATGAAACCAGAAGTTATTATAATTTAATTCCACACAGCATCGAAAGTTTTACCGCCTCTGTAACTCAATAAATTTTCAGGTCAGCGTCATTGTATGTAGCTAAAAATACATGGTACATTTAAAATACTTCGTTTGAAACAAATTAAGTACTTTTAGTTACATTTAATGATCCTGACTGGAAAGGCTACTGAGTTACAGATAGGATAAAATTCACGATATTGCGTGGAACGAAGTGAAAAATACATTCTGAGGTCTTTATCTGGCCTCGTCTAATACTCAGCATCAACTTATATGTGGATAAAAGATGGAAAATTTGCAAAATTTGCTGATTCGAATTATACTCCCCATCTACTTATACACCAGCAAATAAACGGTACATAAAACATATTCTAGAAAATAGATGGGTTTCTTCAAGAAACAAGACTTATCGATGTGACTCATGGATGTTATGTGACGGGAAAAATATTAGAGAAGAGAGATTTTTCTGTTAAACCTGTTACATCAGGAATAGGACAAACCAATAGCATGTTAAAAGTTTTAAAAGAATTTGACCTACGTAACACAGCATTCATCATCTGTGGACATTATGACCATTCATTGAAATTTAGTCACGTACAGGCCCGGCCCTGGGATATGCGAGGCCCAAGGCAGCAAGCAAAACAATATCATTGTCTGAAAGTGCGATCCCCAAGGTGGTCACCCTGTTTGCCTTGCCCTTGGGCCAGGCCTGGTCATGTAATCGAGTTAAAGTGATTGTTATGCATAAATAATTATCAGTTTGTTTTTGTCTATACTCTTATACTAACTAATAATCCACATGGATTTAGCCAATTTGTGTCAAGAATTTAAACTGCAGATCCAGGTAAGTAGCAAAAACAAATGTATGTTTTTGGTACACTTTTCTGTAATTATGGCTTTTAATAGAAAGATTGCTTTTTTATGCTTAGATTATGCTCCTTTGTCACTTTTATTAATAATAATTATGCCTTTACCTCTCTTGGGGGTTGGCATGTATGAACCTACTACAAAGCACTTAAGGTTCACATTTAATACGGTTTCCCTTTGATAGGGTACAGAGGTACGTATTGTTGCTTACAATTGACCTGTGATGTGCTAACACTAACCTCTTAATGCTGAACGCCAAGCAAGGTAGCTGTTAGTACCATTTTTATAAGTCTTTGGTATGACTCGGCCGGAGATTGAACCCACAACCTTCTGCATCTGAGGCAGATGCTCTAACCACTAGACCATTGGAGCGGTCACAATTGACCTGTCATGCATGTACTATATGACAGGTCAATTTAAGTAATGATACAAGCCCCTGTGAGGGTACCTGGGTAACCAATTAAAACTGATGGGTATTTGGTAGATGTGTCCTAAAAGTTTGACAGCTTTATTATTATTAGTAGTAGTAACAGTAGTATAACCCCTCCCTTGTAACAGTGATGGTATATAATAATCCTTGTATTTGCCCATCTTGTACACTGTCTTGTTGGTGCAGTTTTCCATAAAACTTTAAAAGTTTATGAGACAATCTAACATTACTATCCCTGCAGTTTTCTGCTAACCAAGCTGTTAGGGCCAAGTGAGCTTATAACAGGGGTACACAACCAGCGACCCGGCGAACATGTTCAGGGCAAATTAAAACAGCATAGAAATCTGGCCCATGAACAGTAATTATATTAAAGAAATTAGAAATCCATTGGGCTACAAAAAATAAAATTATATAAAACCTTCATGCCAAGCAGTAGTTTATTACAACATTTATTAACGTTAATCTCGTTTACCAAGTCGCAGTTGTATAGAACATGTAGCATCGTGTTTGCAGCCCTCAAGTGGTCTTAGAAAATGCAATCTGGCCCTTGGCCGAAAAGGGTTGTGCACCCCTGGCATATAGTATGGGTCTGTGTTTGCATATTAATGTGACCTTGCATCTGATTGGCTGAGCAGTCTTGCAAGTCTATGTCTGATCAGATTTTGATCAAACTTGTTATCAAAATGTTACACGAGTTTGGTTATGTGCAAAATCTGTATACAATAAGGTAATCTTGTATCTGATTGGCCAAGTTTGTTGCCACATTGGAAATCAAATTCCATTTTGCTAAACTTTATCATCATTGGCACTGACAGTTTCTATAATAAGCGAGATCAGCGGATGTTAATGAGATCCCTTGCATGAGATGCCTGAGCTTGTTACATCAACAGATGTAGAGACTAGTTCCCATCAGATTTCGATGAAACTGGATTTATATCATCAAGATCATGGATGACTTCAGTTATGAACAAATTAATCTTAATGCAATAAGTCCCAGTCGTTTTATGGATCACTGAAACTTGGTACATAATTATGGTCATGATCTGAACAGGTGATAATGAACAAAGCAGTGCTCCATCAATTTCTTTTCTATAGATTCATTGCTGTTTTGGACTTTGAGCTTGTCTAGTGTATGACAAATTATTGTAAAGCAACTGGTCTCAATATTTTTGAATGAATCACCATAAAACTATTATGGAATCTTGTGAATGCAACTTTCTTGCAGGTTTCATAGATCACTGTGAAACTTGGAACACATTATTAAAAATAATTATGCAGTTGTTAGTGGATTACTCTGAAACTTTGTACATGTACATACATGGTCATCAGCAGAAGATGTTGACCAGTCATTGTGCTCACACTATTTTCAGAAAAGTTCTACCCTGTTTTGCGACTAGAAACTCATCTCAGTCATCATGTATTTACATGATCAAATTGTTCCCCATTCCTCTAGTTATGATTCTTTTATAATGGTAAATGTTGTAGTAATCAAATGTAATAAACAATTTTACTTATAATAATTTCTTGAATGTACGACCTGAGACGTGGGAACATTTTAACCGACATGAGCTTGACGGAGAAATAGGGTGACATTATTCCAATATTTTTTAAATGGGACAACACCTACAATACTATTTTGACAGAGCCCACTCTTTAACAAGACACATTGTGTAGCCATAATGCAAAAGCAGTAAGTTTAATGAAAACCTCATGAGCAGTTAAACAGATGTGAAGAGTAAGTACAACTTTTAAACATGAAAGATAACTCTAAATATACTAAACTGACGAAGCTGTTTATTATATGGAACCCAAACTCTTGTTATGATCCAAATGCATGCATGTTTCAAGAAGATATCTCAAATGGTTTTGGAGATAATTAGCCAGAGAAGGGTGTAATGGGCAGGTGGACATGGCAATAAAAATGGGGATCGCTCTTAAAATCTTATTTGACCAAATCCATTTTTACAATGCACAACTTCTGCAAAAGCTTCAAGAAGAGGAACCAGAAGAATGGATAAAATATAACGTTGAAAATTAAGAATGCTGATCAGACACTTTATTTTACAGGACATGTCATGATACCAACGACATGTCACGATACCAATTACATGTCATGATATCAACGCAAACCAAGTTTCATAAAGACCTCACAAAAGGTTGATAAGTTATAAACAAAAGCGTGACATACAGCTGATTTTAGTATATACACCCCTTTGTTTGCAGCGGGGGTTATAATACCAATATGTATATGCATGTCTCAGTTGTTGATAATGCATTTTATGCTGTGCCATGAATTTCTGATATTAAGTTGGAGTGAAAAAATAAAAAATTTCACTGGCCGTCAATAGACACGGATAACATTATAATCATTAAATTCAAAGTTGTAAATTGATGTTGCCCATTAGAGATGACGAGTTCAAATCCAGCAAGGCGTGATTTTTTCTTCTTCTCTTAATGTGTTATTTTACATTTAATTGTGTAGGAGAATTATGTTATTGATTAAATTTTCTGTGTGAATAATCACAAAACAGAAGAACAGTAAACTGCTGACATTGCGAAACCACTGACACTGCATGGGATCCAGTATAAAATCTGTTATACATCTTGCTAGCCAATATGCCTGAAAATGAAAATTTGTGTGCTGCAAGTGAATAATGAACATATTTCACCACTCAACCAAATATATTATTCCCCTGCTTCAAGCAAATATCTCCTATGTAAATATTAGAAATGTTTGGTTGACCTACAGTCGTAATGCATCAGATTATTCTACCTTTCTTTTGTTTCGCTTACATGCATTGCAGATAATTCATTACATCTGAAGTACCTGTATTGAGGGGTAAGATTTTCAATTGGTAACCTAATGCGTGTTGATGCATGAAGTATATATTAAAGACCTTGTTTTATGTGATTTGCAGTATTTTCTTTTTTGTATAGATGTGTATTAATGTAAACAAACAATTACCTATGGTGAGATAAATAGCAAAGTAAATGAGTTATAAATAATATATTTGGCTGAAGGGTGAGAAAGGCTTTTTCTTAACTCATTACTGCCATCTATTAAACATAAAAAAGAAATGGAAATGTTTTATAAATGTGAAGACTTTGCAGGGACATAACATATGTAGGCAGTATAACTTTGCCTCAGAGTAAGATTTAGGGATCTGATATGCTGGCATACCCTCAAGTTGGACTTTACCATCCTATCAGCACATTATTAGAGATTTGGTATGCTGGCATACCCTCAAGTTGGACTTTACCATCCTATTGGCACATTATTAGAGATTTGGTATGCTGGCATACCCTCAAGTTGGACTTTACCATCCTATCAGCACATTATTAGAGATTTGGTATGCTGGCATACCCTCAAGTTGGACTTTACCATCCTATTGGCACATTATTAGAGATTTGGTATGCTGGCATACCCTCAAGTTGGACTTTACCATCCTATCAGCACATTATTTGACACATTCCAATCTCAGTTTGAACAGGGATCAATTACTTTCCTCTAGACCCAGTAACAAACCAGCCTTGCCATGCTGACTATACTATGGGCATAAAAATTGAACTTTTGCTAAACTTTTGCACATGTTTTTGTTTTCTTTACAACTCTCATGTTATTTTCAAGACTGTTTGCAGAATTTCAGCAGAGCTGAGTGAATCATTATTCTGATGTCCTCAATGCTGCAGTGATATCTTGATTTGTTCACATTCTTGTCCATCACAATCACATAAAAACCACTACAGAATGGGAAATTAAATATATTTAAGTTAGTGCTGATCCATATGCAAATAATCTGATTACATTTTAAGAAAATATAAATCTTTTTTGTCTCATGCTGGACTTGATACTTTTTGATAACCTGCCATGTTCTTGTTATTGATTGTTATTAGTGAAATATGAGAACAGCAGAATCTTTTCTGGCGCCAGCAGACAGTTGTTATGGTTTTGGCTAAAGTTGCTGGCTCGCCAGTTGAAGGTCAAGTGTGCTTATGTTATGATCCTCTGTCCATCATGGGTATGTGTACAACTTTATTTTACAAGAGTCCCTCAAAGTTCTATTGTTGGAAAAAAGTTCCAATTCAAGATAAGACCATTTTTGTATCCACTGTGGTGGCCATACTGGATGAAATATGGGCATTATTTTATTTAAAATAAACAACATGCCATTAGAAGACTTTTCAAGAAGAAATAGCAGTAACAAGATTTTCAAGAAAACTGTCTGTGGATGCCTTTATTGGATGTCTGAGCAGCACCATTTTCATTGAGGACAATTAGTGACAAAACTTTCAATATGTTCATTGTGGCAGCTACATCTGTAAGTCAGATCAGCACCATTTTTTATTCAGGACCAACTCGACATTTAGGAGGATTTTTAGGTTACTGCATTTGTATGGGAAAATATTAATGAGTTTCTCGGATGGAATGATGCACGACCTTGGGAGTGCAGTATATCCATCTGACAAAACGAGTTCATGTTGTCCCATACAAATGCAGTAACCTTTTTATTATATGTTCATTTCTTGTTCTACCTAATGCTTAATTATATTAAAAAAATACACTACAAGAAAAAAAGTAACTGAATGTATGTCATATTCCAAACTAAATACACAAGCGCAAAATTTATCATTACACAACAACATTACTGTGCACTGTAAACTGAGTTATCTCATCACTCCCATATGTAAAAAATAATTCTTCATGGTCATGTAAGAGTTACTGAAAAAAATACATCAAAAACAAGAAAGGTTTACCTAATAAACCAACCTAATTACATTTAATTATCAAAAATGTTGTTTATTCATGATAACTGCTAAAGAAGGGTGCAGGAAAAGAATCTGATTGGCATAAGTACTAGAAAAGAGAATCACCAAGGTCATGCAAAAAAAATAATAACTACAGCTTGATACTCTCTAGAATAATTTATTATTTACATGGTATAGAGCACAATCTACTATAAATTGTTTATAAAACATCCATGAAATGCACCAAAGACCAGCAGGTTGTCTTCCCAAATCTATACTGTCTGAAGGACCTCTGACATTCTCTTTTGTGCTGCTCATACTCCTTAACTGAATATCTTGATAACTCCAAAGTTACGACTGATTAGCTAACTTCTTAAGAACTTCTAAAACTTGATGACTGTCCAAATCCATCAAAGATCTGCTGTCTTCTTTACCAAATTCTGAAAATGACAAAGAGAATTCAGCTGTCATATTCATAAAAATTGACATTAATATTGCAAACATCTGTTTGGTATGTGGCATGTTTCTGAACACGCATTAATAATATAAAAAAATACATGCTACATTACCCATAATAGCAAGCAGAAAATGGTTTAGTACAATTTTAATTAGCCCCATACCTGAGGCTGGTGCAAAGAACTAGTGATCGATTCACTAGTTCATACACGTTAGAAATGATTAAGTGATGTAAAAGTTGGGTACACCATGATTTAGGCATACATCTTATAATCATGATAATTAAACCTTTTATGTTCAATTTAGCACAACAGTTTGTTTAGTATTCACCATGGTAACATGATGAGAAAGAAGAAACCAATCTCTTTATACTCTCAAGTGCAATGGCATGCACGTAAGCTAGACCATTATTTGTCATACACAAGAGTAGAATGACATAAGCGTTCCCCTCATCATGGAGTGACCGTTTCATATCAAGGTTGATTGTACTACTTTAATAAATTTTTGTAGCTGTGTAACAGTGTATAGGCAGATACGCATCAGAATAACATGATGTAAACTTCCTTTTTACTGTTCAGTCATTGTGGATACTTAAAATAAAACCTGAAAAACCCATTTAGTCAGTCTTATTCAAATGTCACTCAACCATGCATAATAAAGTAATAATGAAGTCAGTGTTTCCCTTTACACACCTGTGCATCAGAGGTACAATGGAGAAAATTGATGCACACATTTTGTTGCCGTGCATTTTTTGACACAAAGGAATCGTAGAATGCAATAAGGATTTATTTAATATCCAATGCTATGGATGAGGGATAGCATCATGTATACTTTGAGCATAGGCACTGACTGGTTCCCTGTTTGTATGCCCCCTGTTGCACTCCGCTATTTGTGTAGCAGAGTACAATGCAGTGAGTATAAAAAACAGGGTACCAGACTAGCATTGGCAATGTTAAGATGGAGTAACTTCCCCATATCTCACAAGATTTCCATCGAGCTCAGCAAGATGTCAGCCAGATGTTTAACCTCAACAACTGTTGCACTAGAAAGTGATCTTCAGATTAAAACTGGGTGCACTAAGAATCATTAGCAAAAAAAATGAATGAAGCAGAACACAAAAGAGTAACTGTGGATCTAACTTTAATGAAAAATGGAGAGAAAAAATCCCATGACTGGAACATGGCACATCCATTAGGATTACCGATGTGACTTCGCATGATTGCAAAGACTGCAAAAGTGAATCCTTTCATGACAGGGTTTAAGAAATTTGACAAATATGACATCATTTGCCACAAGATACCTGGAGAACACATTATCACCCAAGATATTCTTTCACAACAAAGAAATCAGTAAACTTGCAGAGACAAATGCATTATTTGGATTACAAAGTCAGGGGGTCATTGCAGATTTTGTTGGTTTATAACTTTGCTGCAATAAAAGAAATATCGTAAAGTTCAAGTGTAACTTATTAGAAAGAAGATGGATTGATAGCCTCTTTGATTTTTGGATAAATGTGTTCTAGGACAAAGTACAATGAAACCGATGATAGTAGACATTTTATGACAGGTAGTAAATTAATTGCCATTTGGTTAAAAAGAATTGTTTGTCTTTTTGAATTGGCTTATATGTAATGTGTTGGTCTATAATATTGCTACAAAAAAATGTACAACTTTAAAAGAAAAATAAACTAATAAAATTATTTAACTGGACAAGGCATTTGTTTGTTAATTGTACATGTTGGTTTATCTGTATGTTTATTGAGAAAATAGTATGTTGTACAAGTTGTAATATCCTATTTCAAGCTGAAAAAGTCAGATGAAAATTTGTCAGTTTATTTTTGACTCCCACATTATTTATTTGACCCATTGTTCAGACACCAAAGTTTTTTAAAATCTAAATTTTACTCAAGTGATTGTAGTCCAACGTAGGATTGCACTGCTTGTAATGTAAAAAGACTGAGTAATCCAATGTCAAATTTCATTTTCATTCTATCAGAAAATATCTAATGTGAATCCACTTTTTGGGGAGTGTACTAGTACAAATTTTATGTGGACTTGGTGGTTGCTACAAACCTAAAAGTTAAAGTCCTAATGAAGAAGGATTCTACTATAGAAACAACAGGACCACTTTCCTAACCCATGACTTTAAAGCCCCAATGAACATGTATCCTTCTGCAGAAACAAAATGACCCCTTTCCAAACCCATGACTTAAAAGCCCCAATGAACATGTATCCTTCTGTAGAAACAATAGGACCCCTTTCCTAACCCATGACTTTAAAGCCCCAATGAACATGTATCCTTCTGTAGAAAAAAACAGGACCTCTTTATTAATCCATGAATTTAAATACTGATCAAATCAACAAAAATTAATAATTTCACAATAGTAAAAATGACATTTTTGTTATGTTCATGGAATGTTATTAAGACAGCACTCCAGCTAGATACAAATAGAAAGATTTCCCCATATCTGCCCTTCCTCTGACTACACAGACTGCTTATGCACTTGCCACTTATTCCATTTCCTTTTTTTTAATTCATATAAATTTGTGTGTGTGTGTGTGTGTGTGTGTGTGTACGATTTTAATTTTTAACGTAGCCTTAACAATTTCCCAGTCATAGCACTAAAGTGGCCTGCAGTGTGTCAGTTTATAGAGTTGTCTAGCATTGGGGCATCATGCCACAGACATGTAGCATCATGTCCCATGCAGTCACATTATCCTGACACCAGGCTGACCAGTCCTAATACTAACCTCTTAATGCTAAGTGCCAAGCAAGGAAGCTGCTAGTACCGATTTTGTGTTTAGCATGACTCTGCCAGGGTTAGAACCTGTGACCTCTTGCATCCAAGGTGGATGCTCTAACCACTTAAGCCACCGGAGCACTGCATGCCTACTTCGACTTCCAAATACATGATATTCCAATATTCATCTATGGCATGATATCATTTGATTACAAAAATTACCCCTTTTGGTTATAAAATTACCCCTTCTGTAAAAGACGTCCCTCTTGCTAACCTCTCTACCTGGAGCACACTGCACTGAAAAACAGATATTGAAGGGAGGCCTGGACTCTATGTGTATCTTGCATTTTATCTTGCATACATAAGCATGTATCATATCTATTTAACATATATTAGTACTCTCTGGTCTTAAATTAACAGAAAGAGTGAAAGCCAGCAAGTTTTTTAAAATTGAGCAAAAAAATGTATTTCCCTAGAATACAAAAGTGAAAATTTAAAATGAACCAACAACATTGTGAATTAAATCCCAAATTGTCCTAAAAGTTCTAGCACAAGTCCAAACATATTAAGGTCCAATCAAACTCCAGCAGTATTCCAAACAAAGTCTAATAATGAATGTGTGGATGTGACCATAGTCTTGAATATGCTAATGTGCCAATGGCCTGTTATGTGGTGGTGTGTTAACAGTCTTTTGATGTATCACAAATAATATAATCCAAAACTTCTTTGATTTACTTCACTGTAATACCAAATTAAAGAGTTAGTCCAGGAAGTATTAATGAGCATTTTGTAATTCCAGTGAATGATTTAAATAAATCACCCAAATTAAAAATGAACACAATAAAACTGATTCCACTCAGATGTTATGGTAGGAATGAATAATTTTTTAAGTAAACAACACTGATGTGAAGCTAAGTCACAATAATGATACCAGGATGTAGGTCAGTCTCCTCTAAAACATTCAAAGTTGTCCACAAGTTTAGGAGTTTTCAGGTGAAAAACTTAAATGCCCATGGCTCAGAATCAAGTAAACACGTTTACCTCTATTAATAATGATCTGAATATTTATTCTATAATCAAGAAATATCACCTACGTATCATGTTGTTTACAAAATAAATGTCACTAGTCAGGTACACCATTAATTTTAGACGAAGGGTCTATTACAAAACACAGAGATACTTAACATATATTCATGGCAAAAAGCCAACAAATAACACAAATTAAGTATACATAGCAACATGCATCTATCACATCTAACACATAAGTGCATTTATCATATTTAACATACCGGTACCTATGTATATATATCATATCTAACATACACATGTATATCTATCATATCTAACATGTACATGTGTATCTAACATACACTGGCACAGCTATCATATCCAGCATACACTTGTTTATCTATCATACACATGTACATCTATCATACACGTGTACATCTACCATATCTAACATACATCATCATCGCTAGCCAAAGTTCCAATATGTTAACCCTAATTACACCTTGGAGGATCAAGCAGATATTTCTGTGCTCTGGGTCTGTCAATTTCTTTGCAAGCAACATCATTCAATTAAAACTGTTGAAATCTGAATACTGTTCCTACAGGATCGAGACAAGGGGAGCACATAACTTGAATGGACTCATAAATAAGCAAATACACCTGTAATAAAATGCATATATGTATAATATAGAGACAAAACTCAAAAATTAATTCAAAACAAAAGGTCAACTGCGGATATAATTTTATTTGAGCTAAATCATCAAGGAAAAATACACTGTAATCAAAGTAAACATTTTATACAAATTTGGTATAGAAAAGACCATTATTCAAACCAATACACATATTTACAGACAAGACTAGTGTTCAAACCGGACCGCTCTGGTGGCCTAGTGATTAGAGCATCCACCTTGGATGGGGGACATCGTGGGTTCGATCCCCGGCAGAGTCATACCAAAGACTTACAAAAATGGTACTAACAGCTGCCTCGCTTGGCGCTCAGCATTAAGAGGTTAGTGTTAGGACTAGTTGGCCTGGTGTCATCATAAAGTGACTGGGTGGGACAGACAGGACCAATATTCAAACCAATACACAGATTTACCAACAAGACTAGTATTCATAACAATACACATATTTACAGACCGGACCAGTATTCAAACCAATACACATTTTACAGAAAAGACTAGTATTCAAACCAATACACAGATTTACAAACGAGACTAGTATTCAAACCAATACAAAGATCTACAGACAAGACCAGAATTCAAACCAATAAACAGCTTTACAGACAGGATCAGAATTCAAACAAATACACAGATTTACAGTCCAGGTTTCTGACTTTTCTCCTGTTACATATGAAACCTGAAATTTAAAAAAAAAAACATAAAAGAAATCCATGCCAAATTATGAATTTTTTCTTACCTAACTATATAACCTATTTTCTTTTTCCCCATATTTATGCCCAGTTCGTTGGGCATTAATGTGCCTGCTGCATCTTCCAGTCCTAGCTACAGTATGCCAGTCCTAGCTACAGTATGCCTGTCCTAGCTACAGTATGCCAGTCCTAGCTATAGTATGCCAGTCCTAGCTACAGTATGCCAGTCCTAGCTACAGTATGCCAGTCCTAGCTACAATATCCCAATGATATATTAAAAAAGATACAAATAACTGCCATTACTGAGGGGCCCCAGAGTGGTCGAGTGGTCTAAAGTCCTCTCTATTACAGATCATTGCCATCTCACCTCTGTCTGTGTGGGTTCAAGTCTCGGATTCAGCCAATGTGGGTATGTGACAAAGCCTGCCAGTAGCTTCTCATGGGTTGGTGGTTCTTTCCGGAATTCTTCCTCCACCATTAATACTGGCCACCATGTATAGCCTATCGTGTGCTGAAAAATGACATTAAACCCTACAACAAAAAAGCCATTAATGAAACTGTTTTACTGAAATCATATATCTTACCATATCTTGCATATATTTTTGGCTGCACACCACTGCATTCCCTTATAAGAATTGGAAACTGTGGATTGCTTTTCTTCAATGTCACATAATGCTGTTCTATAAAATTTCTGCAATACAGACATAATAATCTGTGCATTATAATACAGACATAATAATCTATGCAATAGTCATACAAATGTGCAATATAATATAGACATAATAATCTGTGCAATATACATAATCTGTGCAATATAGACATAATAATCTGTGCAATGTAATATAGACATAAGAATATTTGCAATATAATACAGACATAATAATCTGTGCAATATAATATAGACATACTAATATGTGCAATAGTCATACTAATCTGTGCAATACAGACATACTAATCTGTGCAATATAATAGACATAATAATATGTGCAAGTCATACTAATCTGTGCAATGTAATATAGACATAATATGTGCAATATAATATAGACATAATAATCGGTGCAATAAATTTTGTCATACTAATCTGTGCAATGTAATACAGATATAATAATATATGCAATATAAAATAGACATAATCTATGCAATATAATATACAGACATAATAATCTGTGCAATATATTATAATCATACTAATCTGTGCAATAAATTTTGTCATACTAATCTGTGCAATGTAATATAGTCATAATAAGCTGTGCAAGATAACATGATTATAAGGGATGTTTCATTTAAACATACATGTTACCCAAGGAAGGAAGTTTTGCAAAGTAAATTTCAGACTATACTGATTACTCAAAGAGTTCACATAAAAATTATACAAAATTCTGAACTGCATCTAAGGCAACTATTCCACACTAAAAGTGTTTACCCTGGGCCCCATGAATGAAACAGCCCTAATAAAAACATGATAACTCAGGCAATTTAAGAACATGTCTATATTTATTCTGGTGATAATATACAAGGCCTGAAATAATTAATATAAAAAAATTAGCAGTGAAGAAATTGCAGCCTTGACATTAACATGTCAAACTAACAATTAAAATGGCAAGAGACTCCTAAATAAAAGGTGCATTGGTGAACAACACTCAAAATATTTAGGAATCATAATTTCGTAAGGTCAAATTTATATCCATATTGCCGAGTTTACTGCAAAGGCCTCTCTTTTAATTATGCTTAGACAAATATTTGATCATTAAATTAACCCATGGGGAACCAACAAAATGGTGTCCAAATTATTTACCTGCAGCCAAGTGTTTGGTGATTGTTACTGGTCAGATGCAACACCAATCCACAGGTGTTAGCTACTTATTATCATATTTAACCAGTTAAAACTATAACACCAACCCCCTCAGAATGAATCCTTAAAGAATTTGTCTTTTGCCAATGCACCATCGTAAGATCAAAAATCATAAGAAATTAAATTGAGCACAAAACCATCACCTTTACTGATCTTATATAAAGTATGTATTGTTATTCTAAAATTCATTACTAACGTACTTTTACAGAATTCTGTTGTTATGACTCTATGGTCTTAAACTAAGTAACAGAAAAGAGCAAAATGCACAAGTTTGGTAAAATGTAACAAATAATTTATTTCCCAAGAATACAAAGTGAAAATTTAAAAAGAACTTGAGTATTGTGAACGAAATCCAAAACAGCCCTAAAAGTTCTATCACAAGTCCGAAAGTATTGAGTATTCCAAATGAGTTCCATTGGTGTTCTAAGTGAATTCCAAATTTGAATGTGTTGATGTGCCATTAGTCTTGAATGTGCTAATGTGCCAAATGCCTTTATACATCACAATGACGTAATCCCAAAAGTCCTTGAATGAATTGACAATAATCCAAAAATAGTCATTTAGTCCTAAAGTCCAAGATCATCATGTAATTCATGTGAATAATTTAAATAAATAAATCTTCTCAAATATTAACTGAAACACTACTAAAACTGATTCCACTAAACACTGATGTTAAGATATGAAATAAGTAATTCTGAAGTAAACAACATTTTTAAGAACTGCTAAGAAACAAAACAGAGCTAGGATAAGGGTCATTTTCCCCATCAAATTCCTAAAAATAAAACTGCTTCTAAAATATTCTTTATTTCTATTAATAATTAAAACAGAACTTGAACTCAACATTGTAAAAATGTTTACCTCCAATTAATAAATTATTGTAATATATAAACTAAATTCAAAGATCAATATTAGCTTTTTAGTATAATGTTTACAAAATGGCAAGACTAGTCTGGTAGGCCCTGAACTCAATTAATGACCAAGGTCAACCACACAATAATCATGGAGAAAAGTCAACACACAATACAAATTAAATATACAGAACACAAATATACATAACACAAATATACATAACACCATTCATTCCTAACTGTTGAGTAATCTGTATCTTAGATGTCATTACCAAACTTCCAGACAATAATTTATGCACACAGCTGAGTCAAGAAAAGTGGACCATTACTAGTGCTGGGAGGAAGGTGTAAGGATTGTTCCAATATGCAATACTTTCATTGCAGCAATACAGTATTTGGCATTTAATCCAGTCTACACTGGATTAACTTATTTGTTGGTTTCATCTAAATCTGTCCATATACATTAACACTGATTTTGTCAGATTTAATTCCTGGAGTGGTTATATATAATAACCTTGTAAGGAATATTGATTGATATGTAGCAAAATAAACTGAATAATTCCCATTCAAAGGTACAGTACAGCTCATGTGTATATTCAGAAACCCACATTGCAGTGGGGGTAAAGAGAGAGCAGAGAGAATAATGAAGAAAAAGACCTCCACCATCTCTCTGCTTGTCCTGATGGAGTTGCTATGGTGGCTCTTAGCAAATTGCCCTGCACACCAGGCTTTATTTCCAAGTCATCAAGGATGACTATCTGTATTAAATGGGCATGGATTATTGTATATGACCCATGAAAGCATGCTCTTTGGAGGTTCATCAAAGAATTTTATCTACATCATTATCAAAATTTCCTAGTTCTAATGAAGAAAATATAATAGATTTAATGCCAAATCAAATTTTTGATAATATTTAATAAATTGCAATGTCTCTAGAACTGTACTAATACTACGGTACTTTCTTCATTTAGAAATGACTGATCTACAACTTTTGCAATAGATTTATGCTTTTACTTTATACAAAAGAACTTTGAACAAACTTGTGCACTGACTCGATGAGGCCATGTTGTGCATCATTAAAATTGTAAAGTTATCCAGCTGTTTAAACACGAAAAGTAATCCTCTGAGGGATGTACTTTTAATTCCCACTGATGGCTGCTTCTGTTAAATTACACTAAAATGAGAACTATGTTTTGTCCTTATAAAGAAATGACCCAGTCACGAAGGTGAATACACATGTACAAAGCTATTCAAAAAAATAAACAATGTAGAAAGCAAAGCCTAGGTATTATGCTACTTAAGATTTAACTTTAAAATGTAATTATATATGTGAGACAATGCAATGTGGAATTTGCAAGAAGCATTGTAAGTTCAAAGTTGTTTTCTGACTGGACTTGTATTTGTGAAAATAAGGAAAAAAGCAGCTGAGCAAATACTACTTACCAATGCCTAAAATTAATACACATACATAGACAAATAAATAAACCATAAGTTTGCAATGCACTGTTGTAATCAAGCTATATAAAGGAGTGGTTACATTATGAAAACACCTCCTTCTAAAAATAGATGCACTCACGTCTGCGTTGATTTGGTTGGAAACAAAGGTTTAATTCATATACCGACTATAAAGAAGCTATGTCTGTAATTTTATGCATTTTAGCATGTTATGATGAATAGTTATGGTAATGTTTTATCTGCAACAAAAAAATGAGGACAAACAGTATGATCTGAAGACATCTGCCCTCATGTACATGGTACGGGGGTTGTTTCAAACACATTTAGAAACCTTTGAAAGTGCCATTATTGTGAACTTTAAGAAGGGTAGTTGATTAAGCATTCTTACTAACTTGCAATTACAATAATATAATCTGATTACTCAATTAAAATTTGTTACAATGTAGTTTCTATTAATTTCTTTCAGAGTCATAGGGCCAAAATAACTTGAAAATAAAATACTGCTTAAATCCAGTGTTAAATGCAAATATGAATACTGGCAAATGGAGGGAATAATGAAAATAAGTGAACATACATATATATGTATGTAAGTATTTATGTATGTATGTCTGTGTGTATGTATGAATGTATGTATGTATGTATGTATGTTGTTTTAGGGTTAAACACCGTTTTTCAGCACACGATAGGCTGTACATGGCGGCCAGTATTAAAGGTGGAGGAAGAACCCTCAGAAATCCCTGGAAAGAACCACCAACCCTCAAAAAGCTACTGGCAAGCTTTCTCACATACCCACATTGGCCGAATTTGAGACTCGAACCCACGCAGAAAGAGGTGAGATGGCAGTAATCCATAATGGATAGCATTTTAGACCACTCAGGGCCCCATATGTATATTAATATATATATATCGTGTTTCTTGCTTTGCATCCTCTTCTCCCTATTGAGCTCTCAGTTTTCCCTGTTCTGTCCAAAAGAAGAAGTCACTTCTCCCTAAAATTCATGCTTGACCCTTGCTATATATAATCATGGGATTAAGGAAGTGTGATTTAACCTCGAGATCTGTATTATAAAATGGAACTATGTCAGTCATTTTCTTACTTGAAATTTTATCTTGTGATGAATGAAACAACAAAAGTATCAAAGTCAGAAAAAACAGCCTAGCCACATAAATTAAATGGTCAGTCTCTTGCAGTACATGTGTAAGTAAAAATTGAACAAGTGTGACAGGGTCATTACTTGGTTCATAAATTCAAAATCTGCTCTTTTTTCTTATGGTTTTATTTTAAAACAAAAGTAGCTGTCAACTGGAATCTAATTGTCCAAACTTTAGAGAATTACTTTTCATGTTTAAAACAGCAAGATAGATTTCCTATTTTCAAGAAAGTTCAATATGGTGTGCCTTTCATCAAGTCAGTGCTAATATTGTAAATGAAGTAGGTGAACCTTCTTAATTGTACAGAACAGAGCTGTCCTAAAGAGTTCTCTGTTACGGATCACTGCCATTTCACCTGTCTGTGTGGGTTCGAGTCTCGGATTCGGCTAATGTGGGTATGTGAGAAAGCCTGCCTGTAGCTTCTCGTAGGTTGGTGGTTCTTTCCAGGTTCTTCCTCCACATTTAATACTGGCCACCATGTATAGCCTATCGTGTGCTGAAATGTGGCATTAAACCCTACAACAACAACAACAGAACAGAATCAGATCAGGTCAAGTGTTACGGGTTTCCAAAATTTCAAACGGGCCCTTACTGTTCTTGAAAGGGCACAAAAGCAAAACGGTTACATTTTAAGTGACAAGTGACTATAGGTTTGTGTGTGTACATTGGTTTGGGGTGGGGGAGAGGTCCAGAAACCACGGAAAACCCTCAGTTCACCTCACCGAAATCAACCCCTTCAGAATATACAAGACTTAAATCTGATTGCAAACCAAGCAGGATGTTTCATTCTTTCGTTGGGTGGTCTTCATTTATTGGCTGTCAAACAGTAACCCTTCCTTTGTTAATGACCAGACCATAATTTGAACTACATGTATTAAGTGCAACATGCCAAGTCATTTATTTGATATAAATGCACCTTTCCCAACCTGAAATTGATATCGTTTTCGGTATTCCTGGCTTCCATTGCATTCCAGCCAACTTAAATGCAGGTCAATGGAACTTGAAAACGTGTCCAATTGCTTGTGTGAGAATTTAAATTTATTATAAAAATGACATCAGAGCAAGTCAAGTCTGACTAAAATATTATGACAATAATTTGTAGAAGTGCGTCGATATGGACTGCAAAGTGTGAGATATTCCCGAAAACCTTACTTATCGTTCCGATGTTAATCGACATTGGAACACACTAAACAGCACCTAGACATCCAAAGCATAAATCTCGGGGTCGCTGTCTTACATTACATGCCAAGTCCTATCCCAGGGTCATGGGGTAATCTGAGGTAATTTCATCATTGGGTGGGATTTTTTTTTTTTGCTTCAGGTTATTGCTTTTTTTTAATATTTAAGCTCTCGTTGAGCACCTATGTATTTATGAACCGGAGACGAAATATTAAATTTGGACTGTTATCCCTATTAACTTAAGTGCCACAACTAAACAGCGATTAATGGAGGTCATCGAAACATTCCTTTTTTTCATCGACATTCAAAGTTGTACAAACAGTATGTTACATTCAAAATGTTTTCATATAAAAGCGCTTCTCATACCTAACACCTTTGCTCGTGTTCGATTTTTGACATAGGTGTATTCTCAATTCTTTAAGATGCTTTCCAAAACGAAGGGCAGCTGCAGACGCCATTTTACCTTCCGACCTGGCTGGTTTTATATTCAATTTCTTCTAGATTTTATATAGAAATTTTGTTCCTAAACCCGGCTAATCTATATCACTAGACGCTGACTTCCTATATATTTATCAATAGAGATTAACACTGATTAACACTTCAATGATTGAGAGTTCTTTTTCATAAGTAGGCTTCCTCTAAAAAGCTATCATTACTCTAGTCTGGTTCCCTACTTCGCATGCTCAGAATATCATAGGTGGCGCTCTACAGAACGGTGAAATTTACATGTGTAACGTGCACAAGGGAGAGAATGCTAGCATACATCTTTGTCATGTGGACATAGAACACAATTAATTTTACTATATTTCCTCTTCATTTGTTTCTCAATACCGACCTTTCCACTGTGTGACCATCAATACAAATCATATGGTAATCTAAAATACCTTCAAAGATGACTTTATGGTGAAGTTCTTGTCAAAGGTTGGCTTGCATTTTTTTGAGAGGCTGGACTGTCAACAGATTAGCATGTAAACAGAACACAGATTTCACTTCCGGATCATCACCAAGGCCTTATTAGGACTCACGGTACTAATTCCATTCCAATGGTAAACATATGGAAACACTATCATATTCAAAATTCAATAACTTAAAATTTATGGGTGCTGATAATGACACCTATAATTTTTCATGCACATCTAACCTTGGTGCAAGCTTATGTGTGGAGAACACCATATGACCCGCGGCAATTTGTTTACATACATGTGCATGAAACACGTGTTATTGATTCTGCACCAAATGAATCAGGTGCTACTTTCAGTATTGAGTACTCCTGAGTCAAGCCTGTAAAAATGCTAAAATTGCATCAGTAGAAATTTGTCAATATTTTTTTACATTACATATAGGATAAGCTCTCAAAAGATATTTTTCCTAAAATTTTAATTTTCATTATTAACCAATTATGGACCACCAAACCTGTAAATACTCTATTATTTCTTCACCCATTTCTAGACTGGTTCACAGTTCTTCCGTATAATTAGTACCGTTTGTCCATTACTCACTGTGAACTGTCGCCGAAATAGACACGCAACACCACACCCTGAGCTCATATTCTCAGGAATAAACAATTACCTTTAAATCCCTATCAATAATGCATTAACATAACTCTTCTATCACCACCAAAATGAGAGGAAAAAATGCTTTAAAAATACATCCATGGGTACTGACCTGGAAGTACTATTTGTGACCTGATTCCATGTACTGGATTGTAATTTCTTAGGAAATTGTACTTGTGTGAATTGTACATGCTCTAAGTACACAGCTAACCAAAGTGGCTGCTCTCATATGTCTGAATTAATCTGAAATACGGTATCTTTAGCAGTTATTAAAATAGGGACAAGGAATTTTTCCAGACTAGACAATACAAGTTTCTGAAAGTGCAATGACTAAATTACCATACATATAAAAAAAGATTACAAAGAAGAAGAAACTAAAAGAAGTTATGTTGTCTCTTATTTTACAATTTATCTCAGAAGTCCAGGATCTGAAAATTCAGTTTTTTTTTTATGGCTGCACAGCTAAAGTAAGTTATATATCTATCTATGTACCTACCTACCTACCTACCTACCTACCTATCTATCTATCTATCTATCTAGCTAGCTAGCTAGCTAGCTAGCTACTAGCTAACTAGGTAGCCAGTTAAGAAAACAAGGAAGTTCTTTTTTTAAAATAGTTAACACCATGCAAAACACGACATAGTAGAGCGCCAGCTTAAGACAAATATGAAAATTTGTGCAGCTATTTTCTTATTTTCATATCCTCATATATGATGTTCTCAATAATACGACATGGACATTATGCTTAGTTTGCTTTCTTATAGAAGTATAGTGTGTGCAATGACCTTAATTATGGGGAAATAATACGTTTTTTGAACAAAGGAGTGAAGTCTACTTAAATTTAAAACTGCTGCATTCACTGATAGAAATATAGAATGGAAATATTTATTTTCATTCATTTGTTATGAAATCGAGAAATAAATGATGACAACGCAGGTTCTCTTCTTTTATATCAGAGAATAGGCAAATAATTTAACATTTCACCTATGACCTCCATGAACCTTATCTGTTTCAACCCTTTTCAAACTGCATCAATTAATAGTGACAGCTCAGGAATAATTATGGCAAATTTCATGTTCCTGTCTTATAACATAACGTTGGTTGTTATGTTGAGAAAAATTCCATCGTGCATTTTTAAAATAGATCACATTTCATCATTGGGAGGAGGGGACATCTGGGCTTGTGTGAGCCTATGCGGCTAATGAATACTGTTCTGTGCGGAATCAAACACTATTCAAAAGGACTGTTTTGATGCTATGACCTAACTGTTTCAACTATACAGCCACATATAATTCATACAATAATGATAATAACAAATTATTTAAATGGGTGTGCTCTACAGACATGCATGAACTCCTGAGAGAGTAACAAGTGCAAAGTGATGCTATTTGCAACATGTGCAATGGAGACAATGCTACCCAACATCTATGTTACTTTCAATATTGTGGCTGAAATTTATTAGAATATTGTACTTGTGAAAATTGTACATCTAAGCACACATCTAACCAAAATGACTGCTTCCATGTGCTCGAATAATCAGCCTGAATTAATCTAATATACACTATCTTTAGCAGTTATTAAAATTAATTACAATGAATTTTGCCGGACTAGACAATGCAAGTTTCTGAAAGTACAATGTTTGAATCCAAGAAGTGACAATGGGCAAGTAGAGCTAGCATGTGTTTTTTGTTTTAAATTATAAATGTACATCTGAAGTAAGGCGAACCTGTATACTCTATAAGCCATGTTACACTCACCAATCAACCCCAATAATGAGAAATGAATGTTATTTTTACAGTACCTAAGACATACGTGATCTCTTTTAAATAGCCAGTATAATAAATTAGGAAATCCGGAGAAATTCTTTTCTTGGAAAATCTAACATGATCAAAATACGAAACTGTAGAGCGCCACCTTAAGTATCCTGCTATCATTAGCCTTACTGCATCTTTAACTACTAACAGCGATTTCGCCGAAGAGCTTATATTTCTTCTTTTTTATCTTTCAATCTGACTCTGATTACATACTTTGGGTGGCCTGGGTTACAGTCCGGTCAGTTTTAGCCATTTTGGGTGGCCTGGGTTACAGTCCGGTCAGTTTTAGCCATTTTGGGTGGCCTGTGTTACAGTCCTGTCAGTTTTAGCCATTTTGGGTGGCCTGGGTTACAGTCCGGATAGTTTTAGCCATTTTGGGTGGCCTGGGTTACAGTCCGGTCAGTTTTAGTCACAAGCTCAGTAGGGTGACATTAATTAATGATATTTTATTTTTGATGGATTATCGGCTAGAGAAAAGAATACTTTGGCAAAGCAAACATATCGACGATTGTATCCAGGTTAAACATGTCTTAAAGTCGATAAAACTGGAATCTGATGAAAACATTTAGCTTGGAATCGTCTATGTTCCTCTATCAGATTCAAGGTTTTCTATTAAAAATGAAATTGATTTGTTTTCATCATAACTTACAGTCAAGCTGTTTTAATGGAGTATTTAATGACAGAACTCGTAACATTCATGATTACTTTGGAAAAGATCATTTCCTCTGAAACACTTCGATGTTAGTGTCGATTACATTAAATTTATTCAATCATACCGCAAAAATTCTCGATGAGTATAAATTGCCAAACAAACTAGATTAGGATATTAATACCACTTGGAAAATAATGATATGTAAAAATAATATTCTTTGTACATTAGGCGGTAGATGTGATGACGTTTAAGTGTTGGCTTTTCGTAAAGCATGTCTTACTGACTATTATGTTGTTTCTAGAAACGCTCTGAAATATAATAAATTCTATATAAACGAACTTGACCCACTTTTTACTGTTGGTTTCTCCTTGTTAATTACTAATTTCAGTAGGGGGGGGGGGGTACTACACAAATAGGAAACATTTTATTTATTGATATATATGTTCCCAAGCACCGAGATTGCAAGAAATTAGAAAGACTGATTTGTAAACCAGAAATGATAGTAAGGAAGACTCGGGATGCACATAATAGTATATAAATCCATATATCGGATGTCAGCAGTTTATGTTAGTCAATATCATTATTTAATGACGCAATTTAGAATGTTTTGTAATAAATATTGTTACACGCACACGGGTATTTACTTGACCGAGCGGTTGTCAAACCCTGGCGCGATTCTCGCTAGAAGTCATAAGTTTACCCCAACTTTCCAAAGACTCCATGCAACTTCAGTTGTAAATTAGAAAGCCCGACGTGTCCATTCTATGCCTAAATTTTCCTCTAATTAATGCAAGACCACAAATAAACCAAACTGCCAACTATCTGTCAACCGCACCTCTGCGTGTTTTGGCTTCATCATGTTTCCGTACCACCAACCGTTCACGCATTAGAACATTTATGGGTACTCCCGAACAATGGGAACTATTTTAACTCCGCCACCTTAGGCCAGTCAATTTATGCTTTCCAGGCACATTTCGCCAATATAACTGCACCATATTCGCCCACATGGCGACATAAACGGTGTCTGCAGTGTCCCTTTTTATTTATTCTCTTGTGTAATTTACCGGTTTAATACCGTAAGTACTGTCCTTGCAGTCGCGCTATCAATGTATACCACTAGATTTTATATGGACTATTTTACGACAGGGACATTTATTCGGTTGTGGTCGGAATTCACCACTAGTGAACCAGGACATCATAGAAACACACTAACACTTCACTCCGTAACGTTGGCTCCTAATAATTAGCTCATTATTTCGGGCCAGAAATATTTCCATGGCGCCGAATTCCAATAATCAAACAAGTAATTACACAAATCTAAGAATTGCTTAAAACGGGGCGCTATAACCGAGTGCGCATACTCTAAATTTACTACACTATTAGCAATCCAATTGATAATAAAAATAAAACGATGGTATGGAACTTATAGAGGGAGTAATCAACCTCCATATGAACCAAATTACAAAATGCCAGCATAAAAAAATCGCCATGCAAGAGAAATTCATGACAATAAATAAAGACTAACAGGACTAATCACATCGATCCCGATTTGGGTTGATACGGATCAAGAAATGCCAATTAAACTTTGCATGTAGCGAGCACGCGTTTCATTTGGTAATACACTTGAATAATATGATAGTTCTTCTTGTTCTCGCTGCCGGTAGTTCTGCAAACCAGAGATCTGCACACTTAATTGTGACGTCATAAAGTGAATCTCCGAGAAAATTGATATAGGTGCCACCTTATAGTCTTGTACTTTGCAAATGGGTTTAATGTTTTAGATGGAAACACTTTCCCAGGTTTTCCTCAATGGGTAACATGAATATTTAGAAAAGACATTGTGTACTTTATGTGTTTTTTTTTTAAAAAAAGAACATTTAATTTCCTTAATTTTGGTTCATGGGTTATAGAGAATACGAATAAACCTTACTTCATAAAAAAAAATTGGGAACTCCGCTTGGTCATTTTCTCCTTCTGGACTTCAAAAATAAATTGTGAAAAATAAATGAGATGATAATCTTTTTTCAAAGAATATTTTTTTTTCAAATCATTCACGGCACCTTCAGAACCTTTTGTGCCAAGTCTGGCAAAAGTCGTTTCCTTATTTTAATGCCTGCTAAAGTTAGTATACTTTGGGGGAAGCCATTTTAATCAGATGTGTGTTGATATCATGCACGATTTCCACAACTACGACATGTAACGAAAGTTCAGCAGCAGTTCACGAAAATATTAAAGAGGTATACCAACGTTCTCTCCATTGTCTGCTGTAAATGCAAATAACTTCTTACACCTGTCACTCTCTCAGAAGTATGTGGAGTGCACCAATTGTTACACATTGTTACACAGGGGTATGACGTTTCATCAATAGAATAAAACAAAAAAAAAAAAAATGCGAAAACACGAAATAAACGTATCTGTACAATAAATATACAGTACTTTTCTCATCTGGTTTCAACACTGATTTCTGCTAGAGTACGTGGGAGCTACAGTCCTTACACCAACGAGTGCGGGGCCCCGAATGGCCGAGTGGTCTAAAGCGCTCACCGTTCCGGATCACTGCCATATCACATCTGACTGTGTGGGTTCGAGTCCAAGGCTGGGCTAGCGTGCGTACGTGGGAAAGCCTGCTAGTAGCTTCTCGTGGGTCGGTGGTTCTTTCGTGGGTTTCCCAGAGTTCTTCCTCCACCAGTTATACGGCCGCCATGTATATCCTATCTTGTGCTGAAAAATGACGTCAAATCCTAGAACAACAACAACAACCAACGAGTGCATAATCAACCGCAGTTGTTGCATGTACATACCTAGGCCTAGAAATCAGCCCCAAACATGGAATGATATATTGACTGGCGTTTTCTGGGCTGATATCTACTATTCAATGAAAGCTGCACAAATCTGCAGATACTTTTACCGCACACATCGGCGTCCATTTATCACTTACAGGTATTTCGCGCGTCTGTTGAGCCACCGTTGGCTGAATGGTTCTTTCGGTGATATATACATACTATCCGATTTAAATCCTATGTTTGGCGAATTGTAAATCCATATGGAATAGCACAGCTAGCTGTCACGTGGTCATTTTAAATTTCGCAATATATATGGCTGTTGACAAAGACCTTGAAGTATTCAAACTGTAAGCAGGTGTGTTCCGGAAAGATCTGCAAGCAGCAAAATTACACATGTTAATGACAAAGTGACATCATACCCACATATTGTTCATAAGCATCAACCCAGATTTGCGGGATTTATTTATCAAACTAGGACATACCATGTTTGCGGATGATTGATTAGCACTCGTTTTTATAGGCATGGTAGGAGTTGTAAAAATATTTTTGAACGACATCAAGCAAATGATTTTCAACCTGGGAAAATTTGAGAATACTCATTCAGCTACTATTCTATATTCAATTAGGGACAGGGTCTTTCTCCCAACCGTACACATGTAACGCACCAACCTTGTACATGAATGTGCGCATTAACCTATATATTTTTAATGACTTTGGATTCATTAGATACTTAGCTATATGAAAATATAAATATTTTAAAATGTTAAATAGGTCCAAGATTCCAAAGTTAATCATGAAATGCATGTACGTTCCATAGTTTGGACTCTTTTGTTACTGTTTGGCATGAAAAGAGTTGTCTGGTTTTGGGTATGGTTTTAATGACGCTTTTCTTTTTGATGAGGATGATGTTGTTGTGAGAGTAGAGACAATAATGCAAATTTACCTAGAGTCTATTTTCACACAATAATCCAAGAACGTCATAAAACTTTCAGCTTGAGGATCAATAAGTAGTAATATGTGGCCCTCTGGCCACCTACAGGAATATTACGCCATACATTTGCATTTGGGTATCCTCCCCCTTCCACCAATGGAAATCGTAATATAAAAATGTACATAGGTTTAATACGAGGGGGCCAGACAGGCCCCACCCGTATGTAATTGATGGAGTTAAGCATATTTTTGTAATGCTCGGACTTTCTGGATCCCTATTGGACCCAACGGAAAATGTAATCCTAATCTTTTTTAAACTCCAACACCAAGTTTTGGATTACTATTCAACAACCACCTTTTGATTATAATCCAGTACCCTATACATATAATCCAGCACAACTTGTGTATTAACTAAGAGAAACCATATCAACTATCTTACAAAAGGGAGGAGTGCTTACACAGATTATGTTTACAAACCACACACAAACACACACATAAATGGGATAGAATGTAAAAGAAGGGGGATAAAATATACACTCTATCATGAACAATGAAGGGTGGGGGTGGTTATAAACAAATTATACACACAAATGAAGTAGCTAAGCAATCCATACTGGACATGTTTTTAAATTCACGTTGGAGGTGGTGGCCCCGGTGACCCAGATTATAAATGAAGTTGTGTCATCCTCTCAGACAAGAGGCTTGAGTGGTCGAATGTAAGTTACTGAGAGGTCGAATGAGGGTTATAGACACGCCTATGGAAAATTCGTAAAATAGTAATTGAACATCTCCTAATACGAAATTAAGGTTGGCCTTATTCAAATGCAGCTTGCGGAAATAAATAGCTAGATTAGAATCGATTGCGGGGTCACACCGAGGCGTTCTCCTACAAAGGTAGCTGAAAGTATCCAAGTGCTATTAGCCTAAACGCAACTTAATCGGCTTAATGAAGCCAAACAAAAGAACACCTTGGTGAAATTAAATTAATCCAAGTTGTAGGTGGTCATTCCAGCATTTGTAGCGGCTGCAGGCTTCTGCTGTTGAAAACAAGTGGCTGCGTTAGGGGCCTTCGGAGTTGTATATAAAAAAAGCGATCGGTGAAGCAGGTCTTCGATTTCCCGGGCAAATTTACAGAGTACCCTCAGGCAGAGGTCGTCGACTATCCGGTACGACTCTCAGATGGCCTCGGCGTTAACCAGTCTTGGCTTCTTTGCTATGGCGAAGTTAGTCAAGCAAGTCAGAAGTGACTTTATGCTTGATGAACTTGAATCAAAGATCCCACGAAAGTGCGGGATTATTAACCTGGATCATTAACCTGGATGTGATAACATGTCCTGGGAAGCAGCAGAGAGACTGAGCCCACCAACTATTTCGTCCAACAGAACCTTCTATCGAAAACACTCTTGATAGAAGTATTGTCTTCACAAAATAAACCCTTCTAGTCAGAAAACACTATAAATAGGCTTTCTTCGCTGACCAGAAGGGTTATCTCATGAAAATTATCTACCTATATAACTACTTCTCGATACAAGGGTCTACTAGACGAAACATTCGGTGGCTCAGTCTCTCTGCTGCTAAAAGTGCTTGCACTTTCGGAAACGCTAGCGTTTCTAATGCTTGCATTTCTAATCCTAGGATTTCTAGTTAAAAATTGTATCCAACCCAATTCGATACCGTGTCCGAGGATCATGTAAATTTATCGTTACAAATCCGTGTGGTTTTGCCTGAGCACGAGTAAAGAAATTTCTGAATTTATTTATGTCCATGTCACCGCTGCACCAAGTCTGATGAATATTTCGTAACGTGTGTGCGTCAACGCCGTTAAATACCGCGAGAACGTTACAGTTATCTCTGATCCCTTTTGGTATTTGTGTATACCGTTGAGTTACATAAATTACATCAGTGTTTTTGTGTCGTCCACATGAAAATATCCTGGCAGGGTTTGATTGTCTGTCCAACATTACATCGTCGTACACGACTAAATTATCAATACTCCCATCAATATCATCAATACTCGGTGCTTCATCAATATCAGTTATAAAATCAACAACATCTTCTTCACTTATCGATTTTGCACTTTCGTTAAAATCTTTTAACACGCTGTAGCATCGCTGATCGTCCACTGACGGTGCTATCAAATATAATTTATCCCACTTCATCCACTTCATTATTAAATTAAGTAACAACTGTGTCTTACCCGACCCAGATGGACCTATAATAATCATTCAAACAGAATTTGGTAGCACTGAGTTATGTTTAATTGGCTCTCGTCGCTTTGACGCAGAAAAGTCAGTAATCTCCATTAGATATATCATAAAAATAATATGAATTTATATTGTGTGAAATGCCGAGCACGTACCCCAACTGCGGATATGACAACAATTACAACAAAAAATAATCGACAAGCGCTTACAGGCAAGTGTGAACGATGTGGCACAAAAAAGTTTAAATTTATTTTTTTAAAAAGGGAGGTGATATCGCAGCCAATTTAGCCAAGTTACCAGGAACACCGTGGGCTAAATACCCAGGAGAAAAACATCTTCCAGGATATAATTACTGTGGTCCTGGAACCCGACTTGATATCAGACTTGATGCTCAGGATCAGCCAAATGCAGGTGAGTATCCGATAAACGCTATTGATAAGGCGTGTCATGCGCATGATGTAGCTTACCGAAGCAAGGATTTACAACAGCACCATCTCGCGGACGGGATATTAATTCATGCGTTAAATGCCATCACTGATAAATCTTTCAAAGAAAAGTTAGCATCCTGGTTAATAAAATCTGCAATGAAAGGTAAATTAGCGCTAGGTGCTGGAATATAATGGAGTCGATTTATTATTTCCCAAGCGGATATTGGAGAGGTAGCTCAGCAATTAGTAAACTCGCTGAAGCAGCAAAAGTTACAAAAGTTACTGCTAAAAATTGGTTATCCCGACAGGCAATATGCAAATTTATCTGCCGCGTCCTAAACAAATTCACTTTGCACATTTTGATGTTAGTGTTCATCAGGCTGATATATTATTTCTGCCACATGATACTATCCGAAGACGTACATACAAGTACGCGTTAACTGTAGTTGATGTTGCAAGTAGATACAAAGATGCTGAACCGTTAACGACTAAAACAGCATCTGAGGTTGCTTCTGCGTTTAAACGAATTTATCAACGAGGTGGTGGACCACAGAGTGGTCTGCGATGGCCAAATCTATTACAAGTTGATCCTGGCAAAGAATTTCAGGGTGCAGTATCATCACTGATGAAACAACATAACGTCACCATCAGACGAGGACGTACTGAAATTCATCGCGATCAGGCAATTGTTGAGCGATTCAATCGAACACTTGCTGAGCGGTTATTTGGATATCAGTACGCGAAGGAATTTATTCAAGATACGAGATCGCGCGAATGGGTTGCAAGATTACCAAGCGTGATAGCTGCGCTAAATAATGAGATCACACGAACAACCAACATGAAACCTGCCATCGCGATCACAAAAACACAAGGTGTTTTTCAAAAAAATATACCACTACAACGAAAGAAAGAAAAACAAAAAATACTGGGTGATCTTACAGTTAGATATTTATATCAACCGGGTGAACTTGAAGGTGGTAAACGAAGAGCGACTGATCCCATTTGGAGTGTTACCACACACAAGATATCCACCGTGACAAGATCTAGTGGTAGACCAGCAATCTACAGGTTGGATTCAACTGCTCCTCAACGCGGATTCACACGTGAGCAATTACAAGTAATTCCCGAGGATGCACAATTACCACCGCGATCACTTAACTAGCGCTAGCGCCTCTACGTCGATTACACTCAAGACAGGTCAACATGATATTATCACGTGTATGACCGCGATTGTTATCTTTTCTGTCTACGGTAAAATGTCTTGAATTTTTATTCGAATACTGCCATAGCATTATACAATTACAGCTCGCGCAGTGATTATTCTGCTGTTGTTTCAGCGCAACAACGAAGTCAACATCAAGGTCGAAATCGCGATTATTTTTTTTTTGTCACTCTGTTTGTAACCGGCGAGTTTTCTTTTTATTACACCATCGGTGATGCTGTTGTTTTCATTATTAATTTTATCAGTTATTGACTCTTCCAAGACAATTCTTCGCAGTTGAGATATTCTTCTGACTCTGGACACAGCCAAGTAGACTAGGTTTGACCATTCGATTCGATCATCAACAATCCAGACAGTTGTTTCACTGATAGTTAGTCCTTGAGATGAATGAATTGTCATTGCGTATCCTAGCGTCCACGGAGATTTATTCATTTTTAGTGCATCTTTGACAGCATTAATATCAACTAACACAATATCATTCAATACTAAATTCTGTTTCCCTGTCCCTGACGCAGTCAGGCGCCCTGGAATATCAACATCTATATTTTGTAACCGCGTATCAGCTGGTCTATAACATAACGGCACTGGCAACATTGGAAACTTTTCTTGTTGTAATGGAAATAGCTGCCGTTGAAGTGTGTCTCTGACTATCTTTCTACTTGCCACTATCAAATCGTCTGGTTTCCACACACCCCAAAAGTCGCTCATCGAAGTTTCAGGAATCATCTCGCGCAAAATTTCACATTGAATTTTATTCGGTTGTAATCTGATTAATGTTTTAAATTCTTTCAACGTTGCATCAAGTGCTCTGTGATCATCAGACACTTCTTCGTAATAATCAACAAAATCTTTTAACCAATCATGTGGAGATGCGCCGACAAACGGAGGTGGTTGACCGTGATCGTCGCACATAATCACTGCAGTATTTTTCGTTAGCAGCCAATCAAGAAATGTTTTTAATGTTTCTAAGGGCACCGTACATATCTCATCCCAAATTATTTTCTCGGGAATATATTTTGTTCCCATTCGATCTGACGTCCACACACCGCCGCTGTATTTGAAAAAGCTGTGATAAGTACAAGAATTGACTTCTCGCTGTTTCATCTCCCTGGCGAGCCTGTGTGTAGGTGTTAGCACAATCATATCCGATTTTTGAAATAATTCAATCGCTCGAGTTGTCTTACCAGACCCACCCGGCCCGTTTAAATAAATAGTTTTGTGTCTGGTGATTCGATCATACACAGATGGCAACAACGAAGTTGTCGAAGACATTTCTGATAATTCTGATTTACAATAATCATCCTTAATTGCAACATCAGCGGATTCACAATATTCATGTAACATCTCCGCTTTTATTCTCCACGAACTCCATGATTCATCGCAAAAGTCTTCGACGCTCTTTGTAAAACGAGCCAGTAATTCTAAGTATCTTTTACTTAGATAAAATGAATCCGTTGCAACTCTAACTGCGGTGTCAGGAAATCGATTTATCATTGATAGCAAATTTATAGAAACATAAGCCAGCATTGAAGATCTTAAATGTGTGTACTGAGGCGATTCTCCGTCGATGTAACTTACAATTGTGCCCAACGTTTTCCCGTCGGACAAGAACGCATCCTCCCGATTACAAAATATATTTCTCGCAACAGCGTTAGCAATTATAAAATCCAATTCAACATCATCGATAATCAGTCGCGAGTGATGTAGTTGGTGATCATATGCAGCACCTTGAGTAAATTTACCGATTATTCTTCGTCCGAGATCTTTTGCTGTTTTTTCACTATTGCTAAGTTTGATCTTGAGAACTTTAGGAGCCTCACCGACAATGACATCTATCGGGGTATTTGGACTCTCTCGTTCATACTCGCTAATAACTTCATCGAGACTAATACGCTCCGGTGTTGGCAACCAAACCGAGGTCTGCGGTCGATATGATATGATTGCTTCACTGACAGTCAACTATACCAGTATTCGGCTGTCAAGCATATATCGCAATAACACTATTGGTACCCAGCGCTTTTCACTGAAGTGTCTGCCAAACCAAACATAACAGCACGGATGAAGTCTCGCGGCGAATTCAAACGAAGTCACACGAGCAAATCCTGTCAGGTCAAAGTCGGGTAAAGGACCGTTTATAGCAACTCGTGTCATCGAGTTCGTGGGATGTCCAAATCGCTTAAAGTATTCGCGACACTCGCCCATCCCGAGAAAGCTTCCTGGGTAGCAAGCAATCATATCCACGGAAATCATATCCCGGTAGTCATACCGGGTATTCCACAACCCGCCATGCCCATACTCGACACAACTTAATTGTATATCCGAAAGAAACTGACTTCGGGTTGGTCTCCATAAATTTCTTTCTCTTGCGGCGTGAGCGGCAACACTTGGAACTGTAAAACAATTAACCAATAATTGCTCAATGTTTTCTTCGATTTTCACATATTTCTCTGCGAGTTTTTTCATTTGTTGTTGCAACGACTCCGTCCGGTATAATTCACCGTTGGGTTTTACAAATTGATCATATTCGCCATCTTCGGAACTCTTAAATAACCACACTGACACAGGGTCGGTTTTACTCAGTGTGTAAATAACATCAAATATGTTTTCCGAGTAAAGTTTTACAACACGATCTCGTGGAAATATTGTAACTGCATCAGTCCAGGCATGAGAGTTATGATCAATAATTTCAATCGGTGATCCTGACTTTTTATAATGCTTCGAATTATATAATATTTCCCCGGTTAGTGTTTTTACTGTTATTGAAAATTTTAATTTACTTGATAGCACAGCAACATCATTTATTGATGCCCCAGTATCCTTGACTTGCTCAGCCCATGCTGCTATTTTTTCACGTCACAGATCGGTTAAACCGTTTCCTCGTTTGCGTTTTTAAAATGTTCCATTACTCGCTCGGCTACACAATTTAACGCCAACGACGAAGTCGTTCTCATCGGGGTGAGTTTATCAATTTTTGGTTTTTTTTACCGGATAGATTCCATAAATGACTGCGGTTACAGGATACGCTCGAGCGTAATATGGTTTATCAATCCCGGTCAGCATTCCTGGTTTGGAATCTTTACTTACCAGAACGGTTTTTCCATTATCAAGAACACGGTCGAGTTTGTCACGGATAATCCATATATCGGAATCTGTTTGCATAATAAATTTTATTCTGAAAAAATATTTCTTACTGCGTTGATGTTTATCAAGGGGAAAATAATCAATAATTGTTTTCGATCGCGCATCATTCATTGTAGAGTCAACAACATTGACTTCATCATCCTTGATTTTATCAACGACATTGACTTCATCATCCTTGATTTTATCAACGACATTGACTTCGTCAATGTTACGGATAATTTTAAATGACGACCATACATGAGATGCGCCGTCGTCGCGGAATTCTCTTTTGGCATTCCTGATAATATTGAATAGATCAGTTAGATTCCGTCGTCGTGAGTCTCTGTTTAGTCTGTCAAGATCGAATCTCCCGGCGCCAAATAACTCCTTCATATTATATTTAAGACAAATATTTAAATAAGAAATATTATATATATATATATATATATATATATATATATATATATATATATATATATATATATATATATATATATATATATATATATATATATAAATGAATAACTGCAAGTGGTTAAAAGTTGGATCTGTAACAGTCTGTAATAAGCCCTGCAGTAAGGAATTCTGCGGTGAACACATACAAAGCATCAAACGAGGAAGCACAGGACCTATACCATGCCTGCGATGTGGCATTGGAGTCAAGGGTAAAACACAGTTATGTGCAGGATGCGGAGGAAAGCGACACCGTGAACTCAAGCGATATTACAATAAAAAAATAATGGAGATGCGCTGAAATCCGAGAGTGATTATATAACTAAGTTTTCAGACAAATTATAAATTAGACAAATATATTATTATATAAATGAATCAAGAATTTGTCCCACATCCAACCATTAAGAATTATGAAGCATCTCGCGAGGGAATAGTGAGACAGTGCAGATTGAAAAAACCAGTTGGTGTTGTTAATAATTCTGGTTATCTCCGATTTAATGCTGGAGGCGAAAACTATTATAATCACAGGGCCGTGTACGAGTGTTTCTTTGGAGAGATCAAAGATGGTCTTGCAATCGATCACAAAGATAATAATAAACTTAATAACTCTCTCCAAAATTTACAATCCATTGCAAAGATTCCCAGAGCTGTCAGATCTCTCAACAAAAATACTAATAAAGAAAATATATTTCGCTCAATGAACTCAGCTGCGAAGTATTTTGGTATTAACTCCCATTCGGTTCAACGTGTTGCAGAAAATATTATCAAATCAACTTTTTCACGTAAGTTTGATAGCTGGATTATATTTTCTTATGTAGATTACTCTACAGTGACTGCGTGAAAGTCAATGATACAATTATTTCCCCCTTGTCACCTTGACAAAGTCAAGGATGACAGCGCGCTATAACACTTCCGCGTTCACAGGTACGAGCAGACGGTTTTCTGTGTACAAGGAAGTAAATAACTTCCCTTTATTTTATCAAGGTGACAGCGTCAAGAATGACAAAGTCAGAGATAAACGCGTATTTATCTTTTTTTTCACAGGTAAAATCTTTATTTTATTACACTTGTTCGGGTTTATGGTTCATCTGTATTTTTCACACGATCATATTTAAGAAAAAACATTTTAAACAAATTACGCTGAGCTATTTCTGAACTTCCAAGTATCAGTCGGTTTATATACGATATCGTCCGATTAATATACGGGTTTCAAAACCCAACGAAGTTGCACAACTTTCCCCGTTATCGCCCCGTTAGGGGTGGTCTTTTACCACTCAACGGGATTGATTTTGGGGGGAGGGAGTGCAACTTTGTTGGACGTAGAATATAACCCCGCATCTGTCTGTGCTGTCTATATGTTGTACCGTCCTATGATAAGTTATATATGCAATTGTAAATATTGTAAATACAACTGCTGTAAATATGCTTCTACTGTAAATATTGTAAATACTATGTGTTTGTGCCGTCTTAGGATAAGTTAGAATTAAGTTAGATACCGTCTTAGGATAAGTTAGAATTAAGTACCTAGGATAAGTTAGAATTAAGTTATATATGCAATTGTAAATATTGTAAATACAAGGGTCAAAACGACCCACATTTTTTTATTTTAAATATATAAAAATATATATAAATATGAATCACGAAAATATCAATAATGTGATTGATGCTATTAAAAAATTAGAAAAACAGGGATTTAATATATCACTAAATCCTGAAACAATTCTGTCTGATTTTGAATCATTATATGAAGCTAAATGCGCAGGGCGTTATATTCTTCCTGCTGAATATCGATTCATAAAGATGATCCAAAATAAGTTACATAAATCACTGGCCAGCGTAGAAGAAGCACAAATACATGAATTTGTTCCATTGTCTCGTGCATTTGAAAAGATCAGGCTGGCTTTGGCAGCCGAGTATGAGATGAAAAAGATAATAAATAATCGCGTTAGAAAATTAAGAAATTATATGTCCCTTGATGAAATCAAGGATGATGAAATCAAGGATGACAAAGTCAACGAGGAAGTAAATATCTCACCTTGATTTCTTTGTTATTCATCGTTGATGAAATCAGCGTCAAGGATTTTACTTCCTTGATGAAATCGAAAGTAAAAAAATATTACTTTTTTTACCGTCCGATTTACTAGTAAATAAAGTATTTTTACTGCAATATCTTATCAAGATGATCCCGTGAAATACACGAGTGAGCATAATTCATGATTTGGTCTGGAAAACACATGATCATTGTGATATGATTCTCTTGTAGTTGTTTCAACTGTGATTCTGTCAGTAAAAAACTATCATCGCCGTATTTATCAATAACTATTTTAACTTCACCTATCAACGACGTTCCGCTGAATACTTTTTTGATATATTCTTCAAGTACTTGTTTGTCGTGTATGAAACATTTCATGTGTTGATACATGCTATATTTTTTTATCATTTAATATAATTTATTGTAATGGTGATGGCACTGTTATTGTCGTCTTCGTCGTCACTGACGTCACTGTCGGTGACAACAAAATCACTGTCGGTGTCACTGTCGTCGTCACTGACGTCACTGTCACTAACAATAAAATCACTGTCATCGTAGTCACTGACAATGAAATCATCATCACATTTTTTCTTGGAAGTCTTTGACTTTTGGGACATTATTATAATATGATATTATTAATTGAAAATCGTTTCACGATTTTACCAGCAAATTAATACTAATAGTTTTATTTCTCAGGTCCAAAAGTCTACCCCGTTGGTCAGTGACTTTAAAATTCATCCTTGTCAGCGTTGGATTTAAACACTGTAGAAATACTGGATTGATTGGCTCTTGTACAATCAAAAACCCAGGTGGTTCTTCAGGAGTAAATGAATATAATATAAACCCTTGCTGGGCTTGATTTGACATTGTTGTGTCTATGTTGTAACTGCCATTACGTCACACACAAGATTGACCGCGACCACTTCAGTGATATTTACGATTCCAGGAGAAATATGTCTGCCATCGCTGGCTGTGGAATTATCATGTCTGAGGGTAGTTGGCGGTGGCAGTATTATTTTGTGTTGATCAAGTATGTCATCGAAGTATTCATCGACGATATCAGTAACACATTTTTTTAATATGACCGGGAAAACGTATAATTCGGTAGCTCAGCTTCTTTCAGCGAGTACTTATCCAAAAATACTTGTTTATCGCGGGGTTTACTGTCAATTATTGTCTGAATTGCTCGCTGGTTAATATATTCAATATCTCCGGCAAGTTGATTTAATATCTCAATTTGTTTAATAATTTCGCTGCGTGAACTTATATCAAAAAGATATTCTTGGAAGCGTTGCCGTAGATGCGCTAGTTGCGCTCTATGCGACACATTAATAATTTTAAAATATTCAGTAATTTCGCTTAGATGAATACGAAATGCATCATATCCCCCATCTGGATATAGGGCATTAGCGAACCACAACCAAATTTCACTGTCATCTTTAGAAAAGCTAATCCAGCTACCCGCCGTTGTATTTTTTATGCTATCAAGACGTTCTTTGTATGACAGGGGAATTTCATGATATGACTGCGCGTCAGTGATATAATCAGACTTTTTTGGTTCTGGTGGTATCGGTGGTGTCGGTGGTGGATTTTCAGGCCATCCTAATACTGTTCTGATTGAACTGTTATAAATGTCTACGGCGTAACCCGGTGAAGCGACTTCGATGATCGTTGAAAACGTTGGCTCGTGAGCACTTATTGATATTTTTGCTTCTTTTCCGGTGATACGCTTCATTTGACGCTGTATTTCTTTGTTGATTTCTTCTATCTGATAAGACCCTGTTTGTAAATGAACGACGTCCCAATCTGGAGTACCGTCGGGGTTATTCTGATACGAAAATACAAATGAATTATCTGGCAACTGTCCGTGAAATGATGTCGACCTGATGTTGGGCCAACTGTGATATACTCGTAATTGTGCCAGTGCGATTTCTTTTACTGGAATTGCAGTTGGAAAATTAATATTAAGCTCTGGTTGCGTCGAAGATATTGTTATCATTGATGTTTTTACCGGAGCTGTGTTTGCAGCTATCTCTTGAAGTATCTCCGTCATTATTTATCTTCATCGTTTTCAAATCAAAGTACTTTGTACTTTGAATGTAATCGTTGTATGCGCTGGACATCAACGTGAATTCGGAATCGGATATAACTGTATCGTCAAGGCTGGATGATATCAACGACGACAATTTCGAGTAGGTGCTCGTGGCCGCGCTGTTTAACTTTTCATATTCTTGTAATTTTATTAGCGCACACGAGGATATTTTTTTTAGCAATTATATTAGCAACTCCTGCAATTGTCGTTGATGTTGAAATTGTGATTGTAATCACAACTGCAGTTGTAATTGCAGCTGTCACCGGAGTTAACGCTGATAATAGGACACCAGTGGATGCAACTACCGCGGATACCGAATACACTATTGTGTCTAATACAGTTACACGCCGTTTGTATTTTTTTATCTTTGTTGCGCATTTGTCAGTATTATCTTTTAACTCTGACTGCCATTCGCGTACTTGATCATATCTATATTGCTGCGCATTTAATGATTCTGTCATTAGTGTTGTCGTTGATGCCATTTTATTATTTTATGCGGTAACCAATTGAGGCGTTTCAGCTACAAATTCCAAACACCACCAGTAAGATGTTGCGGTTAATGTCTTGTCGGCGGCTTCCAGTATAAATGTTTCTTCGGTTCCCTTGTTTAATATGATAGTCACAACCCCGGAATACTTATCGGTGGAATGTCTCCAGAGATATGTTGTGAAGATTTCAAATTTAGCGGCACTGAACACAGACAGTCTATACACTCCAGTGGCTGTTGCGAATCCCGATGATACCGTGTATACTATGTTGGTGATATGACCGGGGGTAACTCCAGTGGGGACTTTAATCAGACTGGTTTTGTTAACGATATCAGGAATTCCACTTACGATATCTTGCTGTGTTTGTTTGATCGTATCAATGCTGGTCTTGATATCAGAAAGTTTCATGTCGATGACTGGAGGATCCCCAAAGAACTTATCCACGGCATCATCAGTTTTTGTGAAGTTTCTTCGAAGTCTTGAGAACGCGCCCACGTGAACATCATACTCTGCCCGCAACGTGGTTAGTTTACTGTCAATGGCGCTAGTGCTTGTGTGGACACTCGTGTCTACATATTGTTTGTTTGCGGCATCTTCCGGGGATGTTGGATCTCTTAAAACGGTTATTTTGTTGCCGTTCATGCTGAGTTCACCTGTCATTGTATCACCGGTCTTCGCTACACGTTCCCCTGCGGCTTTTCGTGCATCATCTCGCAGCATCGCAATTGATATCGACGAATCTCTGATTCTGCCGCTGTCAGTGAATACAACGATGTTGTCCGTGGTAGCTCCAAGGACCCTGAGAATTATGTCATTCCATTTGATATCACTGGTTTTTAGTTTTCCGTGCCGGTCCTGAAAAATAACAACCTCATCTGGGTTTATTCCGGTTAACGTTAAAAGATTACCGATTTCATCTTTGGTCGCATACTTCGATAAATCGATATCTTTTTTTTCTTCCTTTGTTCTGCTTGCTCTTCCGTAAATATCAACCATTATCAGTTATGGGGTTGTTTAAATTTACAGTATATTCATGCACGACTTTGTGAGGAGAAATCTTTGATTTCGAGATTGCATCAAGAACATTTAATACTTCACGGCCACATATCGGAGGATCGGTCAGTGTTTTTTTTTTTTAACGTTGAATACCAAACCTTTGTCGGGATGTTTTTTGTATATCGAAGAAATTCAACTGGCGGTGCTAACCCATACGAATCAAAATAGATAATTCCACGTGGATCGATCGCGTAAGCAACCCAGTGAGTTCCTGGACCATCACTGTTATCAAGATTAATAATTCCGGTTTCTGGATTATTTGGTTGTTGTGGTAATTGGTCTGGCATAAAGACGCCTCTGAAGTTCTTTATATTTAATTGTTTAACAGCATCAAGCAAATCAAAATTAGAAGCTGAAAGCTTCAACATCGGTGTGAAAACACTTTGTGTTTTTACGCTAGCGTTTTTCAGAACCGTTTTGGGTACCATGATGGCGGAGTTCCTGGGAGTCTTAGCCCTGATCCGCGAGCGGATCTTCCCTTTTTTGTATCCCTTTCCTGTGGCTTTCTTTAGTGCCATTCCAGCAGCGGTTCCAACAGCTCCTAACGCCGCGGCTTTAGCGACTGTGGGGGCAGTAGCAGCTATCAGTGCTGGTATTGCCGCGAGAAGAGGAAATACACCGCCGGTTTTAACCATATCTTTGATAGTTGCAGGAGAGAAATCAAGTTGAGTTCCAGTCGTTGCTTGCTTTGCTTTATTGAAATGTTTTAGTTGGGTTTTAGTTAATGACAGTTTGTTTGGACCGCTCATTAGCTGATCGTGTTTTAGTGTTATTTCTGTCCCACATGTGCTCGCGTTCTTCGATTGTAATTTCTTCACCTGACCAGGAGTCAGAGTGACATTAACTTGACTGTATGACATTTTATTTAATAAGAAATTGATCTAATTGTTACATATCTTTGGAAAATTACAAGTTTTCTACTGGTGCATCAGCGAATATCATTCGGCCGCCAGCACCTTCAAGCAACATTGCTTTGTCGGAAAGTATGACCGCGATTGCTCTGTAATTAGCTATAGCTCCTACGTCTCTATTCACGGTAGCCCGAAAGTGAATATCAACGACAGACTGTCTGGTTAAATCAAGATGCTCTAACGAGAAGTAATAGATTGGATAATGAGATATAAAATCCAATTGTGATATTTGCAAACCAGTATCAATATTTAGATCACGCGCTAGATATTTCGTCAATCGTTGATATGCAGGTACAACATGATTATTACCAAAATTTAACAGCATGTTCTCAGATGGTTCTTGATGTCCGTTTATTCTCAGAGAAACGTCAGTGATACCAAGTTGATCAAATATCATATGCGAACTTGTTTCATTACCAACTCGTGCAACATCCTGACGAGCAATGAAAATATGTCGCGGTGCAGAAACCTCCTGCTGTGATGCTATATGCCATGTGAATAAACCGTTATTGGTATTTTGAATACTATCTGTGGTTGTTGTAAGCCACGGTAACAACACTTTACCACCTTGATCCATAAAAGAAAGCAGTCGCTGTTCTTCAGTAATTGCCGGAGTCATTACCGGCATCCACAGTGATAGTTTTGTTATGTTTACCTTACCAGCGTCACCTAGAGGTCGCCATAGCGCATCATTGTCGTCGGCTTTTCTAACAAGCACGACCGTATGTTTTGCTCCAAAAATTACCTTTCTGACATCTCTGCAAAATCCAAAGATGTGCGACAGCGGAATGGCACATGAAAAATTTCCACGATTACCTTTTAGCATTTGTCTACGTGCAGCGAAACCTAAATTAAGTTCTGTATTAGCGCTAATAATCATGTCTTCCACATCGATATCAGCAGGATTAGGAGCAGCACGGGTTTTTGGTCGTCTAATAATAAACTGATCACTGTTAGGAAAATTAGATGCGTCCTTGGCAAACATCATTGATGGACCAGCTGATCTTGTATAATCATCAGAATATCTTGCTAGACCAATTATTGTTGTAGCAACATCGACATCCTTTTGAATTGATTCAATATTTTTTCCATCAATCATGTCGATAGCACTATCAAACAAGGCCATAATTCCGTTATTGACAAAACCGATTTTAACATTGGGTCCGTATTCTGTATCATCTGTTTTTATAATTTCACCTTCTACCTCAATAAATGCTTCAGCGGGCAGGAAATATCTACTTGTATCCTGAGCTTGCAATTCAATTCGTCCTCGTTTATTTGGTTCTCGTGCGTCATTTATTACTTTACTAACATTTGCTGGCATGTCTGCGGTGGCTGGTAATTTTACCGGCGGAGGTTTTCTACGTATCAGTCGTGCTAATCTTGATTGCCAGGAATGCTTTACTGGCAGCGCTACCAACAGCGCCAGTAGCTTTATCTTTAATAACATCAATGGCTTTCATTGATAATTGTTTTACGATCGGTATTGCTTTAGGTGCCATTCTCGCGAATAAACCCTGAACAACATCACCTAATCCGTTTCCATAAGTCATCCTGTATACGGGTACACGTGAATTTACCACCCTGACCATGACTGGTCTACGATGAGAATTGTGTACGATCATTTTATTTAATTAGTTATTTATTTAACTAGTCGTGGCGATTTTCAATCGCGGCGATTTTCAATCGCTGTCCAAGAGTTCATCAATAAGTTCTCGATAGATGTGAGTATCCATGATGCCGCCTTGAAATAATCGCTGACAGATATCAGCTGCTTCATTAATTATTTCTGGTGAGTTATTTCCAGCTCGCTTTCCTCTTAAGAGAACTTCTAACCGTGATACATCATTGATGATATTATCAGGAAAAGTAATTCCCAAACCACTGCCAGTTGCTCCTTCTTCTGTTGTCTTCTTAAATAGTCTTAAGGGCGATCTTTCTCCTCTTGCTTTTGTAAGTTGCTCCTCAGACTTTTTAAGTTCCGACATCAACTTTTGCTGCGGTGAAGAAGACTGTTGTTGTTCTATCTGTTGCAGAGGTGGAGAAAGCTGATATGAAGGCTCTTGCTGGGTTTCTAGTTGTTTCAGCGTTTCTTTATAAAGCCTCTTTACTTCTTCATCAAGGCTTCTGTATTCTAAATCAACATCTCTGGCTTGTTTTTTGTTTTTATATATGCGATATATCCATTTAATAAGATTATCATCAGTTACTTTTTCAGAACCGGGTTTTAAGATATTAGATTTATTAAATATACTAATTAATATTTTTTCAGGCATTTTTTCTATTTTAGTATCTCTAATATCTTCAATAAAACCCTCCCTAAATTTTGCAATCAGTCCAATATTTTCCTTTATTGGTTTAGACGCGAGTTCAGTACCAATTTGTCCAATACCTTCAAGTATTTCTTCGCCGACGGACGGAGGTTCAGCTGCAGCTATATCAGTTGGAAGATCTCGTAAAATCTTTTTTGTTTGTTTGGTTCTTTTTGCAATCTTTTCAGCCTGCGTGGCGGTTTGTTTTAGCACCGGAAGAATACCCGGTTTTGTTATATCACCTGGATCTCCCAATAAAGCTCTTTCAGTGACCGCCGCAGCTTTCTCAGTAGCTGTTGTAACGGGTTTAAATAATTCTTCTGCACCTGTTGCAAATTCAACTTGTGCTTGCTGCCGTGCTTGTAATTTTTGTCTTACGCTATCTCGTACAGGAAGAATTTTTTTTATTGCTTCTAGTCGCTCTCGAACTAGTCTAGCAGAATGTGCTTCTCCAATGTTGGCCATTATTGTTAATTTAAATTTTTAATTTATGGCGACGACAATCAAACCCTGCCAGGATATTTTCATGTGGACGACACAAAAACACAGATGTGATTTATGTAACTCAACGGTATACACAAATACCAAAAGTGATCAGAGATAACTGTAACGTTCTCGCGGTATTTAACGGCGTTGACGCACACACGTTACGAAATATTCATCAGACTTGGTGCAGCGGTGACATGGACATAAATAAATTCAGAAATTTCTTTACTCGTGCTCAGGCAAAACCACACGGATTTGTAACGATAAATTTACATGATCCTCGGACACGGTATCGAATTGGGTTGGATACAATTTTTAACTAGAAATCCTAGGATTAGAAATGCAAGCATTAGAAACGCTAGCGTTTCCGAAAGTGCAAGCACTTTTAGCAGCAGAGAGACTGAGCCACCGAATGTTTCGTCTAGTAGACCCTTGTATCGAGAAGTAGTTATATAGGTAGATATTTTTCATCAGATAACCCTTCTGGTCAGCGAAGAAAGCCTATTTATAGTGTTTTCTGACCAGAAGGGTTTATTTTGTGAAGACAATACTTCTATCAAGAGTGTTTTCGATAGAAGGTTCTGTTTGATGAAATAGTTGGTGGGCTCAGTCTCTCTGCTGCTTGGGATTCGTTGGATCGCATGCGTGATAACACACAAACATGTTTTATATTTTCACTCGTACATGCTTGAACCGCAACTTAAAGTCGCTGATGATTTACAAAGTGTCTTTGCTACTCGACAATGTACACTGTTTTTTTTTAACACCATCGTTGTAAACTCAGCTTGATGTACCTATATGTGGACATATCATGAAGCAATGCGTGCACAAGGGAGTTCATCAACCCCGCAAGCTTTTATTGATTTTACATTGTCACTTAGAAAGTGTGCTTAATAGTATACGAAATGTGTACTGATATTTGTGGGCGTGAAGTCTCAGCCACTCCTCACGATGCTGATATTGAATTGACCAAGCTGATTTGATCATGGTTACCAGATGACTTCTTGATAACGTCTACTAGGGTGAGCTCGAGAAATAAAATCGAAGCGGAACAAGAGATCTACGAGATTAAATCATCAAAAGGATGGCACTAATGATGAAATACAATGAGTATGTGTGATTGTACACGCTATTTGCGGAATTGCCGTGGCAAACACGTGTATTTTCAGATCTCACGGCGGCACTAAGCAGTCTGAATACGATTACCTAGTTGTACTCGATGGTTATTAAGGATTAGTGATTATCACGGCTGACTTCTACACCGTGTTGGAGGAAACGGAAAACCAGAAACGAATCTTGGCACAGATACTGAACCGTAGCATTAACAACGCTGATTTACACGAAGTGGAAGCTGCGTAAATATTCGACAATGTACTGATACTTTCATCTATAGGGTTATATTCGTATGACTCCGGTCTTTGGAAACATAATCAAGTAGTATGATTATAGCGGTTTGTTTGCTTACTGATGAGGTTGAAGTATACTACCCCTCATGACTATCCTCTGGCATGAGCGCCTTATGTTAACTTTATTTTGCGGGTCGCAGATGGGCTGGCATGCGCTATCGTGTGACTGGGGACACAGTCAGAGGGGCTGGCACGCACTATCGTGTGATGTGTCGACAAAGTCATAGGGCTGGCATGCAATATCGTGTGATATGGAGACAAAGTCATTGGGACGGTAGAAGGCGTTGATCTAGATTAGTAATAAAAATCGAAAATCTCTGTTATCATATTACTGTATGCGAGAACGTTTGCCAGTAGCCTCCCTTGGGTCGATGGTTCTTCCCAGTTTCTTCCTCCACCAAACTGGCCTATAGTGGCTGCTACGTATAGCTTATCATATGCTGAAAAATGTCGTTAAACCCCACAAAAACGAAACAAAATCTGATTGGCTGCATGATAGATTATTTATATCACATGAGGTATTTATGAGAAACATAAGCATGCTTCTAATATATGTTGACCTAGTAATTACCAGAAAAATGAAAACTTTTGTTCGCCAACATTTCTTCTAAAAAAGAAAGAAACCGCAATTTATCCGGACCACATCAGCTCTTTCTGCGATTGAATTAAGCTGAAAATTCAGATGTTCTTGAGACCGCAGAGAAGTAATATTTTCCATCTGACCAAACATACTTACTTTTTCCCATAATGTGCTGCAATCATTAGTCTAGTTCTCTACTTTAAATACGTTCTGTTACAATTTTTACATACTACGTTACGAAACTGACTAATCGGAGACATTGCCTTTACTAGTTACAGGCCGATGATATTAGATTACCAGTTAGGACTGGCACCAGCGAATGATCTGTTTAAGTAATAAATTCAAGCAGAATGTACTTGCCAATTTCTGGGAGACACAAATATACATCAGCTGTATATCGGTAAAGTAATTTACAAAAAAATATATATTTTTTTCACCGGAAATTTCTTCTCATAAAAAGCTGATCGGAACATTGCTCGGCCATTTCCGCCAGACAAAAAACCATGGCAGGTTTAGGAATACCCATCAATTTTATGTGTTTAGTGATTCGCTTATGGCAGAACGCATTCCATTGTTCCTACTGTGGTTTTTTCTCCTTCCGCTGCCATATTGTTACATGTAAACGAAAATAGTTCAGAATATAATTCTCAATAGCGAAGAATTAGTTTTATTTCACGACCTGACGGAAATGGACGAGTGATGTTCAGATCGAAAAGAAACCGCACTAAAGTTGTAAATGTATATTACTGACCGGGCACGTAAGACTGAAAAAACAAAACAAGACAACAAAAAAAAAACAAAAAAAAAAACCAAACAATAGTTCCATGCATTCGCAATTTCTCGGTCAATCATTGTTTCGTTAGTAACCGAGATGGTCTGAATGGTAGCTATCGGTATATGTTTGAGGTACGATCTGTAGGAGTGACCTCGAAGTTGCCAATGATGATAGACCTGCTGTGACGTTTTGCAACGTGGCAGCACAGTTATTGGGTCCTACGTGTTCTTCTGAAGAGCACTCAATAAATGCTTGACAAGGTCCAATAAGTGGAACATTTACAGGAACATCCCAACGCAATTACTTTACATTGACAGATACAGGTTATATATATTCCATCGCTATGTAGATTAACGGCACGTGTCGTGACATGTTGTGTATTTCAGACTCTTTGTGACTTTCTTTTCTTCTGATGTATTTACTTTAGAATGACAAATTAACGTGTATTCATTTTAGACATTCAAACATCGGCAACGAGAGTCTAAAGATAATTTCAGGAAAACGGAATTTGGTTGGATATTACTGGCTTTACAAGAATAAGCACTGAAAATCTGTAAGAGGTTGATTTGTTGAATGAATTTTGGAAAATATGAGTGGTTAAAATGTAGAAGACAATAACATCTGTACATGAACCTCATACTGTATTTTCAAATTGTCAATAAATATTGTATACAAAATTAACACACTTGACATTTTGAATTCTGACTATGATGTAAGCATGTAAGGATAGTGCATACAGTAAAAAATAGACATTGATACAATCAGACTGACAATTAGATGAATAATACACGGCGTAATATCTAGTCGAATATGTCCCAATTAACCAGAAAGCAAGTATTAATAACTCACCGAACACGACATGATCTGAAAGCTTAGTAATAAAGCTCACTGAATACGACATATTTTACCAATACAGTGGAGGATATATTTTACTGACCACACGTCTTTTGGGACAAAAACACAATATCTATATTTAGGAGCAAATAAGTGTCCTTCAAAGAATTTAAGATTATTTTTTTATATCTGTTCATGTCAGTTTCTTTCAATAGATCACTGAAATATTATTTACGAAAATTACCAGCAAGATGTACACTGATAAACTATATATAAAGTTATTTAAACTGATGCAATAAATATTAGTTAATGAAAACAGTGCAGAAGTAAAAAATATTTTTATCAATACTGCCTGTATTACATGAAAATAATCCAAATTCACAACGCGCCAACATAACAAAAATTTGGGGAAAATGTTATGTGGTTTTCATTTGTTGCAAATGCATTGAAAGGTAAAGACAATCACAAAACTCATGTAAATTGCAAGTAAGTCAGTGTATGTTTCCTGTATTGTTTTGATGGTAGGGTCAGAAGTCATTACTTGTATATCTGTCTCACCAATACTGGCTCACGGTTTACTGCTCTGCCCTTGTTTTCCGTGAGATCTTGAATTTCCACAATAAGGGATCAGCATTTTACCAAGCATTCTTTATCATTCTACTTCAAATTTCGTATGCATGATTTGTGAAAGTTTGATATATGCCTAATACCTTTCTGTTTGTTATTACTGGTGTGTACATTTTTTAATGCACAATTACCTCCCCTGCTTCCGCCCGGGACTGGAAAATGTCTTTGCATCGAGTCATTCCGTCTGACACCTTTAACAGATCCTAACGATGATCTCCCTTAATTAAATTACAGATATCACCCGACTCCATGCATGAACCGAAATACTGTTTGACATACGGAGTCTGGATCTCACCTCAATGCGACGACTCTTCCAACATCGTTGAGACAGTTCTTCTCGAGTCAGTACAGTTACCTTATCTCTGAACTGTGATGAATTTTGTAAGTTAGATTCCGCGAATCCCCCAACAAAGATTATTTCGGTCATCTTCGAAACTAAATAAAAAACTTCAAAAGAAGCAATATGTTAAATGAGCGGGTAAGTTGTACTAGACTATCTCATCTGTACATCAATGACAGGTTATACTTTTGAAAATGGCATTAAATGTGGTATGCAAAATTAGCAAAATAGTTTGCGGCTTTAAAGACATGATGAAGGCATACATGGTTGTACATACGGTTTGAAACAGTTTCTCTCTCTAGAAAACAGAATTAATATAGTTGGAAGTATAAACGAGCAATACATTGCAAGGCGTCAGGCTGAGCTTCGACTATATTACCACGGATGAATTCAATCTCACTAAATTTTATACCAGCTACTACTACAGAGGAGGATATATTTGTATTGACCACGTATGGTTCTGGAAAATCCACAAGGCAGACATTATAGGAGTAACTTACTTTCCTTCACATAGTTTAGGGTATACAAGTTTACATTTACTTATTTTATTGCTTTAAATTACCCAAACGTTTACAACCGATAAAGTGTACATGAAATGGTTATATGTTGGTGGAGTGAACAGTAGTAATAAAGATAATAACGACAGTGGAGCAGTCAAACACACTTCCTGTCGATACAAATGTATTATACATGAGACAAATCCGCAAAAACGTGACTTCCGCCTCACATTCGCAAAAGTGACAGCGATGAAATATGCGGTCAATGCTATGATTTGATTAAGTTCTTACTGCATTTACAAATAAGTCCATCGAAACAAACCCCCAAAAATGCCCAAGAAATAATATTTAAAAATAAGGGACACAAAATTCTAGATGGCAAGGAAGTCAATGTACGTCTCCCGTTTAGTATTGCTTGTGTGGTCAAAAGCCGTTACTTTTATTTCTGTTCCACCGAAAACTACTTCAAGGTCTACTGCTCTCTCTTTATCTCCCGTTAGATCTGGCATTTCTACGACAAGGCATCCGCATTTTTCCACGCCTTCCTCATCAATGTACTTTACATTTCTTTTGGTTGATTTGTAAAACTCAAAGATAATACCCTTTTGGTTTGTTATTATTGGTGTGTACGACTCACGCCAAATTTCGTTATGCCCAATTACCTCCCCTGCCTCTGCCCATGGCTGGAAAATGTTCTTGCATAGAGTCATTCCGTCTGATATCACTTTTAGATCCTCTCTGTGTTCCCCGTCATTGAATGGCAGATAAGATCCGACTCCATAAGTGAAGCGACAAATCCTTTGGCATATGGAGCTTGGATCTCGCCCAAACGCGACGGCTCCTCGAACTACCGTGAGACTTGGTTCTTCTGGAATCAGTACAGTTACCTTTTCACTGAACCGTGTTTTGATGGATTTTTGTAGCCGTGGAGACTCCGCAAATCCTCCTACTAAGAATATGTAGTTCATATCCTTCAGTTTTGATTTATGTAGCAACGAATTAATGTGGTCATTGATCTGATTCAAACAGTCCACGAAAAGCTCCTGTACAAGTGACGAAGATAGGACAAGCTTCCCCGATGAGAATTTGATTCCAGCATTGTGTTCTTGTGAAAAATTCTGAATACAATCCTTTGCAGATCTACCCAAATGCTTAAAATTGCAGAAATTATAAGGCAACGACACTCTGATAGTTTCGCTCTCGCCACGTTTCTTGACCTCAAAATCTTGAAGCAACTCAACGAAGTCTTTAGGGTACTCATTTCTGAACGTTGTAATGAAGTCCTCACCAAAGATCTTGTACATGAGATTGACAAACTGTTGGTCAACGATGGTTCCTCCCCAAGCTCCTCCTGTTGCTCGGTAAAGCTCTCGGATCTTACCGTCCTTCCGAACCTTGTGAGCAACAATGTCGATCGTACCACCTGTATTGAGATAGCATAAATGCCAGTGTAAAATGGTAACATCTCTGGTTCTATTGCATTTTTGAAGGAATTATTTTGTTCGAAATTATGAGATTCATGGCTAGCTAATGAACGCAATGATGGCTTTGCATAATTTTCATTCTACTGCAAGTAAGTAAAAAATGTGTCGATATTAAACTCAAGTGAATTTTGTTAGAGTGTCTTTGAATCGACATAAGTACTTCCTGGAACGTCTAATCGACAAAATGTACATTATGTAGTTTTTGCAAAATATACTATTCTGAAAGCAGTGAATTTCAATAGCCATCTCTTTGGAAAAATTCTTTCAGGGCTAAAATTTCTCAACAGCTTGGTACGTTATGCTACAACGGTAAGTAAAGCAATTTTTACACAGCTAATAGTTATGTGAAAAGTGTCAGGATGTCGGGGACATGTTTTGTTTTAATCAGAATACATGTATTGCTTGCATAAAGAGTTTATCATATTACCTCCCGCATCGACCACGAGATATTTTGTTCCAGGTTCAAATTTTGGCTTCATTCCAGAATCTTCATCGTAGCCGAGAAAGGTGTTGGCCGGAAGTGTCCGGCAGTAGAGCGAAGCAGCTTCCGGTTCCAATGCTATTACAAGACGGTTACTGTGAACATCGTCTATCAATCCACCCTTAAAAATAAGTGCATTGCAAATAAAAATTAGCCCATGAAAAATATGGCAATGTTGTCCAATATAAAAAGTATTTTTTGGAAAGACGGTAAATATATGTAGCTTCCAAGTTTAAGACTAAAGTAAAACTCACAACCGATTTCAGTTCAGAGATACGCGTGAAAAATTTCAAATGTGAATGTGTGCTTCAAACTTTTCAACAACAATTGGAATGTCAATATGGTGATATGCTGTAATAATCATGGAATGCACTTTATGAAAAGTACCAGCCTAACTACATAAAAACAATCAATAATGCGTTGCTTTAGACATTGTACATTAGTTGTTTGCAGCTATTTTGGTCAGGCAGCTATTTGTTTTTTATTTTCGATTAGGGACTATATGTGTATAATATCATAACAACAGACACTTCCATTCGATGCAATCATTTGAGATTAGTGTCCTAATTGGGATTGAAATATGAATCAAAATGCAACAATATAAGTTGTTTTTATTCAACTTATTAGGTCCATAATAATCAAACTTATCTAAGCAGCAGGCTGTTAGGACCAAAACGTTTGATCGATTTATAGAAAAAAACAAGTATTTGGAAGTTTAATGGCTTTACTGGAAACAAAATGTGTGGCTGGTCTTCAAATGGTGACCTGATTACAAGGGGCCCGGTTTAGAAATGTTTTACTGTATACTGAGAAAAGCCCATGTCATGATGTGGGTAAGCATGCTTTATATGTAGATTTTTTACGGGGCCCATAAAAATATAAAACATTTATCCCATGTGTCTAAATATTACTTCTATTAATGCCGTGAATAAGAACGATTTGTTGAAGGGCATTGAAAATTATCATGTTTATCAGGCAAAATTATTTGACTGACATTTGTAACGGCAAGAGTACGAGTCGGATTGATAAGATTGGACTGTAAAAGGTAAATAATGCTTCGTCCTACCCTGTAAGCAACCTCTCTCATGAACTGCTTTGCGTTCTCATCCCATATAGCCGGTACTGTGAGAACCCATCTGATGGACTGAGGATCGGGCTCGTACTCAAGGTTGTTACCCAAAGCCCTCAGCATGTGCCACTTAATGTAGGTCAAGGACTTGGAAAACACCTCTACTGCCAACATCTGCTTGCCCTTTGCGTCCTCCAACAATATGTCAGTGTTCAGTTCCTATAATACAGTTTAATTTCTTAGTGAGTAGCTTCTAACAAAATACCCCTGCTGATTTAGCGCTAGACCTTATTTTTAAACGCTGTTGAATAATGCAGAATCGTTTGATGAAGATATGACATACACTTGTGATTTCTTGAACAAAAAGCACCCCTCCCAACAGAATCGTGTTCGGACTCTGCTTTTAATGTAGTTTAAAATGCCAAAATGCTATCAGGAAATGATGAACACTGTGACCCACATACTGGACACACAGTCACTTCAACACTTCAAGATTCATCCACACTGCCACTTACGTGACACTACTGGAAATAACTTTGAGGACACTTGATGAAAGGACAACGGAGTTAGAGCTGGAACATGATTATTTGCAAACCCTGGAAGGCAGGTCACAGCACCAAAGTTGTTGTCTTGTTTGTTGTTGTTGTTTTGTTTTTTTGTTTTTTTTTTTGTTTTTTTTTTGACGCGACGTACATCGATTTCAAGATGCGCTCACGCTGAAATTTTGGTGACATAAGTTGGAAGACATTAAATTCAGAGCCGAACATGATTTATTTTTCTTTGCATTGTTAAATCAACCACAAAATATTGGTCACATCTTCTTCAAAAGATTCAACACCGTGGGCAGATCGGAAGGGGACAGAGAAGCCATGCCTGCGTAGCCCGTGGATCACACCAACAAAAAATGAGCGTGAACCAACCCTTATTGCGTATCGACCAGTCACATACATAAAACACACAGTTTCAATAAAATCCTAGAACGAGTGTATGAGAAAAGATCGATGACGAGTACAATTCTCAAAATACCAGCCTTGTGACAACATTTCAAGAAATTTCTGCCATGATGGGCCAGATGAAAACGGTAAAACCTTGAGGCGCATCTGCACCAATCACACACAAGGTTGACAATATTTTATTACAATCCTTCAAGTAGTGTGGCTCTAGAAGTAATAACAAACGTTGTCAAGGACAGACAGATAATGAAACATGCACACTGACTCACGGGAGCAACAACAATATTTCCACTCTTTGCAGGAGTGATGCGAAAATGAATTACTACAATTAATTCGTCGTACTTATATATATATATATATATATATATATATATATATATATATATATATATATATATATATATATATATATATATATATATATATATATATCGTGAGAGAGATTCTGACCCCATTATAAAAGCTGTCATTACTAAGTTCTTTTTAATAATTTGCTTGTCTAATTTTGTGTCAGTTTATATTCATTGCTAACAAACCATTGATCGTTGCGTTTCAATTATAGACGTAGACTAAATAGTTTTATCCTGCATCCATTTAGTAAAACTTCAAACAGGAATTTTTCAATCTTAACTGAAACAGGAATTTTTTCTATCTTGAAACACCTAAAGGCTATTGCCTGCCACATTTTACAGTAAGTTTAATCCATGGTACACAGATCTATATAAATTGTACCCATGGTACACAGATCTATATAAATTGTACCCATGGTACACAAATCTATATAAATTGTACCCATGGTACACAGATCTATATAAGTTGTACCCTTGGTATGTAGATCTATATAAATTTTATCCTTGGTATGTAAATGTATATAAATTTTACCCATGGTACGAATATTTACATAAGCGATGCCACGTATATCTAGATTAATTTTACCATTGTAAGTAAATCTGTATAAATTGAACTTTTGTTAATATGCGCACTTATATAATTTTGTTCCAGACACGACCAGCGTTTCCACCTTTCTACCATTCATTAACGGATTGCATCCATTGTGGGTCGGAAGCTTGACAAGCACCGAGCACAACTGCAGCTCATTGATGAAATCCTTTGAATGCCTAGCAACCACTGTTGCTAATGCTTGTTGCAGAATAATATGGTTTGGAGAAGGAAAATGGAATTTATTTTATTGCTGGTCTTATTGATAGTATCAATATGGTGTTCACTTGTACATCGATTTGTTAGTTGCGTGTATATGTTTATGTTATCTAATTTCATGGTGTTTGTTTTTTTGTAATCATATCATTATATGTTTTTATGTTATTAGTTTTGTCTAATGTTGCAAAGCGCTTATAACTTCTAAAGATTAGGCGCTATACAAAGTTCTCATTATTATTATTATTATTATTATCTCAAAAGCACTGGGTGCTAACAGTTACTAGTTCTGAGTATAATTGACATACAAAGCGGATTAGATGGCAGTTGTTGAAAGTTTCGATATTATATTATTAAAATGTCTTCATGGCTGCATTGTCTATGACAAGCATTTACAAAAAGTAAAAATTACATCAGTCTCACATGCAAGTTTGCGAATAAATAATATTGTGCTTAATGCACAATCAGTGTTTTAGCAATGCTGCCGTAAGATATAACATCTTCCAAATTACAATATACTTGGGGGCTAGGCGCGGGGGGGGGGGGGGGGGGGCATTACGCACACACCCCTCGAATTTGCATGTGCTGTAAAATTGCTGTAGCCTATATACGAAATTAACAAGCCCGTCAACTTTTGCCCCCCCCAAAAAAAAAAAAAAAAAAAAAAATTGAAATGACATCCCTGCTAATACTATCTCTCCTCTCTAATCAGTTATTCAGCCCGAGCCACAGCGCGTTGATATTTGCATGAATCAAGTTTTGCCCCCCCCCCCTTGAAAAAAGTTGAAATAACGTCCCTGGAACGAATCTGTTAAAGGTTTCAGCTAACTGAGTATAAATTAGTTTTCATTTATTCTGGAGACAGATTGTGCTGATCTTGTTGTTTTTCTTGCAACAGAATAGATGTGTTTGCATGTATTATACTCTTATTGGCACGCTAGCACATTACTGGCTATCTAATACCAATTAAAATTTAACTTTTTAAAATGTAATGATAAAATATTGCAAAATGACGCAGCATACCTTTTTTAAGATAAATAAATACTTACAAAATAAATGTAAACATACAGTACTTCAAAACCCTGAAAGACAACAATAGGTGTTTAACTGTTATTAAGAAATTTAAAAAATATTGAACATGAAATATTACCTTATTATCATAAAGCTTCATTTTGAATCGATCAAAGTAGTAATAGGTATCAGCATCCTCCTCTGCAAGGTCATTGTACTTGGATACTGCCTCGAAGCCGAAGGAGTCGAATTCCCCATCCGGTTTCAACAGTAGGCAGGTAGGGGTCTTGTGCAGAAGGAATCCCTGGGTCTGTCCCCAGTTCTTGTTAGTGTAGATTTTGTCCGGATTGGAGGAAAAGGAATAAGCATACCCACTGAAAGTGGTTCCAAAATCAATTGCAGATACAATTTTGAATGACATCGTATCGTCTGTATGCAAAGCATCTTCTGCCATGGAATCTTGTACTGGTACCGATGTCTCCATTGAAGGCAGTGTGTCAGATGTGAAACCTGTCGCAGAATCTGGCGCATCTGTTGGGATGCGACTTGTATCATCTGCCATACTGTTTAGCAACTCGTACTCTCTTTGTCCCCAAAGTGACTGGATACCATGGCGTGTCTTGCAAGAAAAATCAATATTGCTGCTGCTACGTAGTATTGATCCAATGCTGCACGCGCAATCCCTATCGATGATGTATTCCGCCCATGCTGAAGCGAGCTACCCCAAATAGTAATCTTTATTGAACGATACATTTTGCAGTTTTTATCATCTTCACGAAAGCTGTTTAAAACTGAGGAGGACATTTTCATTTAAGGTGCTTGATTTTATTCATTATTCCTAATCTGCCGGGGCATCAGCTGGCACAAATTATACAATGAGCAGCAATAACCGAGTTTCCTGCTAGCTTTTGGATCTGATGTAAGTATTAAGCGGTTCCTTGCTTTTACCATTCTCGTAATCGTCGAAAATAAGAACGTCTTTATCGCCTGTTTTCATTTATTACATTTATTACATTATTATATTTATGCTTGTGTGAATGATATCAACCTGATTGAAATCGACACAAAAGATAAAAATATATGATAACCGTAAAATGATATGTTTGGTAGTTATTATAATAAGGAATGGACATAGCATGCATTACTGATAAGTATACTGGTATATAAGTATAAAGTATTCTGTTATATAAGTAAATGCATTTTACGTGATTCAGATTTGGATAAAATGTAACTTATTCTAATTATTTTACCAGTCAACGTTGAAAGTTTTATTTGAAATATTTAAAATTACATTGTTATATCACTTGACTCAAGCTTGCGAATCTCTGTCTCTCCTGGTCTGCCTGTCCATCTATATGATAATAATATAGTTGACAGGAAAATGTTGGAACTAGTTTCCGGTTAATCGCCTCATTCAATGACACATATCCCCCCCCCCCATCTCTCTCTCTCTCTCTCTCTCTCTCTCTCTCTCTCTCATAACTGTTCATCTATGGTACAAAGGGTGGCATAAACAGTATAGAACTCCATTAACCTTAATCTGCACAAATCTCATTGAATTTTTTTTCTTCTCGGAATTTGATGAGGAATTTGAAATAAATGTTTATTTTGATATTGGTATTGTGAAAGTTGTACTATGAAATCATTGGTAGTATTTGAGTGGCAGTTTCACCATGAAGTCATTTGTAGTATTTGAGAGTATGGTAGTAAATGAGGAACTATTGATGGTTGATTTTGATGTTAATGTTAGATATAGACGTGGTATTATTGACAATAAGAACTAGGAAAGCTGGTCAGGCCCAAAATAGCTTGCTATGATGCCATCTCAGAGAACATATGCATACGGACACAAAACATAAATTGTGCATAAACATCACGTCTTTTAATTTCATATATTTCTTTCCATCTAAAATGCATTTTCTTGTAATTGTGTTGGGTTCTTTTGAAACCGATAATCAAAATATATACAGTGCTTCTTCATCTTTCAAGTGATTACTAATGTTAATGAATCTTTATCACGAGGACAAGGAATCTTGAGACGAAATTTCTGTTATCATTAATATGTGAATAAGGATTCGTGTCAAATGCGACGTTGCTGTGATACAAAGTGATCCCTGAATACACACAGGCCAATGAATCATGGCAGCTGACTCACTTTGGCTGGGGTCTGGAAATCAATATCCCGTACGGAGAAGAAGGAGATAATGATGCATGTTCTCAATACAGTTAAAATAACCACGGAAACCGATTCATAGGTTCTGAAAATCAATTGAGATCTCTTAACGTACAGCGTTGTGCAAGAATCTACATTGGAAATGCTGTCGATAGTAACGATTCCATGTGTAGAGTTAGAGGGTAAGAATAAATGCATATGCAATGTTTATTCTTGGAGTATAATTGACTGTTTTAATGTATCTGTGATTGACATTATGATGTTGAAGGTTAACCATACAGTGAACACACGTAGAATAACTTTTAATGATCCTCATTGTAAGGAATTTGACGTCTCATTACATCAGCTCTCTCTCTCTCTCTCTCTCTCTCTCTCTCTCTCTCTGAACGCGGATAGATAATTTATATTTTTTTGCAGACGAAAAATTGAGAATGTCTGCCGATCCAAAAGACTTGGTGTCTGATGCGAGGAATTTCTGTGACAGTCTCACAAACGTATTCCTGATGAAAAAGAGAGATCCACAGACAAGACATTTACTCGAAAAAGCAAAACAATTGGTTGAGTCTCTGTTGGAGGAGATAAATAAACAAGGACCCTCGAGCGGACCCTTACGTCTGGGGCGAGGCGGTGGAGGAATGGGTCAGTTATGGGTTAAGCTGGATGAGCTGAAGAGAGAAAACGATGAGCTGAGAAGAGGGCTTTACAAATCCAGCGAGGACAAGGTGCCAGTTTTTAACAAACCCCAGGGACCGGGGGAAGTAATTATTTCTGAATTACACAAAACTCGCTCGGAGAAGGAGAACCTTCAAGCTCAAGTTGAAAAGTTACAGACAACAGTCAAGGAACTGGAATATGTCAATGCCAACATGCAGGACGAGTACAAAAGAGCAAAGATAGCCACGGAGGCTTCTCAAAAAACCATAGATAAAATACGGAAAGAGAACAAAGCTTCAGAGGTCTTGATCAAAGACTTGAAAGCAGAGAATGAAAAACTCGTCGAAAGGTAAATTGTGATTAAAATTACCATGATGTGACAATTATGTATTGCAGGTTATTTGTTATATATATATATATATATATATATATATATATATATATATATATATATATATATATATATATATATATATATATATATATCTGTGTGTGTGTGTGGTTTATTTCGTTTTTGTTGTTTACTTGTCGTTTTATTTTTTGTTATTGTATGATTTATCTTAAAGTATTGTTTTGTTGAATCCTTTTGTGTGTACCTATTACACTTTGTGTATAAGAATGACAGTTTTTCGGTGAGTATGGCACTGTATAAGTAAGGCTTTTTCCTGTGTAGAAGTATGATACTTACTCGGTAAGTATGACACTGTATAAGTAAGTATGACAGTTACTCGGTAAGTATGGCACTGTATAAGTAAGGTTTGTCCTGTGTAGAAGTATGATACTCGGTAAGTATGACACTGTGTAAGTAATTTTGACAGTTACTCGGTAAGTATGGCACTCTATAAGTAAGGCTTTTCCTTTCTAGAAGTATGATACTTACTCGGTAAGTATGACACTGTGTAAGTAATTTTGACAGTTACTTGGTAAGTATGACACTGTATAAATAAAGTATTTACTGTGTGCAAGTATGACATTTATTTTGTAATCATAATTTATTGAAAATATATGTATGCAGGTTAGATATTTTGTATGTACAAGTAAGACACTGTAAGTATGACCCTTAGTTTAAGTATGACACTGTGTGTGTAAATATGACACTTTAAGTATTACACTTTGTGTACAAATATTATACTTTAAGTATAACACTTTGTGTACAAATATTACACTTTAAGTATGACACTGTGTGTAAATATGACACTTTAAGTATTACACTGTGTGTGTAAATATGACACTTTAAATATAACACTGTGTGTACAAATATTACTTTGTGTACAAATATTACTTTAAGTATAACACTGTGTGTACAAGTATTATACTTTAATTATGACACTGTGTGTGTAAATATAAATCATTAAGTGTTACACTGTGTGTAGAAGTATTACACTTACTTTGTAACAGTGAGAAATACTGTTGATGTGTATATTTTCATCTTACTTCTAAGAACAACAATATAGAATATATATATATATATATATATATATATATATATATATATATATATATATATATATACTAATTAATTGTAATGCCATTCTGAAGACGCCACAAAAGCTTTTTTCTCTATAGAACGAGTACATTTTAAACATATATAGTTTGCCCTTTATAGAACGAGCACATTTTAAACATATATGGTTTGCCCTGTATAGAACGAGTACATTTTAAATATATGGTTTGCCCTGTATAGAACGAGTACATTTTAAATATATGGTTTGCCCTGTATAGAACGAGTACATTTTAAATATATGGTTTGCCCTGTATACTTTTAGACTTGCTCAGAGCATGAAGTCACACGTCGTAATGACGGGCAGTCGCGACATGGAGATTCTGACAGACCGATGCCGACCCAGCGTTATTGCTTTGCAGTATAACGACCTGGAATCTCAGGAATGGGTTGACGCCAAGGAAAGTCTGGAGGATTCGGGGTTTGACGACGAAGAAACGGTCACAAAGTTCCTGTGCTTAGCAGTTTTGGTAAGTCTGGTATTGATCATTCATGCTCTTGACTCTAACGTTTATTAATATGTGGTGGTGGCTTCGACCCCGCCATATTATATGGTGGTGTATATTGAGGCAATTCCTTCGACACGATATAACGTCTCATGCATTGCCTAATTACCCATTAAGCACACTAAGCACGTGCTTAGGGCAAAGTCCAACAAAGACACAAGACAAAAATTCAAATTAATTGTTGATGATAAAATTGAATGAATTATATATGACCATTTGGATCTGCATTTAAAAGTATTTTGATTTGGAATGATGGCAACACTGGTATTTTTTTCCGCCTTTATAGCTTTTAATATTTGGTTAGGGTTTTTTCCTTCACATTTTGAAGGAGGGGGTGGGGTGGGGTGTTTTCGGTGCATAGGGCCCTAAAAGGCCTTAAATTCGGTACTGGTATCAGGTGTTGATCAACTGGTATAGTTTTAATCTATACTCATTCGATGCCAACAGCGGTTGCAATGCACGAGCTACTTGAAAGACGAGACGAAAATATGCTTTGATTTTAAATTATTTTATACGACGCTCCTCATTTAAAATCATGATGGTTAAATGAGTCACGTCAGCATAACCAACGCTGTACCTTTAGTGTAAAGGAGTCACGTCAACACAACCTACACTGCAACTTTAGAGGAGTCACGTAAGCAATACCTATACAGTGCTATTAGTGTGCGTCACGTCAGCATAACCTACACTGTACCTTTAGAGTAAGGGAGTCACGTCAGCAGTACCTATACAGTGCCATTAGTGTGCGTCACGGCAGCATAACCAACACTGTACCTTTAGAGTAAGGAAGCCATGTCAACACAACCTACACTGTATCTTTAGAGGAGTCACGTAAGCAATACCTATACAGTGCCATTAGTGCGCGTCACGTCAGCATAACCTACACTGTACCTTTAGAGTAAGGGAGTCACGTCAGCAGTACCTATACAGTGCCATTAGTGTGCGTCACGGCAGCATAACCAACACTGTACCTTTAGTGTAAGGAAGCCATGTCAACACAACCTACACTGTATCTTTAGAGGAGTCACGTAAGCAATACCTATACAGTGCCATTAGTGCGCGTCACGTCAGCATAACCTACACTGTACCTTTAGAGTAGGGGAATCACGTAAGCAGTACCTATACAGTGTCATTAGTGTGCGTCAGGTCAGCATAACCTACATTGTACCTTTAGAGTAAGGGAGTCACATCAACACAACCTACACTGCATCTTTAGAGTAAGGGAGTCACGTCAGCAAAACATATACAGTTCCATTAGTTTGCGTCACGTCAGCATAACCTACACTGTACCTTTAGTGTAAGGGAGTCACGTCAGCAATGCCTATACAATACCATTAGTGTGCGTCATGTCAGTATAGGTACAAATACCTTTAGCGTAAATGAGTCACGTCAGCAGTACATATACAGTACCATTAGTGTGCGTCACGTCATCATAACCAACACTGTACCTTTATTGTAAGGGAGCCATGTCAACACAACCTACACTGTATCTTTAGAGGAGTCACGTAGCAAAATATATACAGTGCCATCAGTGTGCGTCACGTCAGCATAACCTACATCGTACCTTTAGAGCAAGGGAGTCAGGTCAGCACTACCTATACAGTGCCATTAGTGTGCGTCACGTCAGCATAACCTACACTGTACCTTTAGAGTAAGGGAGTCACGTCAACACAACCTGCACTGTATCTTTAGAGTAAGGGAGTCACGTCAGTAATACCTATACAGTGCCATTAGTGTGCGTCACATCAGCATAACCTACACTGTACCTTTAGTGTAAGTGAGTCACGTCAGCAATACCTATAGAGTGCCTTTAGTGTGCATCACGTCAGCAAAACCTACACGGTACCTTTAGTTTAAGGATCATGTTAGCAAGACTTATACAGTGCCATTAGTGTGCGTCACGTCAGCATAACCTACACTGTACCTTTAAAGTAAAGGGGTCACGTAAGCAATACCTGTACAGTGCCATTAGTGTGCGTCAGGTCAGCATAACCTACACTGTACCTTTAGAGTAAGGGAGTCACGTCAGCGATACCTATACAGTGCCATTAGTGTGCGTCACGTCAGCATAACCTACACTGTACCTTTAGAGTAAGGGAGTCACGTCAGCAATACCTATACAGTGACATTAGTGTACGTCACATCAGCATAACCTACACAGTACCTTTAGTGTAAGTGAGTCACGTCAGCAATGCCTATAGAGTGCCTTTAGTGTGCATCACGTCAGCAAAACCTACACGGTACCTTTAGTTTAAGGAGTCATGCTAGCAAGACATATATAGTGCCATTAGTGTGCGTCACGTCAGCATAAGCAACACTGTACCTTTAAAGTAAAGGGGTCACGTAAGCAATACCTGTACAGTGCCATTAGTGTGCGTCAGGTCAGCATAACCTACACTGTACCTTCAGAGTAAGGGAGTCACGTCAGCAATACCTATACAGTGCCATTAGTGTGCGTCACGTCAGCATAACCTACACTGTACCTTTAGTAGAACGTTAGTAAGATCGTTAGTATGTTTACTTGTTTGAAAGGGTGGAGAGGAAGGGTTCCGTGATGTGTTTATCTGTATTTAATTTGTATTGTGTGATTGGCATTTATCCATAATTGAGGGTATGAGTTTGGGCCTACGTGACTAACGTCTTTTTATTGTAAATAACATATGCAATATCTAATTCTTGTCTATGATTGTAGATTATATATTAAGAATATTATTATTTATAGGTAAAGTAGTTTACTTGGTTTTGAGTTCTAACATAGATTTTGATCCTAGAAGATTCCAGAAAGGAATTTTGTTTACAGTTTGATGTAGGTTTCCATTAAGATGACCCTAATCCTGATCCTCTCATTGTGTCTTAGGTTTTATATTAGGGTTATTTATATCATAATTATTACTCATTCCTATCTTAACATCCAAAATGCAATCAGTCTTTTAGTTGTGTTCAGTTTTAGTTTGAGAGGATTAACTTATTTATGTTATTCACTCGAATTACAAAGTGCTCAATAATACTTTTGGACTTAATTTTTGGGTTATTGTGAATTCTTTTAGATACATTTTCGATTATATCATTGTGATAAAACAAGACTGTTAGTACATCAACACTATTCCAGGCCATTGGTACATCAGCACTTTGAAGATTTGAATTCATTCCGAACAACAATGGAATTCATTTGGAATACTCTATACATTTGGACTTGTGATGCGACTTTAAAAATGTTTGGGATTTAATTCACAATATTGTAAATTCTTTTAAAATTTTCCCTGTGTATTCTACGGAAATTCACTACTCGTTTACTTTTACTAAACTGGTTGGTTTTCTGTCTTTTCTGTACTTAGTTTAATACCATAGAGTCGTAACACGTGTAACAGCTAACTTCGTGGCGGGCGATGATTGTGTTCAACTTCATTGAACTGTTTCAGATTTCTACCGGAGTTTTATACATTTATTTAATGTGTTTCTATTCAATTTTTTCCAGCAATCATACAAATGTAGCTCTAGATTATTAGAACGATTGGAGGCTGTTGTTTCGGAGCTTCTTAGAAGACCCACTCTTGCTGTAAGTTTTGTGAAAATTTTTTAAAGATTCTGCCCTCCCCCCCCCCCCCCTTCGTTTGATATGACATAGGAATACGCCAGGGCCATATCTGACGAGTTATAACCTTAAGACTCTGAACAAACCTTCACGAACTTAGTTAACATTCAATTGCAAATCAATTTTCAGTTGCAAACAACAGGATGCAAGCTTTTGTCATTGCGCAGAGGATAGGAAACCTAATTGTATTGAGCATTACATATTGTCAACACTACTCAATGAAAATAATTTAATTTTACACAAAAATATTAAATTTATATGAACTGTTACGAGCAACTTATATTTCATCGTATTAGCTGTTCTGTGCAATTAATCATTAATTTCTCGTACAAAGTGTTATTTTCTGACATTTTTGTGCAACCTATGGAAAATGTTGTCAATACATATACGATTCTTCTTTAACTGAAGACAATACTGGCATTCTATTTTCGATATATTGGTTCAAGAACAATAATATATGGGTAAATATTTACTTAATTTCTCTAAAACGAGCAAACAAGCCGAAAATTGTGTACAATTTCAACAGCTCATAAATTGCGCATATTATAAAGCCGTTCGTTGCTGGGACTCCCTCGTAACGACCATTTCGCTATAAACGTTTTACGATACTAGTCGAAGTTCAGTTAGTGGATTTTTAAAAAGATCTCACTTATCACTTTCAAACGATAACCATTCTTCTTGCAGAGAATAATACTCCGGCTTGTCAGCTGATCTCGTATAAAATCTCGTAGAAGATATTCATGTTTGCATATATTGAACAACAGCTATTTTTTTCTTTTCTTGTTTGGTTTCATAATACCATATCAGTTGTTCCATACGTAAGAAAATCATAGATCATCTATAATACCATATTAATTGTTCCATACGTCAGAAAATCATAGCTCATCTATAATACCATATTAATTGTTCCATACGTAAGAAAACCATAAATCATCTAAAAGAGATTTAACTTAAAGTGTCCATTTTTCCCCATTATAAGACATACCGTAATAAGCTTAGTTTTTATTTTTGAAACGTATTATAAATTCTACAAATCCAACTGGCTCTATTTATAATCATTTGAGTCCATTTCCAAATATGTTGAGCTCTGCAGTATGAATGGAATTCGAACAAATAAAGGTTTATGAAAATTCAGTTCATTCCATCCAAATAACATGCACGCGGACGACAATAAAATCATATATATTGTTACACGCACACGGGTATTTACTTGACCGTGCGGTTGTTAAACCCTGGCGCGATTCTCGCTAGAAGTCATAAGTTTACACCGATTTTCCAAAGACTTCCATACAACCTCATTTGTATATCAGAAAGCCCGACGTGTCCATTCTATACCTAAATTTTCCTCTAATTAATGCAAGACCACAGATAAACCAAACTGCCAACTATTTATCAACCGTACATCTGAGTGTTTTGGCTTCATTATGTTTCCGTACCACCAACCGTTCACGCCTTAGAACATATATGCGTACTCCCTAACAATGGGAACTATTTTAACTCCGCCACCTTAGGCCAGTCAATGTATGCTTTCCAGGCACATTTCGCCAATATAACTGCACCATATTCGCCCACATGGCGACATAAACGGTGTCTGTCAAGTCCCTTTTTATTTATGCCCTTGTGTAATTTACCGGTTTAATACCGTAAGTACTGTCCTTGCAGTCACGCTAGCAATGTATACCACTAGATTTTAATATGTACTATTTTACTACAGGGACATTCATTCGGTTTTGGTCGGAATTCACTACTAGTGAACCAGGACATCGTGGAAACACACTAACACTTCACTCCGTGACGTTTGCTCCTATCAATTAGCTCATTAGATCGGGCCAGGAATATTTCCATGGCGCCGAATTCCAATAATCAAACAAGTAATCACACAAATCTAAGAATTGCTTAAAACGGGGCACTACAACCAAGTGCCCATACTCTAAATTTACTACAGTATTGTTCCATTCTGGGTGTGCGATACGGAAATATGGTTTGAATCTAACATCTAACACCAGATCCACTATGTTAGATTAAATGGGTATGTAATGTAATAACAAGCCAAATGACTGAATATAATGTAATAAATGGGTATGTAATGTAATAACAAGCCAAATGACTGAATATAATGTAATAAATGGGTATGTAATATAATAACAAGCCAAATGACTGAATATAATGTAATAAATGGGTATGTAATGTAATAACAAGCCAAATGACTGAATATAGTAACATTTGAACTTTGTAACCGGACTGTTCCAAAAGCTTGATAAATCGCTATATAAATTTGATCTCGATGGGTTTATGGTTTGTGTTGAAGTATTTTAAGTCGGTAAGGGGTAACAAACTCTAATTTTAAGTCGGTAAGGGGTACCAAACTCTAATTTTAAGTCGGTAAAGGTTACCAAACTCTAATTTTAAGTCGGTAAGGGGTACCAAACTCTAATTTTAAGTTGGTAAAGGGTACCAAACTCTAATTTTAAGTCGGTAAGGGGTACCAAACTATAATTTTAAGTCGGTAAGGGGTACCAAATTCTAATTTTAAGTCGGTAAGGGGTACCAAATTCTAATTTTAAGTCGGTAAAGGGTACCAAATTCTAATTTTAAGTCGGTAAGGGCTACCAAACTCTAATTTTAAGTCGGTAAGGGGTACCAAACTCTAATTTTAAGTCGGTAAGGAGCACCAAATTCTAATTTTAAGTCGGTAAGGGTTACAAATTCTAATTTTAAGTCGGTAAGGAGCACCAAACTCTAATTTTAAGTTGGTAATGGGTACCAAACTCTAATTTTAAGTCGGTAAGGAGAACCAAATTCTAATTTTAAGTCGGTAAGGGGTACCAAACTTTAATTTTAAGTCGGTAAGGAGGACCAAATTCTAATTTTAAGTCGGTAAAGGGTATCAAATTCTAATTTTAAGTCGGTAAGGGGTACCAAATTCTAATTTTAAGTCGGTAAGGGGTACCAAACTCTAATTTAAGTCGGTAAGTGGTACAAAATTCTAATTTTAAGTCGGTATGGAGCACGAAACTCTAATTTTAGGTCGGTAAGGGTTACCAAATTCTAATTTTAAGTCGGTAAGCGGTACCAAATTCTAATTTTAAGTCGGTAAGGGGTACCAAACTCTAATTTAAGTCGGTAAGTGGTACAAAATTCTAATTTTAAGTCGGTATGGAGCACCAAACTCTAATCTTAATTCGGTAAGGGGTACCAAACTCTAATTTTAAGTCGGTAAGGGGTACCAAACTCTAATTTTAAGTCGGTAAGGTTTACCAAATTCTAATTTTAAGTCGGTAAGGAGCACCAGATTCTAATTTTAAGTCGGTAAGTGGTACCAATATCTAATTTTAAGTCGGTATGGAGCACCAAATTCTAAGTCGGTAAGTGGTACCAAATTCTAATTTTAAGTCGGTATGGGGTACCAAACTCTAATTTTAAGTCGGTAAGGGGTACCAAATTCTAATTTTAAGTCGGTAAGGGGTACCAAACTCTAATTTTAAGTCGGTAAGGGGTACCAAACTCTTATTTTAAGTCGGTAAGGGTACCAAATTCTACTTTTAAGTCAGTAAGGGGTACCAAACTCTAATTTTAAGTCGGTAAGGGTTACCAAATTCTAATTTTAAGTCAGTAAAGGGTACCAAACTCTAATTTTAAGTCAGATTCTAATTTTAAGTCGGTAAGGGGTACCAAATTCTAAGTTTAAGTCGGTAAGGGGTACCAAATTCTAATTTTAAGTCGGTAAGGGGTACCAAATTCTAATGTAATTAACTCATCAGAAGCGTATCATGCCCTATGAAATAATAAAGTATCACTGTACAAATAGTAAACACAACATAGGATTCGTGATGACAGGAATGTCAATCGTATCTACACATATTTAATGAGGTAATCCAAGAACAAGAAAATATGCATCAAATAGAAACGTATTGTTTTCTATTTTGTGGATATATTTTAAGAACTATTTTATTCTGTAAAACTGGACCAATAATCAAGTATACTCTTTTTTTTCTTAGTTGTCAAACGATTCGTCAACAAACCCGGGCGAAAAGAGAAATCTTTCAGATGAGATGTCCAGTTGTATAAAGGAACAACTGCGCAAGTACTATGAAAAAATGGACCCAACTAAACTTACAAGGGTATTCTCTCTCCCTCTCTCTCTCTCTCTCTCTCACACACACACACACACACACACACACACATGAATATATCATTCATACTGGAATTCTTGAAACTGAGTCATAAAACAGACGTACCTATCTGATCATTGGGAGTCCAAGTTATAATGATTTTCTTTATTGTATATAGTAATTTATTTATCTTGATTATCTTTTTTGCCAGCTATTTTCTTTTCGTATAATCCGTTGGGTAAATGTACTTTATCATGATTCAGATTTTGAAAACTGAGGGTATATCGCTAAATATGGCGGTTAATCACGATTTACAAACCTAGAACACAAGGGGTTCAGGACAAGCGTTCGACAGTCTATATACATGAAATTTGTTTCGTTAATTTACTAGATATCAGTGATATGTCTTTCTTTCAGATCATTATTGAAGAATTATCGTCAGGACAATCAAACCCAACAGAGTTTCTTGAAAATGACGCTGTCAAAAAATTTATTCATGCCTGTGCAAAGATTACTTGGCAAATGGTCATCCAGCAACCCCCAATGTATCTGAACTCAGAGGACGCAACTTTCGATGACAGAGTACACAAACTGTGGTGGTCATGTGACCATGCTACATCCAACAGAATTAATTATTATATCTGGCCTACACTGTATGATTATAAAAATGGAAATGTACTAGTAAAGGGCTCTATTCACGCCGGATAGAAGCGACAAAAGGCTAGAATGACCTAATACAATTTTAGGTTCACTTACATAATCCCCAAATTCCTTAAATGCATGAACATACAGATAATTGAAGACAAAACTGAAGTCTCAGTCGGGTATTTTTTTTTAGAAAGAGAACTTACATATTTCATGAAATTATTGCGAAATGTTGATTATTGAAATGATAATATATTTCTAGTTGGAGCTTGCATGCCCTTAGACGCATTCAGTCCAGGTACGATTACCCATTAATATATTCTCCCATCAACTAGGGCTAGCTAGTAGTCGTATATAACTGTCGGTGTACATGGATTGACTCGCATCTTTGAGACAAGTGTGTGTGACCTAATAAGTACAATATCAATTTGTTTATTCGAGCGCCTACGTTTGACACAGAGTAAAGAAAGATGCAACCGGAAGTGCCAACTACATTTCAGCAGAAAAAATACAAGGTTTGCTCTCTCTCTCTCTCTTATAAAGAAAGACCCGTAAAGATTAGACGGAGTTAATTTTCGAGGAAGAATCGAAGAATTGAAGGATTTCCTTGTAAAAGCATTACTTGTCTATAATTATAAGTGTCCGTGTATTCTTTACTGTTAAGTTTGATTCCTGAATTGAATGACTGATTTAACAGGTATACGCATAGTTCTGGTAAGCAGCCCAGATGTATATTCTTGTGTTGTTCGTAGTTTACATGTAATGCTACCTTTATGAAAGGAATGTATGTTGATAAAGTAATGCCTTTTGGTTTATTTATAATGCTTGCGACGCCAATCAAATAAAAACAAAGTTAAAAAAATGTATGGTATGTTTCAAATCTGCTTTCGTATTAAAAGACGTAAAATTTGCAATAACATTATGTTGTAGTTTGCCTTTCCATTTTCCCACCTATTCGATTTTCATTCTACATATTTCTCTGTCTGTCAGCATCTGCATATGTGTGTCAGGATATGATACTCATATAAGCAGTTCAACCTAGTATGTGCATTTATGCGGGAGATTATTCCGTAAGATTAAGATTATCCTTAGGTTATCTTTTGCAAACAATTCTACACTCCAGCTTAAAGGAGTATCAATCAGTACGTGAAAGAACGATCGAATTAGTTAGAAAAGTCTTGCTCTAACTGATTTATATCAAGGGTATTAAATTCCAAAACGTATTTCATGCTAAAAACCGCCGACTCAAGAGCAATTAGAAAAAACTGCCTTACGAATTGAGGTCATAGAGTTTATACCCTTGGATTTTGAATTAGGTGTATTGAGTCTAATGGTCGTTGTAGTTCTTTCGCGCAAGTTGTTGTGGTAACTCCTAATCAACTGACATGATTGACACAAAACGTCATCAGATACATTCATCCGATGGTCTAGTTGGTTCTAAATGAAAAATGACGCCTTTGGAAATCCAGTATGGCTTCAGCAGTAGCCATCTTGAAAATATTAACATAGTTGCTTCTTATGAATGGAGGTTCTATGGAGGTTGTATCTCCTGAATGGACAGCGATAGAGACGTTGAGTTTTCACTACATTATGTACTTGGGCCTACATGAAAACGGTGTCGATCAAACCTCCAACGTTTTTCCCATGGTAGCCATCTTAAAAATTGTCATAGCTGTTACTTCTGGACAGGTGGTAATTCATACATGGTATTTTCACCCTTAGACTTCTAATGGTACTTAGTTGGTCCAAATATGGTGCAGATTAAGTTTGTCACAAAGTCGGTACTTTACATGTAGTATGTGCAGTTTCATAATTTTAACTTGTTAAAATATCACTTTATACTATTATGATCGGTCCTAATATGCCCATGAAATTCGTCTGCGGTATTCTCTTTACTGATTGGCTACGATCGTGGGAAAATTTCAATACCCCGCCTATTTCCTATTACTATTAACATTTTGGCGGCCATTCTTTTTCCAATCGACAAAAAGCTAAAACGCTTGACAGGGCGGGACGTATAACTTTATATAACGCCGTGGCGGGTTTGGAACATATATCTTCATATAACGCCTGGCGGAGCGGGACGTATATTTTCTTTATATACATAGACAAAGAAACACATGCACAAAAAGCGAACAAGCAAACACAACAATATGGCAAGAAAGTAAATCTTTTCGAGTGGCTCTGAAAAGGGCTTTTGTGTTTCTTCTATTTTCTAATCTCTTCTTTTCCTCCACTAGCATCTTATCTTCCCTATCACATTCTTCTTTTTCTTCTCCTTTTTATCCTCCTCTTTCTCCTTCTCCTCCTCCTCTTTCTTCCTCTTCTCATTCTCATATTCCTATTCTATCTTTTCGTTCAAGGCTCTCGTTCTCTTTATATCCTCTTCTTCCTCCTTTTCCTGTTTCAATAACTCTCTTAGCCTTTCCTTCGTCATCTTTAAATTGTTGATCTCCATTTTGAAATGGTGGAGACTACATTCACCATACTCCTATGGTATAAAAAATTCCTCCACCATCCCCAGATCGTCCACAGACACTTGCACGTCTTCATAATATCAATGTGATTTGTCACCATTTTGTATTCAGTGTTGAATGGCGTGAATGACTAACGCTGCACTTTAATCGTCTCAAGCACGGACGTGAAGGAAAACATCCCTCTTACTAACTAACATATTACTTACCCAACACATTTTTGGTCACGAGAATGCTAACATAGGTGATGAGAGTGCTAACCAAAATAAATTTGTATACAAAACAGCACACTAATACCAAACATTTTGTTTGGGAACAAGGTTGTTTGTGAAGGAAAAAACGAACACACATACACACAAACGTACGAGTGCACACAAACACAAACAAACACATATACACAAACGTACAAGCGCACACAAACACAAATACAATCATACACAAACGTTCGCGCGGACACACATTTCCGTAAAGAAGTGAGTGTTTATAGGTACACTACTCCACACTCACACAAACTGGCAACTTCTTTTCTAGAAATCTGGTTAGCCCTGATAAGGGCTGTTTCTTTTGAAATTTCAGATGAACCCAGTTAATGATGGCATTTTCTAGGTCGAGCACCACAGATACAAAGACGACTCCAGTCCTGCTCCAAACTCACAGGTGTGGTTTGGAGCACAGAGGGTGGCTGAATGGCTTCACTATTCTAGTCTTCACTTGGAGGGATAGTGAAGACTTGTTAACTCTGTCTTCAACGCCAGACCTGGGGATGATGATGAGGTCTCTGGGGCTCTCGCTGTCTTACTAACTCCTCCTCCCAGTTTTCTGTTTGGGGGACAGCAGCTCTCGGTACTGGCTGTGGCTGTGGTTGACGTGGTGGTGGTGGAGGTAGTGGCTGTGGTACTTGTCGCTGGGTCGGCGTTGGTGTCCTAACCTTAGGTTTGACCTCACACTGATGCCTTAGCATGAGGTGAGGCAAGATCTGTCTTTTCTTTTCCTGTCATTCAATCAGTTTTTAATTAAATCGTGTGCGCCCGTATGGGCAGTTGCGACTAGTTAATCTCCCATTTGGGAATAATTGATTTTTTGAGGGGGAAGGAATGGTGCCACTTCCCCCAACGCAATAATGCACTCATTCGAGTGCTGATCGATTAGCCGACAGGTCGTGGGACAATAAATCCATTTCCACCTGTATGTAAGGCTATCTCGAGTGGGGTTAGACCCAACACGCGTTCGAGTTAAATAAATGTCTGTGTTGGAAAGTATAACTACAGGATAAAACATCTCACATGATTGGACACTGGTCTTATAACGTCACCCGGTTCCGTGCGTACACGCTCATTGGGACACATGATTAAAGACGAGTGGGAATCGGACCACACACTCGTCTTTTAATGTGTGAGCAGGCAGGGAGGAGAGGTACTCGGAGGAGAGGTCCAAACGTCGCCGGAACGTACCTGAAACGCCAAAATTTATATTACCAAATTCAACCCATTTATTTATATAATGGGTATTCTCTATTACCAATTCTGTGTTAGCCACAATCGCAATTAGAGTCCCGGATTTAAGTATCAAATTTTCCTATCTTAATTAATTCCAAATGCACAAAATGTGCATTAATACTTTAAATCAAATGAAATGTAGGTGTAAGAGACCAAATGAAATTTTAGAATGTCAAGTTAGGTATTGTGGTTTTGGTTTTGGTTTAGAACGGTGGTCAAAGGATCATATTAGGTATCATAGTATTATCAAGTCGCGATTTCAAGCTAAATTGAAATCTCTTAAAAGAGGCAATGATTAGATAGCCCTGAAAAGAGCTGATGTTAATCCTCCTCCGGAAATAGTAGACCCTCCAGACGTTATGGTGGTGAAAACTACCATCTGTCATCTTCTTCTGTCTCCATGATTTTCGGGCAGATGATATCCCTGAAGGCAAAGTGTTCAAATTCATAATTGAATTTTGGTGTTGCCATGATGTTGACTATCACTATCACTAGTGGCATCGGTGTGTGATGGAATTCATCATTTAGTTTGTGGAGGCTGATTGCTGCTGTCATGAAAGGATTATCAGATGGTGTAACGAACTTTCCCTTACGTTCTGTCTTTTGGTTTTTATCTACAACCAGTCTAAGGTCTTCAATGAAGTTTAGTGCACTAATTTGGTCAGCCATCATGTAGCCTATTCCAATTTGTTCTGCCTATTCAAATATGTAGTTGACCACCTCTGCATTTTGTTTGGCTATAGGTCTGATTTTTCGTGTTTGTTGTTGTTGGTGGTGGTGGTACTGGTGCTGCTGCTGCGTTTTTCTTGGTTTGGCCTGTTCTAGAAAATCTAGAGAAGTAGGCAGTTTTCCTTGGGTTTTCTTTTTTTTTTTTTGCTGCCCACTTGTTGTAATTGTAGTACCAGTGGCTTCAGCGGCTAAAGCAGTTTCAGTAGTTGTTTTGGGTGTTTCTGGTATATATAGTATAGGTGCCTTGATAATGTGTGGTGCCACATTTACGAATGGTGTTGGTGTTGTTGTTAAGTTCATATGTGACTGTATCATTGGTAACCTAGAGTCTACATTAGGCTTTTCATGTAAATATTGCCTCAGTCGATGTTGATGATGGTGTTGTTATTGGAATAGGTGAGTTTAAAGTTGGAATTACTGAAGGTAATGTCCTTGATTCTTTGTGAATGTCTTTCGGTTTTTCTTTCTTGTTGTCTATAGTGTTTCCTTTGATCCAGTTAACCTCCATTGCCTCTGTCCCCTTAGTTTCTTCTGTTGTTTTATTTTTAACCTCCTTGTCCCTTTGGGGTGCCTCTGCTTGTTGAGTATTATTCACAGAGTCAGTTGATATTGTTGTTATTAGTGGCAAGTTTAGGCTGGCCTCCATAATTGTTTTCCCATTGGCAGATTGCATTTCTGCTGTTGAAACTTTAGTAGGGGTACTAGTGGTGCCGACGTTACCAGTAAATTTGTTCTGCGAATCCATCGTTCGCTCCAGTTGTTGAGTATTTGGTGGTCTTCTTACGGCGGTCGTCTCTGTAAGCCACTTCTTCAATTATTGTCGTTTGAACGTTTGTCCCCGATTAACAGGAGATTAGTCCATCTTGCTTGGGCTCGAAGGCTCCATCCTGATGCGACATTCAGTCCTAGACCTCGTATCGCATTCAAAGATTGTTCTGGGATGAGTATTTCCATATCTAACGTCACGTGATAATTGATATGCTGCTCGCTGCTCTCTTGATAGATACTGAAGCCAGACTGAAGAACGCTCCGCTTTATAAATCTGAAGCGCGGACGTGAAGGAAAACACCCCTGACACAAAAACTCACAATACCTATCTCACCCTATATCACATGGAACGCGCTGGGCTAAAAGAAACACTCACCTTTTATCTACAAGTACACTTTAGCATCGCTTATACAAATAAAAAACACTATCTGACTAGCTAGAAAAACAAAGTACTTATAGACACACTTATACTTTTACCTACAAACACACACAAACACACACACATACATATACCATTTTACAGGCGGATAAACGAAATGCTTATAAATACACTTTTATTTTTATACCTACAGAAAAACACAAAGACGGAAACATATTTTGGTAATTTGACTATCTCTTTTCTAGAGTATTGTCATCTTTAGCGCACACGACAGGATTCCAAGAAGCAGGGTACAAACTGTTGTTCAAAAGGTAATAAAGTTCCCATGTATCCATTTTTTCTTGTTTTTCACAGGTTATGATGAGTCATCAATTCAATCCTGCCTGTTTGCTTGAAAATCTCTGACAAGTAACCGTTTCTTTGCTTTGTCACCGCACTCTGAGCCAAGAAAGCTTCGATGTGATGGATCTCAAGAGCAATCAGTGGAGGAGAGGAATGATCACGCATGTCTTTATACCACTGATGCAACACTGCTTCTTCCTCGATGGCACCGCAAACAACCTCTAGATAGTCGTCCAATTTTTCTTCTTGACTCATCACCAGACATTTATCGTGATGATCGTTTTGACAACCATATACATTTTTCTTGCTTAACTCTGTAATGGTTTCTACCAGGTGTTTGGCAAAGCAGGACACCAAATGGTGCTCTTGTTCTGGCCATCTGAACCTCATCACAATGACATCTTCGTCTTTATCTTTGAGTTCTGCTTCCAAGGTATCCTCCTATTCCATTTCCAAAGATTGTTCACCGTTCAAAGAGGGAGTACTGTCGTCAATTGCTTCTAATAGTCTAGAACAGTGGTTCCCAAGCTTTTCAAGTAGAGGGCCATATCTAATATTTTCGGTAACTAAGCGGGCCACAACGTTATAAAATTATAAATGTTTATCAATGTTTATAAAATTATAAACGTCGTGTAATATCATTCTTTAATATATTAACTTTCAGCAACCAAATTCTAAAACTTTAAAAGCAGTCAGTGTCAGCCCTGCACTACAGTCATTTTCGGTTTTAAATCAAATCTGCATTTTAAGCAAACCGGTTTACCACTACGACTAGGCATAAACATAAATTTCTCCGTCCAATCTGCGTCGAATTCACGACAAGCAACGTCCTCACGTTTTCGCTTATTAGCATTGTTTGATTCTACGTTATCCACGTTCATGCTTATCGGTTTAAACGGTAAATTTTTATTTGAAAAATCTAATTTCAACACCAAACTATAGATTACTAAACAGTTGTAACAAATGGCATCATGGCGTCTTGCGCACTCTAATTGGTCGACAAGGCATGGAAAAAGGTATTTCCAAACGTTTCGTTCGCTAACTCAACGGCGCATTCGATACTTATATCCAAGCACAACAACCATGCGCAGACTGAATTATCGAACGCCGACGGAGCTCCGAGTGCTCGACCAAAATGATAGACTTCTTAGAGATAATATTCTAGACTCTAGAATACTGTAGATCGCGCATTGTTGCAACTTTCGTCTAGTTATTATTTGTTTATTTGAACGTCAATAACTTTGTGAAATTTTTAAAATACGTTATAGTAAATATAGAGGCTCCGCGGGCCACTTTCTGAGAGCTGACGGGCCACAAGTTGTACGCGGGCCGTGGTTTGGGAACCTCTGGTCTAGAATGACTTCTCTCAAACTGTTGACATCTATAGTGTTGTCGAATTCGGCACACAAAATGACGTTCACTGTGTTGGGTAGAGCTTAAGTAGGGGCCCCGAGTGGCCGAGTGGTCTAAAGCGTTCTCCGTTACGGATCACTGTTATCTCACCTCTGTCTGCGTGGGTTCGAGTCACGGATTCGGCGAATGTGGGTATGTGAGAAAGCTTGCCAGTAGCTTCTCAAGGTCGGTGGTTCTTTCTGGGGTTTTCCCGGGTTTTCCCTCCACCATGTATACTGGCCGCCATGTATAGCCTATCTTCTGCTGAAAAATGGCGTTAAACCCTACAACAACAGCAACAACATCATCAACAACAACAGAGCTTATGCAAACTAAAATTCCACACGCAGTTGACTGGATTTTATAGAGTGGAAATGTCCCTCGTCACTGCCTTGGTCTCGAGTAAAATAAAAAGCCCACAAAGCGTAGCCTCCTGCATAATCGTCGTATGAAATGTCGTGGCTGCTGTTGGTCCCTAACTGTCCGTGGCTTCCTACAGGGATAAGTACGATCTCAAGCATTTCTTCTCGGTAGACTTAGGTTCGAAGGGTCTGCTACACAAGGTTTTGCCATCGCAACTGACTTCGATCTTGGACACTCTGTATTGCTTAAATTCGAAAGGATTGGCAGTGACAGCTCCGTTGAAGACTTAGTTACTGACGATACTAACGATTAAACATTTAGGTAAATGTCATTGGAACAGATGATCTTCGATCTTGGATCGGAGTCAATCGACAATGGTCAAGCTTTTCCCTTCCACGCGGCGTATCAGATACTTGGCAGTCGTTCTGCTCAAGTGTGGCTGATGTCGTTTCCCACTTTAGGTAACACTTCCACACGGCGCACGTAGAGTCTGCCTTTTTTGGATGATGGTTTTGTACTTGTTGGCATGAGCCATCAAATGGAAAATGGTACTGCTACGATTCAGTCTCAGATGGATATCCACCCCGTTCTGCAAATACATTTTTTGCCACCACATGTCCAAATGAACAAGATCCATCAGTTCTAAACTACGTCCTCGTTGGATTTTCTTTCGACGGTAATTAAAGCCCTCCATTGTGAGGATCGTCAGCTTCTGTCACGGCTCTGTTGTTAAACTTGTTCTCGCCCGATGTGTCAGGTTTCCATAACACGCAAGCATTCAGATGAATGTTCTTGACCTCTTTCCCGTACGACAAGAGATATTCCAGGTACGCTCGGTAAGGGTAAGTATCCATGATGATTCTGACCAGTTTGTTATTCAAGTACAAATCCACTTAGCTGAACAACGAATGCATGAAATTGTTGACGGCATCTACTCATGCATCGGCTCCTGGAGCAGTGTCGTCCGTTTTGATCACTTTGACTTTCAGGTCCAAGTAACTGTTGTTCAGATTGATGTAATCTTCACGGATGTCCATTGATTTCAAATTTGACGAGGGCTTAGATCGCCAAAGAGGACACGGGATGAAATTCTACCCATTGAAATTCTTGCATCGTCATCATAGTGGGTGGCATGGCAAAAAGATCCAGTTCCGACTTGGAATATTCGTAAGACCCTCTGTGCATCATTTTGCTCTGTTTTTATAATCAAAAACGTCTAATTCTCGGACAGTTCTTCTTTTCTTCGTCTTCCTAGCTCTGGAGGTGTAAAGTCCTCTGGAGGAGTGCCTTCGTCGTCTCTTTCTGCCTTGTCCTTGCTGTGGTGTCAGGGAAGCAGGAATGCCTGGCTCAGCAGCGCCCAGGGCATTTATAGGAGTTTCCCGTCGACCCAAAATCCCTTTGCCCGTTTGAAGCAAGGTATTTTTGCCTGCTCTCAAGAAGGCTTCCTTGGGGTTTTCTTTGTCGATAATGACAGTTTGGAGAAATTCATTTTCGTGCGTCAAAGCGGTATCTTTCAAGGCGTGCAATCCTCGCGTGACCATTGCTTTCAAAATGGGGGCCACCGAATCTCCCAAACCATGGCCTCGCTGTCAAGCGACTTCTCGATGCACATTATAAATTACTTACAAGTCGTTAGAGAATAGTTTTTCTGAAATGTATTTTCACTGTCACTTTCCCTTTGGTGAATGAAATATTTTGTCACAGATCTCCTTTAATAACAATGTAGACACTGTCGACATACGACTTACTGACGGGTAAATAATGAGGATGTACCAATTTGCGGTGAACGTGATAGGTGTTTCCAACTTCCTCTTATTATCCAGGCAGAATCCTCCTTGAAAGGAACGACTTGCAGTAACGGTACGGAGGTATGTCCCACTACGTTGTACTCAACCACATTGGAGTATACAAAGATCAAATTGAGTCCTTGGTTCAGTTCTACACGACCATCGTAAAAACCTCGCAAAAGTCAAGTTGTTGGCTATGGGTGGTATGAGTGGACCCTTGATCATCTTTAGGTTTCCACCCAAGAGGTCAAACAATTCAGGACAAATATTCAAGTACAACGTTTTGCTATCCGAAGATTTCATCAGTAGGCGACGAGCCTTTTTATGGTACTCGAGGGTGACACCTCGTTTGGTTTTATCCAAGGCTTTGCCAAACAGCGCATTGAATCTGGCAGCAATCGTGTCCACCAGATGTTGACCGTTTAAATAATAACCTGCAGAAATTTTCAATACATAGGTGTACCGTGAAGTATCGGGGGACGCTTGTCATTTCATAGAGTAATCTACAGTTTCGTTTGCATTCAAGTATTGTTGCAGTTGGTCGTTCAGACTTTTTTTTTTAAATAAGTCACCCACATTTCACTGATGCTACTTTGGATGAGGCGAGATGCTGGTTTGGAAACGGCTTTATGTGTCCAACGTGCCAGAGAGTAGAAGTCGAGGGTAGTGGTGGTGGTGTTGGAGGTAATTGGATGGTTTTGGTCTTCTTTTCTTTTTACACTTCTGGTTTCCCTACTGTATTATTCACTTCTGTCGAAGGAGGATTGGACATCATCTTTTTAACCCAAGCTTTAATTTCTTCTCGTTGGGGTGTGGGGGAAAGGGTCGACAAGGACTCTGCAATCTTACTAGGGATGGGAGCTGCTGACGGTGTTTGAAAGACTTCTACTGCCTGGGGGTGGCGGTGGTGGTGGACGTTTCATGAGACTTTTAAAATCTTTCATAATCTGTGGAGCTGTTTAGCTTAAAACTTTCTGGTGAATCAGTTGAAGTCGTTACAACACTTGATCGTAACGTTGTGATTTTTCCTTTTCTGACAAATCCCTGAGATCCATAAACGATTGCAATTCGTGTTGTAACTGTGGCATCTCGGTCAAATGAGGATTGGGAGGTAAATGCGGGAGGTAAGGCGCTATAGTTTGTTTTCGTCCTTCATTCAGATTCCAAAGTTCACGTCTGAGATCTGTTTTCCCTAAGTGGCCTTGTACATGTCTTGCATGGTACGTTGTAAAAACTGATTTTTAGTGTCACGTTAAGGGTAGCAGATGGGACATCCGTGAAATAATCACCCGTTAAACTCTTGCACAGGTAATGAAGCTAGCGTAGGGCTTTGACTGAGTGTTGACGTTTGACAACGCTTGTCGTTTGGGGGCAGATGACAGGCAGGGTTTTCTTGGGCATGAATCGTTGACGGTACACTAAAGAGCACGCTTTGTCAGTGGTGCAGGCTTCTTTCAAAGGATCGATCACTCTGTGCCCCATGAATAATTCTCGAAATTTACCACAGCAACGCCGTAAAATGGTTACTTCGGATCGACAATATTTTAACATTTCTTCCTCAAAGTCGATGCGTGAATGTGGTACCAAGCGTAGAAAGCTTCTCGTTGTTATGTGCTCATATTGTCGGGGTCGTATTAGTCAGCGTCAGGCAAATGGGGGTAAAACGGTGTATTGATTGGCTTCGGTATTGAAAAAAGTGCGGAAATATCCTTTGGTAATTTCTGTCATTCCAAATGTTTTCGGCATTCGACTCAATGGCATTGCCAAGTAACTCATGGAATCTTCAAACTGCACTTGTCCCACTTGCGTGTAGATGAGTTTGGCTCCGTTCAAAATGACGTTAGGACGTTCGGTGCCTATGTTCCGTATATTATTTGAGAAGAAACTGCCCATCGTTCCCTGAGAAATTGTGAGTCATTACTAAGGCATAGCTATGGCAATCTCCGTAACGTCCGATGTCCTCTGGGCTCCACGTCTCGTACATGGGGTCTAAGATCCATTGGGTGAAATCAGCCAGCGTGTTCGGGCCCCAACAGGTGCACCAGAAAATATTCAAATTAATTGTTCATGATGCAATTGAATGAATTAAATATGACCACTTCTATCTGCGTGTACGTATATTTTAATTTGGAACGATGGCAACACTGGTATTTCCTCACCTTTGTAGCTTTTAATGTTGTTTTTATCAGTTTCACATTTTGCATGAAGGGGGCACACCATACTATTTTCAGTACTCAGGGCCCTGGAAGGCCTTAATCTGGCAATGCATTCTCCCAACTCTTGTTGGCAATCCAAACTGTTGTTGCGCCAGACTGAAACTGGTGGAAGGCGTTGTTGCGCCAGACGGAAATAGGTGGGAGGTGTTGTTGCGCCAAACTGACTGGAGGGATAGTAGCCGAGCCAGACGAAACTGGTGGAGGGTGGAAAGTGGAACTGTAATATTTTGTGTTGGGAAGTTGAACCCGGCGTGGGTCGGAACTGACATTTTTGTTTTGTCATATTTATAAATAGTATATCGGTAATATGAACCGACGTCATCATTATCATTGGAAGTTCAGCATTGTGTCGTCATCATCTCAATACGCATCATTATCATTATATAATTATATATTCAGATATTTCTTTCTTTTGTGAATGTGTGTAGGGTGCGTGCGAGAGTAGGATATTGCATAGATTGTGTCATTTTTTTTTTTTTTGTTTTATACCATCTTTTCATACAATACAAAAGTCTCGTTATTCACACACATTGTTTGTGTTATTCATTTAATCCAAAAACCCACTCTGGTTTCAATTCTGTTGCAATGAGAATAAAAAGAAGCGGTCCAAGCACATACGGTCAAACAACTAACAGACCATTATCAAACAACTAACAGACCAACTAACAGACCATTATCAAACAACTGACAGACCATTATCAAGCAAATGACAGACCGTTATCAAACAACTGACAGGGGTTTGTCAGTTGTTTGATAATTGTCTATCACACAACTAAGACAACCATCAAACAGCTGCAAATACTTGTGTATATTTTGAAAAGGTCATCAACAAGTACCGTAATTAAAAGGTTTCGGGTATTAAACAATGTCGTTAATAATGAGAAGAGAAAAAGATGCGGTCCAAGCACAGACTATTATCAAACAACTGATAGACCGTTGTCAAACAAATGGCTGACCGTTATCAAACAGCTGATAAACCCCTATCAAACAACTGACAGACAACTATCAAACGGCTGCAAATACTGGTGTATAATTTGTTAAAATGTAGCATATACTACTATTTTCTTCAGTCATTCCTGCAGATAGTTCCAGAACCATCTGAGGATAGCCACTCGTGTAGTGTTGCGACTTAATTGATATACCAGGCCAGTAAAGAAACTGGCAAGTTATTTTGAGTTTGTCTGGCGTATTAACAGGTTATGGTGTAATTTTTTTTTTGAACTGGTCAAGATCGATTGTAAAGACTGTAAAAGTTTATACCAAGCATGTGTAACCTACGGCCAGAGACCTGCTTTTATCCGGTTATATTCACATCATACGTGTTACATTTAAAAATCGCTTTCCGGCCCGCACCCTAGAGGAAGTTGCACATGCCTGCTTTATACTTAGGATGGTTGTCTTTTGTGGGGTTATTTGTGTATCGCGAGTGACTGGATAAGTTGCATTATTTCTTCGAAAAGCAAATTATTCTTTGGTGTCGCTTTTACTGCACATTAATATCAAAACTGCTTTCGGTCTCCAATATTATTTCGAATTTTTTTGTAGTGACAAAGACGGAAATGTTTTCTAGAGTAGGTTTATGTTCAGTTATAAGATAAACATTATGTTTTGGAACACCTAAAATGCATGAGCTTTGACTACCCTCTAACTATAATTCAGATGTTTATCCTGTCAGGGAGCCGCAGTAGCTCATTGGTAGAGAGTCGGACTCTTAATCCAAAGGTCGAGGTTTCGATACCCGCCCTGACCAGCTCTGGTCGGCTGCTTCTATGTGTCCTTGCAGGCGGCATACAGCTCTCATTTCGTCGGCACGCTATAGCAAGTAATTTGTTAAAAGTGCTGTTTAAACCAAGCCAAACAAGAAATATACAAAGAATATTGCTAAGACATTAAGTATTGTAAATCTTGGACGGTAAGACTGGTATAGTCTTAACTAACTGAGCAAGGTAAATCTTGGACGGTAAGACTGGTATAGCCTTAACTAATTGAGCAAGGTAAATCTTGGACGGTAAGACTGGTATAGCCTTAACTAATTGAGCAAGGTAAATCTTGGACGGTAAGACTGGTATAGCCTTAACTAACTGAGCAAGGTAAATCTTGGACGGTAAGACTGGTATAGCCTTAACTAACTGAGCAAGGTAAATCTTGGACGGTAAGACTGGTATAGCCTTAACTAATTGAGCAAGGTAAATCTTGGACGGTAAGACTGGTATAGCCTTAACTAACTGAGCAAGGTAAATCTTGGACGGTAAGACTGGTATAGCCTTAACTAGTAAGATATTGTGCAACAAGGAGCATAGGACTCTATAGTGACTGAGAAACATGTTTTAAAATCATTAAGACTGAGAGTCAACATCCTACGACTAACGGAATCGAGACCGCTTGCCGATGGACATCCAATGTTCTTATAGCATCAAGTACGCCCTGATATGTAAATTCCGCGGTTTTAAGTTCTGGATAGGTCTGGTTCCGATCAACGATTGCCTTTCTCGTACGTGTATACAGTGATATTTTATCAGTTTGTTGAATGATATGCCTTATAAAAGTAAAACAAAATTTGATCAGTAAACGCAAGATTTAAATCATTTTAAGTATAATAATAGTTAAGTTAAATTATAAATAGAAGTATAGGTAATTATACATTAAAGTGTTATATTATTTTAAAAGAATTTGCAAACTAGTTAAATACTGACAGAAAAAAATTATCGTAGGTTTTGGCACTGTAACCAAAAATGTGGTTGATTCTCAGTCACCAGTTAGACGTTTCTAAGACTTCGGTTCAACTGAATTCTAATCACTAATACAACTTGGAGGTCAATACTACGGATTGTATCTTGAATGTACGCCATTAACTGCGAACAAAATGTATGATTTTTTATTCTATAAATTACTTCGCTGACATACATCCGAAGCATATTCTTGTCTCGCAGATAGTCGAATGATGAATCCCCTTTCCTTTTCATCACAAAACAAAACACACTAATGGGTCAATGGTTCTTCCCGGAGTTTTCCCAGTTCTTCACACACAAAATATACTGGCCGCCATGTACAGCCTTTCATGTGCGTTAAATCAATGGCGTTTAAACTCTCAAAACCTAATCATACAACGTCATAATGTACAGGGCTTAAAAAAGATGCTGGGTTTGTTCACAGCTAAATTATTATAACAGCATTTTCCTCACAATAATATCCTCTTTACCTTACGGATGTGAAATGGCCAGCTTCGCTTTCTTTACTAAATGAATTGACCTTAATTAACATTTACAGCGCCGTCTAGCACCACAAAATTTAGATCGCATCGTTTTCGTTTCACGTGTTTCTTCAATCGATTGCCAAGCTATACACGGCTGGAGAGGGCGGGTGACCCAGGCAATACTTCTCACAGCGGGTCAACCCCCAAACCCCCTTAAAACTTGGATAAATGTATACCCGCTTAATTTCATAAATTGCGATATTTGTGCGCATAAAAACTGTTCAGTATGTAACTCGGTTCATGATTAAGGATGAAGTTTGTATTAAAAAGGTTGAAATGTTTCGATATTTCTTTTGATTTTTAGCTGTGTATTTAAAATATCATCATAGTAATTCGATCTTGATTACTATATCACATATTGTTGTCATCATCAGAAAAAACGTGTCATGACTCGATTCTTCACGTCTCGCAGTTGTCTAGATTTTTCTGATGCTGACAACTCGACGTGATCTCGCAATCAAGGTCACTTTACATATCGCTAAAATCTGGGGCCCCTTTTTGGCGTTGCGTCTGAAAAAAATCGGTTCGCCTTAAATTTGTTCCTCAGGTGCTATAGATTATTTATCTATATATTTCTTATAGGAAAGATGGTTATGTTTAGAATTCAAATTCAAATGAATCAAAGTCGCACGAAATATTTGAGTTAAGATAAAGGCTGAACCATAAGTAGTAAATGGGGATACCCTAGCGACAATGGGAATTAGCATTACAAACACCCCTGGGACAATCTGGCGACAAGGGAAAATTAACATGGAGAAAAATCGTGGGTCACTCTAGCGACAAGGGGAATTTAACATGGAACTATAGTGTGGGTCTGTCTAGCGACAAGGGGAAATTAACATGGGAATAGAGTTTGGGTTTGTCTAGGGACAAGGGGAATTGAATATGGGATTTTTTTTTTTAAATTTAAATTTAAATTTAAATTTAAAAAAGGGGTAGGCAATGGAAAGGCTATCTCTTTTCGAGAAATATGGCTGGCCCTGAAAAGGGCCTTTGGGTTTTCTTCTTCTTCTGCTTCTAATTTCTTCTTTTTCTTCACCAAGTTCTTATTTTATCTCCAACACTCTTTCTCTTCTTCTCTTTCTTTTTCTCCTGCTCTTCTTTCTTCTTCTTCTCTTCCTCCTCTTCTTTCTTCCTCTTCTCATTTTCTTCTTCTTTTTCAATCTTTTCGTTCCATTTGCTTATTCTTATTCTTTCCTCTTCATCCTCCTTCTCCTCCTTTATCTCTTTCATGACACCACTAATCTTGTCCTTTACCTTTTTTAAGTTATTAATTTCCATCTTTACACGATGGGGACTATAGGAATAATGGTCTTCAACCAGTCTTATTAACATCTGCTCCATCATTCCTAAGTTGTCTAAAACGTCTTGTAATGTTTGTATTTTGTCCATTTGGTTAGAAGCCATCTTCTTTTTTTATTCTTTGCAGAATGGTTTGAACGACGAATACTGTGGGTTCTTATACTTAAAGCGCGTACGTGAAGGAAAACATCCCCCTAAAACGTAAAATTGATCTTACCTAGATCATGACCAAACAACGCGCGAACGTGAAGGAAAACATCCCCCTACTTTTTCATTTCATATAATAAAACCCAAACTATACTTTCTCATTTCATATAATAAAAACCCAAACTATACTCTCCACATACGCTAAGAAACAATAAACAAAATCCATAATCTACTATCCACACAATCTTACGTGAGCGCTTACAAAACCCAAACTATACTCTTCACATACGCTAAGAACAATAAACAAATCCATAATCTACTATTCACACAATCGTACGTGAGCGGGTACAAACACAAACACAAACACACAAACACAAACACACAAACACATACGCTAAGAAACAATAAACAAATCCATAATCTACTATCCACACAATCGTACGTGAGCGGTTACAAAACCCAAACTATACTCTCCACATACGCTAAGAACAATAAACTAATCCATAATCTACTATCCACACAATCGTACGTGAGCGCTTACAGAACCCTAACTATACTCTTCACCTACGCTAAGAAACAATAAAGAAACCCATAATCTACTATTCCCACAAACATACCTTAGCTCTTACAAGCACCAACACACAAACACATACCCTCACACTATCTTAAAAAAGAGTTAGTGTTTATAATCACACTACTCTACCAACACACATTGGCAAATCGATCGTTATTTCTTTTCTAGAGTATTGGGTAGCCCTGAAAAGGGCTGGTTTTTTTTGGAACTTCATGGACACCTGGTTAATGGTGGCACCTTCCAGGCCTGGCGCCACATACACATCTTGTCCCCCAGTTACTTTTTACCTTTTTGGGGGAGAGAGCAGAGGCAGGATATGTCGCTTCAGAATCCCAATTTTCGCTCTCTGGGATTCTGAAATTTCTTCTTCTTCTCTCCTTTTCCTCCTCCTCCTCTGCTTTGTATCTTCTCTCCTCCTCTTTGTATCTTCTTTCCTCTTCTTCTTTATATCTTCTCTCCTCCTCTTCTTTGTTTCTTCTTTCCTCCTCCTCTCTTATCCTTCCCTCCTCCACAATGGCTTCCGCGGCCAGTTCATTTAATATGCGCCTGGCATATTCCAGATGCACATGAAGTTCCAACAGTTTCTCCAGTCTCGTGTTCATTTTTGGTGTTGATCAATCAACAAGGGTAGCTGGACTGCCGAACGAGTTTCAATTTATAGTGAAAGCGCGGACGTGAAGGAAAACATCCCCTAAAAACATAAAATTGATCTTACCTACATCATGACCAAAAAACAACAACGCGCGGACCTAAAAGAAACACTCACTCACTTTTTATGCTACCCATCACTATTTTAAAATTTTTTATAAATCACTTCAATAGACTATCCACATACGCAAAGCAATCCAATCTAACCCCAAATTTACACCTCAAACACCAAAAAAAAAGACATCATTTTAATCTACTATCCATACCAACTTACTTAACCACTTACAAACACAAACACACAAACACATACCCTCACATTTTTTTAAAAAAAGAGTTAGTGTTTATTTTCACACTACTCTACTTACACACATTGGCAAATCGATTGTTATTTCTTTTCTAGAGTATTGGGTAGCCCTGAAAAGGGCTGTTTTTTTTGTTTGCTATGGCATTCTTTTTAGTTTCTAAGAATGCGATGTCCTCTGAGGATAGACTTTCTGGCGATAGGTCTGCTTCTTCGGAAAGAGAAGAAGAACTCTTTGGTGTCGATACGACAATCGACAAAGCCTCTGTCAGCTTCAGGTTGCTGCTGCTGCTCTTGTTGTTGTTGTTGCTGCTGTCTCTGAAGTCTGTACTTCTCTGTCCATTCTTCTTTTTCCCTGTTCATTTCTTCTCTGAAGAGCTCTTCTATCAGGTCTTCAGTGATTTTTAACATTCTCACATTCTCTATTTCTTCTGGCTTCGGTATCAGACTGTGTCTGACCCTATGCAAATTCACGTAGGCTTCGTTGAGTTTAGCTAGTTTGGAGCACATCTTCTTAGGAGGATGAGTCGACAATGGATGGTTAGACTGGAAACAACCCGCTTCTTAAAGTCAAAGCGCGGACGTGAAGGAAAACATCCCCCACACGGTTTTTGAGTCGCAACGTTTAGTGAGTGTCATGAGAGGGATAGTAAGAAATGAAAGAGCATCAATCCAACATTCTTATAGCTAAACAAAAGACAAAGGCATTTTTTTCAAAACACAACATTTTTTATTCAAAAATCACTTAACACTAAACAACAACTCTAACATTTTTAACAATAATCCAACAATATAACATCAAACAATTTTTTCAAAACACAACATTTTTTATTCAAAAATTACTTAACACTAAACAACAACAACTCTAACATTTTTTAACAACAATGCAACACTAAAAGTTTCTCCACTAGGTAAAGAGGGATAACAGTCTTCCATGGTTTCTAGTAATCTAGGATGACTTCTCTCAAACTGTTGATTTCTATGGTATTATCGAATTCTGCATACAGGGTGACGTTCACCGTTTCATCAGGGTCTCGGTCTTTAAACTGAATTTCCACACGAATCTGGCCGGATTTTATAGGGTGGAAATGTCCCTCGTAGCTGCCTTGGTCTGGAGTGAAATCGAAAGCCCACAAAGCGTAGCCTCCTGCATAATCCTCGTACGTAATACCGTGACTGGTATTGGTTCCTAACTGTCCGGTGGCTTCGTACAAGGACAAGTACGATCTCAAGTAATTCTTCTTTTTAAAGTCAGGTTCGAAAGGTCGGGTACACAAGGTCTTGCCATCGCGACTGACTTCGATTTTGGACACGCCAAAGTGTTGAAAGTAGAAAGGATTTTTTTCGGCAGCTCCGTTGAAGGCTGTATTCTCGACGATACCAACGATCAAACGTTTGGGTAACTCTCCTTGGAACAGATGATCTTCGATCATGGATCGCTGTCCCTTGGGAATGGTGAAGGTTTTCACTTCCACGCGTCGTGTGGGATACTTGGCGGTCGTTCTGCTCAACGTCTGACTGATGTCGTTTCCCACTTTAGGTAACACTTCCACACGGCGTACGTAGAGTCTGGCTTCTAGGATTTTAGTTTTGTAACCGTCACTATCAGCCATCAAATGGAAAGCGGCACTGCTACGATTCAGTCTCAGGCGGACATCCACCCCGTTCAGCAAATACTTTTCTTGCAACCACATGTCCAAATGCAAACGATCCATCAGTTCTAAACTTGTGTCGGCTCCCGTGATTCTCTTTCTTCGTTCTACAAATCCATCATTGTTGTCTTTCTTTTCATCAGTTTCCAATATTTCAAACTTGGTAGGTTCGTCAGCTTCCCATACCACACAGGCATTGAGATGAGTGTTCTTGGCATCTATTCCGTACGTCAAGAGATTTTCCAGGTAGGCACGATAAGGGTAAGTATCCATGCTGCTACTGACCAGTTTGTTATTCAAATACAAGTCCACTCCACTGAACAAGGAATGCATGAAATTGTTGACGGGAGCTACTGCTTCATCGTCTATAGCACCTCCAGTCTTATCTAGAATTTTGACTTTCAGGTACAAGTAACTGCTATTCAGATCGATGTAATCTTCGGGCTGTCCTTTGATTTCAAACTCGATGGGAGCGGAATCGGTCAGTGAGGAGACGGGGTGAAATTCCACCCACTGGGATTCTTGCATCGTCATCATCGTGGGGGGCATGGCAAACAGATCCAGTTCCGTCTTGGAACAAGCGCAAGATTCTCGGTGCATCATTTTTTTGTCTCTTTTCTCAATAATCGAAAACGTCTAAGTCTCGAACGGTTCTTCTTTTCTTGGCCTTTCTCGCTTGAAGTCTGGTGAAAGGGTGTTTTCTTCGTCGTCTCTTTCTGCCTTGTCCTTGCTGAATGCCTGACTCGGTAGCGTGCAGGGCATTTATAGGTGTTTCTCGTTGGCCTAAAATGTCTTTGCCCGTTTGCAGCAAGACATTTTTGCCTGCCCTCATGAAGGCTTCTTTAGGGTTTTGTTTGTCGATGATGACATTTTGGAGAAATTCTTTGCCTTGCGTCAGTGCCGCATCTTTCAAGGCGTGCAATCCGCGTGTCACCATCGGTTTCAACACCGGGGCCACCGAACGAAAGGCCGATTTTAACATATCTCCTAAGCCGTGTCCTCGCTGTCGAGCAACCCCTCGGTACACTGGATACATGACTTAAGAGTCGTGAGAGAACCGTTTTCGAAAATGGAGTTTCACCGTGACTTTTCCTTTGGTGAATGGAATATTTTGTCCCAGATCTCCTTTTATAGCAATGTTGACCGTGTCCAAATACGACTTACTGACAGGCAAATAGTGAGGATGGACAAATTCGCGGTGGACGTGGTAAGTGTTTCCACCTTCCTCGTCAGTGTTCGTGGCAGAATCCACTTTGAAAGGAATGACACGCAGTAACGGTACGGAGGTGTGTCCCACCACGTTGTACTCCACCACATCGGAATACACGAACATCAAATTCAGTCCTTGGTTCAGTTCTACCGGGGCACGAAATAACTTGCTAAAAGACTCGTTGTCGTAAACGATGGGTAATTCGTTTTTCTTGATCATGGTCTTTCTCATGTCCATGTCTCCGCCCAACATGTCAAACAATTCAGGACAAAATAAAATGGACATGATTTTACTCCGTTCAAATTTCATCAAGAAGCGACGAGCTGCTTTGTGGTACTCCATGGTGACATTTTTGTTGACATGCTCCAAAGCTTTCAGAAACACGACATTAAACCTGGAGGTTATGGTGCTGACCAAATGTTGACCACTAAAATAATAGCCTGGGGGAATGAACAAGTGATAGGTGGTGTACTTTTGTGTACGGGTTTTCTTGTCATATTTGACATTGCTATCCATCCACTGTTGCATTTGCTCGTCATGATCTTCCACATCAAAAAAATTTTGATTGGGAAGGACATTGAGGACTTGGGTCGGGTGAATCATTTCTACTAAAGCCACTTCCCAATGGGCTTCGTGATCTAACTGGATGGCTTGAGGTAATTTGGCTGTGTAACAGCACAACGTGTTCTTGGGAAACACCTCCATGGAACTGTCACTGGGTACGGTTAAGTAAAATTGGTTTTGGTGACTCATAATTCCAGAGTTCTGTGGCTGTCCGAGGGGTTACTGGACGTCAGAGGTGTGTCTCCGTCTAAAATGGGGTTCTGGTTGTGATTGAAGTGGTGACTGGCACTGGCACTGGACACAAGGTTCCCGGGGTTCCCGTTCGAGGTGAATTTCAGGGAGGGATTAGGAAGCAGGTAACCGATGCAACTGCTCAATAAAATGGTCCACAATTGTTTGTCTCCTTGTTGCAAACTCAAATTGGCGATGGCTGCCCCGATGACACAATACACCACGAAGATTTGGCAGAAAAAGACGATTTGCGTTTTAGGCACACGTTCTCCACACCACAACCACAAGGGTTGTTTTTGTAAATCTTGCACAGAAGAACTAGGTGAAGGAGGAGTGGTCGACGTAGCTGCGTCTGCTGTGTGAAAGGGCATGATGGTCACTTCTTTTTATAGTCGATGACTTGCGAAGCGTCGATCCAAGAATCAAAACTGGGTGGATATCCTTTCCAACGTACTTTGACTTCTTTGACACGTCGTTTGCCCACTTTACGGGTTCTGCGTTCGAGAATGCTTTCGATGTCGTACACGTCGTCTTCTTTTTTGGTGACACGTTGTAACTCGGGCAAATAAAACGTTCCTTTGAGCACTTCTCCGTTCATGTCTTCCAATTTATAGACGGCAGGATGACGGCCATGCACTCGTCCAGTGACGCGAAACAATTCGGTCGTCCAGTTAGGTAAGTAACCTTTGTCAAAAGTGCGTTTGGTTTTGCCAATGCGCACCCAATCTCCTACGGCCAACATTCCACTTTTCTCGGGGACAGCCCTCGTCGGGGACGTACCAAACAGACGCTCAAACATCAGCACTTCGTTGTCGGGAGTCACGTCTTGCGGGGCACGTCCGATGCTTCGATGGTAAGATTGGTTGTACGCTTGCATCAGGTGCGGTAAGATGTCGATGTACTTCAGAGTGTGGTGATGCGTAAAATATTTCCACATGCGTTCTTTCAAAGTGCGTTGAAAACGTTCCACGATGCTGGCTTTGGTTTCGGGATTCTCGGTGGTAAAAAAATGAATGTCACGTTTCTTTAATTCTTTTTGGAAAGCTTGGTTCAGAAATTGGGTGCCTTTGTCCGTTTGCCATCGAAGAGGGTGACGACCGGTTTGTTTCAACACCCGTTGCAGGGCTCGCACTAACTCGCTGCTCGATTTGGAAGTCAAGGGCACGACCCAGGCAAATTTGGAAAAGACGTCGATGACACAAAACAAATATTTGTAGCCACGATTGTAGCTGGCCAAATGAGAGACATCGGCTAAATCGGCTTGCCATTGATGATCGATGCCTTCCACTCGGGTGCGACTTCTGGCAAACTTGCGTCGAATGGGTTTGTGTAAAGTGTAGGTAGCTTGTTCTTGTAACCATCGTTGCACTTGAGGCAAACGGAGACTTTTCAGTCGAGTTTTGGCAGCACGATACAATTTTTGAACTCCTGCGTAACCTGCAGGATGGGAGGGATCGTAGTAAATGCTGGCTAAGACTTTTTCCATTTTTATTTTTTGTGTTAATAAAACACCCACTCTTGGAGGATGCTACTCTTTTTCTCTTGGGGTACTTTCTTGGATTGCAATGCTTTGCGTGTGCGGCCGGCAATAGGTGTCGAAGAGAAGGATGTCTGAGCGGGGGATATCGGTTCTTGTTTCACTTCTGTCTTCACTTTCTTTTTCTCTTGTGATGAAGAAGGGGTGGCCATCATCTTTTTAATCCATCCAATTCTGGAGGTAGGTGGTGTTGTTAACTTGCGTACTTTTTCTGGTGGAGTTTGAAACCCTTCCTCTTCTTCTTCTCCTTTTTCTGTCTTGGTCACTGGTACTGGTGGTACTGGTACTGGTACTGGTACTGGTGATGGTGCTGGACTTTTTATCAAGGTCTTAAAATCTTTCAGAGTGGGTAGAGCTGTTTCGTCTAAAGCTTTCTGGTGAAAGAGTTGCAGTCGTTGCAAGAGTTGACCGTACTTTTGCGATTTTTCTGTTTCGGACAAATCTTGGCGATCCATCAAGGACTGCAATTCGTGTTGTAACTGGGACATCTCGCTCAAATTAGGATTGGGAGGTAAATGCGGGGTGCGTTGTTCTTGCCACCGATGGTATTCCATCCATCGTTTGTAAGGCACTAAAGCTAGTTTTCGTCTTTCCATGGGGTTGTCAGGGGTCGATTCTGAGATCTTGGGACTTCCGAGGCCTTTTTATCTTGCTCCCACCAGTCCTCCCAACATGGTTCCCAAGACTCCTTTCAGTATGGGACCTAACAAGAGAGGCAAAATGCCTCCACGTTGGACCAACATCTTCTTTTTTTGACGAATGGGAATTTTCTTTCGAACCATTTGGCGAAGAACGTGACGATGCTTGCTTAAGCATTGTTTCTGGTGTTTGGACAAAGGGATCGTGCCTTTCAAAACGTTCAAACAACATTCGCACACGGTATCGATGACCTCTTTGGAGGCTGTTTGAATGAGTTTTTTTCGTAGGGGTGGAGAAGCTTTGGACAGGACAGATAACATGTCCCCATGTTTGACTAAACGTGGTGGCAGTCCTTTCCTTTTCTTTCCTTGGGGTTTTCTGGAGGGTGACATCTTTGAGTCTTCAGGAGCACCAAAAAAACACTGATACCCTACTTGGTCACAGGTCTTTTTTATACTGGAACGCGTCGCCACTGATTGTCTTTACGTCGTATCAGTTTGAGGACAGGCATGACACGTCGTGCAGGGGTACGCAACGGACTAAATCGAGCCAGTTCTTGCTTCGACAAATCCAGTAAAATTTGTAACATGCCCGAGCTTTCATGGACTTTGATTTTGGGAGAAGGTACTTTGTGAGCAGCAGCCACTGCCACTAAATTGGAGGGTCCTGCCACTGGGGAAGTTCTTTTGGGGGTCATTAACGGAGAAGTTCTTGGTGTGATCAACGTCTCCAAGTACTCTTCAGTTCCTGGTGTCATCAACGGAGAAGTGGATAAACGTGAGGATGCCGGAGACGCAGTCACTGCCGTGGCAGATCGTGGTTTGCGAGTGTAAGGTTGCGTCCTGGCCGAAGTGCCTCTCTTGCGACTAGTTTTCTTCTGTGGACTTTTCTTTTTCTGGGGACTTTTTCTCTGTTTCTTTTTCTGGGGGCTTCTTTTCTTTTTCCGGGGTGGTGGTGTCTGGTCAGAGGAGGGTCCTGCCACTGGAGAAGTTCTCCTTGGGGACCTGGTCTTTTTCTTTTTGGGGCTTCGTTGGACTTTTGTCTTGGGGATAACTTTGGGGGCATTAGGATCCCATCTTAAGAGTGAGCGAATGATGACCCCTCCTAGAGTACCGCTCCCTCCAGGTTTCAAAATGATTTGTTTTTTGGTTTGAGTGTCGATGCGGGGATCGGCCAGTTGGACCAAAGCGACCTTGTTTCGATCGAAAAAGCGTTTGGTTTGATGAGGAATCTGAATGATTCCTTGGAGTAATTGACGTGCCGTCACCGTGAACCATCGTAAGACTTCTTTGAGACTAGCTTCTAAGACACGAGCTCGTGTTTGTGGATCTTTTTCTCGACTGATGCCATACAAGGCATGAATCAATTTGACGGGAAGATGCGACTGAAGGGACGTCATGTTCGCACCGAGAGTGAGACAGACGAAAAAGGGTCTGAGGTTTTTATAGATTTTTTTATGGGGAGTGAAATGAAGTCGAGGACGGAGACGTGTACAGGACAGGCCCTCCGTCTTGGCACCAGTGGTGAAACAAGTGGGTACGAAATCGCAAATCCTCGGGAGTCGTAGGTTTCAAATCGACGAGTAAATAGGCGTGTGGAGTTTGAGTGGCATCGTCGTACGCCTGAGTCAACCAAGGCGTTCCTAACTGTTTGGCTAAGACTTGCACTTGCGATTTATCTCGAGGGCTTTTAAACAAGACCACGTAATGCGCATTGAGACTGATGGTGCGATGGGCTTTACTTTGTTGAAACAAATTTTGGGTGATGTAAACGACACTGGCATTACGGTGATGCCCTTTGCGCGTGAACCACAGTTTAATTTCTTCTTCGTCTTCTCCTAACATGTCGTCGAAAATGACCAAATGGGTTAGACGGGAGTCAGAGACGATGCCATCGTCTTCTTTAGGAATGCCTTCCACAAACACGATGGAATCGCCTTGACTTTCTCGCAAGAGGCTGTACGCCGATTGCCACTCTTTGTAACACCACATGATTCGTTGAGGGGGTCGATCGATCAAATGATGTTTATGTTCGATCAAACGTTTGACGAATTCGGTTTTGCCTGAACCGCTAGGTCCAGCAATGAGCATGTTAAAGGGATGGCGAAGATACAAAGCCTCCCAACTGGCACGATCTAAGTGTTCGTCGATTTCTTTGACAGTAGAGGAAGAGGGAGCAGAGACAGCAGAGGTAGCCATGGTGTGAGAAATGTCACTTGTGACACGAAAAACAAACAAGACAAGAGTTTATATACTTTTTCAGAACACGTTTATTGAATGTTTTTTTCAAACATGAATACGAAAGACAAAAATACATAAAAGCCAAAGGCTTAAGTACAAGAATAAAAGGCACATGATAACCATGAACGTGGAATAAACACAAGTGTCTGTACAACATGTTTTGGGTAAAGTTCTAACCAGTTCTATAGTAGGGGTAAGGTCACACAAGTGTCCTCCCGAAAGGGTCTTTCAGGCCTGTCCACGACAGTCCTGTCCTGGGTGACGGGTTCTTCTGGCACCGTCACTAACACAGGTTGAAAAGTAACTTTTTTCCTTGAATAACTCTCGTGCATACTGGGCCACCTCTTGTGTCCAAGCCTCAAAACCCTGGTCTCGGTGATGTCCAACATTTGACTCCTAACCAATCTGGTTTCTTCTTCGTCAACGACATGGTAAGTTACTTCAATGAACAATGAACTATCGATCTTGCCTAGGGTTCCTTTTTATATACAGACCAATACCGACGTGACCGTACGGTAAGGTGAAGTGATTGGGAAGTCGCACTCGCTTCTGGTATACAATTTGATAGACTTTTTCCAAGGGTCGACTGACGATGTGGTGAGTGGGTAAACGTACAATCTTGTTCGGTTGATAGGTGATCACTTTAAAGTTTCCATCCTCTCCCGATTGCAAGGCTTCTTTCAATACCCCAAAGTTGACCACTCGACTGGTACGATGATTCAGAGTCAGTCCTTTCACTTTGCACGTCGTGTGCACTTCTCCTTGTTTGTCCCGGTATTCGTAGCCGTAATTTTTGGGACCACCACTGACGAAACTTAGAATCTTGTCGTCGGGATGCTCGTGTGTCCAGGCTCCTAAACGGTCTCCTTCGATGTCAGGGTGCTGTTGAATCGGGTGATGGATGTAAATGCAACTGTCCGTGTCAAAGTACAGGACGCGTTCTTCTAACAGTTCTAAAGCTTCGTACAATTTTAAGCGAGCATGAGCTGTCACGTAAGCCGCAATGATGACATTTCCAAAAGGGTCGTCTTGTACAAAGTCCAGATCTTCTTCGTAATTGACCAAGATCAAATCCTGTCGAAAGACGTCCACGTGTTTCATGTATTTGGTTTTGTCGTGAATCATCTGGAAGTAGCGGGAAGATTCTATCAAATATTCCGTCTTGGGTAAACACGGTCGTTGTGCCATTTTACCCCACAAGCAATTTAACATCACTTTGGCAAACGATCGCCTGCCTTCGTTTTTTTCGATGTGGTCTAAAGAGATGTCTTCTTGTGCGTAGTATTTCTCTTTGAATTGTATTTGGTCTTCGGGAGTGTGACACCAGGAAGGATAGCCGCTGGCTTCTTGTTTCAGTTTCAAAAAGGCATCCACGTAGTCGGCGAAAATGCCTTTCTGAGTAGGGTCACCCTTGTGGTACTGTTGTGTCTTGGGAAAGTGGCAAATTTCGTACACTTCTAACAGTTGGTATCCCATGTCCAGAGCTTTGAACAATTCCACGCTGACCCAGGTTCCCGTCAAGGCACGTTCTTCCTGGCTGTGATGGCAAGGTTGGTCCCGGTTGCACGTTTCGGCACAAGTACGGCACAAGGGAAACATCAGTTTGCCTTGACAATGGTGAGGTAAGACGGAATGGTATAGGTTCGTGGGAGGCAAAACTTTACACTTGATCAAGCCTTCGTATTGTCGAATGTTTTTCAGGTCGATGTGTTCCGTGAACAATTGCGGGTGCCCTACAGGAAAGCGACAATATTTGCACACGTAGGGATACAGCGAACACACGTCCAAGTATTTGATTTCTTCTCCATTCTCTTCGTCGGCTTGGTACAGCAAACAGGTGGCATTGGTCCTTCCTCCGTACAAACTATCCCTCGGGTTCAGCGGGTCCATGAACTGGTAACTTTCCACGAGGCGTTTAAACTCGGGATCGGTTTTCAAACGGTGATCGTACTCGTGTTCCCACATTTCCACCACTTGGTATCCTTGCTGTTCTAACTTTAGGCGTCGCTGACAAGTGTCCTGGTACAAGTCTTCCATGGTTCGTTGCAAAAACTGATTTTTAGTGTCACGGTCAGGGTAACAGATGGGACATCCGTGAAATAAGCAACCGTTAAACTCGTACACGATCTTGGGGTTTTCTAAGTCCCAGCCATCTACCGAATACGTTCCGATGGTCTTTTCGCCTCCTCCGTTGCGGGCATGCTGAATCCATTTGTCTTCCTTGTCGCACAAGTAATGTAACGAACGTAGGGCTTTGACCGAGTATTGACGCTTGACATAGTGGGTCGTTTGAGGACTGATGACAGCCACGGTGTTTTCAGGCATGAATCGTTGACGGTACACTAAGGAACACGCTTTGGCAATGGTGCAAGCTTCTTTCAAAGGATCGACCCCTCCGTGTTCCATGAACAGTTCTCGACATTTTCCACAGCAACGTCGTAAAATGTCCACGTCGGAACGACAATACTTTAACATTTCTTCCTGAAAGTCGAAGGGGTCAGAGGCATGAGCCTGGTACCAAGCGTAGAAAGCTTCTCGTTGTTCGGTACGCATGTTGTCGGGGTCGTAATAGTGAGCCTCAGGTAAATGGGGTAGAACGGCATGTTGATTGGCTTCCGTATTGAAAAAGTGTGGAAAGTACCCTTTAGCCATTTCTGTCATTCCAAACGTTTTAGGCATTCGACTCAAAGGCATGGCCAAGTAACTCTTCGAATCTTTAAACTGTACTTGTCCCACTTGCATGAAAATGATTTTGGCTCCGTTCAAAGTGACTTTAGGACGTTCGGTGCCTTGTTCCGTATAGTATCTGAGAAGAAACTGTCCATCGTATCCGGAGAAATTGTGAGCCATCACCGTGGCATGACGATGACAATCTCCGTAACGTTCGATGTCCTCTTGGCTCCACGTCTTGTCGATGGGGTCTAAGACCCATTGGGCAAAATCGGCTAACGTGTTAGGTCCCCGAAAGATTTTTTCACGTCCTCCAGGAATCTTGCTGCAGTGAGGGCAATGACTGAAGATAGGTTCTTGAATGCACTTCTCGCACGCTCGATGAGCCACGCAGAAATTAGGAATGTGAATGCCGGTCTCTTGCATGCATTCGAAATCGAAAAAGATGAAATTGCCTTTCTTCTTGTGACCGTCCTCTTCCTCTGGTGGGGGTTGGTATTTTTGCACGTAACATTCGTGTTCCAAGTCCACGATGTGGTGACAAATGTGACATTTTTTCTTTCCTCGACATACGTGTGCCTTGGTACTATTGGTACGTATGCCTTGTCCACACGTAGGGCACAATCTCAGGAGTTGACAAGCACATTTCTTCTGTGAACCTTGTGTTTTCAAATGTTGCTGGTAACAGGTAGGGCTGACAAACGTGCGTAAACAAGTTGAACAAGGCACTGGTTCTTCGCTCAGACAGGGTGGAGAGGCCAAACATCCTGGGCATTTCCATCCACAAGACTTGTGTTGCTCTCGATTGTTATAACCATAATCACATTTCTCACAATAATAACCGTATCCCAGGAATCCAGTGATACTGGTAATGGTATCGAAATGTTCATCGTGATAATAGACATGAATGTATTTTCCGTCCTTAAAATCTTGGCCTCGAAACAACAGAGTTCCACGCATTTCTTGAGGGTGCACTTTCAAGGTGTAGCGTGGAGCTAGGGCATCTTGCAATTTTGCATCTCAGGAATGCCACAGGGTGTGTCTTTGGACAGTCCGGCTTGTTGTAACAGGAGTTCTGCTTCATTTCGTTGTTTGTCTCGATCGGATCGTTGAATAGTTTTCCAGGTTCTTTTCCATTCTACCGTGTCGTTCTTGTTGGCATAGGTTCGTCCCACCACGATGGCACGGGCTAAACACATCTGGTCTTGAGGGTTGTGAATTCGGACGAGACTTGTTTTGGTGTTGCGAAGGTTGTCCACCAATAACATCTTTTTGCGTCCTGTCCCTTGAGGAAGAGAGACGTGGGCCATTTTCAGTGTTGCTTTACCATCGGTGATGTCAAACTGGTCATTAGATTGTTGTACGTGTTGAATCTTGTCCATGATTTTGGAAGGGGTTAGTTCTGCGGGTCTGCTAAACTCGATCCAAACAGGGGATTTCAAACCGTCGTGATCTATGGATAGTGTCAAGCGATCGTCTTCTTTGGGTTGACATTGTCGCTTGAGTGCGGTGAGCAAAGAATCCCACATCTCGGTGATAAACCCTTCTGCTTTCTCCAAGGGTACGTCGGCCTTGAAATCTTTAAACTTCACCGTGTAGGTGTAAGCCGTGGTTCTAAATTTTCTAGAGGAGCGCTTTTCCGTCTCTCGAATGGAATAGTATTTTTCAGGGTTGACTAAGGGTGACGAACTTGGTTTAGAGGTTTCAAATTCTGGTTCACTCATGTCCTCTTCAAAATCACTGGCATGAATTTGTGCCAAGATTTCAGCTCTGGTACGAGGCGATAGATCACGTTTCTGCCTCTTACTTTCTTCTTCTTCTTTCTTCTCGAATGAATGGGATCGTTTCATCTTGAGTGCAAAACGTCAAATGACTCAAGTTCAAACACCATAGACTAATTTATAGTCATGGCAAACCAGCGTATATAAAAAGGGTGTGTCTTGTCCTTTCACTATTCATTTCACTCTCAAACCGAGGAGAACGATGGAAGAGACTAGCCAAATCGAACGTTTCGTCAGAGCTTTGCGAGGGGTCATTAGAAAATTCTCTTCAGACCAGCCGACAGACTACTCTCCTTCCTTTCGAGATAAGAGTCAGGATACTTGCTATATCTGTCAGAAGAAAGGGCATTGGTCTTCAGAGTGTCCAGACCGTCAAAAAAGAAAAAAAACAGGGGCTAAAAAAGACAAAAGTCAAGATACCTGTTATTATTGTAAAGAAAAAGGACATTGGTCTCCAGATTGCCCAAAAAAGAAACAAGAGGAGTCAGAAGAAAAGAAGGATTCTTCAGAAGAAGAGAGGGATTCTTCGGAAGAAGAGAGGGATTCTTCGAAAGAAGAGAGGGATTCTTCAGAGGAAGAAAGAAGACAATTCTATTTAAAAGAAGCAAAGAAACAGGAGAAGAAAAGAAGAAGGGAAGAAAATGAGGAAAAAACGGTGAAGAAATTCAAAAAACAGAGAGACTAAACAAGGAGAAAGAAGAAGTCAATGAACTTTTAATGAAAGTGTTGTGCTGTGAATTGGATTGTAAAAAATGGATAAAAGAATACATGAATGATATAAGGTAAGTGTCTTTGAGTTTTGATTTTAAAATAAGAAGCTACACTCACGCACTCATACACAGACACGTACTATAAGGGTAAAATGGGTGGGGTTTATTTTTGAGTTATTGGCAAATTGAAATTGTATTTCTTTTCGAGAAATGTGGGTGGCCCTGAAAAGGGCCTTTTTATTTTGGTGTAGGGGTGAGTTTAACCAATCAACTTTAACTGCCTTAAGCCTTTGCCACGGCCAAGGCCTACTTCTGATGATTGGGTTGAAATCACTAAGGGTGGTACGACAGGCTTAGTCACAGGGTTGGCGTGTTTAGCTCGGGAAGGTCGTATTCTCTTCGGTCGTGATAAAGAAGTCTGATACATTTGTTTCAGACTTCTTAACTCCGCTAAAATGTCCAACAGTACCGTAGCCGTTTGATTTTCACCCTCTTGTTTCTTTGCTGCTACTTCTTCTTGCTGTTGTTGCTGTTGTTTTTTTCTTACCTCTTCTTGTTGTTGTTGCTGTTGCTGTAGGAGAAAAGCTTGTTCCGCTTCCTTTTGTCGTTGCATAAATTTCTCCAATTCTTCTTTCTGTCTCTGTCTAAAATTCTCCACTTGCGGTAATGAAGAAGGTAACGAAGGTTCTGGAACAAATTCTTGCGAGGTAAGAAAATCCACAAAATCCCAATGTACCTCTTCTGAAAGTAAGTCCGGGTTCCCTTGGGCAGTCTCCCCTGCTGGTGCACCCCAATGGATCGTTTTCTGAGTTTCCGTCATGTTGAATCACTGTCGCATAGACTGACTGCACACAAGCGCTAACGAATCTATATAGACCACGTGACGTCACAGACTGCTCTCTTCGGATTGGATGCGAGCTGACTGAATTTTGTAACGCGTGTTCGGATTGGTGAATGAATTCAATCCGTTTCAATCCTTCCTGTACCTATAAATAAGCGCAGTTCACTGCATTGATTCACCTATTCTCGTCGCTTCAAGATGTCGACCACAGTTGAGTCATCCACCCTTGTGTCTTCCATGATGTTTAGGACGGACATGCTCATGTATGTCAGGTCCAAGTGGACTGTTGTTGATAGGACAGATACTAGTCAATGGATGAGGAGAGTTTACATAGAAAGACAAGGATGTCTCAAGAGGGTACTTGTGTATGGACCGGCAGTTAGAAGGAGTTTAAGAAGAAGAAGAAGAAGATGTGACAGATGCCATCTATGTTAATATTAATATTAACATAAACCCAAAGGCCCTTTTCAGGGCCAGCCATATTTCTCGAAAAGAGATAGCCTTTCCATTGCCTACCCCTTTTTTTAAATTTAAATTTAAATTTAAATTTAAAAAAAAAATCCCGTATTCAATTCCCCTTGTCCCTAGACAAACCCAAACTCTATTCCCATGTTAATTTCCCCTTGTCGCTAGACAGACCCACACTATAGTTCCATGTTAAATTCCCCTTGTCGCTAGAGTGACCCACGATTTTTCTCCATGTTAATTTCCCTTGTCGCCAGATTGTCCCACGATTTTTCTCCACGTTAATTTTCCCTTGTCGCCAGATTGTCCCAGGGGTGTTTGTAATGCTAATTCCCATTGTCGCTAGGGTATCCCCATTTACTACTACCATATTTTAGTCACAGGCGAAAATAATACAACTCGTGTGACAAAAAAGCACCACAACATATTACCGATTAAAGCATGTAAAAATATAGAGAGGGAAAGGAACTTTGATATTAGAAATCCACACAACCACGGATTCATTTTAGAATAGCATTCCTGGTACATGTATATGGCAGATTGAAACTTGGATAACCAGTCAGCAAGAGGAAGAGTAAAAAAAAAATAAAAAAATCGGGATTCAGCGTATTAAATTGGAAAGAAATGGAGGTGAGCAACCTGACGTAGCCTCAGGTCACAATTATTTCTTCCAGTTCAGTACCCACTAAAGTAGCCCCAGTGATCTATTTTTAAAGCATTTGTTCCTTTCTCATTTTGGTGGTGATACAATAACTATATTTATGCATCCTTGGTATATCCTGTTTAACATTTGAGCATTATGATGTGGTTGTCGATGTCTATTGCGGCGGCAGTGCACTGTGAATAATGGAGCACTGATGCTGATCAGGAAGTGAAATATGTGACCCACTGTACGGTGTTTTGTTGACAGTCCAGCACCCCGCCCCCCCCCCCCCCAAAAAAAAAAAAAATGCCGGATAACCAAATACAATAACTTCACTCTGAGTTCATATTTAAAGGTAATTTAGATCAACATCTGATTTATCGAATATGGAAGCGCTAGAAAATTGACTAATAAGAAACAAACGTAGAGACCTTATAAGAAAAAATAACTGATACGCGTTCATATGGTATAACGGTACCAATTGCGCAAGTCCAGGTGAGCGGAGCTTAAGGTGTAGGGAACATTGAATTCCGAAATAAACAACAAAACTAGCTGTGATTGGTGCTTTATGTAAGTGTTGTTCTTTCTGTTAGGCTTAAAAAAATGTTGTGCCTCCTGGCAACATGTGAGATTGTGTTAATTCCTATCTAGATGATATTTTATATTTTTTATGATTTTTTTAAAATGTGGTACACATGTCTGAAACTGTGTCTGTTGTGACTGGATAACTCTTACCCCTTCCTAGTTCCAGCAGAGTTATCTCTCTTAAATGCAATGGAGTACCTGGTTTTGTCCTTGTCAAATTGACAATCTAACACTGCTCTCTAGAAAAGTGTGTGACATGCACGCTAAAGTAGGATAGAAAATAGATTTATTTCCCCAAACATTAGCATTACGGTCTGTGGAAAAACAATTGGTACCGTGATACCATATACAAGTAATTCGGATAATCCATCCTAGGTTAGACTGGTCCCCTGTCCACAAAATTAAGACCGATATATGGGAGGTAGCTACATAGGGGCCTGGAGCCAGGAAACTCCAAGATTTTATTTTTAGCAGGAAAACCCTAGGTATTTTGAATTAGACTAACATATTTGGCCTTTTCCATCGAGCCGAGAAAGAAGTATAGGATGTAATTCGTCGCCATTTAGAACTATATTCTGAATTGCTTTTGTTCAAATGAAATAAAATGGCGGCGGAAAGAGGCAGTCACGATCGGGACACCCAGAGGCGAATCATCAAACACACTCCGTCAGAAGCGAATCATCCAACATGACAAACTGATTTGTAATCGTACAACTACTGCCGAGATTATTTCACGACTTGACAGAAATAGCTAAGGCACGTTCCAATCAAACTTCGCTGGTACCCAGTATAAATTGGCAAGCTAGTTAGGAAATCGAAGTTTCCCGATAAGCTTGTCAGGAACGCCATTTCGCATTTCGTTCTCATAATTTATGTGGACCACCCACCTCCAACTGCAGTGATGGGTTGGTAGCTTCACATCCATCATGAGGGAATGGTACGAAGTACTGGGAAATATTTGATGCCTAGCTTGTACATGATAGCATTGTAAGCAGTCTTCTCTTACCTTCGCTTACCTCTGAGAGAAGGGTTCGAATCTATGATTCGGCCAATGTGGGTATGTGAGAAAGCATGCCAGCATCTGCTCGTGGGTAGGTGGTTCTTCCCGGGTTCTTCCTCCACCAATAATACTGACCGCCATGTATAGCCTATCGTGTGCTGAAAAATGGCGTTAAACCCTACAACAACTACAACAACTGAAACAGATAATCCTCACTCAAAATTATTATTCGGCAAAAATTAAATGAATTAAACCTTTTTGTTATTTGGAACATTCATCTCCAAAGGTGTAAACGGCTCTACATGCTGCGACGTACTTGACCACACATAACTTGAATTCTTAATGGTGTTCCTTCAGCTTTGTAATGAAAAAAAAATCGAAGTAATCATTCGATTTCCACTGACTGCAACTAGTGCTCGCGTTGCTATTATTGATGAACGTCACTACTTGTTGTGACATGAACCTATTGCGACTTGTTAACAACCACGCGTTCGAGGATATTCAGATTGCGAAAGCAGTTTGATAAAAGTCACGAGGTGTTCTGACTGGCAGTTCATAGTCTGTCCACTCCGCTACTCTTGGTTTTGATGGTCAGGTAATGTCCTCCGCCGTGCTGAAATTCGCAATGTATAAGGAAGAGCGTTCCACGAAATACGCGCAAAAACCGAAATACACAATTATATACATCTTTTAGGTGCAGATATTGGTGTACAGGCTGATATTATGGTTTGTATTTGTTTTAATAACAATAATAAGCAAAGCAAACTTTGATTTAAGCGATTTTGATTGGTATTATATTTACTTTTGACCAATTTCAGGCACAATCGATGTAATGACGTCATTCGGTCGTACTTGATTTTACAAGATTGGATGGGTATGATAAATCGCGGATCAGTCAGAACTTAAAAAATAAGAGTGAGATTATGACTGTGAGAATCCAAAATGTGTATTTGCATATTTTCTGTGGAAATATCATATATATTTTAAAGTAAATAAAGACATAACAGACAAAACGAGGTAAAAGCTGTCTAATCAAGTACGACCGAGTTACTTCGGTAAACGAATGGCGCTATAAATAGAAAAATGTTAAATAATTTCTATAAAAGTCACTGAAATCAGATTTATTAGCTTTTTTATCATTATTCAAACACATACAAATTATAATACATTTATTTTAATTAGTATTATGATACAATATATGTGTATTATCGTGCGCATTTCGGTATTTTTCGGTGTTTGAGTGTATTTCGGTGTTTCTAGTAACCCGAAGATAAGCATGAATTTTGATAAGCACGAATTAAAAGATGAAATATTTTCGCATAGGAGTGTTTAAAGTATTTCTTGATGAATAGATAATATCTCTCAGGAGTAAAACAATCCATAGAGTATGGTCGCGTGCCTTCAAAGACGGAAATGATGGGAAATCGAGAGTCAGGCGTGGAACAAAGTTTTTGGAAGTTACTTACCTTGTCTCTTTTATAAGATGATATATGGTGGTCCTTTGTCAGAACAAGTCATCAGGGTATTCTGAGGAAAGTTTATCACTTGGTATGATTTTTTGAAAGGCTATTGTTTTTTTTTTATCATTAACCTCGCGTCGAGCACATGTGCATGATATCACATTTTAATCATGCAGTTTTCAACGATTGTCTGGGACTTGTTAATGTTCATGGAAGCCTTGGTAATAATTTAAGCATTACGGATATTTTAAGGACGAGACCTATTTCAAACCATCGAACCTCACGGTTGCAAATAAACCATCGGTTTAAAAAAACACTCCTTGTTAAGTACAAATAAACCATTGGTATAACAAGACACTCCCTGTTAAGTACAAATAAACCATCGGTATAAAAAAGACACTCCTTGTTAAGTACAAATAAACCATCGGTATAAAAAGACATTCCTTGTTAAGTACAAATAAACCATCGGTATAAAAAGACACTCCTTGTTAAGTACAAATAAACCATCGGTATAAAAAGACACTCCCTGTTAAGTACAAATAAACCATCGGTATAAAAAAGACACTCCTTGTTAAGTACAAATAAACTATCGATATAAAAAGACACTCCTTGTTAAGTACAAATAAACTATCGATATAAAAAGACACTCCTTGTTAAGTACAAATAAACTATCGATATAAAAAGACACTCCTTGTTAAGTACAAATAAACCATCGATATAAAAAGACACTCCTTGTTAAGTACAGGGTTTGCTGCACTACGAGGACTTAGCACAGATTATGTAAAATACGAACATGTAGCAGTACATAATTTCCACACATAGGACACACTTTTAATACTCGTTCCCTTTTACGAGATTATTTCATGTTGTAAGCTATACTGATAAAAATGCATGATTACCTTCCACATACATTGTACATTTTCAACATGAGCACTCAGAAATGATAAGTTATTGGATTTTTAATATCATGGTGTTTGCATATGTTTACTATGGGAACTGAATTAGTACCGTGAGTCCTATAGACAGCCACATAAATATAGTGACTCCACATATGCAAGTGCAATTAACTTGACTATAAATGCAATCATATGGTTCTATTTGTGGATAACAAACACAATTAATACCTTTTGTAAACCATAGAGTGACTTTCAGTGGTACATTAAACACATATTCAGATGTATCAACTGTTGCCAAGAAGGGGGGGGGGGCAGTGTGTAGATTGGACGATGTTAGGTGGAATGTTTTGCACTTTAGTTTATATCTAAGCAAACATATATAAAATTTATACAATTTACCATTTACAGAGTAATTACAGTAAACATTATTATATTTCCTATTTGTGTTTTGAAACATAATGCTTCAGATATGATCACTTAGGTATCTACCACCATGCTTAATGGCGATGACCTCTCCTGACTTTGCATCCGACTAATTTCTTTAAGTGAATGTTTTGAAACTTCGTATTTTGCATTTTAATGGACTTACGTCTACATTACTTTAGCTTTATATTGTTTGTCTTGTGGGAGGAATTTTAGGTAAGTTTTTTCATTTAAATCTCTTTGTCTGGAATACTACATGTACATACAGACGGCCAGCTTGACCTTTTACTCATTAATTACATAATACGACAAGGCTGGCAATATATTTCAGCATTAAATAGAAGAGAGATAACTGGTGATATTAAAAAAGGTGACTCTTTTTAGATAGCTTTATCTTTTTTTTCTTTTTCTGATTTTCTTAAATAAAGCTGAAATATTTAAATGCTGCCTGAAATGCACCATTGCTCATTAGGTGAACATGAACTTGCAATATAATGCAATATTCACAAATGTAATCTTTGACAAGCAGAACTATGCACATTGCTTACTAATGTATTTAACTACTATTCCTAGGGCTGTCAAGAAAATCAAGTGTAGGTATAGGACACACGGTACTAATTGTATGGAAAAAGGGGATCCAGCCTGGAAATGGGTGAATAGAGTTTATATGGGTTTGGCTGGCCAGGATTGGTTAATAATGTAAGTTATGTTTTAAGAAAAAGAATGTTTTGAGAGCTTATCCTAGTTGTCAGTGTAAAAACAGAGATATTGTTTTATTGATGGAATTGCAGTCCTTTAACAGTCTTGAGTCTGAAACACTCGTTGCTAAAATACTGACTCTTTGGTGCGTTATTGAAAGCACATGGTTAAAATACATGCAGCTCCAGAAAATGCAGCGGCTCATATTCTTTTCTCTATACAGAAGTTGACATCCAAGTTTCATCTATACTAATAAATATAAGTTTGATCATGAGCTCTCATAAATTTTAAGTTATTGAATTTTTAATATCACGGTGTTTGCATAGGTTTAATATGGGAACTGAATTTAGCACCATGAGTCCTTTGACGATGAGTAACGGAATGAAGAGAAGTCAGGGAACCAGACGAAACCGTTGTTGCCACAATTACCTCCCCTGCACTATGCGTTCCTAGATACCGTCATAATGCGCGCATTTTATATTATTTGCTTTTGATACCTGTAAGCAAATGTACACGCGTGCCTCTCGTGAGATGATTTTTGAACTACGTTTCAGGTAAGTATAAGGCTTGCTATATGTTCTATTTAGTTAATAAAACATACTGAAATAACTATATAATGTAGTCCTACAATATAAAGCGCTAAAACAAAAGCTTGTGATATGTCTTAAATTATAGGACTACTATAATCTGAATAATGTAGAACAGCATGTGACAGTAGCCAGCACGAGTCCACGGACAATACTGTGTAAGTTAATATAGCTGAAGTTCTTACCACGTTCAATAGGGACTTGGAACAAATTACCATCAATAATTGCAGAAGCTGATGACTGTATCTCAAAGGAGCTTTCCAAAATCATATTCTAATGAACTAGTTAGCTAAGACTAGTGATTCACAGGGCTTTGGCGGTTGAGGCCCATTATCTTATCGTCGCTACATTAGCCGGATTCGTCGTAGTATGAAGGAGCGAAAACGCACACTGATACTCTTTTCCTTACTTTTGCCTTTCCTATAATTACTTTTCTGTCTGTCCTATCGCTACCTTACTTCATATATTCTTGACTACGCACCACCCGTAGTCGAGCGTGACTGTCAACGTATTTACAAACAGAGAGAAAAACTAAATATTTCCTATACATCTGACCTCAGATATTAGGTTGATAACCAGTATATATTACCAATAGCAACATGGGCAGACATAGTACACAATTTTGTGATGGTGTCATGACTTTGTGTTGTACCATTTTTGGAGCCCTTGAAATCAATAATTGGGGGTAGGGGAGCTGGTGAGAGGTGTGCACTATTTACAGAACCTGACAATATACACAGTAATATGTAATAAGCAAGACTGAAATATTTTCAAGACTGATGTTTTTATATTGTAAACCCCCACAATGTAAATGAGAGCATCTTGTGTGTTTTTCAAAACAATTTGATCAATTGTATTTATATCTATATTTTAATTTAGATGTATGGACTTTGTAGTCTGAAATAAAGAATTATTATCTAATCTTATCTTGTATAGAGGTGAGTGTTAATTTAGAAGTAACTCACTCTGCTGTGCTCTTTTATGGCACCTACAGTGCATCATGGATCCTTGCTCCCATGCTTCTTCTTCAATCCCAGACCCCCGTTGCACTATAGCTGCTTTCTCAAACTCAAATAATTGTGTATCTTTCCTTTTATTTGATTTGCAGTAATAGCAAGCATCAGGTATGAAAATGTAGTCATTCAATCCGGAATTCATTTGGAGAAAGTCTTTTCTTTTATCAATGAGGAACTCTTGAGAACTTCCTTAAATTCTTAGGAATTCCTCAACTCTTATATTGAAAATATGCAGCCCTTATCAGCATCACAACTTTGTAACTAATTTTTCATTGTTTCTACTTTCTCTGCATCTGAGGAGATGAGAAAATTTCCAGAATTAACAATAAACAAGATATAAAGTGACATTTCAATTTGAGGACAAATGTTTAGAAATTTAGTCAATCTGGAGCCTGGTATTCTAAGGTTTCATTCTGTTTATCATCAGTAACTTGAAAAATGTTGAAATACGTTTCCAACAACAAGTTACAGGAAAAGACCTAAGTTAGCAAGAAGGTAATCAGACAAAAAGGAGTAAAGCATTTAAATTCAAAATGTGACTCATAAGATAGTGATTCTTGTACAGTTGTTTTGAATTTTCTGGAATGTAGTAATTACATTCAAAATGTTCTCATTTGGACACCTATTATCTTACAACTGAGAATCTAGGAATTCAGTATCAAAGGGCCACAGAGAACCCAGTAGCAATTTTAAATATGATGCCTTACCTCCAAAGGTCTTATCCAAGCTAAATGATTGGAAGGAAATACAAATTTGCCTGATCAAACATGTATTCTTGGCCTCAATTACTAAAAAAAGGCAGTTTTAATAGTTCTTAAAGGATGAAAAAAGAATGACAGGTTATGTATTCTTTTAGTTTGAGCTTATTAACATTACAGAGTAACACTGGAGCAATCAATACTTTAATACTGTGTGGATATATATATATATATATATATATATATATATATATATATATATATATATATATATATATATATATATAATAGCCTATTTCCCCAGAGAACTTGCATCATCCATTGGGGATAGCAATTTTCTATGAAGTCCCATGTTTTACATAAACTGGTTTTGATATTTTATGGCTCAACAATACAAGTAGACTATTTAGTGCCAAGGCAGTTGGAGTAGAGCTTTGCCCAAGACCACACCAATTTAGCCAACCTGGAGTAATTTGAAGATAGGATTCAAAATACTTACAGAGGTTATCATTCTGATTTTCACTGTTATGAAAGAGGTATAAGATAAAAGAAACTTAGGTCAACAAGTTATAATATGGCTTACGTAATTTTGAAGTCTTCTTACTTCATTTTTTAGGAATATGATTTTCACACTCCCTTTCATACTTCCTTTATTGAATAATATTTAATATTCAATTTTATTTCAGGTTTTTGGGTTAAAATGATACATTCACATTTATTGAGGCATTATATGAAAAGTTGTGACTGTGTTCATTTATGTTATTTGTACTATATTAACATGTTCTGTAAGAACTTATTTGACCTATTGAATCTAGTTTCTTTGCACTTATACCATTGTACCTGCAAAATTCTTGTTAAAACCACCCTTTCTATATAATATATAATTTGACAAAGGGAGACCAGACATTTGCTTCTAGCATGCATATTCTGTAACCTTGTTTTTCATGCAGCCAGTTGCCACTTCTTATCAACATCACCCCTTCGTGTATAACATACCTGCTCTATAAAAAAAAAACCTTTGTGGTCTTTCTTATCTTATCTTATCTTAAATTATTGTCAAAATGATCCTTACCTGTATAACAACAGTTGATTCATATTCTGTGTAATATGGTTTTTTCATCATTATTAATGTTACCATTTTATAGCATTGTGACTTTTTCTCCTGTGAATTTTTGGACATGTAAGTTACAACATTGACTTGCTAAGTTACAAAATGGACTTGCTAAGTTACACCATGGACTTGCTAAGTTACAAAATGGACTTGCTAAGTTACAACATGGACTTGTATAGTTATAACATGGACGTGCTAAGTTACAAAATGGACTTGCTAAGTTGCAACATGGAGTTGCTAAGTTACAACATGGACTTGCTAAGTTACAACATGGACTTGCTAAGTTACATGTTAAATCATTTCATCAGCATGAGATTTTTGTTATAGTAGTCTATGAATATGTCAAACAAGAATAAACTCACTGAATTATTAGTCTATGAATATGTCAAAAAAGAATAAACTCACTGAATTATTAGTATATGAATATGTCAAACAAGAATAAACTCACTGAATTATTAGTCTATGAATATGTCAAACAAGAAAAAACTCACTGAATTATTAGTATATTAATATGTCAAACATGAATAAACTCACTGAATTATTAGTCTATGAATATGTCAAACAAGAATAAACTCACTGAATTATTAGTATATGAATATGTCAAACAAGAATAAACTCACTGAATTATTAGTATATGAATATGTCAAACAAGAATAAACTCACTGAATTATTAGTCTATGAATATGTCAAACAAGAATAAACTCACTGAATTATTAGTATATGAATATGTCAAACAAGAATAAACTCACTGAATTATTAGTATATGAATATGTCAAACAAGAATAAACTCACTGAATTATTAGTATATGAATATGTCAAACAAGAATAAACTCAATGAATTATTAGTATATGAATATGTCAAACAAGAATAAACTCACTGAATTATTAGTATATGAATATGTCAAACAAGAATAAACTCAATGAATTATTAGTATATGAATATGTCAAACAAGAATAAACTCAATGAATTATTAGTCTATGAATATGTCAAACAAGAATAAACTCACTGAATTATTAGTCTATGAATATGTCAAACAAGAATAAACTCACTGAATTATTAGTATATGAATATGTCAAACAAGAATAAACTCACTGAATTATTAGTATATGAATATGTCAAACAAGAATAAACTCAATGAATTATTAGTCTATGAATATGTCAAACAAGAATAAACTCACTGAATTATTAGTCTATGAATATGTCAAACAAGAATAAACTCACTGAATTATTAGTCTATGAATATGTCAAACAAGAATAAACTCACTGAATTATTAGTATACGAATATGTCAAACAAGAATAAACTCACTGAATTATTAGAGCTCGAACATTACTCATAACTTAATGCTTGAAGCTTTTAACTGAATTCATTTTGTATGTCCAGTTATAAAAGTGTCCATCTTGAAGAAGACTATAGTCTATCTGATATCATGATGTTATTTGCCACAGGTTTAACTATCTACAAAATGTATAGTCTGTCTGATATCATGATGTTATATGCCAGAGGTCTAACTGTCTACAAAATGTATAGTCTATCTGATATCATGATGTTATTTGCCACAGGTCTAACTGTCTACACATTGTATAGTCTGTCTGATATCATGATGTTATTTGCCACAGGTCTAACTACACTGGTCAACAGTGAAATCATTACTGACTTGAAAAGGCCCTAATCTGTAGTATTTTGGTGTGCCGAACACGAATATAACCGTGAAAAATTTGTATTGGCTCTCGTTTTGAAGATATTCATATACCTCATTTTCTATGTTTCACTGTGTAAATTTCTCCAGTAGGACTGCAGCAACATCCGGAATAATGATGTAACATTGCATAATACCATCATGCTCACATCATCCACAGTTGATTGCATCATTTTCTGATGCAATGCAATACTAATGCCATGCGGCTGCTGAAGTAAGTTGACGTCAGCAGTGTACTATACATGTGTAGGCCTATTATACTAATGCCAGGCGGCTGCTGAAGCTGACGTAAGCAGTGTACTATATAAAGCCCAATCAGATAGGTTCAGCATTTAAAATATTTTAGACGTTGTGCGAGACAGTTCAAGCTACTGTTACATAAAACTTATTATTTTATCCATTTACGTACAATAAAGAACAGTAATGCCTCGAAAGTGTGTTAATACCGCGGACAATTTTTGCTATATTTGTGGGGAAGTGACATTTGCCAACCAGAAGAAAAGTATCAATTCTCAAGTGAAGAAGGCATATCATCTTTACTTCGGATGCAAGGTTGGTGACCAAGACAAGCCTTGGGCTCCGCATATATGCTGTGCTACATGTACAACACAGCTTTCACAGTGGTTGAATTGCAAAAGGTCATCAATGCCGTTTGCAGTCCCAATGGTGTGGAGAGAGCCAAGCAACCACCTAAATGACTGTTACTTCTGCTTGGTTCCTCCTCTTTCCGGCGGAATAACGAAGCGAAAGAAGTCGAGAATAGTCTACCCAAACATTCCGTCTGCATTGAGACCAGTTCCACATGGTGAGGGACTTCCTATTCCAGAACCTCCAGCAGAATATTCTCTTGATTCATCTGACGAAGACAAAGGTGAGTCGACCTGTTCTTCTCCTGGTCCATCAGCATGCAGTGATCCAGATTTTCACTGTGGTGCATCATCAACCCCACACAGAATAACACAGGAAGAACTAAATGACCTGATTCGTGATTTGGACTTATCAAAGAACAAGGCAGAATTGCTAGGATCAAGACTCCAACAATGGAATCTTCTAGAAGAAGATGTCACAATTACTGCATATCGAAAGCGCCACCAGCAATTGGAGCCTTTCTTCAGAAAGGAAAGTAATCTGATATTCTGTTCCGATATTGAGGGCCTCATGAATGCTTTAAAAATCACTCATGACCCACAAGAATGGAGACTATTTGTGGACTCTTCGAAACTGAGTCTCAAGGCTGTGCTTTTGCACAATGGAAACATTCTTCCATCTATTCCAGTAGTGTATGCTGTCCACATGAAAGAGACATACGATAACTTAAGGCAGCTACTGAATTCCATTGAGTATAACAAGTACAGCTGGCACCTCTGTGGTGATTTGAAGGTAGTTGCCCTTTTAATGGGACTGCAGCAAGGATATACAAAATACATGTGTTTCTTATGCGAGTGGGATAGCCGAGCAAGGGAAATGCACTACATGAGGAAGGAATGGACTCACAGGCAGAATGTAGCCATTGGAGAGAAGAATATCCAACACCCAGCTCTGGTTGAGGCTCAGAAAATCTTGCTACCACCCCTTCACATCAAACTAGGTTTGATGAAGAACTTCGTGAAAGCCATTGACCGGACTTTGCCAGCATTCCGATACCTGCATGAAAAATTCCCTCGACTCAGTGAAGCAAAGATTAAAGAGGGAGTTTTTGTGGGTCCTCAGATTCGAGAGCTTTTCAAAGATGACCGGTTCAACAACTTGCTGGAAGGTGATGCGAAACAAGCATGGAATGCTTTTCGCCTAGTTTCTACAAACTTCCTCGGAAATGTTAGGGCAGAAAACTATAAGGAACTAGTAGAAGACATGTTGATGAAGTATAAGAAACTTGGCTGCAATATGTCTCTAAAGATTCACTTCCTTCATTCCCATTTGGATTTCTTTCCTAGCAACTGTGGTATTGTTAGTGATGAACACGGCGAACGTTTTCATCAAGATATCGCAACAATGGAACAAAGATGCCAGGGAAAATGGTCCACTACAATGCTGGCTGACTACTGCTGGACACTCCTCAGAGATGCTCCCGAACAGCTGTACAAGAGACAGGCGAAGAAATCTAAGATGTAGTCAATGACTTGATTTTTTATAGGTAGGCTATTACAGTTGACCTTTTACTATTGGAATGCATTTCGTTATGTAAACATTAATTTCTTGCAGATTACAAAAAAACTAGAGCCAATTTTGCAATTTGACTGTCATATTCGTGTTCAGCACATAAAAATTGATAAGAATTGACTAATTTTATTTCAGTAACATGACTTTTGTAAAAATTTGTTGTCCAGTGAAATGTATAGTCTGTCTGATATCATGATGTTATTTGCCACAGGTCTAACTATCTACAAAATATATAGTCTATCTGATATCATGATGTTATTTGCCACAGGTCTAACTATCTACAAAATGTATAGTCTGTCTGATATCATGATGTTATATGCCACAGGTCTAACTGTCTACACATTGTATAGTCTGTCTGATATCATGATGTTATTTGCCACAGGTCTAACTATCTACAAAATGTATAGTCTGTCTGATATCATGATGTTATTTGCCACAGGTCTAACTATCTACAAAATATATAGTCTATCTGATATCATGATGTTATTTGCCACAGGTCTAACTATCTACAAAATGTATAGTCTGTCTGATATGATGTTATTTGCCACAGGTCTAACTATCTACAAAATGTATAGTCTGTCTGATATCATGATGTTATATGCCACAGGTCTAACTGTCTACACAATGTATAGTCTGTCTGATATCATGATGTTATTTGCCACAGGTCTAACTATCTACAAAATATATAGTCTATCTGATATCATGATGTTATTTGCCACAGGTCTAACTATCTACAAAATGTATAGTCTGTCTGATATCATGATGTTATATGCCACAGGTCTAACTGTCTACACATTGTATAGTCTGTCTGATATCATGATGTTATTTGCCACAGGTCTAACTATCTACAAAATGTATAGTCTGTCTGATATCATGATGTTATTTGCCACAGGTCTAACTATCTACAAAATATATAGTCTATCTGATATCATGATGTTATTTGCCACAGGTCTAACTATCTACAAAATGTATAGTCTGTCTGATATCATGATGTTATTTGCCACAGGTCTAACTATCTACAAAATATATAGTCTATCTGATATCATGATGTTATATGCCAGAGGTCTAACTATCTACAAAATATATAGTCTATCTGATATCATGATGTTATATGCCAGAGGTCTAACTATCTACAAAATGTATTATCTGTCTGATATCATGATGTTATATGCCGCATGTCTAACTATCTCCACAATTTTGAATAAATACTCGAACATTCTATACATCAGACCATTCTATCACATAACGCGGAAGAACAAAAAAGAAGGCAATTTATTATTTCAGATACCTCTATAACTGATAATTGCACTTTAAGCTGGATTGCTTCATGATAAAACTTGTCATGTGTTATATGTATGTTTAATTTGCACTGTTTGTTGGTTAGCTTTTTTATAATATTGTTTTGTTTAATTATATGCTGTTACTAATTTAACATTTTATGTTGGACTTGATCTTGCTTAAAGTCAAGTTCATTTTCTACCTGACCTAAATCGTTATTTTTTTAAAATTCTGTAAACAACTAATATATAGCTGAATCTTCTTTATGAGTATGGGTTTAATATTAGGATCATTATTAATAGAAGTCTAGGTTATTAGAATTCCTCTATAAATATTCCTTATCTATGTGATGTATTCCACATTCAGTATTATAAGTTTAGTAATGGCCATTCTAATTAAAACTATGATTTTATTTCCTAAACATTAGGAACCTTCTGGAAAGTTATTTATCATTAGGTAATATGCTTTTTAAGAGAATGTTAATTGTGACCTGAGATCAAATAGAGGACTATATAATCTTGTTTTTCTAGAAATTATTCCTTGGTGCTATAAGATCTAAGCAGAATCAGTTGATTGTTGTGTCCAGGAATTTATTTATTTAAATTATTTATTCATTGGAAATACAAACTACTCTTCAAAAATAACATTCTTGGAAGTAGAGACTTGAATTGATAATGAAATTTAAAATAAGGATATGTTCTTGGATTGTATTATTGTGATCCAACAAAAGACTGTTGGCACATCACCACTACACATCTACACAGCCATCACAGGCACCTCAACACTTCCATTGTTGCATTTAATTTGGATTTCCACTAAAGTTTTTTCAGAACTTTAATCATTAGGACTTGTGTCTGTAATTATTCTATGATTATTTGGGATTTAATTGGCAATACCTTAAGTTCCTTTTTTTCTTCACATTTTCTCTTTGTATTCTAGGGAAATAAATTATTTGCAAAATTTACAAAGCTTGTTGCTCCAGTCTTTTCTCTATTACCTGTTTTAACACTACAGTTCATAAATTATTGATAATACAGTCAAAGCTGTACTCCATAAGTACCCTGGTTGTCATGAAATTCAGACAGCTTAAGGTAATCAGTTTTGGCACTACAAGCACTTTGCTCTTGTAGCACTGGATGAACTGAACTCAATATTTTGAAACACAACAAAAACTACCCTTAGGTAAAGCTGTATGAAACCAAGTACATTTTCATTCATAAATAATGCATTGGCATTATGACTGGGGTAGTAGTTGCAAATGACCATTGCAATGGTTGAAATGACCATGACAGTGATTGCAAATGACCATTGCAGTGGTTGAAAATGACCAGGACAATGATTGCAAATGACCACTGCAGTGGTTGAAAATGACCAGGACAAAGATTGCAAATGACCATTGCAGTGGTTGAAAATAACCAGGACAAAGATTGCAAATGACCATTGCAGTGGTTGAAAATGACCAGGACAATGATTGCAAATGACCATTGCAGTGGTTGAAAATGACCAGGACGAAGATTGCAAATGACCATTGCAGTGGTTGAAAATGACCAGGATAATTATTGCAAATGACCAGGACAAAGATTGCAAATGACCATTGCAGTGGTTGAAAATGACCAGGACAAAGATTGCAAATGACCATTGCAGTGGTTGAAAATGACCAGGACAAAGATTGCAAATGACCATTGCAGTGGTTGAAAATGACCAGGACAATGATTGCAAATGACCATTGCAGTGGTTGAAAATGACCAGGACGAAGATTGCAAATGACCATTGCAGTGGTTGAAAATGACCAGGATAATTATTGCAAATGACCAGAACAATGATTGCAAATGACCATTGCAGTGCTTGAAAATGACCAGGACAAAGATTGCAAATGACCATTGCAGTGGTTGAAAATGACCAGGACAAAGATTGCTAATGACCATTGCAGTGCTTGAAAATGACCAGGACAATGATTGCAAATGACCATTGCAGTGGTTGAAAATGACCAGGACAGAGATTGTAAATGACCATTGCAGGGGTTGAAAATGACCAGGATAATTATTGCAAATGACCATTGCAGTGGTTGAAAATGACCAGGACAATGATTGCAAATGACCATTGCAGTGGTTGAAAATGACCAGGACAAAGATTGCAAATGACCATTGCAGTGGCTGAAAATGACCAAGACATTAATCTTAAGGATATTACTTATCATAGATAACAAACTTTGTGGTATCTTTTCCTGTAGAATGTTGTTTTTGAATTGACACTTCCTCTGAAACATGATGATTTTATAAACATTAATTAGACATTCAAATTAATTTCCATTATTAACATGGCACAAAACTATGCTAATGATTTTGTGTGCTTTATTTTTATTTATAAACTATTTGTATGAGGGGATTAATCAAGTATCTGATTTAAATTTCAGGACTTTATTGTGGATCTAAACAAGATGACATGGCTTCAGCAGATGATAAAGAACATCTGACAAGGAATATGGAGACAAATACTTTTATCAGTGTGCAAGCTATTGTTAGAATGAAACCAAAAAAGAAGAAAAAAGAGAGAAATGAGAAACCACACCATAAACTTCGTAGAGGATTATCTAAATTTGAAAAGAAATACTCCAAATTAGGTTCAGCTCTGACACCAGAGCAGCCAGTGGTTGATTATGTTCTAGTATATGCAGCAGAATATTCCAAAGATTTTGTGAGTAATCCCAGTAAGCAAAAATCACTTCAGAAAAAAGAGGAGAAAAGAAAACGTTTTGAGAATCAACTTCATAATCAGGGATTTTCAATAAGCCATTTCACAAAGGATAAGCTGGTGTATGTTGAGCTACAATGTCCATTCAAAAGACTTTGTGCTGAGGCCGAAAGGGTGAAGTTGAAGATGCCATTAACAGGAGTAAGTGAATAAGCTAAATGTGTGTCCATTAGAAATGATCACTATACTACTACTGTTCATTTTATTGTCACAACAAATACAACTTCCACCACTACTGGTCCTATGATTACTATTATAGTGAAAACCCAGCTACGTGTTTTGTTGTAACATGTCTACAGTTACTCTTAAAGTGAATCCCTTGATATAAAATGTTTTATTATTGCATGACTACAATTTCTACTATTGTGAAACCCCAGTTATAACATGTTTGTTATATCAAGACTACAGTTACTACTATTGTTAAACCCCTGCTATAAAATGTTATGTTATAACACAGTTACAATTACTATGATAGTGAAACCCAGGATATAAAATGTTATAACACAATTACAATTAATATGATTGTGAAACCCCAGATATAAAATGTTATAACACAATTACTGTTACCACTGTAGTAAAAACCCAGATATAAAATGTTATAACACAGTTGCAATTACTATTATCATAGCAAAACCCTGGATATAAAATGTTATAACAAATTTAGATATAGCATGGTCATGGCATGACTCCCAAACACCAACCTTTCCTGTTATAGCAGGGTTTCACTGTACTACAGCTGCTACCACACAACCATTGTTACAACTTCTGGTACTGCTGAATCCATTGCTCTGAATTCATATTTTATATGACTGCAAAGAGGCTGTGTAAATTCTTTTATGACGTCCATCCAACTGTCTGTTATTAATTTGGTTTCTGCATAATAAGAAGAGTTGTCCACCATTAACAGTTACCAAATTTTGTGGATGGCTTGCACTTTGTGTGAGGAAGACTCCAATTGAATAAAAAACTTTGAGATCAAGGTCACTGTGACTAAACGAATATGTAAATGGTTTCAGTTGTTCTGTATATCTATATTGTATTTTAAGATTCATTTTGTAAACAACATATTTCATAAATTATTTAATTGGTGTCTATGATTGTAGATTGTATTTTAAGGTAATTATTACTTGCAGGTGAACATGTTTATTTGGATTCAGTTCAGGACATTGGCTTTCCCCTTGGGAATTCCTGGTCTGCCTGATATATGCCATTTCTTTACTAAAATTTTAGTCAGTGACCTAACCTTTTTTACAGCATAGAATATTCTGGAAATTAACTTTTGACATTAATCCTGATCCTAATATTGTGTTATGTTTTTATATTAGGGATGTTTACATCAGAGTCATTTATTCCTCTCTTATTATCTTTAGTTGCTCATTAATACATTCTGACTAATTCACTAGATGGGATAATTGTGAATTAATTTGGACATTTTTGGTTATATCATTGTGATACATCAAGAATGTTGGCACATCAACACAATTCCAGGCTATCATAAAACTGCACAATTAGTATTGGAATTCATTTGGAACACAACTGGAATTGATTTGGAATGTTCCATGCTCTTGGATGTCTGATAGAACTTTTGGGACTGTTTGGGTTTAGTTCACAATACCATAAATTCTTTTTAAATTTTCACTTTATATTCTAGGAAATAAATTATGTGTTCAGTCTCTTTTTTTGTTACTTAGTTTAAGACCAGACACTCATAACACCATATAATAACTTGTGTTTTCTGTCATGTGAAGTTTCCAATCTTTGTGGATGGCTTGCACCTGAGGTATTGAAAAAACCATTGTTTCATAGTCAAAAGGTAAGAGGTCAGGGTCACTATAATAACATTAGATCTGCATCACTGACCTGGACAAAACTTTGTAGAATAGCTTGCACTTTTGGCAGGGAAAAAGAACTGAATTTTGAGGAATTCAAGGTCATGTGATTAAAAGAAGAAAAATAGATTCCCCACAATAACCTTAGTTCTACATCACAGACATGGTTTGGGGTCCAAAGGTCAAATTACTGAAAAAAGAAAAGTTCTTGCACAAAAATGTCAGTTTTACATATGTTCATGACTATTAAACATTGGGTGTGTTCACAATGTGCTGTTCACAGGTACTCTTGTTGTCATTGTGGCTAACATTTGTGTGGATTTGATGTTTTCTATTATGGAACTAACAAAAAGTGATATATCAGTGAAGACCTATTGAACCGATTCACCTGTCTTTGGATTTAAACATTAGTATCATTCCCCAGCACCAAACCACTAAAATTACTGTCCAGAAAAGTAAATGTATTTGAACAGCTAATTGGCACTGTCTTGATGCTTGTCATTTTCTTTTGACATTGCCTTGATGCTTGTCATTTTCTCTTGACTCTGCCTTGATGCATGTCATTATCTTGATGCTTGTTATTATCTTGACACTGCCTTAATGCTTGTCATTATCTTGATGCTTGTCATTTTATCTTGACATTGCCTTGATGCATGTCATTTTCTCTTGACTCTGCCTTGATGCTTGTCATTATCTTGATGCTTGTTATTATCTTGACACTGCCTTAATGCTTGTCATTGTCTTAGACTCTTGATGCTGTCTTGATGCTTGTCATTTTATTTTGACACTGCTTTGATACTTGGCATTATCTTGACACTGTCTTGATGCTTGACATTATCATAACTCTGTCTTGATGCTTGTCATTATTTTGACACTGCCTTGATGCATGTCATTTTCTCTTGACACTGCCTTGATGCTTGTCATTACCTTTACACTGTCTTGATGCTTGTCATTATCTTAATGCTATCTTGACGCTTGTCATTATTTGATGCTTGTCATTATCTTGATGCTTGTCATTATCTTGACACTGCCTTGATGCTTGTCATTATCATGACACTGTCTTGATGCTTGTCATTATCATGACACTGTCTTAATGCTTGTCATTACCTTGATGCTGTCTTGATGTTTGTAATTTTATTTTGACACTGTCATGATGCTTGTCATTATCATGACACTGTCTTGATGCTTTTCATTATCTTGATGCTGTCTTGATACTTGTCATTATCTTGACACTGCCTTAATGCTTGTCATTAACTTGATCTGTCTTGAATCTTGTCATTATCTTGACACTACCTTCATACTTAATTCTTGTCATTTTATATTGACACTGCCTTGGTGCTTGTCATTATCTTGACAGTCTTAATGCTTGACATTATCTTGGCACTGCTTGTACATATCTTAAAGCTATCTTGATCCTTGTCATTATCTTGATGCTTGTCATTATCTTGACACTGTCTTGATGCTTGTTGTTATCTTCATCTGTCTTGATGCTTGTCATTATCTTGATGCTGACTTGATACTTGTCAATTTATTTTGACACTGTCTTGATGCTTGTCATTATCATGACACTGCCTTGATGCTTGTCATTATCATGACACTGTCTTGATGGTTATCATTATCATGACACTACCTTGATGCTTGTCATTATCATGACACTGTCTTGATGCTTGTCATTATCTTGATGATGTCTTGATGCTTGTCATTACCTTGATGCTGTCTTGATGTTTGTAATTTTATTTTGACTCTGTCATGATGCTTGTCATTATCATGACACTGTCTTGATGCTTCTCATTATCATGACACTGTCTTGATGCTTGGCATTATCTAAATGCTGTCTTGATGCTTGGCATTATCTTGACACTGCCTTAATGCTCGTCATTATCTTGATCTGTCTTGATGCTTGTCATTATCTTGACACTGCCTTGATACTTGTCATTATCTTGACAGTCTTAATGCTTGACATTATCTTGACACTGCTTGTACATATCTTAAAGCTATCTTAATCCTTGTCATTATCTTGATGCTTGTCATTATCTTGATTTGTCTTGATGCTCGTCATTATCTTGACACTGCCTTAATACTTAATGCTTGTCATTTTATCTTGACACTGCCATGATGCTTGTCATTATCTTGACAGTCTTAATGCTTGACATTATCTTGACACTGTCTTGATGCTTGTACATATCTTAATGCTATCTTGATCCTTGTCATTATCTTGATGCTGCCTTGATGCTTGTCATTATCTTGACACTGCCTTGATGCTTGGCATTATCTTAATGCTGTCATGATGCTTGTCATTATCTTGACACTGCCTTGACGCTTGTCATTATCTTAATGCTATCTTGATGCTTGTCATTATCTTGACACTGCTTTGATGATTATGATTATCTGGATACTGTCTTAATGAGTGGGGCCCTGAGTGGTCAACTGGTCTTAAGCACTTTCCATTATGGATCACTGCCATCTCACCTCTGTCTGTGTGGGTTCGAGTCTCGGATTCAGCCATTGTGGGTATGTGAGAAAACTTGCCAGTAGCTTCTTGTGGGTTGTTGGTTCTATCTGGGGTTTACCTGGGTTCTTCCTCCACCATTATTACTGGCTGCCATGTATAGCCTCTCATGTGCTAAAAAATGGCTTTAAACCCTAAAACCAAAAACAACGGTCTTAATGATTGTCATTGTTGTAACACTGTCTTGATGCTCGTAATTATCTTGAGACTGTCTTGATGCTTGGCATTGTCTTGATGCTGTCTTGATGCTTGGCATTCTCTTGATGCTTGGAGTTGTCTTTATACTGTCTTGATGCTTGGAATTGTCTTGATGCTTGACATTGTCTTGATGCTGTCTTGATGCTTGGCATTGTCTTGATGCTTTCTTGATGCTTGGCATTATCTTGATGCTGTCTTGATGTTTGGCATTGTCTTGATGCTGTTTTGATGCTTGGCATTGTCTTGATGCTTTCTTGATGCTTGGCATTATCTTGATGCTGTCTTGATGCTTGGCATTATCTGGACATTATCATAATGGTTGGCATTAAATCAATGTTGTCTTGATGGTTGGCACTGTCTTAATGCTGTCTTGATGATTGACATTGTCTTGGTGCTGTCTTAACAGTTGCCATTGTCTTGATATTGTCTTGATGCTTGTCATTATCTGGATATTAACATGATCCTTGGCATTGTCTTGATGTTGTCTTGATGCTTGGCATTGTCTTGATGCCTGGCATTGTCTTGATGCTTGCCATTGTATTGATGCTCTCCTGATGCTTGGCATTGTCTTGATGTTACCTTCATGCCTGGCATTGTCTTGATGCTGTTTTGATGCCTGGCATTGTCTTGATGCTGTCTTGATTCTTGCCATTGTATTTATGCTCTCCTGATGCTTGGCATTGTCTTGATGTTGTCTTGAAGCCTGGCATTGTTTTGATGTTGTCTTGATGCCTGGCATTGTCTTAATGCTGTCTTGATGCTTGCCATTGTATTGATACTCTCCTGATGCTTGGCATTGTTTTGATGTTATCTTCATGCCTGGCATTGTCTTGATGCTGTCTTGAAGCCTGGCATTGTCTTGATGCTGTCTTGATTCTTGCCATTGTATTTATGCTCTCCTGATGCTTGGCATTGTCTTGGTGTTGTCTTGAAGCCTGGCATTGTCTTGATGCCTGGCATTGTCTTGATTCTGTCTTGATGCTTGCCATTGTATTGATGCTCTCCTGATGCTTGGCATTGTCTTGATGTTATCTTCATGCCTGGCATTGTCTTGATGTTATCTTCATGCCTGGCATTGTCTTGATGTTATCTTCATGCCTGGCATTGTCTTGATGCTCTCCTGATGCTTGCTATTGTCTTGATGCTGTCTTAATGCTTGGCATTATCTTGATGCTTGTCTTGATGTTTGGCATTGTCTTGATGCTGTCTTGATGTTTGGCATTGTCTTGATGCTTGTCTTGATGTTTGGCATTGTCTTGATGCTTTCTTGATGCTTGGCATTGTCTAGATGCTGTCTTGATGCTTGGCATTATCTGGACATTATCATAATGGTTGGCATTAAGTCGATGTTGTCTTGATGGTTGGCATTGTCTTAATGCTGTCTTGATGATTGACATTGTCTTGATTCTTATCATTGTCTTGATGCTGTCTTGATGCTTGGCATTATCTGAACATTATCATGATGCTTGAAACTGCCATGATGATTGTGGTTTTATCATGACATTGTCTTGTTGCTTGTCATTATCTTGACACTGTCTTGGTGCAATGTCTTGACTCTTTCTTGATACTTGGCATTGTCTTGATGCTGTCTTGATGCTTGGCATTATCTGGACATTATCATGATGCCTATTTTTGTCTGGATGGTGTCGTGATGGTTTTTATGACTCTTGTCTAGACTCTGTATTGATGTCCCTTGCTTGATGCTTTTCATTGTCTGGACACTGTCTTGATGCTTGGCATTGTCTTGATGCTTGACATTATCTGAACATTATCATGATGCTTGGCATTGTCTTGATGCTTGGCATTGTCTTGATGCTGTCTTGATGCTTGGCATTCTCTTGATGCTGTCTTGATGCTTGGCATTCTCTTGATGCTGTCTTGATGCTTGGCATTCTCTTGATGCTGTCACGATGCTTGGCATTATCTGGACATTATCATGAAGCTTGAGACTGTCTTGATGCTTGTTATTTTATCTTGACACAGACTTGATGCTTGTTATTATCTTGACACTGTCTCAATGCTTGTCATTATCTTGACACTGTCTTGATGCATTGTCTTGACAATGTCTTGATGCTTGGTATTATCTTGATATTAACCTGATGCTTATTGTTGTCTGGACACTGTCATGATGGTTCTCATGTCTCTTGTCTAGATTCTGCATTGATGTCACTTGCTTGATGCTTGTCATTGTCTAGACACTGTCATGATACTCATCATTTTCAGGACACTCATGATGCTTGTCTTTATGTGGACATGTTCATGATACTTGTCATTGCTTGAACACTGTCATTTCATGCTTGTCATTGTCTTTACACTGTCATGATGCTTGTCTTTATGTGGACATGTTCATGATACTTGTCATTGCTTGAACACTGTCATTTCATGCTTGTCATTGTCTTTACACTGTCATAATGCTTGTCTTTATCTGGACATGTTCATGATACTTGTCATTGCTTGAACACTGTCATTTCATGATTGTCATTGTCTGAACACAGTCATGATGCTTGTCATTGAATTTTGATTATATGCCTCTGCTTTTGTTTAGAATGATTGTTTTTGCTTCCTAAGATGTGGCAGAGCAGTTTGTACCAAAGAATAGGAAAAACCTCTGAATTGTAGTCAGGTGTTGCCTGCATTTTCATGTTTTGTGTTTCTATTATGGTACTGTAATGTAACAACCAAGAAGTTTGTTTACTGTTAGGAATTAGGATGATCATACAAAATAAATAATAGCCATATAAACAATGGTGAAAGTGGTTTTGCTAATCAAGGGGAAATAATTATTCCTTCATTTTGTTTAGATGTACAGGTAAATCACAGTATTTGGCCCAGATATGTTGCACATGGGAGTCAAATTTCAACTTCACAAATTTCTGTATAAAAAAAATGGTTTTGGAAGTTAACACTTTGAACCTCTGAAATTTTAGTGGTTTATTGAAGAGAAAATGGCATGTTTATTTTTTTCTTGTTTGCTGGCGGTAGAGTAGGTTTGAGTTATGGATACTATAGGGTGAATATGACAAGTGAAGTCAGTCATGATTTTCACTTGAACATTTTAATTTTGTAATATAACGAACTTGAACTCATAAGCAAACAAAGAGTTTTTTTTATGTGACTTGATAGGTCATTGGCAAATAAAACCTTACTGTCGCTTCAACACCTGCTGAAAAAACTATTTTAACGGAGCATAACTTTATCAGAAAATACTAACAAGGTAAGGCAAATGGAAAATATTACTTTGATAGTGTTGTTTGAATCTAAAGGCAATAATGAACCACATGTTCTAGTTCCAGAACTGCATATGAAAAAAATGAATGTACCAGACAAAGGTCCAAACAGTTACAGACACTTCATAAATCACAAAATAAAAAAACTTGTTCTGCTTAAATAATCTCTTTTGTCCTTTATTAAACAGAAATTGAAGAAGATAATGAAATCTTGGAAGATTGGTACATTTGTTATTTACTAGAGCCCATCAACAGTCTTGCAATACTAAAATTATGAACCTTTCCTATCAAATTATAACAAAACGCTATCAGTATAATAAGGCAAAACTTATGATATTAAGTGTTTAATGAATATGTACAAACAATGAAACAATTCTCAAAGCATTTCCTGTGCAATTCTATCTTCATTCAGGTTTACAATCAGCTTCATGGTTTCCGGATAGTTTAGATGATCTTAAATCCATATTGGATACTGTTGAGGAAAAGAAATTAGAAATCTGTAACATTATCAGACTGAAGTTGTGCCTTAAAATAGTGCTACTGCATTACCAGTTATTAACATCATTAGTCTGTGTCATGTGTAACCAAGAGGTTATGACTTGCATTAATATCATTAAGGTGTGTCATGTGTAACCAAGACGTTATTACTTGCATTAATATCATTAGTCTGTGTCATGTGTTACCAAGACGTTATTACTTGCACTTTCATTTGCAAATATTTGTGTCTACTTATTAATATAATACCAACCATGTCAAGCTTTTTAATTGACTTCTCAGGATTTGTAGGAATTAAAACATTTTACTCATCAAAACCCTTTTGCAGAAAAGAAATCTTGTTTAGGTAGGGCTTTTATGTCAATATGAACATTTAAAACATATGTATTATAGTATGAACATTTAAAACGTGTATTATAGTATGAACATTTAAAATGTGTATTATAGTAAGAACATTTACAACATATGTATTATAGTATGAACATTTAAAACATGTATTATAGTAAGAACATTTAAAACGTGTATTATAGTATGAACATTTAAAACATTTATTATAGTAAGAACATTTAAAACGTGTATTATAGTATGAACATTTAAAACGTGTATTATAATATGAACATTTAAAACGTGTATTATAGTAAGAACATTTAAAGCGTGTGTATTATAGTAGGAACATTTAATACATATGTGTATTATAGTAGGAACATTTAATACATATGTGTATTATAGTAGGAACATTTAATACATATGTGTATTATAGTAGGAATATTTAAAACGTGTATTATAGTAGGAACATTTAATATGTATGTGTATTATAGCAAGAGCATTTAAAACATGTGTATTATAGTAGGAACATTTAATACGTATGTGTATTATAGTAGGAACATTTAATACGTATGTGTATTATAGTAAGAGCATTTAAAACGTGTATTATAGTAAGAATATTTAATACATACGTGTATATATATAGTAAGAGCATGTAATACATATGTGTGTTATAGTAGGAACATATAAAACATGTATTATAGTAAAAACATTTAATACGTATGTGTATTATAGTAAGAGCATTTAATACATATGTGTGTTATAGTAGGAACATATAAAACATGTATTATAGTAAAAACATTTAATACATATGTGTATTATAGTATGAACATTTAAAACATGTGTATTATAGTAAGAACATTTAATACATATGTGTGTTATAGTAGGAACATTTAATACATATGTGTATTATAGTAAGAACATTTAAAACATGTATTATTGTAAGAACATTTAATACGTATGTGTATTATAGTAGGAACATTTGAAACATATGTGTATTATAGTAAGAACATTTAAAACATGTATTATAGTAAGAACATTTAATATGTATGTGTATTATAGTAAGAACATTTAATACATATGTGTATTATAGTAAGAACATTTAATACATATGTGTATTATAGTAAGAACATTTAATACATATGTGTATTATAGTAAGAACATTTAAAATGTGTATTATAGTAAGAACATTTAGTACATATGTGTATTATAGTAAGAACATTTAATACATATGTGTATTATAGTATGAACATTTAAAACATGTGTATTATAGTAAGAACATTTAATATGTATGTGTATTATAGTAAGAACATTTAATACATATGTGTATTATAGTAAGAACATTTAATACATATGTGTATTATAGTAAGAACATTTAAAATGTGTATTATAGTAAGAACATTTAAAACATGTGTATTATAGTAAGAACATTTAATACATATGTGTATTATAGTATGAACATTTAAAACGTATTATAGTAAGAACATTTAATACATATGTGTGTTATAGTATGAACATTTAAAACATGTGTATTATAGCAAGAACATTTAAAACATGTATTATAGTAGGAACATTTAATACATATGTGTGTTATAGTAGGAACATTTAAAACATGTGTATTATAGTAAGAACATTTAATACATATGTGTATTATAGTAGGAACATTTAAAACGTGTATTATAGTAAGAACATTTAAAACATCTGTGTATTATAGTAGGAACATTTAATACATGTGTGCATTATAGTAGGAACATTTAAAACATGTATTATAGTAAGAACATTTAAAACGTGTATTATAGTAGGAACATTTTAAATGTGTATTATAGTAAGAACATTTAAAACATGTGTATTATAGTATGAACATTTAAAACACATGCATTATAGTATGAACATTTAATACATATGTGTATTATAGTAAGAGCATTTAATACATATGTGTGTTATAGTACAAACATTTAAAACATGTGTATTATAGTATGAACATTTAAAACACGTGTATTATAGTATGAACATTTAATACATATGTGTATTATAGTAAGAAAATTTAAAATGTGTATTTTAGTATGAACATTTAAAACATATATGTATTATAGTATGAACATTTAAAACGTGTATTATAGTATGAACATTTAATTCATATGTGTGTTATAGTAGGAACATTTAAAACGTGTATTATAGTAAGAACATTTAATACATATGTGTATTATAGTAAGAAAATTTAAAACATGTGTATTATAGTAAGAACATATAAAATGTGTATTATAGTAAGAACATTTAAAACAAATGTGTATTATAGTAAGAAAATTTAAAACATGTGTATTATAGTATGAACATTTAATTCATATGTGTATTATAGTAGGAACATTTAAAACGTGTATTATAGTAAGAACATTTAAAACATGTGTATTATAGTATGAACATTTAATACATATGTGTGTTATAGTAGGAACATTTAAAACATGTGTGTTATAGTAGGAACATTTAAAACATGTACTATAGTAAGAACATTTAAAACATATGTGCATTATAGTAAGAACATTTAAAACGTGTGTATTATAGTAGGAACATTTAATACATATGTGTGTTATGGTATGAACATTTAATTCATATGTGTATTATAGCATGAACATTTAATTCATATGTGTATTATAGTAGGAACATTTAAAATGTGTATTATAGTAAGAACATTTAAAACATGTGTATTATAGTATGAACATTTAATACATATGTGTGTTATAGTAGGAACATTTAAAACATGTGTGTTATAGTAGGAACATTTAAAACATGTACTATAGTAAGAACATTTAAAACATATGTGCATTATAGTAAGAACATTTAAAACATGTGTGTATTATAGTAGGAACATTTAATACATATGTGTGTTATAGTATGAACATTTAATTCATATGTGTATTATAGTAGGAACATTTAAAACGTGTATTATAGTAGAACATTTAAAACGTGTATTATAGTAAGAACATACAAAATGTGTATTATAGTAAGAACATTTAAAACAAATGTGTATTATAGTAAGAAAATTTAAAACATATGTGTATTATAGTATGAACATTTAATTCATATGTGTATTATAGTAGGAACATTTAAAATGTGTATTATAGTAAGAACATTTAAAACATGTGTATTATAGTAAGAACATTTAATACATATGTGTGTTATAGTAAGAACATTTAAAACATGTATTTTAGTAAGAACATTTAAAACGTGTATTATAAATGGAACATTTAAAACATGTGCATTATAGTAGGAACATTTAAAACGTGTATTATAGTAAGAACATTTAAAACATATGTGTATTATAAATGGAACATTTAATACATATGTGTATTATAGTAAGAACATTTAAAACGTGTATTATAGTAAGAAAATTTAATACATATGTGTATTATGGTAGGAACATTTAATACATACATGTTTACAATGCATAGTGTCTGTAACCTTTTTGTATCATATTAACATCATCGATATGTACACATGTTTGAAACCCTTTAGTGTCAGTTTGTGCATGTATTGGAAACAGTCATATATTAGTCTGAAGGAAAGATTTAAAGTCTACTAAATGGGGGAAAAAAGGACATAATTACTTTTGTTCTAACTTTTCATTAAATTTCACTATTTTTTATTTAAGAATCAAACAAAATTTAATTTTAGCAAAAAAGTGTTGACTTAAGTATTTAAGATATGTATGATAAAGAATAGTTTTACACAAAAAGTGTTGACTGCATTCAAACATAAAATGACATAAAACATTTATATCTCATTTGCCTAATATAGGTTACGGACTCTTCAGAAAATATTGGTACAGTATTTCACTTTCATAATTACCATTATTTCAACTTTGACATAATTTCTTGTTGGTAATGATGTTGAGGAATCCTTCCATGCTTCTGAGTGACACGATTGAAGCCAAGGTTGCTGGAATGTACTACTTGGATGCAAATACAAAGGACTTTTTTGTTACTTGGATGCAAATACAAAGGACTTTTTGTTACTTGGATGCAAATGCAAAGGACTTTTTGTTACTTGGATGCAAATACAAAGGACTTTTTGTTACTTGGATGCAAATACAAAGGACTTTTTGTTCTTCTTTTGCAGATGAATAATTAATGTTGCAATATTACATAAGAAAATTGTTGCATCATCCTGTAACATGGAATATTTTCAGCCAAAGATGATGCAATACTAACGATATGGTTAAAGTTTTAGATTGATTTGGTTAAAGTTTTGAAAAATGGCTTCAGAAGTTTTACATGTATTTTCAGGTTACAGACACTACAGTTTTTTGTCCATAACCACGTTTTGTCCATCAGGACATTTTTAATGAAAAATATATCCATGACTTGTATATTTTTGAAACCATACCCACAGTATGTATAACCAAAATTAATAAAACTGTTGTGTCTTCAAAATGGGAAAACTGTGAATGGTTATGGACTATACAAATTTTTCTGCACCAGGTTTTACATTAGTGGATACTCTAAAAAAAATTAAGACTTCAATCTTACATTTCTATGTTTTTTGCAGCATTTATAATGATAGTTTAACTTTTATATGATATTCAGTATAATAATATGAAATCTTTTCTAATAATTACAGACATAACTAGAAGAGGGATACAGGAATATAAAAAAGCATAACGAAGTACAGGTTCCACATTTTTATTGATGTATCTAACAATTTTCTACCTTTACTTTCGACAAAATACATTAAAATTTCATTAAAAATACTGACAAAACTCTGTTCTACTAATATAAGGAAATACTAATATTCTTTGTTGAAAAGTGAAATACATTTTAGTACAACAGCATAACTGTAAAAAAAAGGCCACTTTGGGGGTGTATTCACAGGTGATGCAAAAAAATTTAATTTTAGAAAAGAACTGAAACTTGGGAAACACCTACAGCATGCCACCCCTCCCCATATCTTTCTGGGAAACACCTACAGCATGCAACAACCACACAGAATTTTGGGAAACACATACAGCATGCCACACACACCCATTTATTTCTGGGAAACACCTACAGCATGCCACGCCCCCATGTGTTTCTGGGAGACACCTACAGCATGTCACACTCTCATAACACCTACAGCATGCCACACCCCCACATGTTTCTGGGAAACACCTACAGCATGTCACACACCCCACATGTTTCTGGGAAACACCTACAGCATGCCACACCCTCCATATATTTCTGGGAAACACCTACAGCATGCCACACCCCCACATGTTTCTGGGAAACACCTACAGCATGTCACACACCCCACATGTTTCTGGGAAACACCTACAGCATGCCACACCCCCCATATATTTCTGGGAAACACCTGCAGCATGCCACACCCCCACATGTTTCTGGGAAACACCTACAGCATGCCACCCCACCCCCCCATATATTTCTGGGAAACACCGACAGCATGCCACACCCCCATGTGTTTCTGGGAAACACCTACAGCATGCCACAGCCCCACATGTTTCTGGGAAACACCTACAGCATGCCACACCCACATGTGTTTCTGGGAAACACCTACAGCATGCCACAGCCCCACATGTTTCTGGGAAACACCTACAGCATGTCACATCCCCATATGTTTCTGGACATTAAGATTGTGTTTTAGACCACAACTGGCTTCTATGCTGATATAACATGTAAATGCTGCAAAAAGACAGTGATTTACCTGTGTAGGATTTCAACTGCTTTTAAGGAAGCATTGTAACAATGACATTATGTCCACATTAAATGACATTGAGCTGTTTTTGCCCAAAAAATATAACTTGATTCTGTGCCATACATTAGTTTTTGTTGTTACTCAAAAGAGATGGAGTTTCATACATATTTTATGACCTTGTGAACAGATGTCTTCATTTTACATTATTATACCCTGAAAACATGTTTATAATCATGTTTATAATTTTAACAATTATAGCTCCTGTGATTGTTTGATTTTGTGGATGACAGCACAGCAACACAAATAGGCAATTTAGTGGAGATGGAGTTTGAATAAAATGCCTCACTCAAGAGCACACCAATAAAGCCAATCTGGGGCAATCCGTTCATGTGATTTGAACCAGCATCCTTTCTATCAACTGTCTGGCATGCTAACCAATGAGCCACTTCAGGTCTTGTTCTAATTAGTTGCCTTGTTTGCAGGAGAGTGCATCTTGCCTATTTTATATCCCAGAGCCTGCAGGGTGTAGCCACTGTGATTGCAGATTAGCCTGCTTTCAGTACACTGAAACCGACTTATAATATAGATTTAAATTTACTAAATTTCAGATATCAATTAATTTATGTTTTGATTTCAAATGATTATGTAACATATTTATTTGCATATAACAAAAGAAATATATTCTTTGGATGGTTAGTGCTGATATTAAATTGGCTGCTCTCTATCAGAAAACCCTTTTGTAAATTGCCAACTTGCAAGTTTTTGAAAATGATATGCTTGTTAACATTTGGGTTGTACTTTCCATTTTCTTAAAACCATTTGACCTTGTTTACTTTTAACAGTTTTCATACATGCATTTTTATTTCCATTTTAGTGTGAAAAATATGAAGATGCAAAATCCAACTGTCTTTTTGCATGGATTGACAGGAACTTTAAGACAGACAGTGAAGGTATTAAGATAGTAAAAAGTGACAGTAATGGAAGGGTATTTTTGTTTTCATTAATACCACAAAATGGCTTAAGAGACCATTTTTTGGAAGAAAGCCTGTCCTTAAGATAGATTGTTAGTGCAGAGTTCATTGTTTAATATACTGTCTTGACCTTGAATGAAAAACTATTTTGAGAGGACACCATTTGTCAGAAGAAGAGATGGTCTCTTAAGATAGGTCTTGCCGTAAGGTTTTATATTCAATATGAAGATGAAAACCAAAAGAAGTGACATTTCATTATCTTCTAAAGATTTGACCAGGGTAAAATGTAATCCTGCTTATCTATTAGTTACATCAGAAGAAATTTAATTTTCTTTGTACTGAAACATTATTGTCTGTTTGAAAGCAGAACAATTAATGGTATGCATGCCTTATTGCACACGTCATTTATATTGTATATGTACATGTTAACTTGAACTGTACACATTGGGTATGTACATGTTAACTTGAACTGTACACATTGGGTATGTACATGTTAACTGTAAAGTACACATTGGGTATGTACATGTCAACTTGAACTGTAAAGTACACATTGGGTATGCACATGTTAACTTGATCTGTACACATTGGGTATGGACATGTTAACTTGAACTGTACACATTGGGTATGTACATATTAACTTGAACTGTACACATTGGGTATGTACATGTTAACTGTAAAGTACACATTGGGTATGTACATGTTAACTTGAACTGTAAAGTACACATTGGGTATGCACATGTTAACTTGAACTGTACACATTGGGTATGTACATGTTAACTTGAACTGTACACATTGGGTATGTGCATATTAACTTGAACTGTACACATTGGATATGTACATGTTAACTGTAAAGTATACATTGGGTATGTACATGTCAACTTGAACTGTAAAGTACACATTGGGTATGCACATGTTAACTTGAACTGTACACATTGGGTATGTACATGTTAACTGTAAAGTACACATTAGGTATGTACATGTTAAATTGAAAGTACACATTGGGTATGTACATGTTAACTTGAACTATACACATTGGGTATGTACATGTTAACTTGAACTGTACACATTGGGTATGTACATGTTAACTGTAAAGTACACATTGGGTATGTACATGTTAACTTGAACTATACACATTGGGTATGTACATGTCAACTTGAACTGTAAAGTACACATTGGGTATGTACATGTTAACTGTAAGTTACACATTGGGTATTTACTGTAAAGTATACATTGGGTATGTACTGTAAAGTATACATTGGGTATATTCTGTAGCATATACATTGGGTATGTACTGTAAAGTACAAATTGGGTATGTACTGTAAAGTATACATTGAGTATGAAGTATACATTGGGTATGTACTGTAAAGTATACATTGGGTATGAAATATACATTGGGTATGTACTGTAAAGTATACATTGGGTATGTACTGTAAAGTATACATTGGGTATGAAGTATACATTGGGTATGTACTGTAAAGTATACATTGGGTATGAAGTGTACATTGGGTATGTACTGTAAACTATACATTATGTATGCAGTATATAGTATACATTGAGTATGTACTGTAAAGTATACATTGGGTATGTACTGTAAAGTATACATTGGGTATAAAGTATACATTGGGTATTACTGTAAAGTATACATTGAGTATGTACTGTAAAGTATACATTGGGTATGAAGTGTACATTGGGTATGTACTGTAAACTATACATTATATATGTAGTATATAGTATACATTGAGTATGTACTGTAAAGTATACATTGGGTATGTACTGTAAGTATACATTGAGTATAAAGTATACATTGGGTATGTACTGTAACATATACACTGGGTATGTACAATAAAGTATACATTGGGTATGTACTGTAAAGTATACATTTGGTATGTACTGTAAAGTATACATTGAGTATGTACTGTAAAGTATACACTGGGTATGTACAGTAAAGTATACACTGGGTATGTACAGTAAAGTATACATTAGGTATGTACTGTAAAGCATATACTGGGTATGTACAGTAAAGTATATACTTGGTATGTACTGTAAACTATACATTGGGTATGTACTGTAAAGTATATACTGGGTATGTACTGTAAAGTATATACTGGGTATGTACTGTAAAGTATATATTGGGTATGTACTGTAAAGTACATACTGGGTATGTACTGTAAAGTATACATTGGATATGTACAGTAAAGTATATATTGGGTATGTACTGTCAAGTATATACTGGGTATGTACTGTAAAGTATACACTGGGTATGTACAGTAAAGTATACATTGGGTATGTACTGTAAAGTATATACTGAGTAAAGCATATACTGGGTATGTACAGTAAAGTATATACTTGGTATGTACTGTAACATATACACTGGGTATGTACAATAAAGTATACATTGGGTATGTACTGTAAAGTATATACTGGGTATGTACTGTAAAGTATATACTGGGTATGTACTGTAAAGTATATACTGGGTATGTACTGTAAAGTATATACTGGGTATGGACTAAAGAGTACATATAGATGGCACACAGATTGATTACAAAACTTTTGTATTGACTATTAAACAATATTCAGAATGTTGAATATCAGGAAGAAAATAAAAATCATTACCAGCATGAGACAGCATTTCTTTCAAAACACAATGTCAGCTGCATTTTATTCCATATCAAAATAGTATTTTATGAATTTAAATAGTAATCAGTAATTAGTTTCAATAATCCAATGGCATCAAAATTATATTAAATAATTGTTTGGAGTTTTTAGTAATTATCTATACCAACTCAAGCTGTTATGCAAGGTATGGTATGCCATTGTGTGGAAGATAGGGTCCATAACTGTTTACAATGTTATATTCTTAACTGCATTATACTAGTGAAAAGGATAGACAATTCAATGAATATGTGTGTCAGGAAGCAAGAGACAAAACACTACTCAAAACTGATAACCACAACATATAGAGAACAACGGTAGAGAAATTATGTATAGGGTGGTGGGTGGAATAAACAAATAGCCATCTACACTGCTGATTACATTATATGCTGAAATGTGGCATTTTGAGAATGATTGAAAATGTGCAAAATACTACTATGGCAATGATTTTAATATATATATATATATATATATATATATATATATATATATATATATATATATATATATATATATATATTCACTTCACATTTTTTATGGTTAATGTTGTGAAATAATGTTTTAAAAAGAAAAAATTGTATTTAATAGTAAGATTCTTGTTGATATATTTCAAGATTTATTGTTATAAATTTGACGAATTTAATTATGAAACTTTTCAATAAAATATTTGAACTAATAAATGTTGACAATTTTAACTTTCATGTTTTTATATTTATGTAATTTTGTAAAATTTTGGTCATGGGGTTGGTTCATAGTAGTATTATGCAATATTTGGAATTGTGTTAAAGCAAGGCATGCTATAATGAAGGGTAGCAATACATGTATGCTGTACACAAACATGCTATGAATTGTTTTCTTCATCCTTTTTTTTCAGTGGACTTTGTGAGTGCTCCATTTGTGATGGATAGTATACATTTGTTTGAAAACTATCGAAACCCAAACGATTTCTTTAGACCTGCATTGAGGTCACTCCTGGTGGGTATAATTCATACAATTTGCATTTTACAGACAAACTTTCACATGCAATTATCAGAGTACTGTTTAGCCATTGCAGTCTTTTTTTTTTTTTGCTTTCTTTAAATACTGGAAGGTTTGGTACAGCAACACAAGTAGGTTATTTAGTGCCAAGGCAGTCATAGTAACTCCTTTGCCTAAGGACACACCACAGTAGCTGACCCAGGCTGATGCCAATGGTATGATTCAAATTATCACCCTTTTCGCCTGAAATGGTTGCTTCCTTGCTTCCTTGTTCTTAATAATTCATGATGGATTAGTAATTCATGATGGATTAGTAATTCATGATGGATTAGTAATTCATGATAAATTAGTAATTCATGATGGATTAGTAATTTCTGATGGATTAGTAATTCATGATTGATTTAGTAATTCATGATGGATTAGTAATTCATGATGGATTAGTAATTTATGGTGGATTAATAATTCATGATGAATTAGTAATTCATGATGGATTAGTAATTCATGATTGATTTAGTAATTCATGAAGGATTAGTAATTCATGATGGATCAGTAATTTATGGTGGATTAATAATTCATGATGAATTAGTAATTCATGATGGATTAGTAATTCATGATGGGTTAGTAATTCATTATGGATTAGTAATTTATGATGGATTAGTAATTCATGATGGATTAGTAATTTATTATGGATTAGTAATTCATGATGGATTAGTAATTCATGATGGACGAATTAGTAATTCATGATGGATTAGTAATTTCCCATACTCTGAGCATAAATATCTTAGTTCAGAATTATAACTAAATAAAATGTCAGTCTGCCTTCATTTTAAAATTTAGCAGTTTAAGAACTCACTGATTTTTTTGCATTTTTGAAAACTCAGCTATATATTACTTTACAACGAATACAGTTTGCTTTAAGCTTATAACAAATGTATTGTTTGAGAATTGTTAGCAAGTTTTGGCACAGGTTTAAACCATATTTATTGGAGAAACTTTGTCAAATGCAATTGCAAACATTTGATTTGGGGGATTTAGTCAAAAGCATAATATTATCAGTCCAGTCTAACCAACAGTAACTATATAAATATAACACCAAAAATCTCGATGCCGGTACCAATGGGTTTGATTATGAGTGACATCTATGGTTATTTTTATGTACTTTATCTCTGGAAGAAACTTTTATCAGACTATAGTAAAATAAATAAAATTGACACAGTGTAAAAGATTAGAAGATAGTTACACAGGTTTTATATTCTTACAACACTACATACAGACCTGGAAATTGGTAATTTTACAAAAATAATAAAACACCATGCAGAATGAATGCAAATAAAATCATAAAATGTGCATTTTGAAGAAATTGGAGAGTGCAAATATAAAGCACAGAATTCATATCTAAGAGTGGTAAATGAAAATGGACTGAAATGTGAAAGCACTTTATGAATTGATTTGAAAATCATATACATTCAAACTGCCACAAAATGTTCTCAGTTGAAAACCCTTGTGTTCTTACTGAAGCAGACACAAAATTTGACTACCATTGATGTGATGACATGGTTGTATCTGTACAATCTTTGATTATGACATCATTGATTATGGTTGTATCTGTACAATCTTTGATTATGACATCACTGGTTATGGTTGTATCTGTACAATCTTTGATTATGACATCTGGTTGTATCTGTACAATCTTTGATTATGACATCTGGTTGTATCTGTACAATCTTTGATTATGACATCATTGATTATGGTTGTACCTGTACAATCTTTGATTATGACATCACTATAACGGTTGTATCTGTACAATCTTTGATTATGACATCATTAATTATGGTTGTATCTGTACGATCTTTGATTATGACATCACTGTTATGGTTGTATCTGTATGATCTTTGATTATGACATCATTGGTTATGGTTGTATCTGTACAATCTTTGATTATGACATCATTGATTATGGTTGTATCTGTACAATCTTTGATTATGATATCACTGGTTATGGTTGTATCTGTACAATCTTTACTTTTTAAAAGCATTTGCTGACAAATACTCAACAGTCATATTTTTATAGTTATTGCAGTTGGAGTTATATATTTTTAAAAGTTTCATGATAAATTTGATGATGTATTTAGCATTTTATACAGCTACAATTTCATTCAAGTACGCTTTCATGAGACAAGATGCATAGCTATAGCTTTCTCCTTTGAATACTCTTGAATGTATGAAAACCTGATTTTACTGCAAATCCATTTAGTTACAGATTTGCAAAAATTAATGGAAACGATTGATATAAGTGATTAATGCACAATCAGAATCCATTTCTGAGACTGTAAATAAAAAAATGCCACGAAGATAGATTAAAAGCAAATCTGAAGATAAAGCAAATGAATGAATATGAAATGCTATTAAAATGCAGATTTGGTAAAATTATCAGGGTCTGTAATAAACTTTCTTAATGAAATGGTCAGATGTGTGGTTACATACAAAAGTTGTTGTTGTTGTTGTAGGGTTTAACGCCATTTTTCAGCACAAGATAGGCTATACATAGCGGCCAGTATTAATGGTGGAGGAAGAACCCGGGAAAACCCCGGAAAGAACCACTGACCCACAAGAAGCTACAAGCAAGCATTCTCACATAACCACATTAGCTGAATCAGAGTCTCGAACTCACGTAGACAGAGGTGAAATGGCAGTGATCCGTAATGGTGAGTGCTGTAGACCACTCGGCCACTCAGGGCCCCCCATACAAAAGTTAACAATATCCGACTGAGTTGGGAGTCTTGCTTTTATTGTGGCCTTATTTCACAGGAAGAATTAGCATATATGTCAGATCAACATTAGTGAATCAGTTGTCGAAAGGATGAGATTAAGATCTCTTATTGAAAACATTAGTGAATCATTTGTGAAAAGGATGAGATCGAGGTCTCTTACTGAAAACGTTAGTGAATCAGTTGTCAAAAGGATGAGATCGAGGTCTCTTCCTGAAAACATTAGTGAATCATTTGTCAAAAGGATGAGATTGAGGTCTCTTATTGAAAACATTAGTGAGTCAGTTGTCAAAAGGATGAGATTCAGGTCTCTTATTGAAAACATTAGTGAATCAGTTGTTGAAAGGATGAGATTGAGGTCTCTTTTTGAAAACATTAGTGAATCAGTTGTTAAAAGGATGAGATTGAGGTCTCTTATTGAAAACATTAGTAAATCAGTTATCAAAAGGATGAGATTGAGGTCTCTAATTGAAAACATTAGTGAATCATTTGTCAAAGTGATAAGATTGAGGTCTCCTATTGAAAACATTAGTAAATCAGTTGTCAAAAGGATGAGATTGATAAAGAAAACATTAGTGAATCAGTAGCAAAAATGATAAGATTGAGGTGTCTTATTGAAAAAAATTAGTGAATCGGTAATCAAAAGAATTAAATTGAGTTGTATGTCTTATTGAAAACATTAATGAATTGGTGGTCAAAAAGATGAGACTGAGGTGTCTTATTGAAAGAATTAGTGAATCAGTAGTCAGAGTGATGAGCTTGAGGTTTCTCACCCATGCGACAGAGGAATCTAGCTGTTTTGCTAACCTTACTTTTCTTATCTCAGTCTAGTCATCTCAGACCAGTCGTCTCAGTCAAGGTGTCCACGCCCTCAGAACTACTTTTTTTAAAAAAAACCTTGTTGTCTTCTGCTGTGCCTGATGTAGTTGTACTAAAATCAAACAACAACAACAGCAACAAATCTATAACAAAAACATAGTAACTTAAGGTAAATCCATCTTTGAAAACACACCATAAAAAACATTTCAAGAGAGACAAGACACAAACGCATACGCTGTGGAACTTTTTGGTATTATGCTATTTCGTTCCACACAGCATGGTCAATTTTATCTACATGCAGGCCTAGCTCAGTACATTTTTCAGGTTAGTGCCATTAAATGTAGCTAAAGCTACCTGACTAGTTTTAAATACTTTGTTTGAAACAAATTATATACTGTTAGCTACATTTAATGACGCTGACCTGAAAAATGACTGTTCTACAGATAGCATAAAATTCTCAATGCTGCATGAAATGAACTATGACAGAAAACACTGATTTATGCACATAGACTATAGACCTATACACTTCATAGCCTCCCAACTCTCTTAACAACTACAGAAAACTTAGCAACAGCCATAAATAAAAGTGTTACATAAAACATGCTTTATTCTAATTTTGTTAAGCATCACCATTGTGCCCCTGTTGAATCAAAAATATACCTATACTATTTAATGAAAAATAATGCATTACAAGCCAGAAGGAATCATTTATCCATCAACACATTAATCCATAAGCAAATTTCACTGTAGCACTTGCCATATTTCCAGGACAGAAAAATAAATGTTCAAAGAATCTGTGAACTTGAAAGTTTAGCACATGGTTATCTGCTAGAGTCCGTTTTTGGAGGGTCTATTATACACAGGGGTAATTTTACAATCAATATTAAGGACAACACAAGTATGTCACACACAGTTTCACCTCCTCCAAAGAAAAGAATAGTTATATACGATAGTGACACAGATCTCTAATTACCCATGAATAATCTAAAGGAAGATGTTTCTCTTCGTTACAGCTTGTACTAAGTATAACTACAGTAGAGCTGAGTAGCCAATATCATTTTATTATTGGAAATGATGAAAATAAAACAGTTTCTTGTCATAAATATGAATTATTTATTTTCAATTTAATATAACATCCGTATATTAAATGTGATAATACCTCATTATTATGTGACGTTATATGTTGTTATTTTTCTTTGCTCATGCGTATAAACTGTGTACTTCGGTCACACCACAGCCCTCATTAACATATTTATATTCATGCACTGCATGTAAACATTGGACATGAAGACTAGTGAAGAATACTTTTTACTTTAAAGGAAAATATTGGGTGAGAAAAATAATCTACTTTGGGGTTTGGACCGAGACAAGGAAATCCCAATTGCGGGTTTATATTATATGTCTCCCCACTTGGGCAAGCCTCATGGGGAGACAAATAATATAAACCCTTGAATGGGATTTCCTTGTCTCAGTCCAAACCCCAACATAGATTCTATATGTCTTATTGAAAAATAACCTTGTATTTTGTTCATTTGGTTTTAGCTGATTATTGAAATGTTCTGAATGCTATCTTCATATACATTTCTACAGACCTATCATATCCTAATCAACACTGATATTCGTGAGAAAGAAACAGAAGGCAGTGAAGAAATCAAAGGTATTTTAATATTATGTACTTATGTATTTATAATTCAAGGTGAAAAAGAGTGGCTAATTTGAGGTTTGAAGCGTCTTTTTTTATAAAGTTTCATAAGAGGTCTTTTAAAGTTGTTGTTGTTGTTTGGTTTAATGCCATTTTTCAGCACAAAATAGGCTATACATGGTAGCCAGTATAAATGGTGGAGAAAGAACCCGGAGAAACCCCCAAAAGAACCACTGACCCATGAGAATCTACTGGCAAGCTTTCTCATATACCCCCATTGGCCAAACCAGAGACTCATACCCACGCAGACAGAGGTGACATGGAAGTGATCTGTAACGGTGAGCGCTTTGGACCACTTGGCCAATCGACCATTCTTTTAAAGGTTTTAAAATGAAAATCATAATCACACTGCTTAATATTTTTCTCAAAAGGGTAAGAAATATATAAATTACTATTTGCAATTTTAAACTTTGTTTGAAAATATTTTTAATGAAGGAATTTTTTGTTATCTTGCAGCATTGACATGAATTGTTGTAGTTATTTAGCTGGATACGTGTTCTATTGGACTGTATTAATGATTTCTGAAGAAACATTTTGTTTTCATGTTATAGTATACATAGTATACATATAGATTAAGATTATAATTTTAAATCTGTGCTATATATATATATATATATGTTAAATTGATGAAACTTATATAGGTAGATAATATTATAAATTTAGAATAAAGAACCTTGTACCCAGTAGCAGTTTGTACATTTTGGTATGAATTTATAGAAATTTTATTTGAGTAAGATCTAAGTATTATTCACTTTCTCAATTGAAATGTAGTCTTGTTTTCAGTAGCTACAATATATATATATATATATATATATATATATATATATATATATATATACTTTCATCTGTCTCTTATACATAAAAAGAAATTTTAAAATAAATATATGTGCATAAAACTTTTATAATTAAACTTTATTGAATATATATGTAATATATTTAACTCTTAAATATATGCCTTTAAGAGTGACAAAATATATGTAATATATTTAACTCTTAAATATATGCCTTTAAGAGTGACAAAATGTAGGTTATTTAACACTTAAATATATACCTTTTAAGAATGACAAAATATAGGTAATTTGACACTTAAATATTTGCCTTTAAGAGTGACAAAATATAGGTAATTTAACACTTAAATATTTGCCTTTATGAGGGGGCCCCGAGTGGCCAAGTGGTTTAAAGTGCTCACTGTTATGGATCACTGCCATCTCACCTCTGTCTGCATGGGTTCGAGTCTAGGGTTCTGCCAATGTGGGTATGTGAGAAAGCTTGCCGATAGCTTCTCATGGATTGGTATTTCTTTCTGGGGTTTTCTCAGGTTCTTCCTTCACCATTTATACTTGCCGCCATGTATAGCCTATCTGGTGCTGAAACAAGGCGTTAAACCCTACAACAACAGCCTTTAACAGTGCACTTTATTTAGTGCAAGTGTTTCATGCTATGCCAGAAATGTGGGTTCAGTTCAGTCCAGTATGATTCTGTTTGAAGTATAGAGCATACAAAATTTGTATCTTTGCTAGGTAAGCTTACAGTGTACAAAATTTAAGGTTACCATGTACAAAATTCATAACTTAGGTAAGTTTAAAGTGTACAGTTTTTTATCTTAGCTAGGTAAGGTTACAGTTTGCAAAATTTGTAACTTAGCTAGGTAAGCTTACAGTGTACAGTTTTTTTAATCTTAGCTAGGTAAGGTTACAGTGTACAAAATTCGTAACTTAGGTAAGCTTACAGTGTACAAAATTTGTATCTTAGCTAGGTAAGCATACAGTGTACAAAATTTGTATCTCATCTAGGTAAGCTTGCAGTGTACAAAATTTGTATCTTAGCTAGGTAAGCTTACAGTGTACAAAATTTGTATCGTAGGTAAGCTTACAGTGTACAAAATTTGTATCTGATCTAGGTAAGCTTACAGTGTACAAAATTTGTATCTGATCTAGGTAAGCTTACAGTGTACAAAATTTGTATCTTAGCAAGGTAAGCTTACATTGTACATTTTTTTTTATCTTAGGTAGGCTTACAGTGTACAAAATTTGTAACTTAGCTAGGTAAGATTACAGTGTACAAAATTTGTATCTTAGCTAGGTAAGATTACATTGTACAAAATTTATAACTTAGCAAGGCAAGCTTGCAGTGTATGAAATTTGTTTAAGTTTTCTTTATAATACTAAAGCATATAAATACATACTTCTTCCTTGTAGTGAAATAACAATAAGAGAGCATTCATTCTTTTTAGAAGACTATTAATTAAGATCTTCAATTTAGATGACAAACCAGAATCCCTATAAAATAAAGCCAAATATTACTTGGAATAAAGTATATTGACATCAGATTTCATTTTTTGGAATTATTAAATGATTCTAATTTATCTTTTGTTTTGCTTTGATTAGAAAATGTTCATATTTGAAATACCAGTCACTTGTTGTTTAAATGTTAGACAAATTTTAAAAAAATTACATGTGTAATTTAAGGTGAACTTGAGGTAATAGAAATACCAGCATACATAATTCCTACCCAAAGCTACCCTTTGAAAGCAACAAGTCTATTTTCTAATTCCTAACCAATGTTACCCTTTAAAAGCAATGAGATTAAATATGCCAGTAAACTTGGTTGGAACTGAAAATTGATGATTTGGCTGGAATTTAGGATAGCATGTGTACCTGATCTTGCATCAATGAATTTTATATTTAGTAAATTGTAATTATCATGATAAGAATAAATTTAGAAATCTGTTAAAGATGGAATTTTTGTTTTGATATTAAAATATATATTTTTGGTTAGATCCAGATGAGTCAGGCAGTCAAATTCAAGGTAATTGTATTGGTGTGGTTGAGTTCTTGCATACATTCAACATTGCTGTGATTTTACTTACCAATTTTTATTTGTATTGATTTGTATCATGCACAGCTTGAGTTATATGGTGTGATTTTATTTACCAATTTTTATTAGTATTGATTTGTGTCATGCACAACTTGAACTATGTGGTGTGAAGAATTCAACATCCATTTCTTGCAGACAATTCATCAAAATTTGATATTGTTTGATCTTTTTTTTCTTTTGCAATATCACAAAAAAGTGATAGGAATTAGTTATTTACTTACAGTTTAAGATGTGGAGACAAAAATGTTTGGAAAATAAATATGTTTTGTGATGTCATCAATAAATATTAACTTAACATTTGCAGGTCTATTTTTAGAATTCAACATTTGCAGGTCTATTGTAAAATTGAACATTTACAGGACTGTTTTTAAAATTGTTAAAAAAAAAAGTGATGGCATAATTGTACGAACACATTCATAAGATGTGTCATCCTCACAGAATACTTATAATCTAAGATTAAAAAAAAAATATTTAAAATTTCAATAGTATTTATAGGTATATCAAAGAATTTATTTTGTTACTGAACTGTTTCCATTACTCCAACTGGGAGTACTTTTCAGTTGTCAGTGTTTTTCTTTTTCAGACACTGGCCATGGGCAAGTGGCATTAATAAAGCATTTGCCCAGACTCAGATTCCATTTGCTATAGAGGACTAGATTGTTACACTATTATTTTCTCACAATGCTGAAATTGCTAGACTGTAAATAATAAAAGTAAAATTGCATTGACTCACATTTTGCATTGATTTGCCTCTCAAGAAAGTATTGTACTCCAGATGAAACCTCAGGTGTTACCTTGTCTGCTGTAATTTTGATTTAACATCATTAAAAGCAATGCTTTTTTGTGATTCTGATGTAAATGAGCACTCATTACCAAAACAGTACACTTTGTGTTGTATTCAAACACTGTTTATGTTGGACTTTATTCACACGTATTTTGATTCAAGTTCCCTTCAGGGAATATTTTCAACCAGTGTCAACTTGCCCTTCCATTTTGCTGATTTATTGTCCTACCATTGTCCTTCCTATTGATTGGTTGTCCTACCATTGTCCTTCTTATTGATTGGTTGTCCTACCATTGTCCTTCTTATTGATTGGTTGTCCTACCATTGTCCTTCTTATTGATTGGTTGTCCTACCATTGTCCTTCCTATTGATTGGTTGTCCTACCATTGTCCTTCTTATTGATTGGTTGTCCTACCATTGTCCTTCCTACTGATTGGTTGTCCTACCATTGTCCTTCTTATTGATTGGTTGTCCCACCATTGTCCTTCCTATTGATTGGTTGTCCTACCATTGTCCTTCTTATTGATTGGTTGTCCTACCATTGTCCTTCTTATTGATTGGTTGTCCTACCATTATCCTTCTTATTGATTGGTTGTCCTACCATTGTCCTTCTTATTGATTGGTTGTCCTACCATTGTCCTTCTTATTGATTGGTTGTCCTACCATTGTCCTTCTTATTCATTGGATCAGCTGAGGTGATGTTCATAAGGATTTCAAGCATTTACAGTCGCCTTTAAACAGTATCTCTTTCTACTTTTGTTAGTGTTTATGAGACTGAACCATTATGTCTGCATGATCTACTATTGAATTCTTAATGATTGTGTGATACACCTCACGTCTTAGAATCTCTGACTGTTGTGCCATAAGAGTTGCCTTCAGTTCCATATGCTGTATGTTTTACATCAGCATCTATAGGAAGTGTATTCAGGTCCCTGTGCTGTATGTTTTACATCAGCATCTATAGGAAGTGTATTCAGGTCCCTGTGCTGTATGTTTTACATCAGCATCTATAGGAAGTGTATTCAGGTCCCTGTGCTGTATGTTTTACATCAGCATCTATTGGAAGTGTATTCAGGTCCCTGTGCTGTATGTTTTACATCAGCATCTATAGGAAGTGTATTCAGGTCCCTGTGCTGTATGTTTTACATCAGCATCTATAGGAAGTGTATTCAGGTCCCTGTGCTGTATGTTTTACGTCAGCATCTATAGGAAGCGTATTCAGGTCCCTGTGCTGTATATTTTACATCAGCATCTATAGGAAGCGTATTCAGGTCCCTGTGCTGTATGTTTTACATCAGCATCTATAGGAAGTGTATTCGGGGCCATGAATTAAATTTTGTTTTAGGAATGTGGCAAGAATCTGCTTTTTTTTAATCAGATTTTAAGCAAATAAAATGAAGTTGAAGAAGTTGGTAAAAACAATAACACAAGTTTTCCTGTTAGTTCCTGTCACAGTACAGTTGATGCATTAAAGTTTTAAAAAAGACACTCAGTATAAAAATAAAATCAATAGCAACCAACTCATTGTACTAAATGGATTAAAATACAGTGTAATTATCTTTGTTCTGTTTGGGTGAAATAGGGTGATAAACATTGTTTTGGATCCCTTATTAAATAAGTAGTCACTGAGGTTAGCATAGTTATCAAACAACTGCTTGATACAATTATCCAGTGATACATTACCTGTCAGCTTGAGCAAGGGACAGTTCATTATTATCCAGTGATACATTACCTGTCAACTTGAGCAAGGGACAGTTCATTATTATTCATGAAATGCATCAGAGTGCTGACTACAGGTAACCAGCAAAATGTGGCAAATAGAAATGTATTTTTTCTATTCATGTTTTATTCTCTGTTTGCAAAGTTTGTAGCTTTATGTTATTGCAGATAAGTTTCATGAGGGTGAGAGACCTTCAAATTGAGCCCCAGCTGGGGGATGAATATTATTTATTTACCAGTGTCTATTAAGCAGTGTTATGAGTCTATGCTCTTAAAATAAGTAACAGAAAAGAGTGAAGACAACAAGCTTTGTAAAATTAAACAAATAATTTATTTACCTAGAATACAAAGTGAAAAATGAGAAAAAGAACTTAGGGTATTGCGAATTAAATCCAGAAATAATCTAGGAATTAAGGACAGAAGTCCTAATAATAAAAAGTCCTGAATAAAACTCAGGTCAGGTCCCGAAGAGATTAAAAATTGCAAGCGATGATGTGTCTGTTATGGCCTGCAAAGGTCTGATGTGTCAACAGTCTCTTATTGAATCACAGAAATATTATTCCAGGTTTGAATTCAGTATAAATTCCAGTGAATGTCTTTATCCAAGAATTTTGTCATTGCACTTTAGTATTTCCAGAGAAAATAATCACTTGAATTCAATAATTTGAAGAAAATAAAATTCATCCCAAACTGGTCACAACATAATACAACTTAAAGTGTCAAATGTTAAAGCATAACTCGTAAAATCCTCACAGTCACAAGATAATATAGTTCTCTGCTTGACCCCAGGTCACAAAATAGCATTTTCTAAAAACAACCATTACCTAATGGAAAAAAACTTCTAGAATGATCTAATGAGCCTTGATTACTTACAACACAGTAGCCTATAAAATTCACTTTGGAATCTCCAAAAACCCTGACCCAAATGAACATGCTTACTTGAATAATAATTTGGTTAATGAGCTCATACACATAGAAAATAATGAGATATTATTAGTTGTTTACATAAAGAAATATAAAAAAATTTACAAAAGTCAATCTGGTCAAACAGAAATGAACTCAATTTTGGACAAGGTCAAGTCTAGCAAACAGTGTTACATTACATTAGCATGTAATGAAATAAAAAAATTAAAACTGACAGACAAACAAATAAAATATACATAAGAGTAGTTTAAAATGAAAATGATATATTTTGTAAGCACCCTTAGGGTTTTGCCAGGCAAATTAGAAAACACTTTTGTTTTGATGTCCCATTGGGCAGTTCAGTTAGAATAAGGAATTTGACCCAATCTAGATTTAGAGGTGTCCAGGTGTTGAAATCTCTGATTTATGTAGTTACGATTGTACAGAAGGAAATTACAGGAGTATATTTACACAAATCACAATATTCATAAACATTCACATATCTGGAGAAAAATAAAGGTATATGGAGAATAGAAGGTTTATGGAGAATAGAAGGTATATGGAGAATAGAAGGTATGCCATGTTGATATAGATTGTAGGGTATTTCAGCTAGATCTGTTAGTACTGTGGTTTTTTTTGTGTGTAAATATTTTTAATACAAAAAACAGATCTGTTCACCATATACTTTTTACATGAAGATCTGAACTATTTGTGGTAGAGAAGGCAGTAAATAGACATAATGTCTACTAAAATGAGGACTATTATAAGAATTTCTTCTAATTAAAGTTGATTTGTTTGCTTACTTACAGAAATTAGACTGTTTTTATTTTGAATGTTTTTCTCTTTATTTTAAGTATTAATTTGCCACATCTTTTTACTACCATATTAGTTTAAAAGTTTGTGGAATCTGCTATAATTTAATAAACTCTGCAAATGAAAAAAATTAAGTCTTATTTTTAAAATAAAAATTCACTTTATACTAGGGCTGATATGCACACTTATAAGTTTTAATTGACTGGTTATCTTTTATTAACATACATCTGATTGCTATTTTTTCTTATGTCAAGATGTCGTTCAAAGCTGCCTTGCAGATGCATGTTCATGCTGTCCATACTTCACACAGACAGACAAAGAAGATAGAGTGCTACATAAGATGGGTAAGATAGCACCTTTCCTAATTGTAAAACTTTGTTATTGAAACTTCTTGTAAATTCTTTTCTCTTCCATAACTCAGAGTTGATAATTTTTCAAGATTTCTATTAACTAAATTATGAATTTCAAATCTGAGATGCTAAATCCTGAATCAGTTATTCACTGTCTTTCATTTCTTTTTAAAAGAAGGGATCTTATTTTGTAACGACTAGAAAAAAAACCCCAAAAAACAATCAAAATGTAAACTTATAGTCAAAGAACATTTTGAATATTGTCTTAAAAGTATATGTTTCATCAGGGACACTTTTTAGACAAAAACCAAAAAAACTAAAATTGTTGATAGAGGTATTAAATATTGCTATGTCACTTAATATGACAACAGTACCTATTTCATGTCTCATTAATGACAGAAGCAAATCCTATAGAAAAAAGAGAAGAGAAAATATTGTGAAACTCCTAATTCAAGCTTATACCATGTTTGTTATAATCCAATAATGGCAACCTTATACCATGGGTGTTATATGTGAGAACCATGGAAACTTGTGGATTATGTAATATTTACAAAGTGGTAAATGGTTGGTCAGTTTATAATTGTTTGGTGTGGTGGTGGGTTTTGGTCGCTAAGTTTGTAGAGCATTGTATTCTTAATCTAAGGTTTGCGGCTTCAGTACCTTCATAGGCAAGACTCCTCTTCAGTATGATATACCAGAAGTCATTAATGTACAAGGGTTATTCAGTCAGACAAAACCAAAACCAAACTGACTTTTTTCATAGAAAAACTTAAATTATTGGTGATAAGGAAATGTTGATGATGATTCTAACAAGTATCATTTATTAAGACAGATACTGTACATTTATTAAGACAGATACTGTACAATTGTACATTTATTAAGACAGATACTATACAATTGTACTTTTATTAAGACAGATACTGTACAATTATACATTTATTAAGATAGATACTGTACAGTTATACATTTATTAAGACAGATACTGTACAATTGTACATTTATTAAGACAGATACTGTACATTTGTACATTTATTAAGACATATACTGTACAATTGTACATTTATTAAGACAGATACTGTACAATTGTACATTTATTAGGACAGATACTGTATAATTGTATTGTAGGGTTGCCATATTTGCTGATGAAGGAGGTCTACACTGATGCTTTCATTCTTCATGAGGAATCAGAAAGAAGTAAAGTCCATGAAAGCGACATGAAGAAGAATGAGGCTGATGAGAAAGTTCCCACTGAATCATTTCAGCCAGAGTTGAAACTGGATCCAAGGAAGGAAATGGATGATACATGGACTAAATTTTGGAAATTTCAACCCAGTTGGAAGATACGGAACTATTTTGGAGAAAAGATTGCATTGTACTTTACCTGGTGTGGATATCTAATACTCAGTTTGTGGATACCTACATTGTTTGGCTTAGGGTGCTTCAGCTATGGACTGTTTAGAAGGTATTTCACTCACTGAATCAAACTAGTATCACTCTTGAGATTTTTAATACATGAATCAGTTATTTAGCATAGTAATCTCTTTTGACAAATCGCTTGTCTTGAGAGACCATTTTCTGCAGCAGCAGAAGTGGTGTTCTCTCAAAATAGGATTTATTGTATTGAGTGTTGTTATTTTACAACACCCCCTCACTGTAAGTCCATTAATAATAACACCACTCCTGTTCTTGGCATCCGTCCGTCTACAAGAGACGATGGCATAGCTCCAAAGTACGCTTTTGCTTATCCTTTTTAGCTCTCTTTTCAGCTTGCTTTATTCTTCTCTTTTCCTCTGCGTTTTGAACTCCCTGCCTCACAGCTAGACGCCAGCTGGAACGGTTGTTTGCACAGCTCTCCCAGTCATTGACATTGATGTTTGCTGTCTTCATATCCTTCTTGCAAACATCTTTGTAGCGCAGATGTGGTCGTCCAGTTGGTCGTGCACCTTCTGCTAACTCCCCATATAAAAGGTCCTTGGGAATGCGACCTGGGTCCATTCTCTTGACATGGCCGAGCCAGCGAAGGCACCTCTCGCTGAGTATGGAGAACATGCTCTTCAGGTTGGCGCGTTCTAGAACCTCTGTGTTGGGTACTTTGTCCTGCCACTGGATGTGCAGAATGCGCTGCAGACATCTGAGGTGGAAGCTGTTGAGTTTCCTCTCGTGTCTTGCATAGGTGGTCCATGTTTCGCTGCTGTAGAGAAGTGAGCTGAGCACGCATGCTTGGTAGACACGCAGTTTGGTCTTCTCTGTGAGGTTGGGGTTGTTCCAGACCCTCTGGTTAAGTCTGGCCATCACTGCTGCTGCCTTGGCAATCCTGCCGCCCACCTCAGAATCAATGGAGAGTGAGCTGGAGATGTTAGACCCGAGGTATGTGAAGTTCTCAACAACTTCCAAATTGTACCCATCAATGGAGACAGAGGGAGGGGAGTCTGTGTCCTGTGCCATGACATTCGTTTTCTTCAAACTGATGGTCAGTCCAAATTCCTTACATGCATGGGAGAGGCAGCATACCAGCTGCTGAAGTCCATCTTCCGTGTGTGATGTCAAGGCTGCATCGTCGGCAAAGAGCAATTCACGGATGAGTACCTCTGTGACTTTAGTCTTAGCACAGAGACAGGCGATGTTGAACAGCTTGCCGTCAGCCCTGGTATGGATATACACTCCCTTGCTGCAGTCCTTGAATGCGTACTGGACAAGCATGGAGAAGAAGATGGCAAAGAGCGTCGGTGCAAGGACACAGCCTTGTTTGACTCCGCTAATGACTGGGAATGCTTCAGATGTTGCGCCATTGAAGCACACTGTGCTGTGCATGTTCTCGTGGAACGACATAATGACAGCAAGCAGACGTGGGGGGCAGCCGATCTTCTGCAGGAGTCTGAAGAGTCCACTCCAACTAACCATGTCAAATGCCTTCGTCAGGTCTATGAAGGCAATGTAGAGGGGCATCTGCTGCTCGCGACACTTCTCCTGCAGCTGACGTAGTGAGAAGATCATGTCTACAGTTGACCTGCCGGCTCGAAATCCACACTGGGATTCTGGGTAGACGCGGGAGGCTAGGATCTGCAAGCGCGCCAAGGCAACACGGGCGAAGGCTTTTCCGATGATGCTGAGGAGGGAGATGCCCCGATAGTTGTTGCAGTCGCTACGGTCTCCTTTGTTTTTGTACAAAGTGACGATGTTGGCATCACGCATGTCCTGTGGGATGTATCCCTATTCCCAGCAAAGGCAGAGGAGTGTGTGTAGGGGCTGGAGCAGTGCTGGTTTTCCGCTCTTGAGGACTTCAGGCGGAATGCCGTCGCTTCCAGGAGCCTTCCCACAGGCAAGGCAATCGATGGCTTTTCCGAGCTCTTCCAGGGTGGGCTGTGTGTCTAGCTCTTCCAAGACAGGCAGGTCTGGAATGGTGTCCAGGGCAGTTCCAGTGGCATTGTTTTGGGTTGTATATAGCTCGAGATAGTGCTCAACCCATCGCTGCAGTTGTTTCCCCTGGTCTGTGATGACTTCGCCTGTCTTGGACTTGAGGGGGCGGTCTTGTACCTGGGGGGGCCTGTCGCCTTTTTGATACCTTCATACATTCCTCTTGTATCCCCGGTGTCAGCAGCTGTCTGTATACTGTTGCAAAGGTTCAGCCAGTAGGTGTTGGCACAGCGGCGGGCGGTCTTCTGGGCATTATTCCTTGCAATCCTGAGGGCTTGTAGTGTTCTGGGGCTAGGTGCGGCCTTGTATGCCAGGAGGGCTTTCCTCTTTGCCTCAGTCACGGGCTCCATCTCCTCCCAGTTTGCCTCATACCAGTCGACATTCTTTCGCTCCCTCTTCCCGTAAGCTGTGATGGCTGAATTGTACACAGAGTCACGGATATGGGACCACTTGGAATCAATGGTGTCATCAGGTGTCACTTTGGTGAGGGCTTCCTTCAGTTTGCTGATGAACTGCTGTGTTTTCTGTGGGTTGCTAGCACAGCAGGTGTTGATACATGGGTGACCCTTCTTCTTGGCATGGTGCAGCTTCTTGGGTAATATTCACACCTTGCTGGCCATGAGGGAATGGTCCGTGTCACAATCGGCACTGTGGTAGCTGCGGGTAAGGAGGACACTGGCCAGTTCTGCACGCCTGGTGATGACAAGGTCTAGCTGGTGCCAGTGGCGTGAACGTGGGTGTCTCCACAACACCTGGTGGATCTCCTTGCATTTGAAGAAAGTGTTGGTCACACATAGGCTGTGGGAGCAGCACATCTCCAGCAGTCGCTGACCATTCTCGCTGATCTTGCCCCTTCCGTAAAAGCCGAGACAGGTGGACCAGGCCTCATGGTCAGCTCCCACTCTAGCATTGAAGTCTCCTAGTAAGTAAAGGCTTTCATTGTTGGGGATACTGGATATTGCCTGATCCAGAGCCTCATAAAACTTGTCTTTCTCCTCGTAGGTGGAGTAGAGGGTTGGGGCATACACACTGAAGATGTTGACTGGGCCTAAGGATGTTGACAGCCGGAGGGCAAGGATTCTCTCAGTACCTGATGATGGAGGTTCAATGAAGGCAATTAGAGTGTTCTTGACGGCAAAGCCTACACCATGCTGCCTAGGTTCATCCAAGGGCTTCCCCTGCCAAAAGAATGTGTAATTGGCTTCCCTGATGGTGCCGCTGTCAGCCAGTCGGGTCTCATGGAGGCAGGCAATGTCGATGTTCAGTCGGGAGAGTTCTCTGTCAATGACGGCAGTCTTCCATGCATCGTCGATCTGCTGTAGGTCAGTGGTCAATCCAGGACACATGGTCCTGATATTCCAGGTTGCAAAACGAAGAGTTGGAGTCTTTTTATTTCTTCTTTTAGTCTTTCCTGGTGCAGAGTTTTGTGGCCCACTTGTCGAGATGGTTCTCTAAGCTCCACGCACACAGTGAAGCAGGCAGGCCATGGCGGGCAGCACCTTACTGACTGGGGGCTGCCCAGCTTGAGGCGGACGGTAGCTGTCCAGTGAGACCTGATGATCTCTCCCACCGTCAGAAGTAACCCCTGGCGCCAAGCTCTATGCCAATCGAGCTTTGACTTAGAACCGGTAAACTGCTACTTCTCGTGTTGTGCCGACGCCGTACGACGACGCTGGAGTGTCCTCTCCAGTGGAGCTTTGAAGCCTGGGCAGGGTGGTATGGAGAATCAGCTCTTGCCCATGCAGCAGATCCCCCCTCTCCACGCAGCTGGTGTGCCCAAGGGAATGATGAATGCCGATACAGCTTGGCACCAACGGCGTCGCAGGAGTTGCCGGAATGACGTTGAAGTCAATGTCATACCGCCTTAGGGACTCCATCTCAGGATTTTCTGTTGGGGTTTACTCCCTTAACCTTTCCCATGAGTGGGTATAGCCACAAGGCAGCAGAGGTTTGGAATCGGAGTTTTCTTTCTCCTAGATGAGCTACCATCCAAGGTTTACGAGTCCCATCTACCCGAAGCAACTGGTTTTAAGGCGCCAGTGGGCCGCCTTCACCCCTTCTCCTGTTAGTAGAAAACATGGTCTGCCGGGCTTCAAATCTAAGCCACTCGCGAAGGCCAGGAGCTGGATTTTAGTTGACAGAGGCAGTAAGAGACGCAGGCCGTATGGGGCATTTTGGAGGATTGGGGCGCTTGTCTCCCACTCCCACCCCGGGCAATGTCAACCTTAGACCACATCCTGTTATAAGGCATATATGGTCATAGATCACATTTCTTTATGAAGTAGTAAAATTATACATATAATGTACTTAATTGTAAGAGAGTCTCACTATAAGGCAGTATACTTCATGTCTTCCATGACAGTTTTATAATGAGGTAGTAATGTCATGCACTAAATTGTAAGAGAGTCACTGTAAGCACTAGTATACTTCATGGCTTCCATGACAGTGTTATAATGAGGTAGTGCTGTCATGTACTTAATTGTAAGAGTCTCACTGTAAGGTAGTATACACCATGGTTTCCATGACAGTGTTACAATGAGGTAGTACTGTCATGTACTTAATTGTAAGATAGTCCTACTATAAGGCAGTATACTTCATGGCTTCCATGATAGTATTATAATGAGGTAGTCCTGTCATGTACTAAATTGTAAGAGAGTCTCACTATAAGGTAGTATACTTCATGGCATCCATGACAGTGTTATAATGAGATAGTGCTGTCATGTACTTAATTGTAAGAGAGCCTCACTATAAGGCAGTATATTTCATGGCTTCCATGACAGTGTTATAATGAGGTAGTACTGTCATGTACTTAATTGTAAGGTAATCTCAGTACAATTGGTATACTCCATGGCAACCATGAGTGTTATAATGGGATAGTATTGTCTAATGTATTTAATTTTAGCCTAAAGGCAGTCTCACAACAAAGCAGTATATTTAATACTTTCCATATACAATGTTATAGTGGGACAGTTTACTTAAATGTGTTGCAGTCTCACTCTGATGTGCTATAGTTCATGAGGTGCTATAGTTCATGGGTGCAGTGAAGAACAAAAATGCAAAACAAAGTTAAAAATAAATAGCAATCATATATAATAACTGGTTGCATGTAGCAACAGTTCCTATACAGTGTCTTAATCATTTAGGTTTAGGGCTATTTTGGTGTCTTTCAGTATCAGTGCATCAGGAAAGCAAAGGGAGACAACTAATTCCACATCATCAGGGTAAGTTTAAAGGCTCTTCAGATTTCATATCACTATATGCATTAACATCGGTTATAATTGGCTTATGAGGGTGATCTGGGAAGAAAATGGATCTTTATAATTAAAAAAAAACATGTACCCTAATTAAAATTAACATACTGGATGAACAACAATTACAAATTATTTCATTCTGCCTTTGCATTTAAAATTGATTAAAATGAATTCATTTTGGATACAGTCTTCTCTAAAAGAAGGAATATACACTGATTTTTATCTTGAATGCAATGATTGGTGGAAGATTATTAGGATGTCGTTGAAATTTTCTTGGTTATTTTTGTTGGCTTTTAGTTTCAAATCTTTGGTCAGAATTGGTAATTTGAGAGAGATGTCTTCTTATTTTTTCTCATTCTCCATAACGTTGATCTTAAGGTTTTTTGCAAGAAAACACTAGAATGCCTAAAACTATTGTGAGGAGACCTTTGAGCCAGGAATTATAATATAAAACAGGATTTTGTTGATGTCTTCAAAATTTGACTAATTTTTCTGTTTCTAACTTTACTGGTCAGAGACCTGAAGAGCTTATGGGATGGTTTGTTGTCTGTTGTCTGGTATACAATTGGCCATATGCCCAAGTTTGTGATTGCTACTCCTTGTTAACTTCTTGGAGGATTGCCATGAAAATTGACACACATTTTTATAACAAGGTCTTGTTGTTCTAAATGAAAATGATGCTGCTCAGACTTCAAGTATGGCAAGCACAGCAGACATCTTGAAAATCTTTTCACTACTTCTCCTCAATTGAAAATCATACCAACATGGGGTTTCAACATAAGATTTCTTATGTTGGTCCTAAAGGAAACATTATGACCTAGCACATCAACACTATTTCAGGCTATTCATGCATCAGAACACTCAAGATCGGAATTCATTAGGAACACCACTGGATTTTATTTTTAATGCCGTATACTTTTAGACTTGTGATAGAGCTTTTAGAACTGTTTGGGACCTAATTCACAATACTTGTAAGATGCTTTTAAATTTTCACTTTGTATTCTAGGAAATAAATTATTTTGTTGAATTTCACAGAACTTGTTGGTTTTCACTCTTTTCTGTTACTTAGTATAAAACCATATAGTCATGCAGCTTCATACTGAATTCATACAGTAGGGATGGTTTGATTCAGGAATATTCAAAAAAGAAATGTCAGAATTAGTTCAGTTGGCATCAGAACTTTAACAGTGTAAGTACCATAACTTATTTTTGGAAGTCACTATTGGAAAATCTGGTGTTTGTTAGAGAGTATTTTGAACACGAGAAAAGTATGTTACGAAGGACCAGAGAAGTATGATGCTGTACATCTAAGTTAGTAGCAATATGATATGCATTCAGTTATTATATATGGCAATGCATCTACTAATACATTCTCATTTATTACATATGGCAATACATCTGCTAATATATTCTCAGTTATTATATATGGCAATACATCTGCTAATATATTCTCAGTTATTATATATGGCAATGCATCTACTAATACATTCTCAGTTATTACATATGGCAATACATCTGCTAATATATTCTCAGTTATTATATATGGCAATGCATCTACTAATACATTCTCAGTTATTACATATGGCAATACATCTAATACATTCTCAGTTATTACATATGGCAATACATCTACTAATACATTGTCAGTTATTACATATGGCAATACATCTACTAATACATTCTCAGTTATTATATATGGCAATACATCTACTAATACATTCTCAGTTATTACATATGGCAATACATCTACTAATACATTCTAGTGCTTAATTAACAAAACATATAAATACAATATACAGTGTACATTAGGAGTTCTAAAGAATCAAAAGGTGTTGTTGAGGTATACCAGTCTTTTCTGTTAAAACTGGGAGGAATTTATGATGACAGGGCTCACCAAAGTCACATTTGAAATGATGGGACATGTACAGTGAATAGAGGAGACTGGTCTACATGAGTGCCATGCAATAGTCACATTTAAAGTGATAGGACTTGTACAGTGAATAGAGGAGATAGAGGAGACTGGCCTACGGGAGTTCGATGCAACAGCAGATTTGAGTAAATACTGCAAGCTCACAGTTGTAGGCATACTATAATATTAATACAACATCCATGGCATTTCAGCCATACTGATTGGTTTACTATGATGTGTACCATGTAACCACTGGCTTACTGGATTAATAGGTACATGCATCCAGTTTTGGCATTCCATCTGTTGGCTGACTGGATTAATAGGTACAGGCATCCAGTTTTGGCATTCCATCTGTTGGCTTACTGGATTAATAGGTACATGCATCCAGTTTTGGCATTCCATCTGTTGGCTGACTGGATTAATAGGTACAGGCATCCAGTTTTGGCATTCCATCTGTTGGCTTACTGGATTAATAGGTACATGCATCCAGTTTTGGCATTCCATCTGTTGGCTTACTGGATTACTGCATATTTTCTGATTTCTCTAGCATGAAATAAAGGTAAATAAATACTTAGTAAAGTTTCATTTGCTTGCTTTGAAGTTGCTTGCAGTGAAGTTTCAGACTGTCCAATTTTAGGATTTTTGTATGGATTTTCCTTTTGGAATTTGGCAATTTTTTTGTGGTCACTCTGTTAAAAATATGTACTCTATTATATAATTATTACAAAAAAAATTCATTTGCATTTGTTCTGTTTTATCAGGTTACCAAAATACCCAGTTATATTTGAAAAAATATAAATTGGTGGTAAAAACAATTATTAGCAACATTTTTCTCAAAATGATTTGCTAATTTTGTAATTTTTTTGTTTTTGTATATGGGAATGGATGTTTATTTTCTTAATTTTCTTTTTTTCCATATGGGAATAGATGTTTTTTTGTTTTCTTCTTCTTTATTCTTTTGTTTTTTTCATATGGAATGTATGTTTAAATTTTTTTACACTGGAATGTTAAAGATCTAATTAAAACACCATTATGAAAGAATAATTATAGAATATTTAATTTGTATTCCTATTTACTGTTTACTTTAATTTTCAGCCAGGTTGGGAACTTCAGTCATGTCATGCAGTAATACAGTTCTTGTCTTTTTTTTGTATGTTGTAGGATACGAGTAGCTGTCAATGCACTACTGGACACAATAAGAGAATCTTTTGACAATGAAGTTACTCCTTACTTTGCACTGGTCATATGCCTTTGGGGTAAGTCTTACTTTGCACTGGTCATGTCTTTGGGGTAATTCTTACTTTGCACTGGTCATGTCTTTGGGGTAAGTCTTAGTTTGCACTGGTCATGTCTTTGGGGGTAAGTCTTACTTTGCACTGGTCATGTCTTTGGGGGTAAGTCTTACTTTGCACTGGTCATATGTTTCTGGGGTAAGTCTTACTTTGCACTGGTCATGTCTTTGGGGGTAAGTCTTACTTTGCACTGGTCATGTGTCTTTGGGGGTAAGTCTTACTTTGCACTGGTCATGTGTCTTTGGGAGTTAAATCTTACTTTGCACTGGTCATGTGTCTTTGGGTTTTAAGTCTTGCTTTGCACTGGTCATGTCTTTGGGGGTAAGTCTTACTTTGCACTGGTCATGTCTTTGGGGGTAAGTCTTACTTTGCACTGGTCATGTGTCTTTGGGGGTAAGTCTTACTTTGCACTGGTCATATGTCTTTGGGTTTTAAGTCTTACTTTGCAATGGTCATGTCTTTGGGTTTTAAGTCTTACTTTGCACTGGTCATGTCTTTGGGGGTAAGTCTTACTTTGCACTGGTCATATGTCTTTGGGGTAAGTCTTACTTTGCACTGGTCATGTCTTTGGGTTTTATGTCTTACTTTGCACTGGTCATAAGTCTTTGGGGGTAAGTCTTTGCACTGGTCATATGTCTTTGGAGTAAATCTTACTTTGCAATGGTCATGTCTTTGGGTTTTAAGTCTTACTTTGCACTGGTCATGTGCTATGGGGTGAGTCTTAAAACAATGAAACTTTAACTATAATTGCATCTGAAGTATGAGTACATCATAGGAATTGTATTTTAAATCGAATTAGACTTTATGGCTGTTTTTACAGAGTAGATTATAGGAATTGTGTTTTAAATTAAGTTACACTTTATGGCTGTTTACAGAGTAGATCATAGGAATTGTGTTTTAAATTAAGTTACACTTTATGGCTGTTTACAGAGTAGATCATAGGAATTGTTTTAAATCAAATTACACTTTATGGCTGTTTTTACAGAGTAGATCATAGGAATTGTGTTTTAAATTAAGTTACACTTTATGGCTGTTTACAGAGTAGATCATAGGAATTGTGTTTTAAATTAAGTTACACTTTATGGCTGTTTACAGAGTAGATCATAGGAATTGTGTTTTAAATTAAATTACGCTTTATGGCTATGTTTACAGAGTAGATCATAGGAATTGTGTTTTAAATTAAATTAGACTTTGTGGCTATTTTTACAGAGTATATCATATGAAATGTTTTTAATCAAATTACACTTTATGGCTATTTTTACAGAGTAGATCATAGGAATTGTGCTTTTAAATTAAATTACACTTTATGGCTATTTTTACAGAGTAGATCATAGGAATTGTATTTTAAATCAAATTACACTTTATGGCTATTTTTACAGAGTAGATCATCGATATTGAGTTTTAAATTAAATTACACTTTATGACTATGTTTACAGAGTAGATCATAGGAATTGTGTTTTAAATTAAATTACACTTTATGGCTAGTTTACAGAGTAGATCATAGGAATTGTTTTAAATTAAATTACACTTTATGACTATGTTTACAGAGTAGATCATAGGAATTGTTTTAAATTAAATTACACTTTATGGCTATGTTTACAGAGTAGATGATCGATATTGAGTTTTAAATTAAATTACACTTTATGGCTATGTTTACAGAGTAGATCATAGGAATTGTTTTAAATTAAATTACACTTTATGGTTATGTTTACAGAGTAGATGATCGATATTGAGTTTTAAATTAAATTACACTTTATGACTATGTTTACAGAGTAGATCATAGGAATTGTTTTAAATTAAATTACACTTTATGGCTATGTTTGCAGAGTAGATCATAGGAATTGTTTTAAATTAAATTACACTTTATGGCTATGTTTACAGAGTAGATCATTGATATTGTGTTTTAAATCAAATTACACTTGCAGGTTGTGTTTACAAAGTGCCTATCACTGCTATTAAAATTACAGTAGAACCTGTCTTGAGAGACCACCCCTTCTGCCAACAGAAAGTGATCTCTCAAAACAGGAGGTCTGTCATTACAGGTCTCAACACCAGATAATTGATGTGTCAATACACTGAGAATGTGGTCTCTCAAGACAAGTGCTCTTTCAAGGCTGTGGTCTTATAAGACAGGTTTTAGTGTACCTCATAGTTAACTTCTAGTCACAAGTTGTTAAATTAAGTTTTCTATTCAGTTTTATTCCTCAGTTTCTTTTTCATGCTAAGTCTTTCACTTTTATAGGCATTTTTTTTAATGTTGGGGTGATTAATTTTCATACCTCATTGGTTACATAGTCTGGTTTATTATTTCATCCTTTCCTTGGCTATATTTCAATATATAGTTTCTAACTTATCTTGAGAAGCATTCCTGTTAAAAGTAAGTCACAGTGACATATATTGCACAAAATAAAAATTTAAATAAATATTTGGTTGTGCTACTGACAAGAAGTTTTTGCATGCACAGTCAATGAAACTTCATTGATCTAACTTTCAGAATCAAATAAATTTAGCTGAATTACAGATATGAAGGTATTAATTCATCTCATATTTGATTTCAATAGTTATTCCTAATTCTGAGGAGCAGTGGTAGCTCAGTTGATATAGTGTTGCACTTGTAATCCAAGGGTTGCATGTTTGGTACCCCTCTAGGCTTGCCTAGGTTGGCTGCCTCAATGTGCATTAGGAAAAAGTACATTGCTCCCATTTCCTTGGCATGATATTGCCAATAATGTGTTAACGGTGTCATTAAATCCAAAAACAACCAACATAAACTTTGTTCTGTTAACCCAGTTGAAGTTACTGACACATTTGTATATCCTTTGAAATGGTGGAAGCTATGGTTTGTAGAATATCCTTATTTATGTATTCCATAATAATTTTTTAATATGTCAGGCACAATCTTTTTGGAGATCTGGAAGCGGCATAATGCAAGACTTGCTTATGAGTGGGACGTGGATGAGTTTGAGGCACAAGAGCCAGACAGGCCTCAGTTCTTTGGAACTAAAGTTAAAAAGGTACTTGATACAAAAAATATATATTAAGGGCTTCCTGTCACATATTCACAGCAGACTATGGCTGCTGTTTCAAAGTCTTCAAATCCATCATTCTTTGTGCTTCTGTGCTTTTATCATCTTTTAAGTGATCCTAAATTTCATTCCATCCATTTAATAAGTTTGTGTATACTGTAGATATATACTGTTGTCTACATTTGAAAGCAGTGGTTGATTTGATCCATTTGTTTAATGTTTGTATATAGTGTAAAAAATATATTGTTTTCTACATTTGAAATAGTGGTTTATTTCATTAAAGTGCCCTTTTGATATCTCTGAAATGTTAAAATATTGGCAGATTTTATTGTTGAGTATGATGATAAATTGAAGATGATTTTAACTGTAAGGTTTTTGATCAAATACAGTAATGGATAATTCCTAGTATAGTGTTTGGGATCAAATACAGTAATGGATACAACTTAGTATTGGGTTTGTGATCACACACAGTCTTGGATAATGCTTATTAGTATCTGTGATCACATACAATTTGGATAGTGCTAATATAAGGTCTTTGATCAGATAGTCTTGGATAATTCTTAGTATTGTATTTTGTGATCACATGCAAGCTTGAATAATTCTTAGTACAGTGTTTGTGATTACAGACAGTTTAGATAATTCTTAGTACAGCCTTTTTAATTACAGACAATCTTGGATAATTCTTTATAATGTGTTTGTAATTACAGACAATTAGGATAATTCTTAGTACAGTGTTTGTGATTACAGACAATTTGGATAATTCTTAGTATAGAGTTTGTGATAACATAAAATCTTGGATAATTCTTAATACTGAGTTTGTGATCAGAGACAATCTTGGATAATTCTTAGTACAGTGTGATGATCACAGAATTTGGATAATTCTTAGTACATTGTTGTGATCACAGAGAATTTGGATAATTCTTAGTACAGTGTTTGTAATCACAGACATTCTTGGATAATTCTTGTAACCACATACAATTTGGATACTTCTTAGTACAGTGTTGTGAATACAGACGATTTGGATACTTCTTAGTACAGTGTTGTGATAATTCTTAGTACAGTGTTTGTGATCACAGACAATCTTGGATAATTCTTGTAACCACATACAATTTGGATACTTCTTAGTACAGTGTTGTGATTACAGACAATTTGGATAATTCTTAGTACAGTGTTGTGATTAAAGACAATTTGGATAATTCTTGTAACTACATACTATTTGATCATTCTTCGTACAGTGTTGTGATTACAGACAATTTGGATAATTCTTAGTACAGTGTTGTGATTACAGACAATTTGGATAATTCTTAGTACAGTGTTGTGATAATTCTTAGTACAGTGTTTGTGATCACAGACAATCTTGGATAATTCTTGTAACCACATACAATTTGGATGCTTCTTAGTACAGTGTTGCGATTACAGACAATTTGGATGATTCTTAGTACAGTGTTGTATAATTCTTAGTACAGTGTTGTGATTACAGACAATTTGAATAATTCTTAGTACAGTGTTGTGATTACAGACAATTTGGATAATTCTTGTAACTACATACTATTTGGATAATTCTTAGTACAGTGTTGTGATTAAAGACAATTTGGATAATTCTTGCAACTACATACAATTTGATCATTCTTCGTACAGTGTTGTGATAATTCTTAGTACAGTGTTGTGATTACAGACAATTTGAATAATTCTTAGTACAGTGTTGTAATTACAGACAATTTGGATCATATTATCCATTATCCATTGAGTTTTTATAGATAGCAAACCTTTTAATCTGTTTTTACGTTGGTTACAATTGCAAACATTGTATACCCTAGTCTGCCATTGAATAATGCACCAGATGTTAGTCTATGCACTTTGCATTTGGACTCAGCTTATAAGCAGGAATATATGGTATCATATATTGAACTACATGAAGGGAATTAGTCATTATGCATTACAAAAATGCTCAAAGGGAGAAAATCATTTTTCAATATCACCAAAATTTATTTTAACTAGTAAAATGTTTATAGAATGCAAATATCCTGCCAGAGCGAGCTAAACGCAAAAACATAACCAAGAAAAAGTCAACTGGGACAGACAAGGGTAAGACTGTATGTCCCTTTCTCATTTATGGTTTGCTATAAATAAAAATAATGATTCATTTTATCAGGATCCAGTGACGCAATTTGATATTTGGTTCTACCCAGTGAAGAGACAGTTGCTTAAGATGTTCACATCAGGATCTATTCTCATTGTGATGGTGAGTCATATGCTTGAATAAAATCCTGCCTTTTTTCGTAGCATGTTTAATTAAAAACATTAAATGCTACATGGATGTCTCCATAAAATCCTGCCTTAACATGTTTAATTAAAAAAATTAAATGCTACATGGATGTCTCCATAAAATCCTGCCTTTTTTTGTAGCATGTTTAATTAAAAACATTAAATGCTACATGGATGTCTCCATAAAATCCTGCCTTTTTCCTTAACATGCTTAATTAAAAACATTAAATGGTACATGGATGTCTCCATAAAATCCTGTCTTTTTTTGTAGCATGTTTAATTAAAAACATTAAATGCTACATGGATGTCTCCATAAAATCCTGCCTTAACATGTTTAATTAAAAAAATTAAATGCTACATGGATGTCTCCATAAAATCCTGCCTTTTTTTGTAGCATGTTTAATTAAAAACATTAAATGCTACATGGATGTCTCCATAAAATCCTGCCTTAACATGTTTAATTAAAAAAATTAAATGCTACATGGATGTCTCCATAAAATCCTACCTTTTTTTGTAGCATGTTTAATTAAAAACATTAAATGGTACATGGATGTCTCCATAAAATCCTGCCTTTTTCCTTAACATGCTTAATTAAAAACATTAAATGGTACATGGATGTCTCCATAAAATCCTGCCTTTTTCCGTAGCATGTTTAATTAAAAACATTAAATGGTACATGGATGTCTCCATAAAATCCTGCCTTTTTCTGTAGCATGCTTAATTAAAAACATTAAATGGTACATGGTTGTCTCCATAAAATCCAGCCTTTTGCCGTAGCATGTTTAATTAAATACATTAAATGGTACATGGATGTCTCCATAAAATCCTGCCTTTTTCCTTAGCATGCTTAATTAAAAACATTAAATGGTACATGAATGTCTCCATAAAATCCTGCCTTTTTCCTTAGCATGTTTAATTAAAAACATTAAATGGTACATGGTTGTCTCCATAAAATCCTGCCTTTTTCCTTAGCATGCTTAATTAAAAACATTAAATGGTACATGAATGTCTCCATAAAATCCTGCCTTTTTCCTTAGCATGTTTAATTAAATACATTAAATGGTACGTGAATGTCTCCATAAAATCCTGCCTTTTTCCTTAGCATGCTTAATTAAAAACATTAAATGGTACATGAATGTCTCCATAAAATCCTGCCTTATTATGCTTAATTGAAAACATTAAATGGTACATGGATGTCTCCATAAATCCTGCCTTATTATGCTTAATTAAAACCATTAAATGATACATGGATGTCTCCATAAAATTCAATTTTAAAGTAACATGATTGATCAGTACCAACATTACAATATTGTCATAATATCAACAAAAGGTCGATGAAATAATTTTTCAGAAAATGTTTAATTATTCAAGAATATTTTACATTTTACAGTTTTTTATACATCGAGAATAGAAAATTTTATTTTAAATTTTAAAAATCCAATAATACAATAGTGCTTTTGAAAGAAAACCGTATTATACATACTTGTCACATAACCTGCATTTTTACCAGTCATCATAAACAATATCTAAATGTAAACACCATATCAAATAGGCATCATCATGTAAACAATATTATCAAAATGTAAACACAATATCAAATAGGAATCATGTAAACAATATTATCAAAATGTAAACACCATATCAAGTAGGAACCATCATGTAAACAATAATATCAAAATGAAAACACCATATCAAATAGGAATCATCATGTAAACAATATTATCAAAATGTAAACACCATATCAAATAGGAATCATCATGTAAACAATATTATCTAAATGTAAACACCATATCAAATAGGAATCATCATGTAAACAATATTATCAAAATGTAAATGCAATATCAAATAGGAATCATCATGTAAACAATATTATCAAAATGTAAACACCATATCAAGTAGGAACCATCATGTAAACAATAATATCAAAATGAAAACACCATATCAAATAGGAATCATCATGTAAACAATATTATCAAAATGTAAACACCATATCAAATAGGAATCATCATGTAAACAATATTATCAAAATGTAAACACCATATCAAATAGGAATCATCATGTAAACAATATTATCTAAATGTAAACACCATATCAAATAGGAATCATCATGTAAACAATATTATCAAAATGTAAATACAATATCAAATAGGAATCATCATGTAAACAATATTATCAAAATGTAAACACCATATCAAGTAGGAACCATCATGTAAACAATAATATCAAAATGAAAACACCATATCAAATTGGAATCATCATGTAAACAATATTATCAAAATGTAAACACCATATCAAATAGGAATCATCATGTAAACAATATTATCAAAATGTAAATACAATATCAAATAGGAATCATCATGTAAACAATATTATCAAAATGTAAACACCATATCAAGTAGGAACCATCATGTAAACAATAATATCAAAATGTAAACACCATATCAAATAAGCATCATCATGTAAACAATATTATCTAAATGTAAACACCATATCAAATAATCATCATCATGTAAACAATATCAAAATGTAAACATCATATCAAATAAGAATCATCATGTAAACACCATATCAAATAGGAATTATCATGTAAACATATCAAATAAGAATCATCATGTAAACAATATCAAATGTAAACACCATATATCATCATGCAAACAATATCAAAATATAAACACCATATCAAATAGGCATCATCATGAAAACAGTATTATCAAAATGTAAACACCATATCAAATAGGAATCATCATGCAAACAATATCAAAATGTAAACACCATATCAAATAGGAATTATGTAAACAATATTATAAAAATGTAAACACCATATCAAATAGGCATCATTATGTAAACAATATTATCAAAATTTAAACACCATATCAAATAGGAATCATCATGTAAACAATATTATCAAAATGTAAATGCCATATCAAATAGGAAACATGTAAATAATATTATCAAAATATAAACACAATATCAAATAGGCATCATCATGTAAACAATATCAAAATGTAAACACCATATCAAATAGGCATCATCATGTAAACAATATTATCAAAATGTAAACACCATATCAAATAGGAATCCTGTAAACAATATTATCTCGATGTAAACGCCATTTCAAATATGCATCATCATGCAAACAATATCAAAATGTAAACACAATATCAAATAGACATCATCATGTAAACAATAATATCAAAATCTAAACACCATATCAAATAGGAATTATCATATAATCAATATCAAATATAAACACCATATATCATCATGCAAACAATATCAAAATGTAAACACCATATCTAATAGGAATCATCATGCAAACAATATCAAAATGTAAGCATCATATCAAATAGGAATCCTGTAAACAATATTATCTCAATGTAAACACCATTTCAAATATGCATCATCATGCAAACAATATCAAAATGTAAACACAATATCAAATAGACATCATCATGTAAACAATGATATCAAAATGTAAACACCATATCAAATAGGAATTATCATATAATCAATATCAAATATAAACACCATATATCATCATGCAAACAATATCAAAATGTAAACACCATATCTAATAGGAATCATCATGTAAACAATATTATAAAAATGTAAACACCATATCAAATAGGAATCATGCAAACAATATCAAAATGTAAACACCATATCAAATAGGCATCATCATGTAAACAATATTATCAAAATGTAAACACCATATCAAATGGGAATCATCATGTAAACAATATTATCAAAATATAAACACCATATCAAATAGGCATCATCATGTAAACAATATTATCAAAATATAAACACCATATCGAATAGGCATCATCATGTAAACAACATTATTAAAATGTAAACACAATATCAAATAGGAATCATGCAAACAATATTATCAAAATGTAAACACCATATCAAATAGGCATCATCATGTAAATAATAATATCAAAATATAAACACCATATCAAATAGGCATCATCATGTAAACAATATTATCAAAATGTAAACACCATATCAAATAGGCATCATCATGTAAACAATATTATTAAAATGTAAACACGATATCAAATAGGAATCATGCAAACAATATTATCAAAATGTAAACACCATATCAAATAGGCATCATCATGTAAATAATAATATCAAAATATAAACACCATATCAAATAGGCATCATCATGTAAACAATATTATCAAAATGTAAACACCATAACAAATAGGAATCATCATGTAAACAATATTATCAAAATGTAAACACCATATCAAATAGGCATCATTATGTAAACAATATTATCAAAATGTAAACACCATATCAGATAGGTATCATCATGTAAACAATATCAAAATGTAAACACCATATCAAATAGGCATCATCATGTACACGATATCAAAAGGTAAACAATATCAAATAGGAATCATCATGTAAACAATATTATCAAAATGTAAACACCACATCAAATAGGCATCATCAGGTAAATAATAATATCAAAATATAAACACCATATTTAATAGGCATCATCATGTAAACAATGTTATCAAAATGTAAACACCATATCAAATAGGAATCATCATGTAAACAATATTATCAAAATTTAAACACCATATCAAATAGGAATCATCATGTAAACAATATTATAAAAATGTAAACACCATATCAAATAGGAATCATGCAAACACTATCAAAATGTAAACACCATATCAAATAGGCATCATCATGTAAACAATATTATCAAAATGTAAACACCATATCAAATGGGAATCATCATGTAAACAATATTATCAAAATATAAACACCATATCAAATAGGCATCATCATGTAAACAATATTATCAAAATGTAAACACCATATCAAATAGGAATCATCATGTAAACAATATTATCAAAATGTAAACACCATATTTAATAGGCATCATCATGTAAACAATATTATCAAAATGTAAACACCATATCAAATAGGAATCATCATGTAAACAATATTATCAAAATTTAAACACCATATCAAATAGGAATCATCATGTAAACAATATTATAAAAATGTAAACACCATATCAAATAGGAATCATGCAAACACTATCAAAATGTAAGCACCATATCAAATAGGCATCATCATGTAAACAATATTATCAAAATGTAAACACCATATCAAATGGGAATCATCATGTAAACAATATTATCAAAATATAAACACCATATCAAATAGGCATCATCATGTAAACAATATTATCAAAATATAAACACCATATCAAATAGGCATCATCATGTAAACAACATTATTAAAATGTAAACACAATATCAAATAGGAATCATGCAAACAATATTAACAAAATGTAAACACCATATCAAATAGGCATCATCATGTAAATAATAATATCAAGATATAAACACCATATCAAATAGGCATCATCATGTAAACAATATTATCAAAATATAAACACCATATCAAATAGGCATCATCATGTAAACAATATTATTAAAATGTAAACACAATATCAAATAGGAATCATGCAAACAATATTATCAAAATGTAAACACCATATCAAATAGGCATCATCATGTAAATAATAATATCAAAATATAAACACCATATCAAATAGGCATCATCATGTAAACAATATTATCAAAATGTAAACACCATATCAAATAGGCATCATCATGTAAACAATATCAAAAGGTAAACAATATCAAATAGGAATCATCATGTAAACAATATTATCAAAATATAAACACCATATCAAATAGGCATCATCATGTAAACAATATTATCAAAATGTAAACACCATATCAAATAGGCATCATCATGTAAACAATATTATCAAAATTTAAACACCATATCAAATAGGCATCATCATGTAAACAATATTATCAAAGTATAAACACTATATCAAATAGGCATCATCATGTAAACAATATTATCAAAATGTAAACACCATATCAAATAGGCATCATCATGTAAACAATATCAAAAGGTAAACAATATCAAATAGGAATCATCATGTAAACAATATTATCAAAATGTAAAAACCATTTCAAATATGCATCATCATGCAAACAATATCAAAATGTAAACACAATATCAAATAGACATCATCATGTAAACAATAATATCAAAATGTAAACACCATATCAAATAGGAATCATCATGTAAACAATATTATCAAAATGTAAACACCATATCAAATAGGCATCATCATGTAAACAATATTATCAAAATGTAAACACAATATCAAATAGGCATCATCGTGTAAACAATATCAAAATGTAAACACCATATCAAATAGGCATCATCATGTAAACAATATTATCAAAATGTAAACACCAGATCAAATAGGAATCATGTAAACAATATTATCTAAATGTAAACACCATTTCAAATATGCATCATCATGCAAACAATATCAAAATGTAAACACAATATCAAATAGACATCATCATGTAAACAATATTATCTAAATATAAACACCATATTAAATAGGCATCATCATTTAAACAGTATTATCAAAATGTAAACACCATATCAAATGGGAATCATCATGTAAACAATATTATCAAAATATAAACACCATATCAAATAGGAATCATGTAAACAATAATATCAAAATGTAAACACCATATCAAATAGGCATCATCATGCAAACAATATCAAAATATAAACACCATATCAAATAGGCATCATCATGTAAACAATATTATCAAAATGTAAACACCATATCAAATAGGGATCATTATATAAACAGTATTATCAAAATATAAACACCATATCAAATAGGGATCATTATATAAACAGTATTATCAAAATATAAACACCATATCAAATTGGCATCATCATGTTAGCAATATTGTCTAAATATTATTTACTTAGCATTTTTCATATTTTCACAAAAACAAGGGATGTCAGAAAACAACATTGACCTTATAGTGCTTAATTCAAAAACATAGAATTGTCCTATACATTTCTGACCTTTGTAATTCATTTTAAGACTAAATCTTCTATCACATAATATTTAGACTTTGCTTTCTCTGAATTGTACATTTTCATTAATCTGTTTGTCCAATGATTTACATAATCCTATGATCTAATGAATTGCTTCCATTGATACAGTGATGTCTGTTATTATTACCCCATTGCTTCCATTGATACAGTGATGTCTGCCATTATTACCCCATTGCTTCCATTGATACAGTGATGTCTGCCATTATTACCCCATTACTTCCATTGATACAGTGATGTCTGCCCTTATTACTCCATTGCTTCCATTGATACAGTGATGTCTGCCATTATTACCCCATTGCTTCCATTGATACAGTGATGTCTGCCATTATTACCCCATTGCTTCCATTGATACAGTGATGTCTGCCATTATTACCCCATTGCTTCCATTGATACAGTGATGTCTGCCATTATTACCCCATTGCTTCCATTGATACAGTGATGTCTGCCATTATTACCCCATTGCTTCCATTGATACAGTGATGTCTGCCATTATTACCCCATTGCTTCCATTGATACAGTGATGTCTGCCATTATTACCCCATTGCTTCCATTGATACAGTGATGTCTGCCATTATTACCCCATTGCTTCCATTGATACAGTGATGTCTGCCCTTATTACCCCATTGCTTCCATTGATACAGTGATGTCTGCCCTTATTACCCCATTGCTTCCATTGATACAGTGATGTCTGCCATTATTACCCCATTGCTTCCATTGATACAGTGATGTCTGCCATTATTACCCCATTGCTTCCATTGATACAGTGATGTCTGCCATTATTACCCCATTGCTTCCATTGATACAGTGATGTCTGCCATTATTACCCCATATCAGGTTCACTTACAGTTTCAAACTGATTTTTATAAAAAAGCTAATGCAAAAAAACATGGCAGTTAAAATCTTATATATTTTATTTCAGTTATTGCTTTTACTGATTCTCTTCTTAAAATACAAATTGCAATTTACATATTGATGTTTTAAATTTCAAATACAAGCTGGTATGTTTTCATCGCCAAATGGTAATTTGCATAAATTGGTCAGTCACAAGCACAAGCCCTTGAATGAGCAGGAGTTTATTTGTTGTGACAGTTTGCATCAACACCAGCTATTTGCTGCATGCAATACATTTTACCTTGGGGCTACAATACTGGAACTACCTGGCTAGGGTAAGGGAACATTTCATAAAGTGCTGTCACTCAGCGAACATTTACAGAAATTATGGTCCCAGTGTTCCACATCATTATTTACAGAAATTTTGGTCCCAGTATTCCACATCATCATTTACAGAAATTTTGGTCCAAGTATTCCACATCATCATTTACAGAAATTATGGTCCAAGTATTCCACATCATTATTTACAGAAATTTTGGTCCCAGTATTCCACATCATCATTTACAGAAATTATGGTCCCAGTGTTCCACATCATCATTTACAGAAATTTTGGTCCCAGTATTCCACATCATCATTTACAGAAATTTTGGTCCAAGTATTCCACATCATTATTTACAGAAATTTTGGTCCCAGTATTCCACATCATTATTTACAGAAATTTTGGTCCCAGTATTCCACATCATTATTTACAGAAATTATGGTCCCAGTATTCCACATCATCATTTACAGAAATTTTGGTCCCAGTATTCCACATCATTATTTACAGAAATTTTGGTCCCAGTATTCCACATCATTATTTACAGAAATTTTGGTCCCAGTATTCCACATCATCATTTACAGAAATTTTGGTCCAAGTATTCTACATCATTATTTACAGAAATTTTGGTCCCAGTATTCCACATCATTATTTACAGAAATTTTGGTCCCAGTATTCCACATCATTATTTACAGAAATTTTGGTCCCAGTATTCCACATCATCATTTACAGAAATTTTGGTCTCAGTATTCCACATCATCATTTACAGAAATTTTGGTCCAAGTATTCCACATCATTATTTACAGAAATTTTTGGTCCAAATATTCCACATCATCATTTACAGAAATTATGGTCCCAGTGTTCCACATCATCATTTACAGAAATTATGGTCCCAGTGTTCCACATCATCATTTACAGAAATTATGGTCCCAGTGTTCCGCATCATTATTTACAGAAATTATGGTCCCAGTGTTCCACATCATCATTTACAAACATTTTGGTCCCAGTATTCCACATCGCCATTTACAGAAATTTTGGTCTCAGTATTCCACGTCATCATTTACAGAAATTTTGGTCTCAGTATTCCACATCATCATTTACAGAAATTATGGTCTCAGTATTCCACATCATCATTTACAGAAATTATGGTCCCAGTGTTCCACATCATCATTTACAGAAATTATGGTCCCAGTATTCCACATCATCATTTACAGAAATTATGGTCCCAGTATTCCACATCATCATTTACAGAAATTATGGTCCCAGTATTCCACATCATCATTTACAGAAATTATGGTCCCAGTATTCCACATCATCATTTACAGAAATTATGGTCCCAGTATTCCACATCATCATTTACAGAAATTTTGGTCCCAGTGTTCCACCTCATCATTCACAGAAATTTAGGTCCCAGTGTTCCACATCATCATTTACAGAAATTATGGTCCCAGTGTTCCACATCATCGTTTGCAGAAATTATGGTCCCAGTGTTCCACATCATCATTTACAGAAATTTTTGTCCCAGTGTTCCACATCATCATTTACAAACATTTTGGTCCCAGTATTCCACATCATCATTTTCAGAAATTATGGTCCCAGTATTAACATCATCATTTACAGAAATTATGGTCCCAGTGTTCCACATCATCATTTACAGAAACTTTGGTCCCAGTGTTCCACATCATCATTTACAGAAATTATGGTAACAGTTTTCCACATCATCATTTACAGAAATTTTGGTCCCAGTATTCCACACCATCATTTACAGAAATTTTGGTCCAAGTATTCCACATCATCATTTTCAGAAATTTTGGTGCAAGTATTCCAACTCATCATTTACAGAAATTATGGTCCCAGTGTTCCACATCATCATTTACATAAATTTTTGTCCGAGTATTCCACATCATCATTTACATAAATGTTTGTCCGAGTATTCCACATCATCTTTTACAAACATTTTGGTCCCAGTATTCCACATTGTCATTTACAGAAATTTTGGTCTCAGTGTTCCACATCATCATTTACAGAAATTTTTGGTCCAAATATTCCACATCATCATTTACAGAAATTTTGGTCCAAGTATTCCACATCATTATTTACAGAAATTATGGTCCCAGTATTCCACATCATCATTTACAGAAATTATGGTCCCAGTATTCCACATCATCATTTACAGAAATTTTGGTCCCAGTATTCCACATCATCATTTACAGAAATTTTGGTCCCAGTATTCCACATCATTGTTTACAGAAATTATGGTCCCAGTGTTCCACATCATTGTTTACAGAAATTATGTTCCCAGTATTCCACATCATCATTTACAGAAATTTTCGTCCCAGTGTTCCACATCATCATTTACAGAAATTTGGGTCCAAGTATTCCACATCATCATGTACAGAAATTTGGGTCCAAGTATTCCACATCATCATTTGCAGAAATTTTGGTCCCAGTACTCAAGATCATCATTTTCAGAAATTTTGGTCCCAGTATTCCACATTGTCATTTACAGAAATTTTGGTCCCAGAGTTCCACACCATCATTTACAGAAATTATGGTCGTAGCATTTCATAACATCATTATACAGTTATAGGTTGTAATTGTCTTGCCTTGTAACTTGGCTTGACATGACATAACTTGATAAAGAATTATTTGATTTCAAGCATCTTTATATATGATCTTTAACAAGTTTGATTACCAACATTATTTGTCAGGATTAAAAGGGTTCAAGATCCCCTGATTGCTCTTTCCCAACATACCTTTACTAGGGACTGTTTGATTTTTGCCAGATTTGGCATGTATGTTTATATTTATAATGTTATAAAATAAATTAGTTGCTAGCAAGCATTCCAGAGTATCATTTACTTGAGTTATGGCACCTGACTGCTTATCCCCCTAAACCTTGATTTGTACAGCATGACCCTGTCAATGATTGACTTGAACCATGGATCATGATATTGACATAACCCTATCAATGATTGACTTGACCCATGGATCATGATATTGATATAACCCTGTCAATGATTGATTTGAACCATGGATCATGATATTGATATAACCCTGTCAATGATTGATTTGAACCATGGATCATGATATTGACATGACCCTATCAATGATTGATTTGAACCATGGATCTTGATATTGATATAACCCTGTCAGTGATTGATTTGAACCATGGATCATGATATTGATATAACCCTATCAGGGATTGATTTGAACCATGGATCTTGATATTGATATAACCCTGTCAATGATTGATTTGAACCATGGATCTTGATATTGATATAACCCTATCAATGATTGATTTGAACCATGGATCTTGATATTGATATAACCCTGTCAATGATTGATTTGAACCATGGATCATGATATTGATATAACCCTATCAGGGATTGATTTGAACCATGGATCATGATATTGATATAACCCTGTCAATGATTGATTTGAACCATGGATCTTGATATTGATATAACCCTGTCAATGATTGATTTGAACCATGGATCATGATATTTATATAACCCTTTCAGGGTTTGATTTGAACCATGGATCATGATATTGATATAACCCTGTCAATGATTGATTTGAACCATGGATCTTGATATCGATATAACCCTGTCAATGATTGATTTGAACCATGGATCATGATATTGATATAACCCTGTCAGTGATTGATTTGAACCATGGATCTTGATATTGACATAACCCTGTCAATGATTGATTTGAACCATGGATCATGATATTGATATAACCCTATCAGGGATTGATTTGAACCATGGATCTTGATATTGATATAACCCTGTCAATGATTGATTTGAACCATGGATCTTGATATTGATATAACCCTGTCAATGATTGATTTGAACCATGGATCTTGATATTGACATAACCCTGTCAATGATTGATTTGAACCATGGATCTTGATATTGACATAACCCTGTCAATGATTGATTTGAACCATGGATCTTGATATTGATATAACCCTGTCAATGATTGATTTGAACCATGGATCATGATATTGATTTAACCCTGTCAATGATTGATTTGAACCATGGATCTTGATATTGACATAACCCTATCAAGGATTGATTTGAACCATGGATCTTGATATTGACATAACCCTATCAAGGATTGATTTGAACCTTGGATCTTGATATTGATATAACCCTATCAAGGATTGATTTGAACCATGGATCTTGATATTGACATAACCCTTTCAAGGATTGATTTGAACCATGGATCTTGATATTGGCATAACCCTTTCAAGGATTGATTTGAACCATGGATCTTGATATTGGCATAACCCTATCATTGATTTGAACCATGGATCTTGATATTGACATAACCCTATCAAGGATTGACTTGAACCATGGATCTTGATATTGACATAACCCTATCAAGGATTGATTTGAACCCTGGATCTTGATATTGACATAACCCTATCAAGGATTGATTTGAACCATGGAGCTTGATATTGACATGACCCTATCAATGATTGATTTGAACCATGGAGCTTGATATTGACATGACCCTATCAATGATTGATTTGAACCATGGATCTTGATATTGACATAACCCTATCAAGGATTGATTTGAACCATGGATTTTGATGTTGACATAACCCTATCAAGGATTGATTTGAACCATGGATCTTGATATTGACATAATTCTATCAAGGATTGACCTGACCCTTGTATCTTGATATTGATATAACCCTATCAAGGATTAATTTGAACCATGGATCATGATATTGACATAACCTTACCAAGGACTGATTTGAACCCTGGATGATGATATTGATATAACCCTATCAGGGATTGATTTGAACCATGGATCTTGATATTGACATAACCCTATCATTGATTTGAACCATGGCTCATGATATTGACATAACCCTATCAAGGATTGACTTGACCCTTGTATCTTGATATTGACATAACCCTATCAAGGATTAATTTGAACCATAGATCTTGATATTGACATAACCCTATCAAGGATTGATTTGAACCATGGCTCATGATATTGACATAACCCTATCAAGGATTAATTTGAACCATGGATCTTGATATTGGCATAACCCTATCAAGGATTGATTTGAACCATGGATTTTGATATTGACATAACTCTATCATTGATTTGAACCCTGGATCTTGATATTGACATAACCTTACCAAGGACTGATTTGAACCCTGGATCATGATATTGATATAACCCTATCAGGGATTGATTTGAACCATGGATCTTGATATTGACATAACCTTACCAAGGACTGATTTGAACCCTGGATCATGATATTGATATAACCCTATCAGGGATTGATTTGAACCATGGATCTTGATATTGACATAACCCTATCATTGATTTGAACCATGGATCTTGATATTGACATAACCCTATCAAGGATTGACTTGACCCTTGTATCTTGATATTGACATAACCCTATCAAGGATTAATTTGAACCATAGATCTTGATATTGACATAACCCTATCAAGGATTGATTTGAACCATGGCTCATGATATTGACATAACCCTATCAAGGATTAATTTGAACCATGGATCTTGATATTGACATAACCCTATCAAGGATTGATTTGAACCATGGATTTTGATATTGACATAACCCTATCATTGATTTGAACCATGGATCTTGATATTGACATAACTCTATCATTGATTTGAACCCTGGATCTTGATATTGACATAACTTTATCAAGGATTTGAACCATGAATTGTGATATTGACATAACCCTATCAGAGATTGACTTGACCCTTGTATCATGATATTGACATAACCCTATCAATGATTGATTTGAACCCTGGATCTTGATATTGACTTAACTTTATCAAGGATTGATTTGAACCCTGGATCTTGATATTGACATAACCCTAGCAAAGATTGATTTGAACAATGGATCATGATATTGATATAACCCTATCAAGGATTGATTTGAACCATCGATCATGATATTTACATAACCCTATCATTGATTTGAACCCTGGATCTTGATATTGACATAACCCTAGCAGGGATTGATTTGAACCATGGATCTTTATATTGACATAACCCTAGCAAAGATTGATTTGAACCATGGATCTTGATTGACACAACCCTATCAAAGATTGATTTGAACCCTGGATCTTGATATTGACATAACCCTATCAAGGATTGATTTGAACCATGGATTTTGATGTTGACATAACCCTATCAAGGATTGATTTGAACCTTGGATCTTGATATTGATATAACCCTATCAAGGATTGATTTGAACCATGGATCTTGATATTGACATAACCCTTTCAAGGATTGATTTGAACCATGGATCTTGATATTGGCATAACCCTTTCAAGGATTGATTTGAACCATGGATCTTGATATTGGCATAACCCTATCATTGATTTGAACCATGGATCTTGATATTGACATAACCCTATCAAGGATTGACTTGAACCATGGATCTTGATATTGACATAACCCTATCAAGGATTGATTTGAACCCTGGATCTTGATATTGACATAACCCTATCAAGGATTGATTTGAACCATGGAGCTTGATATTGACATGACCCTATCAATGATTGATTTGAACCATGGAGCTTGATATTGACATGACCCTATCAATGATTGATTTGAACCATGGATCTTGATATTGACATAACCCTATCAAGGATTGATTTGAACCATGGATTTTGATGTTGACATAACCCTATCAAGGATTGATTTGAACCATGGATCTTGATATTGACATAATTCTATCAAGGATTGACCTGACCCTTGTATCTTGATATTGATATAACCCTATCAAGGATTAATTTGAACCATGGATCATGATATTGACATAACCTTACCAAGGACTGATTTGAACCCTGGATGATGATATTGATATAACCCTATCAGGGATTGATTTGAACCATGGATCTTGATATTGACATAACCCTATCATTGATTTGAACCATGGCTCATGATATTGACATAACCCTATCAAGGATTGACTTGACCCTTGTATCTTGATATTGACATAACCCTATCAAGGATTAATTTGAACCATAGATCTTGATATTGACATAACCCTATCAAGGATTGATTTGAACCATGGCTCATGATATTGACATAACCCTATCAAGGATTAATTTGAACCATGGATCTTGATATTGGCATAACCCTATCAAGGATTGATTTGAACCATGGATTTTGATATTGACATAACTCTATCATTGATTTGAACCCTGGATCTTGATATTGACATAACCTTACCAAGGACTGATTTGAACCCTGGATCATGATATTGATATAACCCTATCAGGGATTGATTTGAACCATGGATCTTGATATTGACATAACCTTACCAAGGACTGATTTGAACCCTGGATCATGATATTGATATAACCCTATCAGGGATTGATTTGAACCATGGATCTTGATATTGACATAACCCTATCATTGATTTGAACCATGGATCTTGATATTGACATAACCCTATCAAGGATTGACTTGACCCTTGTATCTTGATATTGACATAACCCTATCAAGGATTAATTTGAACCATAGATCTTGATATTGACATAACCCTATCAAGGATTGATTTGAACCATGGCTCATGATATTGACATAACCCTATCAAGGATTAATTTGAACCATGGATCTTGATATTGACATAACCCTATCAAGGATTGATTTGAACCATGGATTTTGATATTGACATAACCCTATCATTGATTTGAACCATGGATCTTGATATTGACATAACTCTATCATTGATTTGAACCCTGGATCTTGATATTGACATAACTTTATCAAGGATTTGAACCATGAATTGTGATATTGACATAACCCTATCAGAGATTGACTTGACCCTTGTATCATGATATTGACATAACCCTATCAATGATTGATTTGAACCCTGGATCTTGATATTGACTTAACTTTATCAAGGATTGATTTGAACCCTGGATCTTGATATTGACATAACCCTAGCAAAGATTGATTTGAACAATGGATCATGATATTGATATAACCCTATCAAGGATTGATTTGAACCATCGATCATGATATTTACATAACCCTATCATTGATTTGAACCCTGGATCTTGATATTGACATAACCCTAGCAGGGATTGATTTGAACCATGGATCTTTATATTGACATAACCCTAGCAAAGATTGATTTGAACCATGGATCTTGATTGACACAACCCTATCAAAGATTGATTTGAACCCTGGATCTTGATATTGACATAACCCTATCAAAGATTGATTTAAACCATGGATCTTGATATTGACAAGTCCCTGAGTGAGTTCATTTCCCAGCAGCCTATGTCCTCATTTAACATAGATTTGGTTCTGGATTATCCATCCATTCAGCTTTGGTTCCTGTTGCATACTTCAAGTGAGGCGAATTTGACGAATCCCTTTTTATTGCCAAGACCTTGGATTAATTTGATTCCAGTATTACATTGTTTATCTTTTCCAGCCATTCAGATCTATATTCCATAATTTTACATTACTTCTGAACCATCCACCCCCACCCCCATGCTTCATTTTGTACTGTGCCTTAGTACTTATTACTCATTTTGTTGTGTGCTTGATTGCTTTTACAAGCAGGCTTGTGAAGAACACCACTTGCAGATTGTTGACATTATAATGAAGTCTCTTTATTCTGGCAGAAACATGACCTACCTGCTTAATGAATTGCTTTATTTTACTAATATTCAGTGATCGGCTGTACCCATGTAAAGTATCAAACAACTTCACCAAATTTTATATAACATTAATGGTCTTTTTGATTTGTTTTTCAGTTCTTTGTTTGCTTACATGACAATAATGGTTGCTTTGTAGAACTTAAAAATGACTGTCATGATTGTGTTATATTTGTTATGTCTTTGTTTTTTTCTTCAGGTGATGATAGTCATCATTAGTGTGGTTGCTGTAATTGTGTACAGAGTCATAATGTTTGTGAATTTTTGTCCAAATTTTAATGCCGTTGAGTGTCTGCTGACTACCACCATTGTATCTGCTGTACTGAATGCAGTATCCATATTATTTCTAGGATGGGTAAGACTTTTAGAATTGCTAAGATGTTTCAGATGGATTAGACTTTTAAGATGGGTAAGACTTTTAAGACGGGTAAGACTTTTGGGGGGGGTAAGACTTTTTGGGGGGTAAGACTTTTAGGATGGTTAAGACTTCTAGGATGGGTAAGTCTTTCAAGATGGGTAAGACTTTTAGGATGGGTAAGACTTCTAGGATGGGTAAGACTTTAAATTGGGTAAGACTTTTAAGATGCGTAAGACTTGTAGGATGGGTAAGACTTCTAGGATGGGTAAGACTTCTAGGATGGATAAGGCTTTTAGGATGGATAAGGCTTTTAGGATGGATAAGGCTTTTAAGATGGGTAAGACTTTTAAGATTGATAAGGCTTCTAGGATCGGTAAGACTTTTAAGGTGGGTAAGACTTTTAGGACGGGTAAGACTTTGAAGATGGGTAAGACTTTGAAGATGGGTAAGACTTCTAGGATGGGTAAGACTTTTAAGATGGGTAAGACTTCTAGGATGGATAAGACTTCTAGGATGGGTAAGACTTTTAGGATGGGTAAGACTTTCAAGATGGGTAAGACTTTTAAGATGGGTAAGACTTTTGGGGGGGTAAGACTTTTAGGATGGGTAAGACTTTCAAGAGGGGTAAGACTTTCAAGATGGGTAAGATTTTTATGATAAGTAAGACTTCTAGGATAGGTAAGACTTCTATGATGAGTAAGAATTTTAAGATGAGTAAGACTTTTAAGATGGGTAAGACTTTTAGGGTGGTAAGACTTTTAGGATGGGTAAGACTTTTAAATTAGGTAAGACTTTTAGGATGGTAAGACTTTTAGGATGGTAAGACTTTTAAGATGGGTAAGACTTCTAGGATGGGTAAGACTTTTAGGATGGGTAAGACTTTTAAGATGGGTAAGACTTCTAGGATGGGTAAGACTTCAAGGATGGGTAAGACTTTTAAGATGGGTAAGACTTCTAGGATGGGTAAGACTTTTAAGATGGGTAAGACTTCTAGGATGGGTAAGACTTTTACGATGCGTAAGACTTTTAAGATGGGTAAGACTTTTAGGATGGGTAAGACTTCTAGGATGGGGGTAAGACTTTTATGATAGGTAAGACTTCTAGCGTGGGTAAGACTTTTAGGATGGGTAAGACTTTTAAGATGGGTAAGACTTCTAGGATGGGTAAGACTTTTAAGATGGGTAAGACTTTTAAGATGGGTAAGACTTCTAGGATGGGTAAGACTTTTAGGATGGGTAAGACTTCTAGGATGGGTAAGACTTTTACGATGGGTAAGACTTTTAAGATGGGTAAGACTTCTAGGATGGGTAAGACTTTTAAGATGGGTAAGACTTCTAGGATGGGTAAGACTTTTACGATGGGTAAGACTTTTAAGATGGGTAAGATTTCTAGGATGGGTAAGACTTTTAGGATGGGTAAGACTTTTAAGATGGGTAAGACTTTTAAGATGGATAAGGCTTTTAGGATCGGTAAGACTTTTAAGATGGGTAAGACTTTTAAGATGGGTAAGACTTCTAGGATGGGTAAGACTTTTAAGATGGGTAAGACTTCTAGGATGGGTAAGACTTTTAGGATGGTAAGACTTCAAGGATGGGTAAGACTTTTATGATAGGTAGGACTTTTAAGATGGATAAGGCTTTTATGATAGGTAAGACTTCTAGGATGGGTAAGACTTCTAAGATGGGTAAGACTTTTAAGATGGATAAGACTTTTAAGATGGGTAAGACTTCTAGGATGGGTAAGACTTTTAAGATGGGTAAGACTTCTGGGATGGGTAAGACTTTTAAGATGGGTAAGACTTTTAAGATGTGTAAGACTTCATGGATGGATAAGGCTTTTAAGATGTGTAAGACTTTTAAGATGGGTAAGACTTTTAAGATGGGTAAGACTTTTATGATGGATAAGACTTCTAGGATGGGTAAGACTTTTAAGATGGGTAAGACTTTTAAGATGTGTAAGACTTCATGGATGGATAAGGCTTTTAAGATGTGTAAGACTTTTATGATGGGTAAGACTTCTAAGATGGGTAAGACTTCTAGGATGGGTAAGACTTCTAGGATGAGTAAGAATTTTAAGATGAGTAAGTCTTTTAAGATGAGTAAGACTTTTAGGATGGGTAAAACTTTTAAGATGGGTAAGACTTTTAGGATGGGTAAGACTTTTAGGGTGGTAAGACTTTTAGGATAGGTAAGACTTCTAGGATGGGTAAGACTTCAAGGATGGGTAGGACTTTTATGATGGGTAAGACTTTTAAGATGGGTAAGACTTTTAGGATGGGTAAGACTTCTAGGATGGGTAAGACTTCAAGGATGGGTAAGACTTTTAGGATGGGTAAGACTTCTATGATGGATAAGGCTTTTAAGATGGGTAAGACTTTTAAGATGGGTAAGACTTCTAGGATGGGTAAGACTTTTAGGATGGGTAAGACTTCTAGGATGGGTAAGACTTTTAGGATGGGTAAGACTTCTAGGATGGGTAAGACTTTTAAGATGGGTAAGACTTTTAGGATGGGTAAGACTTCTAGGATGGGTAAGACTTTTAGGATGGGTAAGACTTTTAGGATGGGTAAGACTTTTAGGATGGGTAAGACTTTTAAGATGGGTAAGACTTTTAGGATGGGGAAGAACTTTAGAATGGGTAAGATGTTTGACTTGTAAGAAAGTCTGTAAAACTCCTAAATGTTTGAACAGTATGGCTGAAAGCCAACCTAATTTCTGGATCTGTCTTGTTCAGGCTTGCAGCTGACAGTTAAATGTAGGTCATTGTACAGGGCATGCCCTGATTAAACCATCATTGTTTAGAATTTGTACAAAATGTATTTGGCTCTTTTCATTGTCCTGGGGCTTGTGTTGACCACATTGAAGAATTTACATAAATCAGATCATCTTGAACTTGTTTTCATTTTTAGATTCAGCAGATGCCATTTTAGTAAATAATAATTGCAAACTCCAGCATCACATAGCACAACGATATTCAGGCAGTTCTTATGTCACTGACAGCCACTTTTATTTACACATTGCATTTACACATCCCGTATTAGTACTCAAGCAGTTCTTATGTCACTGAGACTGCTCTGGTGGCCAAGTGGTTAGAGCATCTGCCTCAGATGCAGGAGGTCATGGGTTCGATCCCCGGCCGAGTCATACCAAAGACTTACAAAAATGGTACTAACAGCTGCCTTGCTTGGCGCTCAGCATTAAGAGGCTAGTGTTAGGACTGGTCGGCCTGGTGTCAGGATAATGTGACTGGGTGGGACATCATGATACATGTATGCGACATGATGCCCCAGTGCTAGGCATCACTATAAACTGCCACACTGCAGACATCGTAGCAATATGACTGAAAAATTGTTAAAGCTATGTTAAAAATTCAAATCACACACACACTTATGTAACAGACAGCCACTTTTATTTACACATAGCACTTACACATGCCACTTACACTTAGTACTCAAGCAGTTCTTATGTCACTGACAGCCACTTTCATTTACATGTGTCAGTTTTGAAAGTGTTTACAGCCAGTAATCTAACATGAGCCATTAACATAATTATGTAAACATGTCAGTCTGAGTCATAAGTACAACTATTAAATTTGTAGAAGTTGTTTTTCATCAGTACATGCTTGAATGGTTGTAACTGAGAGTATTTTTGATGTGGGTTATCTTATTTATGTTGATTTTTCATGCTCTGTACAGTGTGACCCTGCTATAGCATGCTCCGTTATAACACAAATTTGGATATAACATGGTCGTGATGTGACTCCTGAATTTTCATAGACATGTGGGTTTTTTCCACTCAGTTCAGACCTTTTTGCAGGGCCAACAAAATATTAGGGGCCGCCGATCCCCAGGGCCTGAGCCCATAAGGGGCCTGGGCCGAACAATACTTTTTAATGTTATAAAATAAACATTTTGCTTGAACAAGTACTAGGAGAGGCCCAAGTGTTTCTTACCCCAGGGCCAGTGATCGCTCTCAGTAGCCCTGCCTATATGACCTATGACAAAATTATTGAATATTTTAAATGTTTGTGTGTGTGTGCATATTTTTGATGGAATTACCTTTATTGTGGATTCAGTGTATGTGATGATATTTGCAGGTGAGTACATGGTGTTATACTCTATTCATGCTATACATTAGACATGTATATATAAACAGTATACACCTATATTTACCAATCTGTGTTTCTCTAAATAAGTACAATTTATATATGCCTTCTCTGTTTTCACTACAGGTGTATTTCGCATTTAATATGCATTGATTTAATGTGGTAATTGTGCCAATTAAGCACGTATTTTACTGCCCGCATTTGTTACCCCCCCAACAATATTTTTTTGGTACATGCATCATTTTCTTCAGCTAAATGACCTGGTTGCTTATAACATGGTTTGGTCTATAACACTCAGGTTCTATGGCTCCCAATCACCGTGTTACAGCGGGTCACACTGTATCATGTATGATACAAAAATAAATTCTAATTTAACATGTGTAAGATGGAGATATTAATTCTAATTCGGTGTATGATTTATGATGTAGAAATTAATTCTAATTTAACATATAATGTTTTGATTATTTGAAATTAATTGTTACTATAGTATTGTAAAACTTGTACAAACTTAAGCACATAGAATTACTTGTAGTTAAAAAGACTGATGTACTTTCCCTGTATAAATTTTGGAAGTTTTCAAGATAGGAATATTAAAAGATTTTATCACTGGTTCCAGCAGTATGAAGTGAGAAAGCATTTGCATAATGTTACAGATGTTAAATATAAACAATAGAAAGTGTGAATCAACTTCCAAAATCAACAGAATTTTCTCATTTTCTGTTTCACTAATAAATTCTCTGAAAATGTGAAAAAGTATTGTTTTCAAAAGAGTAATCAAACATTTGTCATTAACAGGGTTATCACTTTCATCATTGCTTCAGAATATGGCAAATATTTCATGAGAGCATTAATTATGAATGAGGTGCTCTCTTTTCTTTCCTTCTCTCTTTCTCTCTCTCTCTCTCTCTGTATATTCTGATCTAAATATTTATTTATTTCAAGACATAATGAAATTATTTTTCATCATATCCCTGAATTTTCAAGACCAAATTTTTTCACATTTGAATGCTTTTTTATAAAGGTTTCTGTGATACATTTGTTTTATAGAAAAATTAAATTAGCATATTAAATATGGTTTCTGCAATTTGATTGGCTGAGATTGTTTGAAAGATAACTCAGAAACTTTCCGATCAGATTTGTTTTAAATATGTACAGTAGTAATTTCCTTAAAATCTCACACCCTGTAAATTATCCACCCTTGTAAATTATCTTCCTTGTAAATTATCACCCTGTATCTCTGTTGATGATCTTTCACTTGTAAATATTTGTTTTTTAGGTATATGATAAGCTGGCATTAAAGCTTACAGAGTGGGGTATGTATACAAGTAATTTTTTTATCAAGAAAATCCTGGAAAATCCTGAACATGTAAAGAGAACTGTGAAAATTGTAAATTGTATAAGTTTTGCATCACGTTACAGTGTACATCAGTTTTTCATCTTGCATTAGGATAACAAGGCATTAGGTGTCAGTATTCCATCAATGACATGTTACTAAGGCTTGTTATGATGTACACCAGGTTTTTGACATTAGGCATCGGTGTTCAATCAATGGCATTTTACAATGTACCATATTTGCCATATATATTGGGACACAATAAACTAATTATTTTTCTTCCTGTCTCAGAATTTATGGTGAAACCTGTTTTCACCTAGGTCATATGTCCCAAGACTTACAAAATACATTTGTATTGCATTTGTGCTTCCCCCCAATGCATGTTGCAATAAAGTAGATAAAACAAAACGCCTATTTGATAATAAAAAGAAAGAAACTAACCTTGTATTGTTATCATTTATTCCTTTTTTTCAATATGAGTATTAAAGAATAAAATATATCCACGAAATCCATATATGTAGCATAGGCTATAGCGTATATCGCTTAAGTCCGATAACACATGCCGCGTTGTTCATTGACATGAATAAATTGAGAAACAAATTGTGCTCAAAGGTTTGAATATGTTATCCGAGTGAGAACTGGATCGAACAAAATTGCAAACAAGGGGGAAATTATAAACAGATATCTCAAACACAACTGTCATTGATGCATAACATGGTGTTAGGTGCAAAATAACCAGGGGATTGAATTATATCCAGGTCTACTGTATGATGGTATCTCACAAATAAAAGTCATTTTTTGAAAACACATTCACTTGAGTGCAAGTGACAATCTTTTCATCAGCACGGATTACAAAAATATCATTACTATTTAACTGCAGACATCAATGCTCCTTTGTATTAATTATAAATACAGATGCCAAGCAGATAGAAGCCCAGTGAACAAACACAACTGGCAGTGAACAGTAAACTCCTTCTTTAAATTTACCAACAGGACATCAAAGACAAAGGTTATTTTTATTACAAAGCAAGCCAAGCTCAAAAGCCAACTTTGGATACTCTGAAGTCATTTTTGTTTTTAAACCTTTAGCTACGACTGTCGCATCTAAGCGTCTCCTGTAAATAGCTCCTGAACCCCACTGACGCATATGTGCAGCGCCGATAAGCCCAGTTTACTACCCCACTGTCGCTTATGTGTGTAAAATTCAACAGTATTCGAAACCCCAGTGTTGCATTTATGCGGATGTGGCCACTATGTTAACTAAACATTGATTGGTTGAAAGTACAGAAGTTTACATATTTTTAATTATACAACCAATGAGAGGACTGGTTACTCAACATTTTGATACATGTTTAAAAACTGAGAGGTTACATTTAGACACACTGTAATAGGTTTTCTGCACTTTATGAAATACGTGTAGTTGATATAAACAAAAATGGATTCCGATTTAGATATGAGCAACTTTGAAGGGTTCAGTGCGAGCGATATTGAAGAATTTAATGGAGCATTCATAGAAAATGGATCTGATATTGATATTAGTCCAGTTTCAACACCCGATGTAAGTGATTTTGAATCGGATGACAAGGAAGACATAGTCCCACTTGCACAATGGAGTGGTGACCTCGCCGTGTTCGAGATGAATGATTTTGATTCTCGTGTTGGTTCAACAATCGAGCTTGGACCACTAAGCATCGAGAAAGATTTTTTCCTTTGGTTTTTCCCTGAATGTCTGGTGGAAATACTTGTGAAAGAAACAAATGATTATGCCAAAAAAATGTTGGACCAAAAACAAGACCAGAAATGATACGAAACCAGCATCACGGAGATGTGGGCATATCTTGGAATATACATCGTAATGAGTATTATGCAAATACCCAAATATTCCATTGCCTGGATGACATCTGTATATTTTGGGATCCCAGGAATACCCAAAATCATGACAAGTTAAAGGTTTGAAAAAATAGGGAAATATTTCCATGCCAACGACACAAGCATAAACCCACCCAGAGGCCAACCAGGACATGACAAGATTTTCCATATAAGACCTTTCTATGACACAGTTTTGCATAAATGCCTGGAAAATTATAACCATCCCAAAAACCAGTCAATTGATGAAGGCATGACTGCTTATAAAGGAAGACTGTCATTTAAGCAATATCTGCCAGCCAAACCCACAAAATTTGGCTTTAAAGTCTGGGAAAGAGCCCATCCTCAAACTGGCTACGTCCATGAATTTCAAGTGTATGTTGGAAAGCCCGATGGACAGAGAGTGAGAGTGAGAGAAGAAGGGTTAGGATCTAGAGTGGTGAAAGACCGTACCAGAAAATTAATAAACAAAAACCACCACATCTATATGGACAATTTCTTTTCAAATCCCCAATTATTTGAAGATCTACGTTGAGATGGACTCTTCTGTTGTGGCACTGTCCTAGGAAATAGGAAAGGAATGCCAGAACCTTTAAAAAAAAAAGTGGTTTAAAAAGCCAGGGGGATATGAAACTTATGCAAAAAGAGACTCTGGTCTGTGTTGCCTGGAAAGACAAGAAAATTGTCCATATTTTATATTACAACATGGATCCTACACAGCTGTCCATTGTAACTCATAGAGAAAAAAACGGCAGACGAAAAGAAATAACTTGCCCAAAAGTTGCAGATGAGTATTCCAAAAACAAAGGGGGAGCGGATATTGCAGACCAAAACAGAATGCAATACAGTTCTTGTCGTAAAGCTCAGAAATGGTGGAAATATCTTTTTTGGTTTCTCATTGATACAGTGATATGTAATGCCCTGATATGTATGAAATAGTCACCAAACCACCAGATCAAAACTAAGTCCTGAAAAGAAAAGAAAAGAACACAGCTTGAATTCAGAATGAACTTGGCTAAATGTATGGTTGCTGGCTTTCAGGGAAGTAGGAAAAGAAAAGCTCTGTCCAATGTTGATACTGAAGATTTAAGGCACTGGCCAGGATGGTTCCCAAAATGTGGGAGATGCAAGATGTGTGTTATGGAAGGGAGGAGACATGAAGTTTTCATAGGATGCAAACAATGCCAAGTACATTTATGTGTGAATAATGACTGTTTTGAGATACCACTCTCATCTTTTTAATTAGAGTGTGGATTTCATTCATGTTTTTATGTGTACATATGTAAATATTGGATTTATTTTGTGTGATTCAGTACAGCTTATATGACTGGGATTTCTTGTATGATGGGATGTAGGAGTATATATAGTGAAAATATATGAATATATATACAATATACAAGGTAACCTGTTTTTTATTTCACTTAACTCCTCCAAAAACTAAAGAAATAATGAATATAAATGTAACCATGTTTTCATTGTCAGTTTCTGTAGTCAGCCATGATGATGCTCTAGTATTCAGCCTAGCAACCAGCCTCAGTAGTCTCAGTAACTGATATGATAGCACTCAGCAGTAGTGAGACTGCACAACAGCAGTAGTAGCTAAAAGGTTAAAAAAGGATGTCAATACAAAGGTTATTTTATTGCAAAGCAAGCTGACCTCGGAAGCTCACTATGGATTCTTTTAAATGTGCTGATTTTTTTGGTGGAATATACAAAGATGGCTGAGATATGGAAGCTAATTTTGGTTCCTTTTCACCGGTATTCATGGTATGTTTGAAAATAAATTTAAAACAATGGAACAATTTGAAAGTGACACAGTATAGTGCTTCATGCATGGACATCAATGACCCAGCATCACCCAGAAGATTTGGAGAAAATAAAATTATGTGACAAATTAGTGATGGTCAGAACAGAAGCAGATGATTTCGCTGACAATATGATCATTAACACACATGAAATTATAGTGTACTTTATTCAAATTCCTGGACAGACTGAGAAAAAGATGGGGGTCAAAAGTGTGAGCATTAGATTGGTGCAAATTTGAAAAAATCTGACTTTAGTCCTTGCAGTTTCTGCTTCAGGTGATCTGTTGCCTGTAACAATTTATGCACCAAAAGAATGGATCATGCATGTGTAGGAGAAAGGTTGTGTTGATGAGATGCTGCTGCAGTGAATTAAATAGTTCTATCTCAAGTACACTGTTTTATATTTTTCTAAAATAAAATTTTAGTTGGAGTGCATTTTCTGACATGTAATTTTTGAATCATTTAATAGGTGTCCCACAACTTATGACTTGAAAAAAATTATGTGTCCCAGAACATACAGTTAAAAAAAAATTACTTTCAAATTAATTTATGGTGTACCAACAAATATATTGTCCCATCATATTCAGTAAATATGGTACATCAGGTTTTTGACATCATCCATCAATGTTCCATCAATGGCATGTTACAATGTACATCAGGTTTTTACAGCACTTTGTAAAGCTAGTGAGATCATCAGAAATGTACAATACTTTGTAAAGCTAGTGAAAAAATCAGAAATGTACTGTACTTTGTAAAGCTAGTGAGACCATCAGAAATGTACAGTACTTTGTAAAGCTAATGAGGCCATCAGAAATGTACAGCACATTGTAAAGCTAGTGAGATCATCAGAAATGTACAGTACTTTGTAAAGCTAGTGAGAACATCAGAGATGTACAGTACTTTGTCAAGCTAGTGAGATCATCAGAAATGTATAATACATTGTTAAGCTAGTGAGATCATTAGAAATGTACAGCACTTTGTAAAGCTAGTGAGACCACCAGAAATGTACAGTACTTTGTAAAGCTAGTGAGATCATCAGAGATGTATAATACATTCTTAAGCTAGTGAGATCATTAGAAATGTACAGTACTTTGTAAAGCTAGTGAGATCATCAGAAATGTACAATACATTGTTAAGCTAGTGAGATCATTAGAAATGTACAGCACTTTGCAAAGCTAATGAGATCATCTGAAATGTACATTATTTTGTAAACCTAGTGAGATCATCAGAAATGTAGAGCACTTTGTAAAGCTAGTGAGACCATCAGAGATGTACAATACTTTGTAAAGCTAGTGAGACTATCAGAAATGTATAATACATTGTAAAGCTAGTGAGACCATCAGAAATGTACATTGAAGCTGCAGTTATATGTTCATTGCAAATATCCATGAATCAGAATGACACATAGTGCACAGAGTTTGTTCTTGCCATTATGAGCTGATGTATCAATTTGGATTCCTGCTAATTTGAAGGAAAGGAATCAATGGGGAAAAAAAGTGACTGAAAAAGAAGAGTTTAACTGTACTTCTATTCTTTTTATATCACATATTTAGTAATCACCTTGAATGTATATCCATTCATCTGACCTAATATTTTATATCACATATTTAGTAATCACCATGAATGTATATCCGTTCATCTGACCTAATATTTTATATCACATATTTAGTAATCACCTTGAATGTCTATCCATTCATCTGACCTAATATTTTATATCACATATTTAGTAATCACCATGAATGTATATCCATTCATCTGACCGATTTTTTATATCACATATTTAGTGATCACCTTGAATGTATATCCATTCATCTGACCTAATATTTTATATCGCATATTTAGTAATCGCCATGAATTTATATCCATTCATCTGACCTAATATTTTATATCACAAATTTAGTAATCACCTTGAATGTCTATCCATTCATCTGACCTATTTTATTATATCACATATTTAGTAATCACCTTCAATGTATATCCATTCATCTGTCCTATTCTTTTTATATCACATATTTAGTAATCACCATGAATGTCTATCCATTCATCTGACCTATTTTTTATATCACATATTTAGTAATCACCATGAATGTATATCCATTCATCTTATGTATTTTTATATCACATATTTAGTAATCACCATGAATGTCTATCCATTCATCTATCCTATTCTTTTTATATCACATATTTAGTAATCACCTAGAATATCTATCTGTTCATGTGATCTAATATTTTATATCACATATTTAGTAATCACCATGAATGTCTATCCATTCATCTGTCCTATTTTGTTATATCACATATTTAGTAATCACCATGAATGTATATCCATTCATCTGTCCTATTCTTTTTATATCTCATGGAGGAATATAGTGATACTCTTAAATGTCTTTACATTAATAGGTCCTTTCATCTGGCACACGACCTTGTTAATGCAGCTAGTCTTGCAGTTTTGATTTATTGCCATGAAGCTAAGTAAATATTAAGGTCATCATCTGACTTTGTGCATATCGACAAATCATTGTGCCTTGTGCAATTTGTATAAGAGTTATTGCCCATTTGACTTGTAGAGGAATGCAATATACAACAGCTCTTCTGAACATGGCTTGTCTGTCAGATTTCAGTAGTCTGCTATAAAATGTTGTTATTGTTGTCTGAAAATGTGCATAATGACTGATCATTATTTTTTATTTATTGCCCTTCTTGACTTTACAGTCTGTTACAGACTTCTGTGAACAAAACTAGTCTCACAATTTTCAGTTGATTACCATGGAGCCTTGTATGTTGGGGCAATCATTTGGAAATGCACATATCAACAAATGTCTGTACTACCAATGGGATGCTTAGTGGCTGAGTAGTCTAAGGGTGTCCTTCCAATGGGATGCTTAGTGGCAGAGTAGTCTAAAGGTGTCCTTCCAATGGGATGCTTAGTGGCTGAGTAGTCTAAGTGTGTCCTTCCAATGGGATGCTTAGTGGCAGAGTAGTCTAAGGGTGTCCTTCCAATGGGATGCTTAGTGGCAGAGTAGTCTAAGGGTGTCCTACCAATGGGATGCTTAGTGGCTGAGTAGTCTAAGTGTGTCCTTCCAATGGGATGCTTAGTGGCTGAGTAGTCTAAGTGTGTCCTTCCAATGGGATGCTTAGTGGAATCATAGTCTAAGTGTGTCCTTCCAATGGGATGCTTAGTGTAATTGTAGTCTGAGTGTGTCTTTCCAATGGGATGCTTAGTGGTTGGGTACTTTAAGGGTGTCCTTCCAATGGGATGCTTAGTGTCCAAATAGTCTTAATGTGTCCTTCCAATGGGATGCTTAGTAGCCAAGTAGTCTAAGTGTGTCCTTCCAATGGGATGCTTAGTGGCTGAGTAGTCTAAGTGTGTCCTTCCAATGGGATGCTTAGTGGAATCATAGTCTAAGTGTGTCCTTCCAATGGGATGCTTAGTGTAATTGTAGTCTGAGTGTGTCTTTCCAATGGGATGCTTAGTGGTTGGGTAGTCTAAGGGTGTCCTTCCAATGGGATGCTTAGTGGCCAAGTAGTCTGAATGTGTCCTACCAATGAGGTGATTAGTGGCCAAGTAGTCTAAGTGTGTCCAACCAATGGGATGATTAGTGGCCAAGTAGTCTAAGTGTGTCCTTCCAATGGGATGATTAGTGGCCAAGTAGTCTAAGTGTGTCCTTCCAATGGGATGCTTAGTGGCAGAGTAGTCTAAGGATGTCCCATCAATGGGATGCTTAGTGGCCAAGTAGTCTAAGTGTGTCCATTCAGTGGGATGCTTAGTGGCCAAGTAGTCTAAGTGTGTCCATCCAATAGGATAGTTAGTGGCCAAGTAGTCTAAGTGTGTCCTTCCAATGGGATGCTTAGTGGCAGAGTAGTCTAAGTGTGTCCTACCAATGGGATGCTTAGTGGCCAAGTTGTCTGAGTGTGTCCTTCCAATGGGATGCTTAGTGGCAGAGTAGTCTAAGGATGTCCCATCAATGGGATGCATAGTGGCTGAGTAGTCTAAGTGTGTGCTTCCAATGGGATGCTTAGTGGCCAAGTAGTCTAAGGGTGTCCATTCAATGGGATGGTTAGTGGCTGAGTAGTCTAAGTGTGTCCTACCAATGGGATGGTTAGTGGCTGAGTAGTCTAAGGATGTCCTACTACCGGGATGCTTAGTGGCTGAGTAGTCTAAGTGTGTCCTACCAATGGGATGCTTAGTGGCCAAGTAGTCTAAATGTGTCCAACCAATGGGATGATTAGTAGCCAAGTAGTCTAAGTGTGTCCTTCCAATGGGATGCTTAGTGGCTGAGTAGTCTAAGGGTGTCCTACCAATGGGATGGTTAGTGGCTGAGTAGTCTAAGGGTGTCCATTCAATGGGATGGTTAGTGGCTGAGTAGTCTAGGTGTGTCCTACCAATGGGATGCTTAGTGGCCAAGTAGTCTAAGGGTGTCCATCCAATGGGATGGTTAGTGGCTGAGTAGTCTAAGTGTGTCCTACCAATGGGATGCTTAGTGGCAGAGTAGTCTAAAGGTGTCCATCCAGTGGGATGCTTAGTGGCAGAGTAGTCTTAAATGTGTCCTTCCAATGGGATGCTTAGTGGCTGAGTAGTCTAGGTGTGTCCTACCAATGGGATGCTTAGTGGCCAAGTAGTCTAAGTGTGTCCTTCCAATGGGATGCTTAGTGGCTGAGTAGTCTAAGGGTGTCCTACCAATGGGATGGTTAGTGGCTGAGTAGTCTAAGGATGTCCTACTAGCGGGATGCTTAGTGGCTGAGTAGTCTAAGTGTGTCCTACGAATGGGATGCTTAGTGGCCAAGTAGTCTAAGGGTGTCCATTCAATGGGATGGTTAGTGGCTGAGTAGTCTAGGTGTGTCCTACCAATGGGATGCTTAGTGGCCAAGTAGTCTAAGGGTGTCCATCCAATGGGATGGTTAGTGGCTGAGTAATCTAAGTGTGTCCTACCAATGGGATGCTTAGTGGCAGAGTAGTCTAAAGGTGTCCATCCAGTGGGATGCTTAGTGGCAGAGTAGTGTTAAGTGTGTCCTTCCAATGGGATGCTTAGTGGCAGAGTAGTCTAAGGGTGTCCTACCAATGGGATGCTTAGTGGCAGAGTAGTCTAAGTGTGTCCTACCAATGGGATGCTTAGTAGCTGAGTAGTCTAAGGGTGTCCTACCAATGGGATGCTTAGTGGCTGAGTAGTCTAAGGGTGTCCTACCAATGGGATGCTTAGTGGCTGAGTAGTCTAAGGGTGTCCTTCCAATGGGATGCTTAGTGGCTGAGTAGTCTAAGTGTGTCCATCCAGTGGGATGGTTAGTGGCTGATTAGTCTAAGTGTGTCCTACCAATGGGATGCTTAGTGGCCAAGTAGTCTAAATGTGTCCAACCAATGGGATGATTAGTGGCCAAGTAGTCTAAGTGTGTCCTTCCAATGGGATGCTTAGTGGCTGAGTAGCCTAAGGGTGTCCTACCAATGGGATGGTTAGTGGCTGAGTAGTCTAAGGATGTCCTACTACCGGGATGCTTAGTGGCTGAGTAGTCTAAGGGTGTCCTACCAATGGGATGCTTAGTGGCTGAGTAGTCTAAGGGTGTCCTACTAATGGGATGCTTAGTGGCTGAGTAGTCTAAGGGTGTCCTACCAATGGGATGCTTAGTGGCTGAGTAGTCTAAGGATGTCCTACTAATAGGATGCTTAGTGGCAGAGTAGTGTAAGTGTGTCCTACTAATGGGATGCTTAGTGGCTGAGTAGTCTAAGTGTGTCCTACCAATGGGATGCTTAGTGGCTGAGTAGTCTAAGGATGTCCTACTAATGGGATGCTTAGTGGCAGAGTAGTGTAAGTGTGTCCTACTAATGGGATGCTTAGTGGCTGAGTAGTCTAAGTGTGTCCTACTAATGGGATGCTTAGTGGCTGAGTAGTCTAAGGATGTCCTACTAATGGGATGCTTAGTGGCAGAGTAGTGTAAGTGTGTCCTACTAATGGGATGCTTAGTGGCAGAGTAGTGTAAGTGTGTCCTACTAATGGGATGCTTAGTGGCTGAGTAGTCTAAGGATGTCCTACTAATACGATGCTTAGTGGCAGAGTAGTGTAAGTGTGTCCTACTAATGGGATGCTTAGTGGCTGAGTAGTCTAAGGATGTCCTACTAATAGGATGCTTAGTGGCAGAGTAGTGTAAGTGTGTCCTACTAATGGGATGCTTAGTGGCTGAGTAGTCTAAGTGTGTCCTACCAATGGGATGCTTAGTGGCTGAGTAGTCTAAGGGTGTCCTACCAATGGGATGCTTAGTGGCTGAGTAGTCTAAGTGTGTCCATCCAATGGGATGGTTAGTGGCTGATTAGTCTAAGTGTGTCCTACCAATGGGATGCTTAGTGGCCAAGTAGTCTAAATGTGTCCAACCAATGGGATGATTAGTGGCCAAGTAGTCTAAGTGTGTCCTTCCAATGGGATGCTTAGTGGCTGAGTAGTCTAAGGGTGTCCTACCAATGGGATGGTTAGTGGCTGAGTAGTCTAAGGATGTCCTACTACCGGGATGCTTAGTGGCTGAGTAGTCTAAGGGTGTCCTACCAATGGGATGCTTAGTGGCTGAGTAGTCTAAGGGTGTCCTACTAATGGGATGCTTAGTGGCTGAGTAGTCTAAGGGTGTCCTACCAATGGGATGCTTAGTGGCTGAGTAGTCTAAGGATGTCCTACTAATAGGATGCTTAGTGGCAGAGTAGTGTAAGTGTGTCCTACTAATGGGATGCTTAGTGGCTGAGTAGTCTAAGTGTGTCCTACCAATGGGATGCTTAGTGGCTGAGTAGTCTAAGGATGTCCTACTAATGGGATGCTTAGTGGCAGAGTAGTGTAAGTGTGTCCTACTAATGGGATGCTTAGTGGCTGAGTAGTCTAAGGATGTCCTACTAATGGGATGCTTAGTGGCAGAGTAGTGTAAGTGTGTCCTACTAATGGGATGCTTAGTGGCAGAGTAGTCTAAGCGTGTCCTACCAGTGGGATGCTTAGTGGCTGAGTAGTCTAAGTGTGTCCTACCAGTGGGATGCTTAGTGGCTGAGTAGTCTAAGGATGTCCTACTAATGGGATGCTTAGTGGCAGAGTAGTGTAAGTGTGTCCTACTAATGGGATGCTTAGTGGCTGAGTAGTCTAAGTGTGTCCTACTAATGGGATGCTTAGTGGCTGAGTAGTCTAAGGATGTCCTACTAATGGGATGCTTAGTGGCAGAGTAGTGTAAGTGTGTCCTACTAATGGGATGCTTTGTGGCTGAGTAGTCTAAGTGTGTCATTCCAATGGGATGCTGAGTTGCTGAGTAGTCTAAGGGTGTCCTACCAATGGGATGCTTAGCTGCCAAGTAGTCTAAGGGTATCATTCCAATGGGATACTTAGTTGCCGAGTAGTCTAAGTGTGTCCTTCCAATGGGATGCTTAGTGGCCAAGTAGTCTAAGTGTGTCCTTCCAATGGGATGTTTAGTGGCTGAGTAGTCTAAGGGTTCAATTCTACAGATCACTCACATATCAACTCTTTCTGCATGGGATCAAATCTTAGCTTGACCACACTGGTTGGTGAGAAAGCTTGCCAGTAACTTCCCATGGGTTGGTGGTTTTTCCTGGGGTCTTCCCAGTATATTCTGGTCTTCTTCCTCTGCCAAGTATTTTGGCTGTAATGTATAACCTATCATGTACTGAAAATTGTCATTAAACCACACAAAACCAAACCTGTCCTCCCACAATATTTATTAGAATTATTGCCCTTTTTGTTTAGCAGTTGAATGCAGTGAATATTTCTTTTTGGTGACTTGCTTAACTTTGATTCTGACAGTTATATAAGAAGATTTTTAGAAGACTTTTCCATATTTTTTCAGAGAACTTTCGTACTCAAACCCAGTTTAACGATGCTCTCATCATGAAACTGTTTGCTTTCCAATTTGCAAACAGCTATGCCTCATGCTTTTATGTAGCATTCTTCAGAGGGGTAAGCTTTATTACTTTATTACACCATACAGTTAAACTTAATTACACCATATAATTAAACTTAATTACACCATATAATTAAACTTAATTACACCATATAATTAAACTTAATTACACCATATAATGAAACTGATTTACACCATATAATTAAACTTAATTACACCATATAATTAAACTTATTTACACCATATACTTAAACTGATTTACACCATATAATTAAACTTAATTACACCATATAATTAAACTTGATTGTAAAGGAGAATATTCCTGCACCAGAAATTTATAATTTAGCATAAAAATCAATTTAAGTACCAGATACATTATTAAGATTCACTAAAATACTTTTATTAATAATGTTGTTGTTTTTTGTCTTTGAATTTTCCAGGGTATATAATTTATTTCTATGGCCTCATTAGTTAACTTTGAGTTGTACCAAATATTCAGACAGAAATTTAGGTTATACTCGTGATATGTTTCCTGCACAGGACTTATGGTGTCTGGTAAAATATTGTAGTATTTCCTTTGGGATTTTTGTCACCATTGATTGAAAATGCAAAAGATATAAATACTTGGCTTTTCTTTTACTAGGCATGAGTTGTTATTGCATGGTGTATACACACAATATTCTGATACAAATTACCTTTATTTCATTAATCCATAGGTCATTTAAGCACAACTCAACAATTATCTTTATGCCATTAAACCATAGGTTATTTAAGCACAACTCAACAATTATCTTTATTTCATTAAACCATAGGTTATTTAAGCACAACTCAATTATCTTTATTTCATTAATCCATAGGTCATTTAAGCACAACTCAACAATTATCTTTATTTCATTAATCCATAGGTCATTTAAGCACAACTCAACAATTATCTGTATGCCATTAAACCATAGGTTATTTAAGCAGAACTCAACAATTATCTTTATTTCATTAATCCATAGGTCATTTAAGCACAACTCAACAATTATCTTTATTTCATTAATCCATAGGTCATTTAAGCACAACTCAACAATTATCTTTATTTCATTAATCCGTAGGTCATTTAAGCACAACTCAACAATTATTTTTATGCCATTAAACCATAGGTTATTTAAGCACAACTCAACAATTATCTTTATTTCATTGATCCATAGGTCATTTAAGCACAACTCAACAATTATCTTTATGCCATTAAACCATAGGTCATTTAAGCACAACTCAACAATTATCTTTATGCCATTAAACCATAGGTCATTTAAGCACAACTCAACAATTATCTTTATTTCATTAAACCATAGGTTATTTAAGCACAACTCAACAATTATCTTTATGCCATTAATCCATAGGTCATTTAAGCACAACTCAACAATTATCTTTATGCCATTAAACCATAGGTTATTTAGGCACAACTCAACAATTATCTTTATTTCATTAATCCATAGGTCATTTAAGCACAACTCAACAATTATCTTAATTTCATTAATGCATAGGTCATTTAAGCACAACTCAATTATCTTTATTTCATTAATCCATAGGTCATTTAAGCACAATTCAAGAATTACCTTTATTTCACTAATCCATAGGTTATTTAAGCACAACTCGACAATTATCTTAATTTCATTAATCAACAATTCACTTAAGCATAACTGCTTTGGTGTCCTAAATGGTTCTATCATCCGCCTCGGATGCAGGAGGTCACAGGTTTGAATCCCAGCCGGTCATATCAGAGACTCATAACAATGGTACTAGCAGCTGCTTCGCTTGGCACTTGGCGCTCAGCATTAAGAGGTTAGTGTTAGGACTGATTGGCCTGGTGTCAGGATAATGTGACTGGGTGGGACATAATGCTACATGTCTGCTGTTTGATGCCTCACTGCTAGAATATCACACTATAAACTGTCACACTGCAGACATTGTAGTGATATGACTCAAAATTCATTAAAAGCATAACTCAGCATATCTCAACAATTATCTTTATGTCATTATTCCAAAGTTCACTTAAGCATAACTCAACAATTATCTTTATTTCAGTAATCCACAGTTCACTTAAGTGTAACTCAATAATTATCCTTGTTTCATTAATCCACAGTTCCCTTAAGCAGAACTCAGCAATTAACTTTATTACATTATTCCAAAGTTCACTTAAGCATAACTCAATAATTATCTTTATTTCAGTAATGTACATGTTATTTAAGTATAAATTAAGCTAAAACTATGTTGTAGAAACACTTTCAGAGCATACCCATTCACTCCTTGATATACCAAAGAAACTTAAATAACTTAGACTCTGATCTGCCATTGCTAAATGCTTCATTGGATCATGGTACATGCTGTGCTAGATCAACCAGTGTATGATGTGGTGACATATTGGAGTCTATACAGTTTGCAGTTGGATCCAATTTCTATAATAGTATCTACATTGAATTAACATACAGTTAATTAAGTACATGCAGTTAAGTAACTATGTACAGTTAAGTAAGTACATACAGCTTAGATAATTACATACAGTTTAGGTAACTATATACAATTTAGGAGCTACATACAGTTTAGGTAACTACATACAGTTAGGTAACTACATACAGTTAGGTAACTATATACAGTTTAGGTAACTATATACAGTTAGGTAACTACATAAAGTTAAGTAAGTACATACAGTTTAGGTAACTACATACAGTTTTGGTAACTACATACAGTTAGGTAACTACATACAGTTTAGGTAACTATATACAGTTTAGGTAACTACATATACTTATGTAACTACATGCAGTTAAGTAAGTAAATACAGTTTAGGTAACTACATACATTTAGGTAGCTCGATACAGCTAGGTAATTACATTCAGTTTATGTAATTGCATGCAGTTAAGTACATACAGTTAGGTAAGTACATCGAGTTTAGGTAACTACATGCAGGTATGTACATAGAGGTTAGGTAACTACATACAGTTTAGGTAACTACATACAGTTAAGTAAGTACATACAATTTAGGTAACTACATACTGTTAGGTAAATACATACAGTTAGGTAACTACATACAGTTATGTAACAACATACAGTTAAGTAAGTGCATACAGTTTAGGTAGCTTCATACAGTTAGGTAACATAGTTAGGTAAGTACATACAGTTAAGTAACTACATGCAGTTAAGTAAGTACATACAGTTTAGGTAACTACATACAGATAGGTAACTACATACAGTTTAGGTAACTACATGGTGTTAAGTAAGTAAATACAGTTTAGGTAACTACATACAGTTAGGTAATTGCATACAGTTAGGTAACTACATACATTTAGGTAATTACATACAGTTAGGTAATTACATTCAGTTTAGGTAACTACATGCAGTTAAGTATATACAGTTTAGGTACCTACATGGGGTTAAGTAAGTAAGTACAGTTTAGTTAATTACATACAGTTAGGTAACTACATGCAGTTAAGGTAACTACATACAGTTAGGTAAGTACATACAGTTTAGGTAACTACATGCAGGTAAGTAAGTACATACTGTTTAGGTAACTACATGCAGGTAAGTAAGTACATAGGTAACTACATACAGTTTTAAGTAACTACATAAAGTTAAGTAACTACATACTGTTAGGTAAGTACATAAAGTTTAGGTAACTATATACAGTTAGGTAAGTACATACAGTTGAGTAAGTACATACAGTTAAATAACTAAATACTGTTAGGTAACTACGTACAGTTAAGTAACTACATACAGTTAGGTAAGTACATTTGGTTTAGGTAGCTACATACAGTTAGGTAACTACATACAGTTTAGGTAACTACATACAGTTAAATAACTACATACAGTTAAGTTAAGTACATACAGTTTAGGTAACTACATACATTTAGGTAAGTACATACAGTTAGGTAACTACGTACAGTTTAGGTAACTATATACAGTTAAGTAAGTACATACAGTTAGGTAACTACAGACAGTTAGGTAAGTACATACAGTTAAGTTACTAATTGACTCTAAATGTATATCACTGTGATTATGACACATTTAAACATAATAATGTTATTTTTCTGTGTGAAGTTGTATTTGCAGAGTAATGCTGGAATATTATCCAGAATTCTGTGAGATTTTTATTGACTGATAAAAATTAACATTTCATGTACTTGTTACAGAGATTTGATGCATTTGGCATATTGGGCCTGGGAGAAGTATATCAAGATGACTGCAAGGGAGGAAGTTGTATGTCTCAGTTGTCCTTCCAGATCCTCACCCTCATGATAGCCAAACCATTTCCCAAGCTGCTTAAGGATATTATCATACCGTAAGTTTTGTCATTTCAATTCTTTCTTTATATTGTTTGTCTCTTTTTTCTTTTAGTCATTTCCTTTCCCTTTCTTGTATCAGTTTCTTCTCATTCTCCATTTCCATTGCTGTAGTGTTTTTTCTTCCTGTCAGTTTTTCCATTGATTGTTTGTCGGTCTATCTGTCAGTTACCCTTACTGAGACTCTTCCTGAGCTGAACAAAGACATTAAGGGGCCCCGAGTGGCCGAGTGGTCTAAAGCGCTCACAGTTCCGGATTACTGCCATCTCACCTCTGCCTGCGTGGATTTTAGTCCAAGGCTCAGCTAGTGTGAGTATGTTGGAAAGCCTGCCAGTAGCTTCTCATGGGTCAGTGGTTTTTCCCTGGGTTTTCCAGGGTTCTTCCTCTACCAGTTATACTGGCTGCCATGTATAGCCTATCTTGTGCTGACAAATGGCATTAAACCCTAGAACAAGGACATTATTATACAGTAAATGGTTAATTGTGTACATCTCTGCCTCTCTCTCTCTCTCTCTGAATAAATGCACCATCATTCTTTCCATCTATTTATTTGTGTGTTTGTATGTCTGTCTATTGGTATAATTTAAACCAGTACCCGGTATTTTTCGATACTTAGGTTCTCCATGCTTCTAATCTTTTATGCCTCTTGTCTCTTTATATCTCTTCTACTCTTTTCTCTCTGGCTCTCTCTGCCTGTTGTTGTTCCCCTCTCTCACTTTCTCTCCTTGTCTAGAAAAGGAAATGCTCTTTTTGAATTCATGATTTCATCCCTCTTTTCTTATTTAAGGTTCATTAAAAAGTTATGCTGCATGCGACCAGCATGCTGTTGCCATGTTTGCTGTCAAAATCAGGTTTCCCAGGAGAAGAGACAAGAGGAAGAAAATCTCTCCATTAAAAAGAAATATCATCGTGATTATGTGAATCAAGAAAGATTAAAACCCGATACTGGGGATTTCACCATCACAGAATATACAGAGAAAATTATCCTTTATGGCTTCCTCATGGTGAGAGTTATTCTTCTTAGAACTGTTTTAGCTGCAACACATAGGCAATTTGGTGGCATCACTCTTTCTGACTAATCTTTTGTTGGTGTTTAATGTTTGCATTAAAAGGCCCATTTCTCAGAAACTGTTGCATGTACAGTCATCAATCATAATTATATCATTCATCGTGAGAACTACTATTCACTGCTTGAAACATTGTCACAGCAACCTTCTATTCATGCAAGTGATTATATTTTTGCACTCATTTCTTGACATTGTTACATGTACCGTCATAAAACATGAATGTATTCATCTTGATGGCTTCTTTTTACTGCCAATAAATTAACTCATTAACCCCTGAGCCAAACAGCTAGGCATTCCCCTACACATACTTGCAGAGAGATCACCTAGAGCAGTGTTAGCCTTACCAGCGCCTGGTATACCTGTGACTTGCTGACAGCACATAGCTTGCAGATTTTTACAGAGGGGGCTACTTGCAATAAAAAATTTGTTTTATTTTCATTCTTTTAATTAGGCTGAAATTTGGCACAGCAATTTTCAATAAAATTATGTACATAATGGTTTAAATTTCATGCTACATGCAAAAATAAAACAAGCCTAGAGGTAAAAATAAATGATTTACTTCCCAGTCTGTCAAGTAAAAGTCTACTCCCAGTGGCTGATTCTTGTAATTTGCATCATTTTCAAATCTAAATATTTCTACTATTTCTGCCACTATCGATGTCAATTTTTTTTCCTTTGTACAATGAGTTATAGTGACAGCAGGGGTTAATGAGTTAATGCCACAGTGACATCCATTTTAGGAAAGGGTTAGGTCTAGGTTAAGACATAATAGGGTCTAGGTTAAGGCATAATGGGGTCTAGGTTAAGGCATAATGGGGTCTAGGTTAAGGCATAATAGGGTCTAGGTTAAGGCATAATAGGGTCTAGGTTAGGGCATAATAGGGTCTAGGTTAAGGCATAATAAGGTCTAGGTTAAGGCATAATGGGGTCTAGGCTAAGGCATAAAAGGGTCTAGGTTAAGGTATAATAGGGTCTAGGCTAAGGCATAATAGGGTCAAGGTTAAGGCATAACAAGGTCTAGGTTAAGGCATAACAAGGTCTAGGTTAAGGCATAATAGGGTCTAGGTTAAGGCATAACAAGGTCTAGGTTAAGGCATAATAGGGTCTGTGTTAAGGCATAACAAGGTCTAGGTTAAGGCATAATAAGGTCTAGTTTAAGGCATAATAGGGTCTAGGTTAAGGCATAATAGGGTCTAGGTTAAGGTATAATGGGGTCTGTGTTAAGGCATAATGGGGTCTATATTAAGGCATAATGGGGTCTATATTAAGGCATAATGGGGTCTAGGTTAAGGCATAAAGGGTCTAGGTTAAGGTATAATAAGGTCTAGGTTAAGGCATAAAGGGTCTAGGTTAAGGTATAATAAGGTCTAGGTTAAGGCATAATAGGGTGAAAGATCTTACAGAAGACTTATGTTATAGCTTGATTTGTAATTCTTGTGTCATTCATCATGGGTTAATTGTGTGTCTTTCGACATTGTCTAGTTGTAAACTTCTCAAACCATTTGATAACTTTTACCAAATTTTAGAGAATGGATTAGATATCAAAGCCTTCAAGTGATGCAGATCAAATATGGCTACTGTTACTAATAATGGAAAAATATTGAAATTTGTTTTCTTCAAAACAGCTGACAGAATTTAATGAAAGTTGATACAAATCATGCTGGCATATAGACCCTTCTACAATTAAATGTGATCACCATACAGAAAATATCCTGGTTTGAAGGCATTCAGATTTGTACAATTGATGCAAATGTATTTGCTCAAAATACTTTTAGGAAAGAAGACATGAAACATTACCTTCTCAAAAAACACTGAATATAATTTGATGAAAGGAATTCTAACATGAAGGGCTTTGAATTGTATACAAAACCCTCCCCCAAAACCACTCATCTTTCATCAAATATGGGCACCATTGCTTAAAATGGAAATAATGTAAACAATTTCTCAGAACCTTCTCTACAGAAATTTACTAAATTAGAAAGAGTCTCTGACATCAAGGTCTTTCAGTTGTTTTAAAGTTCTGTTGATCTTCAGTAGAACATACCTGGCTTTATTAAAGACTTTTGAATGAATTTCTTGTCAAAAACCACTCAGTAGAATAAACCAAATTGGACAGAAGATGTCCTGCATAAAGGCCATTTGTTCTCCTACTTTTACTGCAGTTTCACCATGTAAGATGACTTCTTATCAGGAAAATAAAACAACCTGGACAGAATTTGACCAAAGGCATCTTTGCATGAAGGTTTTTCCAGTTACTGCAGATCATATGGATCCTCAGTCAAATATAGCTACTGTTAATAAAATTTCAACAGAGTAATTTTAAGACAGAAATCATTCAGGCAAAAAGGACCTCAAGCAGATCTCCCATCAAGCAGATCTCTCATCTAATAATGCTGCTTTTACCCCCCCCCCATAGAAACTCCATTAAGGACACACGGTACTAATTATACGGAAGAACTGTGAACCAGTCTAGAAATGGGTGAAGAAATGATAGAGTATTTACAGGTTTGGTGGTCCATAATTGGTTAATAATGAAAATTAAAATTTTAGGAAAAATATCTTTTGAGAGCTTGTCCTATATGTAATGTAAAAAAAATATTGACAAATTTCTACTGATGCAATTTTAGCATTTTTACAGGCTTGACTCAGGAGTACTCAATACTGAAAGTAGCACCTGATTCATTTGGTGCAGAATCAATAACACGTGTTTCATGCACATGTATGTAAACAAATTGCCGCGGGTCATATGGTGTTCTCCACACATAAGCTTGCACCAAGGTTAGATGTGCACGAAAAATTATAGGTGTCATTATCAGCACCCATAAATTTTAAGTTATTGAATTTTGAATATGACAGTGTTTCCATATGTTTACCATTGGAGTGGAATTAGTACCGTGAGTCCTATATGCGACCTATACCATAATAGGAGCTTGTTGTTTCCATGGTTACCACGTGCATCCAGGGTATCGATTTGGTGGTTTTTACATATGACAGTGATAATGGAGTCTTTTTATCATGGTTTGCATGTGATTTTGGAGAAAAATTCTATACAAAAGACAGATGGGGATGGTTTTATACACAGGAGAGTGGAAGTAGATAGCTCATGCCATAGGGAAAAGAGCACAGTATGGCCTGATGGCAGAATTTCATATGATGGTACCCATAGATTGGCCTGTATGGTTAAATACCATTTAACACATGCAATAATTCCCCAAAATGGGGTGGGGTGGGGTAGATTTTATATGTAAGCCACTTATGTCACAATCACTTATGTATCAGTACTGATCATTTAACTTTAGAGACACACTCAGCAGATCAAAGCAGAGAACATTGTAAAAATAAGGACTGTGCACAAAACTGCACATGCTGCATTGCCTCAACCTGTAAATTGAATTATTATATGTTGAGTCACATTGAATATCAATTATACCGGTCTTATTTCTTATCCTAGAATTAAACTCCTTGACACCTATTCTATGTTCAGCATGTTTCTCATATTGGTACATTACATTTTTGGGCAAACAGTATTGGAACTTTTCTGCATTCCTTTTGTTGAGGGAGCAGGGAGGGACATTTTCACTTAAAATAATAGTTTTCAACCCTTCATTCCCAATATAAGTCTGCAAAAGTCCTATCTGTATTGCATTCTTTACACAGGCAGTTTTTCTTCCCCAACCTCCCTTCATACAGTTGAAACATTCTTGATGTATAACTGCATGGTGAACATACTGCTCTCTCCCACCAAACCAGATCTCTTTTTTCTTCATGTACCAAGTCCCATGATAGAAAACCTTTATACTCAGGGTGTTGCAACTTGTGGTCTCAGAACACATTATTCCAAATCTCAGCATTTGATTACTGCGTGCACTAAGTGATATGGGTTTTGTTCACCATATATGTTGTTGTGAATAAATGAAAACAAGCTTCATGTCAGAAATATGGTTTCATATTTGAAACAAAAGCTATTTATTAAACCTACATTGCTCTGTTCTTACCATCAAGTAATAGTAAGGAATCATTTAGCTGTAAATTAGAGCTTGCTATTTGGTTTGCCAAATCAAGGTGTATTACCTCCCCTTTGACTGTAATTGAGTGATTGCAATGTTTGCTTTGTTTCTCTTTTGTTCAATAATGTATGCATTTTTTCAGCTTTATATTAAAAAGTAAGTAATTTAACACTGCTTATAGTGGAAAGTAGCCACAGTAATGATTTTGAGACTTTTTCTTAACTTTTTATGAGCTTTGGGTAAATGTAGGTATATATATATGTATTAGACAACTTCAATATGCAATTCAATTCTATTACTTAAATTTAACAAGTAGTGTATTCAGTGACAATTTTTATCAGTGTCTGCATATTGCATAGAGACATGAACTTGTCTTGGCATAGCAAAGTTTTTCACACATTTCTCCACCTCCAGCATACTTAATAGCTTGAGTCATAACAGTTTGTGCATACACTTTCTGTCTCCAACATCAATGTCAGCATTATAGGAACTTTGGATAGCTTTTTCAAATTTATCTCTTGCTGTCCTTATGTAACATACCTCATGCTGATATGTTATTTGGGTTGATGCACATTCCCCCCACCCCACCCCCGTTGTGGGGAACATTACCAGGCTTGAAGAAATTACTCTGTCTATTCTTTGCTTATTCACCCTTCCCCATAGTTTTATACTAAAAAGTAGCACTATGTTATTTAATTATTCAGTATAATAAAGCTTATGGAACTCTTCCTTGGCTTTTATACCTTTTTATTAACATTTGGGGGTCATGAATCACATGTGATGATAGTTTAAATAAGTTTGGAATGTCAGCATCTCTTGATGCTTCATGGGTGTGTGTATATGTTTTAGTCACAAAAGGGCAATGGCCTCTTATCATTTTGACCTGCCATGTGGCACACTTATTTGTTTTGTTTGATTGATGTGAATAGGGATGCACTGTATCTTATTTCTGTGAGAGTCAGCAAGAAAAGAAATGCAATTTTGAAATTTAAAACATTTAAAACTTGTCTTGTAGCCAGTGAGAGATGAAAATACAATGCGTCATGTAATTTGATACCCTGTGATGTCATACTTGCTGATGTCAGCATGCTTGTGTTTCTTTTGTGTAGCATGCATGCCATAGAAAGATAACATGAAGATACAAAGGCAGAAAACAATTATTTTAATAACAAGAATAAGCCATTAATAAGTACAATACAACACAGCAACATGTGATGCGGATGCAATTTAACTATAGATATTGGTATCACATAAAATGCTATTGCACTATTATCCATGCACAAGCATGGCCAATTCTTTCTTACAATTATGCTCTAATATCAAGGAGTAAAATACAACTTTTTCAAAAAAAATTAAATCTGGTTATAGGACACACGGTACTAATTATACGGAAGAACTGTGAACCAGTCTAGAAATGGGTGAAGAAATGATAGAGTATTTACAGGTTTGGTGGTCCATAATTGGTTAATAATGAAAATTAAAATTTTAGGAAAAATATCTTTTGAGAGCTTGTCCTATATGTAATGTAAAAAAAATATTGACAAATTTCTACTGATGCAATTTTAGCATTTTTACAGGCTTGACTCAGGAGTACTCAATACTGAAAGTAGCACCTGATTCATTTGGTGCAGAATCAATAACACGTGTTTCATGCACATGTATGTAAACAAATTGCCGCGGGTCATATGGTGTTCTCCACACATAAGCTTGCACCAAGGTTAGATGTGCACGAAAAATTATAGGTGTCATTATCAGCACCCATAAATTTTAAGTTATTGAATTTTGAATATGACAGTGTTTCCATATGTTTACCATTGGAGTGGAATTAGTACCGTGAGTCCTATATGCGACCTATACCATAATAGGAGCTTGTTGTTTCCATGGTTACCACGTGCATCCAGGGTATCGATTTGGTGGTTTTTACATATGACAGTGATAATGGAGTCTTTTTATCATGGTTTGCATGTGATTTTGGAGAAAAATTCTATACAAAAGACAGATGGGGATGGTTTTATACACAGGAGAGTGGAAGTAGATAGCTCATGCCATAGGGAAAAGAGCACAGTATGGCCTGATGGCAGAATTTCATATGATGGTACCCATAGATTGGCCTGTATGGTTAAATACCATTTAACACATGCAATAATTCCCCAAAATGGGGTGGGGTGGGGTAGATTTTATATGTAAGCCACTTATGTCACAATCACTTATGTATCAGTACTGATCATTTAACTTTAGAGACACACTCAGCAGATCAAAGCAGAGAACATTGTAAAAATAAGGACTGTGCACAAAACTGCACATGCTGCATTGCCTCAACCTGTAAATTGAATTATTATATGTTGAGTCACATTGAATATCAATTATACCGGTCTTATTTCTTATCCTAGAATTAAACTCCTTGACACCTATTCTATGTTCAGCATGTTTCTCATATTGGTACATTACATTTTTGGGCAAACAGTATTGGAACTTTTCTGCATTCCTTTTGTTGAGGGAGCAGGGAGGGACATTTTCACTTAAAATAATAGTTTTCAACCCTTCATTCCCAATATAAGTCTGCAAAAGTCCTATCTGTATTGCATTCTTTACACAGGCAGTTTTTCTTCCCCAACCTCCCTTCATACAGTTGAAACATTCTTGATGTATAACTGCATGGTGAACATACTGCTCTCTCCCACCAAACCAGATCTCTTTTTTCTTCATGTACCAAGTCCCATGATAGAAAACCTTTATACTCAGGGTGTTGCAACTTGTGGTCTCAGAACACATTATTCCAAATCTCAGCATTTGATTACTGCGTGCACTAAGTGATATGGGTTTTGTTCACCATATATGTTGTTGTGAATAAATGAAAACAAGCTTCATGTCAGAAATATGGTTTCATATTTGAAACAAAAGCTATTTATTAAACCTACATTGCTCTGTTCTTACCATCAAGTAATAGTAAGGAATCATTTAGCTGTAAATTAGAGCTTGCTATTTGGTTTGCCAAATCAAGGTGTATTACCTCCCCTTTGACTGTAATTGAGTGATTGCAATGTTTGCTTTGTTTCTCTTTTGTTCAATAATGTATGCATTTTTTCAGCTTTATATTAAAAAGTAAGTAATTTAACACTGCTTATAGTGGAAAGTAGCCACAGTAATGATTTTGAGACTTTTTCTTAACTTTTTATGAGCTTTGGGTAAATGTAGGTATATATATATGTATTAGACAACTTCAATATGCAATTCAATTCTATTACTTAAATTTAACAAGTAGTGTATTCAGTGACAATTTTTATCAGTGTCTGCATATTGCATAGAGACATGAACTTGTCTTGGCATAGCAAAGTTTTTCACACATTTCTCCACCTCCAGCATACTTAATAGCTTGAGTCATAACAGTTTGTGCATACACTTTCTGTCTCCAACATCAATGTCAGCATTATAGGAACTTTGGATAGCTTTTTCAAATTTATCTCTTGCTGTCCTTATGTAACATACCTCATGCTGATATGTTATTTGGGTTGATGCACATTCCCCCCACCCCACCCCCGTTGTGGGGAACATTACCAGGCTTGAAGAAATTACTCTGTCTATTCTTTGCTTATTCACCCTTCCCCATAGTTTTATACTAAAAAGTAGCACTATGTTATTTAATTATTCAGTATAATAAAGCTTATGGAACTCTTCCTTGGCTTTTATACCTTTTTATTAACATTTGGGGGTCATGAATCACATGTGATGATAGTTTAAATAAGTTTGGAATGTCAGCATCTCTTGATGCTTCATGGGTGTGTGTATATGTTTTAGTCACAAAAGGGCAATGGCCTCTTATCATTTTGACCTGCCATGTGGCACACTTATTTGTTTTGTTTGATTGATGTGAATAGGGATGCACTGTATCTTATTTCTGTGAGAGTCAGCAAGAAAAGAAATGCAATTTTGAAATTTAAAACATTTAAAACTTGTCTTGTAGCCAGTGAGAGATGAAAATACAATGCGTCATGTAATTTGATACCCTGTGATGTCATACTTGCTGATGTCAGCATGCTTGTGTTTCTTTTGTGTAGCATGCATGCCATAGAAAGATAACATGAAGATACAAAGGCAGAAAACAATTATTTTAATAACAAGAATAAGCCATTAATAAGTACAATACAACACAGCAACATGTGATGCGGATGCAATTTAACTATAGATATTGGTATCACATAAAATGCTATTGCACTATTATCCATGCACAAGCATGGCCAATTCTTTCTTACAATTATGCTCTAATATCAAGGAGTAAAATACAACTTTTTCAAAAAAAATTAAATCTGGTTATAGGACACACGGTACTAATTATACGGAAGAACTGTGAACCAGTCTAGAAATGGGTGAAGAAATGATAGAGTATTTACAGGTTTGGTGGTCCATAATTGGTTAATAATGAAAATTAAAATTTTAGGAAAAATATCTTTTGAGAGCTTGTCCTATATGTAATGTAAAAAAAATATTGACAAATTTCTACTGATGCAATTTTAGCATTTTTACAGGCTTGACTCAGGAGTACTCAATACTGAAAGTAGCACCTGATTCATTTGGTGCAGAATCAATAACACGTGTTTCATGCACATGTATGTAAACAAATTGCCGCGGGTCATATGGTGTTCTCCACACATAAGCTTGCACCAAGGTTAGATGTGCACGAAAAATTATAGGTGTCATTATCAGCACCCATAAATTTTAAGTTATTGAATTTTGAATATGACAGTGTTTCCATATGTTTACCATTGGAGTGGAATTAGTACCGTGAGTCCTTAAACCACTTCCTGAAAACAATTCAAGAGAATTTGACTAAATTTAATTCACAATTATCACACTACCCCAAATCACTTGACCATCTGCACTCATATTAGTATATTTGACTAATATATGCCAGGTTAGCAATTTCAGGCCTCCTATTTATTGAAGTGCTTAGAAGAGTTTCTTTTGTATTTACTCATAACTTAAAAGCTTCTTAATGCACAGGAATTAATGCTGATGCATTTATATTTCTCAACTAAATGGTATGTCCTGTACTTCAAGATCATGGTCCCTGATCATTGTTATGCACAGGGATGAATGCTGATGCATTTATATTTCTCAACTAAATGGTATGTCCTGTACTTCAAGGTCATGGTCCCTGATCATTGTTATGTTTTCTTTTTCCTGTCTCTGTATTACTGTAATACCCTTTTAAATAGAGGCATGAAACATTGTTACTTTCTATATCTGTCAATTAATGCAACAGTTCTGTAAGAAAGGTGAGAGTTCAACAGTATACATTTTTTGTGACCTCACTATAATACACAGGGGAAAAAATTAATTGAATTTGCTTGTTTACTCTTACAAATTCAACTTTTATAAGGTGTACGGCTGGTAAAAGTTTGCTTCATATAGGCTGATTTTTAAAAAATAAATTTATTTTTATATTTGCTAGTGAGTGTGGATTCTGTACAGTGAAATGTTTTTCTTACCAACAAAACTTAGTAATTGTTGGGGTAGGTGTCACAACCAGATTATAGTAAAACAATAACTACATACTTGATTATCATACTTTCTGTCACTTATTAATCACAAAAAACTTGCACAGTAGACATTTTTAGTATGTGTAACTGGTTTGCATTGCAAAAGTAAATGGAAGGGAGAAGATCATATGTTGGCTTATGGACCAAAGACAATGTTTTTATTGATATCCCAATGTTTTTCTTGATATCCCAACTTTAGGTGTTATATACATTTCTCTTCCATCTTTGCGAAAGGTAATACAAAAGCTCAAGATACATTTTGTGTAGTATAGTCCCTTATTAATCCTAGCATATCATCTTTATTTTTATAGCTGTTTGCTGCCTCTTTCCCACTGGCCCCATTGTTAGCCATGTTGGTATTAGTAATTGACATACGTGTAGATGCCAAAAGACTGCTATGGTGGAACAGACGACCATTGGCTTTCATAGCTGAGGATATAGGTAATTTTATCAACTGATTCACAAACATTTTTCATTTGTAATGAACTTATTATTTCTTATTCTCAATATTTCTCTATACAAAATTTGTAATCATGCAAAAATAATGTCATCAAATACTTACTTCAACATTATTGAAAGTCACTGACAAACTTTTGTTTGATGACATGGTTGTGACAGTCAAGTCAGGTTTTCTTTACATTGACAAACCTTAGTGATGACATGGTTGTGACAGTCAAGTCAGGTTTTCTTTACATTGACAAACCTTAGTGATGACATGGTTGTGACAGTCAAGTCAGGTTTTCTTTACATTGACAAACCCTTGTGATGACATGATTGTGACAGTCAAGTCAGGTTTTCTTTACATTGACAAACCTTAGTGATGACATGGTTGTGACAGTCAAGTCAGGTTTTCTTTACATTGACAAACCTTAGTGATGACATGATTGTGACAGTCAAGTCAGGTTTTCTTTACATTGACAAACCCTTGTGATGACATGATTGTGAGTGAAATGTGTCTATAAAAGACATTCAAGTCAGGTTTTCTTTAAACTGATAAACCTTTGTTTGATGACAGGGTTATCAGTAAAATGTGTCTGTAAAGGAGTCAAGTCAGGTTTTGTTTACATTGACAAACCTTTGTTTGATAACATGGTTGTGACAGTCAAGTCAGGTTTTGTTACACAAAGAAACAGATGTCCTTCATATAAAGGTTTATCTATATAATAATATTTTGTCTAAGAACATAATTTTAGTATCAAACCAGAAATGTCTAGCATATAGATATCTCGAAGAAACATGTTCAGTTGAAGTTCCAAATCATGACTTTTTTCAAAACGTAAATGGATGCACTGGTCCTTTGAAGGGACTGAATCTATACTGGCCTTAAACAATTTACATGAATCCATGAGAAATCCATTTCTTCTGTTTATTTAGTTTTTAAACTGCTGAATAATGAAACGATTTCTTATATTAATTGAAAACTCAAGCGAGTTGAATTCCCAAAATAAGTGCAGTGCAGACTTCATTGTCATGACTTTTGATCCTGAAATTCATATCAAAGACAAACACATTGAACTCATATTGTTATAATAACAACCTTATGCTTTGGTTTGATTAAATTTATAGTTATCAATGATTTTTGAAGAACTCAGATTATTGAACAGGCATCATTCAGTGTATTTCTTGTTCAAATATGTTCCCTGATCACGTTATTTTAGGAATATCAGTCTGCTACCTCATGAATCCAGCCCTACAAAAAGATGTAAAATGTCCTTTTCTGTCTGTCTCATATAGACAAAGGGCAATGATTCTTGCTCAATACCTCCCCTTGTCACCACCTGGCGTCATCTGTTGTTAGCTTTGCTATTGTACTGATAACATCGTACAGTTTACCACCAACAATCCAAGCCATTTTTGTTTTCAAATTCGACCATCCAATGTTCCTTTTGGTTTTATTTTGTGGAATATTACATCTGCTGCATGTTGTATAAATTATTTTTACAATTTCTGCCAAATTTGAGTGATTTTTTCACCTTTATGGACTTATCTATTTAAGACCATGTTACACCATGCTGTCATTGACCTCAGGTTGTCATTATGAGTTAGTGTGACTTTGACTGTTTTCGCTTACTCTGTTAGTAATGGAAATGGTATTAGCGAGTTAATAACATGCTGCATTATTAATTTATGCTTTGTTCTTTCTTATCTTATGTTGCTTTGATAGAAACATTATCTAAATGCATCTATGCATAAGTTCAAAGCATACACTAGAGGGCAGCAGAAATGTGTCGTTGGCTATTTTTGCTTTACCCCTTAGTACTGGGAGTATTAGCAAGTTAGTAATAATATACTGAATTACAAATTTATTCTTTGTTTTTCTCTTCTTGTATCATTTCTGTGAGAATGTCATCCTAATGCATAAAATGCAAAAAGCTCAAAGCAAAGGAAGACAACCATGACTCCTGTATTATATGTACAAAATGTACATCATCAGTACCATGCAGCATATGTAATTTGTGGTAAGAGAAAGTCTGGGCTATAGTAGTTCAAAGGCAGCTAAAGGGAACTAAAGATGGAATAAGTCGAGGAAAGATTGCATTGATGTGCTCAGTATTCAGTAACCTACTACCGAGCTCTGTAGTATCAAGGTAATGTATGATACACTAAAATGGGTGGTATTATAGAAAGGTAGACAGATGTAGATCTACAGTGATACCAAATAATCTGGACATTTTAGTTGCACTACAAAATACAGAGGGAAAAACCTATTTTGTCTTACCCTTTTTTTTTTCTCACTTAAATTTCGCCTGGAGTTTAGACTTTTTGGCATCAGATCTAAGGCAGACCAATCTGAAGTGCACACAGACAGGTGAACCTTTGCAAAAAGTAGGTTAAGTTGGGCATTTGGAATAAAGAGTGGTTTTGATACGAAAATGATTTATAAGCAACAAGAAAAAGGAACAACTTTTACCCTTCTGCTCATGTACAAGCAAAATAACCAATGGAAAATGATGTTTCTAACACAACTAGGCATTAGGCTAATGGAAAATCTGTTGGAAGTCAATGTATTAGGATGTGTCCAGAAATAGCTTTCAAAATGTGTTTCCTACTTGAATTTCAACAACAAAAACCTCCAGGAGTTAATGAGTTAAGCCTCCAAGATATTCAGTCTCACAATTAGCCTTGGCATATTTTTTTCCAACCAGCTCCAAACACCAGTGCAAACACAATTAGCCTTCACATATTTTTTTCCAGCCAGCTCCAAACACCAGTGCAAACACAATTAGCCTTGGCATATTTTTTTCCAGCCAGCTCCAAACACCAGTGCAAACACAATTAGCCTTGGCATATTTTTTTCCAGCCAGCTCCAAACACCAGTGCACCACACCCAGTTATCACCATGATGTCACTCACTTGAAAACTGTGGACAGATTAAAATATGTAGTCAGTGTTATCCCAATGATGGTTCACTTGATAAGGAGATCTCTGCAAGGATCAGTAAAGCAAGCCAATCACGCTTAAGGCATTGCAACAGATTACTCCTAGTGTGGGTACGTGGGAAAGCCTGCCAGTAGCTTCTCGTGGGTCGGTGGTTCTTCCTTGGGTTTTCCAGGGTTCTTCCTCCACCAGTTATACTGGCCACCATGTATAGCCTATCTTGTGCTAAAAAATGGCGTTAAACCCTAAAACAACAAAACAACAACCGATTACTCAACCATCACAATGTTACCATCCATCACGTTGAAGGTGTATAACACAGTGGTCCTCACCTAACTACTCTACAGCTGCAAGACATGGACTGTATACCACAGTCCCATCGAGCAGCTGTAGAAATTCCATATGTGGGCTTTCCATTCAATCCTTGGGATCTGATGGCTAGATGAGGTTACCAACCTGAAATCATGGATAAAGCCAAGACAACAACCATGAAGGCAATGCTGCTCAAGGCTTGACTTTGCTGGTCAGGTCATGTCATCAGAATGAATGGCACCTGCTTGCCAAAACAGGTCTTTGGGGACTTGGCACATGGCTGTCAAAACCATGGCTGACCATCCAAAAAATACAAAGACACCCTGAAAGACAGTCTAAAGCAGTGAGGTCTCAAGCCATCTGAGCTAGATAGAACAGCACAGGACTGAACCCACTGGCATGCCCTCACTTGCAAGGCATCCATTAACCTTAAAATAGAATGATGGAGCCAGATGGAGGCAACCATGGGAGTGTTGCCACAAGCCAGCTTCCATCCCTGTAACTTAAACAACTTACAATGTTCCATCTGTCAGCAACTCACGAAGTCAAGACTAGGACTGTAGAGCCATTTCCATATCCACAGATGATTGCACAGATCCATCTCTTTGGACTCAAAGGACTACTACTACTACTACTACTACTGTTATTATTATTATTATCTTTATTTTTATTTTTAGCATTCCAAAGTATTGTTGATTCACTTCACACTGGTTTTATTATTGCTTGTTTGATGGTTTTCACCCCTGGAGTGGGAAAAATTGGTTCTACTTGGGAATGCTCTCATTTCAGAGGATCAGTTTTCTCTTTTACTTAGAAGACTGAAAATATGTGGGGTTTTTTGGGGAGTGGCCTTTCATGGGGTTGTTTCATTGTCAGTTTTACTGGGTAGAAATATATGAATATAAGGTTTTGTTCAATGATTTGTAAATTCAAGATTTGGATTCCAGTAATCAAGAGTCTTTTATATTACAGGTATGTGGTATGGGATCCTCAATTTTGTCAATTTGTGTGGTGTTATTTCCAACGGTTTTCTCATTGCTTTTACCTCAACCTGGGGATCCAAGTACACAGATACAGAGAAGTTATGGATTGTTATTGGATTTGAGGTATACAATATAGCTATATGTTATTGGATTTTAGGTGTAAAATATAGGTACCTGTTATTGGATTTTAGGTATAAAATATAGCTATATGTTATTGGATTTATGTATAAAATATAGCTATATGTTATTGGATTTTAGGTATAAAATATAGGTATCTGTTATTGGATTTGAGGTATACAATATAGCTATATGTTATTGGATTTTAGGTATAAAATATAGGTATCTGTTATTGGATTTTAGGTGTAAAATATAGCTATATGTTATTGGATTTATGTATAAAATATAGCTATATGTTATTGGATTTTAGGTATAAAATATAGCTATATGTTATTGGATTTTAGGTATAAAATATAGCTATATGTTATTGGATTTTAGGTATAAAATATAGGTATCTGTTATTGGATTTTAGGTATAAAATATAGGTATCTGTTATTGGATTTTAGGTATAAAATATAGCTATATGTTATTGGATTTTAGGTATAAAATATAGGTATCTGTTATTGGATTTTAGGTATAAAATATAGCTATATGTTATTGGATTTGAGGTATAAAATATAGTACATTTTGAGTACATGAAGACAAAACCAGTGTGAAATACACTTGCATATTGACAAATTACATTTTGGTTACCTTTGTGTAATAAAATCCACAATAAAATATTGCATCGGTCTCATCCTCATATGAAAAACATTCACTATAATATTCAATGTCGGCATTAGCATGTGGTTGTATAGTTGTTATTTACATGCTTATAGTACATGTACTTAAATTGGCCTTGATTTTGCTCAACTCACTGAGCCAAGAGACGGTCTAATTAGGCTTAGAATCAGCTATTCATATACTGCAAACTGCCATTCTGCAGATATTATATTGATGTGACTGAAATGTTTTTAAAGCTATGTTAAAAAGCCAAATCACACACTCAGTTGTGTTAGGTGAAACTATAGTGTTACTTTGGAATTCATTAAGATAGAAGAAATTTCCATTCTTCATTGGACACAATAGTCAAAGTTTTCACAAATGGTGTCTTAACAAAACCTAGGTATGATTAAGCAGACTTGTTTGTGATAGATCAGTTAAATTTGGTATCTGTGTGCGGATGCCATGGTCAGATTTTCAGGTCATAATAAATTATGTTCAGTTTTCTCACACATTTAACTTTTTAGCATTGAGAGTTTGTACATTTTTTAGACTCAATTTTTTTTCTTCTGCAGCATATTGTGTTTGCATTGAAATTCTGTGCAGCCTATTTGATCCCAGATGTACCCAGTGATGTGAAATTGTCCATCAGAAGGGTAAATCACTATTCCCCCCCTCTCTATCTCATTATTTCAGTAGAAAGAAATTAAAATAAGTATTTATTGGTAACTTCCAGGTAGAAAATAATTCTGTATTCAGCTTGTAATAATAATGAATGTAATATAAATTTGTGGTACTACTTGCAAAAATTGTGATTTCAGTGCATTATCTAATGAATAAAATCACTGTAATTAGGCTAATGAGCAGAATCCTTTTTTCCTTGATAATTAGTGCATCATGGATAATTCCACTTAATAGATGATATTAAAAATGACAACATTTAAACATTTTAGATTTGGATTACTCAGAAAGATGTGCCAATGTTCTAATTGGTTTTGCTAGAAGCTGAGCCATTGCATGCTCTTCTAAAATCAAGTTATCGCTAATTGCCAATGGCAACACATAAAACATTAAATAATCTGTTTCTTGAACATATCAGGAGAAATATCAGATTGCTAAGTTACTACATGGAAAAGAAGACAAAACAGATTACAGGCAGTTGGTACCTTTGACAGAAGCAAAGAGTAAAAAGTAAGTCAATTATTTATAGAAAGATGATTTTTCAGTTTTAGAAATCAACAGTATTATATTTTTGGGGTGTAAATGGGTCTTGCTTTATGCCTCTGACTCTTGACACATTCCCAAATCGTATATGTCAGAATACTATTCCACAGGTTTTAACATGATTCAGATCATCATGACAATGGTAGGGTGGGGGCATTCAACACAGAGCACCTTTATGACTATGGTAGGGTGGGGGCATTCAACACAGAGTACCTTTATGACTATGGTAGGGTGGGGGCATTCAACACAGAGCACCTATAGGGGTGCTAATACATTTGACTTCTACACAATGCCACTTTGGGTCTTTAGTTGTAAATGTTTTGAAAGAATAATGTTTGTGAGATAAATCATATTTGAAGGCTAGATGAGTCTACATGAGTCTTTCTTTGAAGGCTAGATGAGTCTACATGAGTCTTTCTTTGAAGGCTAGATGAGTCTACATGAGTCTTTCTTTGAAGGATGGCTTTATTTTAAGCCAAACACTTTGTAATATCCTTTATTTGGAGGAACAGTTTACTTGCATTCATACAAAGTAAGAAAAACTTAATCATTTTATTTTGATCTGCTCACTGACTACTATATTTTTGGGAAGGTCGAGAAAGCTATCTGGAACTTTTGATGAAAAAGAGGAGGAGAGTGAAGAACAGAAATCTCATTCATTAGTGGAACCTGTTCTCGGAAAAGACAAGGAGACAAAGACTTCTGTAGAAGAGGAACTCAGACCTTTGGTGTAAGTTTATCTGCCAGCTGTCAGAGTTTCTACTGAAGAGCACTGTATGTGATTCTGTTACAAACCTGTTTAATCTTACATGGCTAATATGGCGTTGGATACAGATGTTCAATATGTGATTCCATATCACACAACTAAAATGTCTGTATCGCACACCATTTTTAAAATCATACTGAGGGAATACAAAACATTAATACTGATTAAAATAATCACTCTTCATATTTAGAATTTTCTGTTTTACATAGTTTAGATAAATTAATGAATAAAAAAATAAATAGGTTGGATCTAATAGCATGATACCAGTAGTTATCAGTTGTAGTAGTGTCCCTTTACTATAGGCATGCTGATCAGATCACGAATTCAGTAAGAAATGTCACCCACCTAGGAATGAGCAGAGTTTATGATTTTAAATGGGAGCGTCACTCACATGACAGTTGTCTGAAAGCATTTAAGGTGGACAGGCACAAAGTAAACTACCAGGAATACAACAAAGTTATTAATGTTTCACTCTCTTACTTTTTTGTTATATTTTGGGATTTAATAAACACAGGAACATTTGGAGAATGTTAAATTCCTGGATTAAGTTTTGTGCCCATTTCATAACCGGAGATGTATTGTCTTTTGTTACCAGTGTTTGTCTTGTCCCATCCATTTGTCTAGTGTGTCTCTCTAACACAAATTTTATTTCTGTCGAAAACCTTGAAAAATCCAATGGATTAAAAACCAAATTTTATTTCTGTCGAAAACCTTGAAAAAAAGAAACGGATTAAAACCAAATTTATAGAGAGGCTTCGTTTGTAGAAGGCCTGGGTCAAGTTCGATTTTGAACATTTTCAGACACCTTTGACAGATTTATGAACAGCGTTTTATTTAGAACTTTTCCCTTGCATATTGAACCAGTCTTAATTTTTCATTCACACTATGCTGGTGGGTCATCCAGTGGGTGCATCCTTGTCACTTGGACACATTTCAAGTTTGAACATGCAGTAGCGAAGCTGGCATGACATAGAATTTAGATCAATACTTGAGTGTAGTTTATTTATTTATCTATGTATCTCTTTATTTTAACAAATTCAGTAAAATTTGATGACAGTACTAAGAATACTTCTAATTAAAGTTATTATAACAGGAAAAGAGGGAATTACACTAGTCCAGTGAGTCCTACAGTTCTCAGTACTGGTGATATCAATCCAGAGGGAAGCAGACTTCTGGGTAAAAACATATCTGATGACAACTCCACATCCACAGAGCCTCAAAAACTTGATGTGAGGAAACAGAAGAAGCACAAGACACGTAAACCTGGAAAGAGAGAAGAATCATCAGTGAACAACTTTCCATCAGTTAGAGGTGAGATATAGATAATATGCCTGCCACTGATCCCTATAAAATTGGATCTTTGACTTTAACAGAAGACTAGAAGCTAGGTACAGCTATGACATCATTATGTCTGTCACCCTGCCTCAGTACCAATTTTAATTTCTGCCCAGCAAATTTGTTATAAAATTCATCTGTATAGCCATCACCTGCTTTCTGTGATTAGTTGCCAGGTATTCTTTAACCAAATAATATTTCTGATTGATTTATTATCACCAGTGACTGCTACTGTATGCAAGCTGAACTTTTGGCTCATGATGGGGCATTGTTTAAATACAGGAATAGCACATGAATCAATGTCTAAACATTTGCTTGTACTCACCATACTCCAGTCACACAATCATTGTACTCACCATACTGCAGTGACACAGTCACTGTAACTTCAAGGTGTTAGTGTGTGCAATTCATAAGTGAGGCAATTTTCATTATTGGTTGCTGGGTTATTTTTCTGTTACCTCATTGCAAATGTTTTTTATTCTGAGTAATGTAATGGATGCAGTTAATTTTTTTATTTATTAAAATCAGAGCAAGAATATTTTTTACAATATTTTTGATGAAATGTCTTATTTTAAAATTAAAACAAACAGATCCCCTCCATCTCCCAAAAATTTAATTGTCAGTCCCTATCACATTTTGTATCACAAGCCTCTGATATAAAGTGACTGTCTTTTGACCTCAGTGAGTTGAACATCTGGTTAATCCAGATATTGTTTACAGTATATGAACAGCTGTTTCTTCTGTTACAGTCTTTGGTAAGTTGTCGCTTAGGAGTAAAATTATTGTTTTGACATTATGCACACAACAAAGGTCAGTGATTGTTTTTCAGATGATTTAATTTATAGGATGAATTAAAGTCAACAGGATACAGAGATCCAGCGAGGCACATAAGTTTTGGTAAAGAACGACAAATACACAAGTCATGTATTTTATGATTTGGTTGAATAGTGCACTTAACTAAATATGTTGATAACATAATAATAATAATAATAATAATAGCAATAATGGTATTATGTACATGGTATTTATATAAAGGCTAGTTGGGCCTTTTCCCATAGGTGTCTGCTATTGAAGGTTTGAATGTCAGTACTGATATTTTAGAACAGGTTTTTAATACAAGTTTTCACAGCTTGGAATCGAATCAATTCTAAACATTTACATGAATATCTCCAATGTTATTGCTGATAAATATTGACATGAGGAATATCTCCAATGTTACTGCTGATAAATATTGACATGAGGAATATCTCCATTGTTATTGCTGATAAATATTGACAAGAGGAATATCTCCAATGTTATTGCTGGTAAATATTGACATGAGGAATATCTCCAATGTTATTGCTGGTAAATATTGACATGAGGAATATCTCCAATGTTATTGCTGGTAAATATTGACATGAGGAATATCTCCAGTGTTATTGCTGATAAACATTGACATGAGGAATATCTCCAGTGTTATTGCTGGTAAACATTGACATGAGGAATATCTCCAATGTTATTGCTGGTAAACATTGACATGAGGAATATCTCCAGTGTTATTGCTGATAAACATTTACATGAGGAATATCTCCAATGTTATTGCTGGTAAATATTTACATGAGGAATATCTCCAATGTTATTGCTGGTAAATATTTACATGAGGAATATCTCCAATGTTATTGCTGATAAACATTTACATGAGGAATATCTCCAATGGTATTGCTGATAAATATTGACATGAGGAATATCTCCAATGTTATTGCTGATAAACATGGAATATCTCCAATGTTATTGATGATACATATTTACATGAGGAATATCTCTAATGTTATTGCTGATAAATGTATGAAATTTTCTGAATCAGCTGTAGCTAATGTTTACCAAAAATGCTATGTAAGATTTTAATGTTTTTGATTCCCTTGTAGAGTGACTTCTCAGAAGTAATTTCAGAAGAATTGTCTGCAGTGAGCTTATTAATCCAGATTTTCTGATCTCATTTAAATTAATTCAGCTGTTTGTCTTTTATGCCCCACTGCTTGCAGAAAGTGTATTGTGACTTTGCTTTGTATGTTGATCATGTGAAGCTCAGCAGAATGCCACATATCTCTACATATACAAATCAATTTTGATAAGCACACATGCATAAATTCATGACCTAATTACTTTTTCATGCAGATACAGTAATTATTTCCATTATTTTAGCTCATGCAGCCATATAATCAATCAAGAATCTCTATTATCAACTTCTTTATATATAAAAATCTACCTGACCAATTTCAACCATATATGGCAGAAAATATCCTGGCATAAAAGTCTTTTATAGATTGTGCCAGTCTGCCTTCAAATACGGCTGCCATTTCCAAGCATTGTTTACCACTCCAGAGGCTTAGTGGTTAGAGTGTCCGCCTCAGATGTGGGAGGTCGCAGGTTTGAATCACGGCCGAGTCATACCAAAGACTTTAAAAAATGGTACTAACATTTGCCTTGCTTGGCGCTCAGCATTAAGGTGTTAGTGTTAGGACTGGTCAGCCTGGTATCAGGATAATGTGACTTGGTGGGACATCATGCTTCATGTCTGCAGCATGATGCCCCAGTGCTAGACATCACTATAAACTGTCACACTGCAGACATCATAGTGATATGACTGAAAAATTATTAAAGGTACGTTAAAAATCTAAATCACACACACACACACACCAAGAATTAAAAATCCTTAAAAGAACTTCTCAAAAAACTAGTGAACAGAATTTGACCAATCTTCACAGAAAGCTCTAAGCATAGAGGCCTTTTAAATTTACAAATGGTTTTAGGTGGATTCTTTATAATATATCACTAATGGTTTTACATGGATTCCCCATGATATATCAATGTAATGGTTTTAGGTGGATTCTATATAACATTTTGGTGTAATGGTTTTAGGTGGATTCTATATAACATATCAATGTAATGGTTTTAGATGGATTCTATATAACATATCAGTGTAATGATTTTAGATGGATTCTATATAATATATCAATGTAATGGTTTTAGGTGGATTCTATATAATATATCAGTGTAATGGTTTTAGGTGGATTCTATATAATATATCAGTGTAATGGTTTTAGGTGGATCCTAAATAATTTATCAGTGTAATGATTTTTGATGGATTCTATATAATTTATCATTGTAATGGTTTTAGATGGATTCTATATAATATATCATTTTGATGGTTTTAGATGGATTCTACATAATTTAACAGTATAATGGTTTTAGGTGGATTCTATATAATATATCATTTTAATGGTTTTAGATGGATTCTACATAATTTAACAGTGTAATGGTTTTAGGTGGATTCTATATAATATATTATTTTTATGGTTTTAGATGGATTCTACATAATTTAACAGTGTAATGGTTTTAGGTGGATTCTATATAATATATCATTGTGATGGTTTTAGATGGATTCTACATAATTTAAGTGTAATTGTTTTAGGTGGATTCTATATAATATATGAGTGTAATGGTTTTAGGTGGATTCTATATAACATATCTGTGTAATGGTTTTAGGTGGATTCTATATAACATATCAGTGTAATTGTTTTAGGTGGATTCTATATAATATATCAGTGTAATGGTTTTAGGTGGATTCTATAAGTCAGATTTACAGGTGTGAATGAGGTGATCTTGCATGTAATTGACTGAGCTTGTTACCTCTAGGTTTAGAAACTAATTTTCTTCTAGCTCTGATCACATTTAGCAGAATTTGTTTTATAATCAATATACTAGATGGAATTTGTGAGATAGATTACATAGGTTATGTTCTTACAGTACTATATAAGCCTGCTTAATAAATTCATCAATTGTAGAGTCATATAAGCTAGGTGAGCAATATCATGCCCACTTGGACCTTTTGTTTACATTTTAATTGAATTTGGAGTCCTTTCTGTATTTTGTTACTCATTTCTTTTATAATTAATTTTAGCCTTTCGACAATGTTGGTAAAAGAATTTTAAGATACATTATCTAAACTCTTAACATCAAGAATGTTGTTGCACAGAAATGAGTTATCACCCTTTGTTAGAATTTGTTTCTTATGTCTGCATATCTAGTTTGAGGAGCAGGCATCATGTGAGCCTTGATGTTGGGATAGTCTTACAACACACATTGGGGCAAGTTAAAAATAGTTTGAGGAGCAGGCATCATGTGAGCCTTGATGTTGGCATAGCCTTACAACACACATTGGGGCAAGTTAAAAATAGTTTGAGGAGCAGGCATCATGTGAGCCTTGATGTTGGCATAGTCTTACAACACACATTGGGGCAAGTTAAAAAAATAGCTTTTAAGAAATGAGAATACAGCTACCAACAAGCACATTACATTGCATTTCAGAGAGTCTTGGAATACCAGTTAACTTGTATGATGACTCAGCAAATTTAACCTGTAGGTATATCTTGTACTATGGCTTTACAGCATGATTGACTCATCACCAGATAAAATGAAACTCACCTACAGATAGCCTTTCTCCTCAACAAATATATATATATATATATATATATATATATATATATATATATATATATATATATATATATATATATATATATATATATATATATATATATATTTTTTTTTTCCCTCAAAGAACAGATGTCACTGGTATTTGGCTAAAGATGCAGTGTTTTGAACAGCATGGATGTTTTATTAGTTCTCTTTGGACCTTCAGTTAATTGCCCAGGTTAAGATAGCATGACCTCCATCATCAAGCATGCAACAATATAATTATTGGTGATGGTAGGTGGACATAATCTGGTGATTGGGTATGAAATAGTTGCCATGTAACCTAGTTTATCAGTATTATGCATTTCTATTGTCTAGTATGTGCATAGTCTAATAGCCAGTCAACCAGACACTGCATTTCTATTGTCTAGTATGTGCATAGTCTTTGTTATCTAATAGCCAGTCAACCAAACACTGCCACTGCTAAAAGTAGACAAAACATAGAAGACATTAAAATTTGTATCCATAAAAGTAGTCTGGCAGTTACTAAAAATAGAAAATCATACAGATGGTGACTTCATTAAAACATCATTAGAATGTTGACCAAATTTAACTGAAAGCATCCAGGCATAGAGGTCTTACAATAAGTACAAATGATGCCAACCTGCCATCAGCTTTGATTGCTGTTACTAAAAATAGAAAAACCTTTAAACATTTTCTCAAAACTGCTCAACAGAATTGGACCAAATATGACAAAGCTTTCTGGCATGAGGATCTTGAAATTGTATACAGATAATCCCAATACACCTTCATATAGGGCTGCCATTACCGAAACAAGAGAATCACTTTTAAATTACTTCTTAAAAATTGTTAAACAAAATTTGGCTAAATGTGGCACAAGTAATCTAGGCATAAAGGTCTTTGAAGTTTTAACAAATGATGCCAATCTGCCATAAAAATATGGTTACTAATAATATAGAAAACCTTTGAATGTTATCTTCCGAATAAATGATCAGAACTTGATCAAATTTGACAGAAAGAATCCTTGCATGGGGACCTTTCAGGTTTTACAGATATATTCCAGTCCACAATCAAGTTTGGCCGCTATTACTAAAAACAGAGAAAATAAAATTAAAATGACAATCTCTTTTCTGAAAACCCTTTGAACAGAATTTTACTTAATAGAAAGTGTCCTAGCTTAGAAACCATTAAAGTTTATTTTGTATTGATGTCAGTTTGCTGTCAGATATGACTGCTGTTACCAAGAATAGAAAAACTTTCAAGCGTCAGCAAGTATCATAATAACCAAGATTTCTTGGCTTTCTGCCCTTGTAATTGGCTTTAAATTAGCTGTAGGCCAGGTGAATGATCTCTGGCCTTCTTGCGGTTCTTGTTATGCAAAACCTTAACAAAGCAATATACACACAGATAGATGAGTCTGCATAATTATGTTGTCGGTACCATCCTTGAAAGTTGCCTTCATTGTGTTTTTTGTTGTTGGTACCATCCTTGAAAGTTGCCTTCATTGTGTTTTTTTGTTGTTAGTACCATCTGTGAAAGTTGCCTTCATTGTGGTTTTTTTTGGTAAAACACCTAGCCTAATTTACTGGGGTGTTTTGTTTGACTCCAAGTTAGACCATGCATTTTCTTTTCTTCACCAACACTGTGCTACAACAGTTCCATAATGTACATTTGGGGTTTGAATTTAAACTCTGATGGATCTTCAACAACATAGTACAGCAAAAATAAAAATGTATGCTGCTTTTTGGTGGTATTGTTTTTGATGACATAAGTATGACTCACTGTCCAAACAAATGTATGACATATGTATGTCCCACTGTCCAAATAAATGTTATTTTTATTTTACTGTACCATATTATATCAGTGGCTAGCTTGGTTCGGCCAGATAGATAATATTTTGCTTTGTTCATGCATTTAGTTAGTTAATATAATTATTTCTTGTAAAAGAGGTATGAAAATAAATTTGACTGACCTGTGTCCAATTTTATCTCATTTATGAAAATAAATTTGACTGACCTGTGTCCAATTTGATCTGATTTATGAAAATAAATTTGACCGATCTGTGTCCAATTTGATCTGATTCATGAAAATAAATTTGACCGACCTGTGTCCAATTTGATCTGATTTATGAAAATAAATTTGACTGGCCTGTGTCCAATTTGATCTGATTTATGAAAATGAATTTGACTAACCTGTGTCCAATTTGATCTGATTTATGAAAATGAATTTGACTGACCTGTGTCCAATTTGATCTGATTTATGAAAATGAATTTGACCGACCTGTGTCCAGTTTGAACTGATTTATGAAAATGAATTTGACTGACCTGTGTCCAGTTTGATCTGATTTATGAAAATGAATTTGACTGACCTGTGTCCAATTTGATCTTATTTATGAAAATGAATTTGACCGACCTGTGTCCAATTTGATCTTATTTATGAAAATGAATTTGACCGACCTGTGTCCAAATTGATCTGATTTTCATGCCATTAACTAGTAGGCGCTTTTTGTATCTGTTTTATACCAGGGTACATTAGCTTGTTTTATTGCTGTTTTTAACTTTTTGGAGTCCAGAATTGGTAATTATGGAATGTGGCAAAATATTGTTTACTCCAGTTTCAAATCATTTGGACTTCTAGGATTATTTGAGACTCTTACGGAAAAGAGCAAGGTCCTTGGTGTCCAAACATCACTTGAAACATTTTGGTATTAAGGATTTTATAGAGTACACAAAAGTGTGTGTGTGTGTGAGTGTGCTATGTGGATATATGCATGTCTGTATGGCTCCGAATGGGTACATGTAGGTGTGTGATAGGTAGCATCTCTTCATCAGATTGTACAATGCTGTTCAGACATTAATGTGTCTATTATTATTATCAGTTTTCTCACTTTGTACAAAATTGCTTTTCTTCTGCTGAGAGCAGATATTTTCTTTTTTTATATATATTTGATAGTATAGATTATATGTTTATTATTATGCATTTATATATTTGTTAGTATGGATTTACATGCTTCATAATATAGACTTATGAACAGTATTTAATAGTGGCTTTATATATTTGACAGTATGGATTTATGTGTTTGATAGTGTGGATTTATGTCTTTGATAGTGTGGATGTATGTATTTGATAGTGAGGAGTTATGTATTTGATAGTGAGGAGTTATGTATTTGATAGTATGGATTTATGTGTTTGATAGTGTGGATTTATGTCTTTGATAGTATGGATTTATGTATTTGATAGAATGGATTTATGTATTTGATAGTGTGGATTTATGTCTTTGATAGTGTGGATTTATGTCTTTGATAGAATGGATTTATGTATTTGATAGTGAGGAGTTATGTATTTGATAGTATGGATTTATGTATTTGATAGAATGGATTTATGTCTTTGATAGTGTGGATTTATGTCTTTGATAGTGTGGATTTATGTGTTTGATAGTGTGGATTTATGTCTTTGATAGTGTGGATGTATGTATTTGATAGTGTGGATTTATGTGTTTGATAGTGTGGATTTATGTCTTGATAGTTTGGATTTATGTATTTGATAGTGTGGATTTATGTCTTTGATAGTGTGGATGTATGTGTTTGATAGTGTGGATGTATGTATTTGATAGAATGGATTTATGTCTTTGATAGTGTGGATGTATGTGTTTGATAGTGTGGATGTATGTATTTGATAGAATGGATTTATGTCTTTGATAGTATGGATTTATGTCTTTGATAGTGTGGATTTATGTATTTGATAGTGTGGATTTATGTGTTTGATAGTGTGGATGTATGTATTTGATAGAATGGATTTATGTATTTGATAGTGTGGATTTATGTGTTTGATAGTGTGGATTTATGTGTTTGATAGTGTGGAGTTATGTATTTGATAGTGTGGATTTATGTATTTAATAGTGTGGATTTATGTGTTTGATAGTGTGGATGTATGTATTTAATAGAATGGATTTATGTCTTTGATAGTGTGGATTTGTGTCTTTGATAGTGTGGATTTATGTATTTGATAGTGTGGATTTATGTCTTTGATAGTGTGGATTTATGTCTTTGATAGTGTGGATTTATGTGTTTGATAGTGTGGATGTATGTATTTGATAGAATGGATTTATGTCTTTGATAGTGTGGATTTATGTCTTTGATAGTGTGCATTTATGTCTTTGATAGTGTGGATTTATGTCTTTGATAGTGTGGTTGTGTGTATTTGATAGTGTGGATTTATGTCTTTGATAGTATGGATTTATGTATTTGATAGAATGGATTTATGTCTTTGATAGTGTAGATTTATGTGTTTGATAGTGTGTATGTATGTATTTGATAGAATGGATTTATGTCTTTGATAGTGTGGATTTATGTCTTTGATAGTGTGGATTTATGTATTTGATAGTGTGGATTTATGTGTTTGATAGTGTGGATGTATGTATTTGATAGAATGGATTTATGTATTTGATAGTGTGGATTTATGTCTTTGGTAGTATGGATTTATGTATTTGATAGTATGGATTTATGTCTTTGATAGTGTGGATGTATGTCTTTGATAGTGTGGATTTATGTATTTGATAGTGTGGATTTATGTGTTTGATAGTGTGGATTTATGTATTTGATAGTGTGGATTTATGTGTTTGATAGTGTGGATTTATGTGTTTGATAGTGTGGATGTATGTATTTGATAGTGTGGATGTATGTATTTGATAGTGTGGATTTATGTGTTTGATAGTGTGGATTTATGTCTTTGATAGTGTGGATGTATGTATTTGATAGAATGGATTTATGTGTTTGATAGTGTGGATTTATGTCTTTGATAGTGTGGATTTATGTCTTTGATAGAATGGATTTATGTCTTTGATATTGTGGATTTATGTCTTTGATAGTGTGGATTTATGTCTTTGATAGTGTGGATGTATGTATTTGATAGTGTGGATTTATGTATTAGATAGTGTGGATTTATGTCTTTGATAGCGTGGATTTATGTCTTTGGTAGAATGGATTTATGTGTTTGATAGTGTGGATTTATGTCTTTGATAATGTGGATGTATGTATTTGATAGTGTGGATTTATGTATTTGATAGTGTGGATTTATGTCTTTGATAGAATGGATTTATGTATTTGATAGTGTGGATTTATGTGTTTGATAGTGTGGATGTATGTATTTGATAGTGTGGATTTATGTATTTGATAGAATGGATTTATGTGTTTGATAGTGTGGATTTATGTGTTTGATAGTATGGATTTATGTATTTGATAGTGTGGAGTTATGTATTTGATAGAATGGATTTATGTCTTTGATAGAATGGATTTATGTGTTTGATAGTGTGGATTTATGTCTTTGATAGTGTGGATGTATGTATTTGATAGTGTGGATTTATGTATTTGATAGAATGGATTTATGTCTTTGATAGTATGGATTTATGTGTTTGATAGTGTGGATTTATGTCTTTGATAGTATGGATTTATGTCTTTGATAGAATGGATTTATGTATTTGATACAATGGATTTATGTATTTGATAGTGTGGATTTATGTCTTTGATAGAATGGATTTATGTGTTTGATGGAATGGATTTATGTATTTGATCGAATTGATTTATGTCTTTGATAGCATGGATTTATGTCTTTGGTAGTATGGATTTATGTATTTGATAGTAAGGATTTATGTATTTGATAGTGTTGATTTATGTATTTGATAGAATGGATTTATGTATTTGATAGAATGGATTTATGTATTTGATAGTATGGATTTATGTATTTGATATCATGGATTTGTGTGTTTGATAGTGTGGAAGTATGTGTTTGATAATATGGATTTATGTATTTGATAGTGTGGATATATGTGTTTGATAGTGTTGTTTTATGTTTGATGGCATGCATTTTCCATTGCTTAAATATATAAAAATTGAGATATCAAATCCTCAGTTGAAGTATTGTTATGATTATTATGATGATGACATTGAGAATGATGATAATGTTGGTGATGATGATGTTGGTGATGATAATGTTGGTGTTGATAATGTTGGTGATGATGATGATGATAATGTTGGTGATGATGATGATGAAGAGAAACCAGTTGGTTAGCCTTCACCATAATCACTATGCTTTTGCTAATGGAACCAAATTCCATTGCTAAATCAACTGATTCCTGTTTTGTGTTAAATTAAATTTAATATTTAATTACTTTTGTGTCATTTCATAATAGTAATTAGGATATTTATTACAATGAAATTATATGACATGTACAGATAATGGTTATTTAATTTTGTCCTAACACTCAGCCAGTGTCATTTCACACTGGAATTAGAAACTTGTAAAGTTCAGCATTTATTCTTGTTGAATTAGACACTTGTATTGGTGTCCTGCCTGTAGTGAAACTGGACATTGCATACAATGAACTAAATGCTAGTTACAGCTGAGCTAGAGACTGATATTGAAGTGGAAAATAACTATGGCGACAGCATTCTGTCTTCATCTGAGTTGCTACAATGTGCAAACTCATGGCATCAAACTATCTATGCTAGCATGTGACTGACAGCTGTCTCTTTTAAATGGAATAAAAATTATCTATACTAGCATGTGACTGACAGCTGCCTCTTTTAAACGGGATAAAAATTATCTATACTAGCATGTGACTGACAGCTGCCTCTTTTAAACAGAATAAAAATTATCTATACTAGCATGTGACTGACAGATGCCTCTTTTAAACAGAATAAAAATTATCTATACTAGCATGTGACTGACAGATGCCTCTTTTAAACAGAATAAAAATTATCTATACTAGCATGTGACTGACAGCTGCCTCTTTTAAACAGAATAAAAATTATCTATACTAGCATGTGACTGACAGCTGCCTCTTTTAAACAGAATAAAAATTATCTATACTAGCATGTGACTGACAGCTGCCTCTTTTAAACAGAATAAAAATTATCTATACTAGCATATGACTGACAGCTGCCTCTTTTAAACGGAATAAAAATTATCTATACTAGCATGTGACTGACAGCTGCCTCTTTTAAACGGAATAGAAATTATCTATACTAGCATGTGACTGACAGCTGCCTCTTTTAAACGGAATAGAAATTATCTATACTAGCATGTGACTGACAGCTGCCTCTTTTAAACGGAATAAAAATTATCTATACTAGCATGTGACTGACAGCTGCCTCTTTTAAACGGAATAAAAATTATCTATAATAGCATGTGACTGACAGCTGCCTCTTTTAAACAGAATAAAAATTATCTATACTAGCATGTGACTGACAGCTGCCTCTTTTAAACAGAATAAAAATTATCTATACTAGCATGTGACTGACAGCTGCCTCTTTTAAACAGAATAAAAATTATCTATAATAGCATGTGACTGACAGCTGCCTCTTTTAAACGGAATAAAAATTATCTATAATAGCATGTGACTGACAGCTGCCTCTTTTAAACGGAATCACATGTTCAAGCTAGTTAAATAAATAGATCATCACTATGTTTAATTTTTACTTTTTATATGAAAGTGTTTCACTTTCCTTTCTTCAGTACAAAGGAAGTGAATAACTAAAAGATCACTTAATCATTTCATTATTCTTGTATTTTCTCAAAAGAAAACTCAGTGTCATTTTACAAAGTTAAGTAATAAGAATTATATGAAAAATAAGCAGTACTTTATTTTGATTTCATATCCGTAATGTTACTAAATATGAAATAAATAGGAAATTTGTAATAAGCTTAAGTGTGCATGTTTGTGCAAATGACATTAATCTACTAAACAAAAAGACAGATAAAATAATTAAGATTTACCATATCTATCTACCAGTAAATGTTACTTAACTTTCAGGTCCACTTTGGACTCTTGTTTTTTACTTAAATTTTAATGTGTAAATAAATTATAAATCAATTTTAAGAATGTAAATTATAATTAAATTTATGTTACAAAACACTTGTAACCAAATCAGATAGAGCACATATATGTTTTATTTCCTGCCACCTGTTATTTTTACCATGTACATGTACTTCAATTTTTAATTAATTTTAATTACCCAAGATTAAGTTACAGCAGTAAAATGTATTCATGATAAATGAGTCAAATCGTATTGTCTTAGCTATATACCTGTTCTTACATATCTACATTTTCTGCATTTCAGTCGATCCTCAGCAGCCATTGAGTATAGATCCCTACAAAGTTGTCAGTACGTATCAGCATCACTGTTAGACCACAGTATGATGGCAAGGTCAAAGGTCATTTGGACAAGTTGATCACATGCAAAACAAATTATGTATTTGGAGAGAATATTGTTTGTCAAATGGACACAAATAACTTAATTACTCATTTAGAGAGAACATTGTTAGTCAAATGGACACTAATGACTTAATTACATCTTTTGGTTGTTATAATCAATCATGTGATACGTATTCCATGCATCAGTTTAGTGACAGATAAAATACACTATTACACAACTTAACGAATATAGTAGAGTTACTCACTTAATCTTTACCTTCGCCTTCACTTTGTGGTCAGATAGTGGCTTTACATATCGGCATGCCTTGTGCACAGTAGTGTTCATTCGGATTCAAATCAAGATGTAAATAGATCTAATGGGCACCAAGACAAGGTCATGTTCTGTTGATATTTTTATTGACCAATCATAGTTCAGTTCTCGTACTGCAGAGAGTGAACGAGATCATTCAGAAACATTACTAACAATAACTCTCCCTACCATGAAATGCAAGGCTTTATTTAAAACTAAAAATAAGCAAACTTGTTTGGTGCCTGTCAGGTCTATGTTACGTTAGAGTTGTAGATATTATTTGGATTGTATTAGTATTCTATATAACGTTCATAATCTACCTAATTCAGTAAATATTGTGCATAATTTGAATTAGAAATAATTTTCCTAACCTGGAATATATTTTGTAGTTTGTCTTTTGGTGCACCGATTGCATGAAATGTCCAGAAATGTTATTTTTTGAAGAAAACTTGTGCAACATTGTTGCTAAATATTACAGATTTATATAAGGGAAACAACAATCTTAGGAATTGTTTTAAGTCTTGAAAAAATGTGTTTGTTACAGGTCTTGGACGTTGAGCAGGAAATATGTTTTTACAAATTATGTTGATCTTATAGAAATACAGGGGAGCCCTAATATAAAAGTTTAGACTGGGACCAGAATCGCTGCCCACATTATGTCCTTTACAGTGGAACTCTTCTATAACAGGGTAGATTGGAACCCTAACTGATGACCACATAGTATTCTGTATGGTGGAACCCTGCTATAACAAGGTAGATTGGAACCCTAACTGATGACAACTTAGCATTCTGTACAGTGGAACCCTTCTATAACAAGGTAGATTGGAACCCTAACTGATGACAACTTAGCATTCTGTACAGTGGAACCCTTCTATAACAGGGTAGATTGGAACCCTAACTGATGACAACTTAGTATTCTGTACAGTGAAACCTTGCTATTACATGGTCAGTTGGAACTCTGACCATGTTATGTCCTGTAGAGACAATTAACATGGTAGACTGGGACCCTAGCTGCTTACCACATTATGTCTTCTACAGGGGAGCCCTGCTATATCACAGTGGACTTGGACCCTGGTTGCTGGCCATGTTATGTCCTGTAGAGGGGAGCAATGCTATAACATTGTAGACTGGGACCCTAACTGCTGACCGCATTATTACTTATAGAGGGGAATCCTGTTGTAGCACAGCGGACTGTGACCCTAACTACTGACCACATTATAGTGAGAATGATACCAAATTTGATGAATGCATGCATGTTTGGATGGTGGTGGGGTCTACTGAATTTGTATAGCTGTCAAATATGATGAATGCATGCATGTTTGGATGGTGGTGGGGTTAGGGTTAGGGTTAGGGTTGGGTCTACTAAATTTTTCTACCTGCCAAATTGTTTAATAAGTAGCAGTTAGATAGCTGATGACAATTAATCATTGTTATGTAATTATGATATGTAAGCTGTAGGTTTCTGAAACTTTATTGGTATTAATTTTATCTGTTTGTCATATTAGCTGATGTTTTGAGTAGGGTCAGGGAATAAGAGACATCTAGGATTCAGATTGGAAACCATAATGTAATCTCTGTTATATCCCGATTGTATTAACATACTTGATGATAAATTTAACTCGCTAAAGGAAATATAAAATAAAGACTCAAAGCCCAGTTTTCACAGAACTGAAGAAGTTAAGTAAAAAAAGTCAATTCGAATTACCATAGTTTTCCCACCCAATTGAGTTGCACTCATTTTCTGATTTGCAAAAAGAAATAGCTCACTCAAGTCAAAATTGAGGGTACTCTGCTAATGAGGACAAGTGCTATATCTGAGAAAACAGGTATAACCCTTTTCCAAATATATGAATGAAATATTCAGATGAACTGAATAGGACTTCAATGGGTATCAAAGGAACAGGGCTGCAATGGGTACCAGATAGAAGACGTGAGAACTTAAAGTGCCATATCAGGACTTAAATTTGTGATTACTGATGAACTATCTCTCAGATCTACGAACATGCTTACCACTCCAACCCCCACCCTCTTTCTTGGTCATTTTCAAATTTAACTATAAAAGCACATTTTGCTTATATATTTATTGTACACTCACCAAAAGCTGCACATAATTTTTTACAAATTAACTTGTTTATAATTTCAGTAATGTCACATAAGAAGACATGAGTGACTGCACAGTATGTGTAGCATAGTATGTGCTTCAATTGTCAACAGTTTAGGCATGCTTCAATTGTCAACAGTTTAGGCATGCTTCAATTGTCAACAGTTTAGGCATGCTTCAATTGTCAACAGTTTAGGCATGCTTCAATTGACAACAGTTTAGGCATGCTTCAATTGTCAACAGTTTAGGCATGCTTCAATTGTCTACAGTTTAGGCATGCTTCAATTGTCAACAGTTTAGGCATGCTTCAATTGTCAACAGTTTAGGCATGCTTCAATTGTCAACAGTTTAGGCATGCTTCAATTGACAACAGTTTAGGCATGCTTCAATTGTCAACAGTTTAGGCATGCTTCAATTGTCAACAGTTTAGGCATGCTTCAATTGTCAACAGTTTAGGCAGCAGAAACAATTGAGACATCTAGATAAAAGAGGGTTCATAGCAGGTGATGTGAATATAAATATATATATATATATAAAATGGGCACACAGGTAACAGAAAAATCAAGCACTCTTATTGATTGCATCTATACCAACCCACCAGACAATGTGGCTTGTGTTAATGTACTGAATCATGGTCTTAGTGACCCCTATCCAGCTTTTTTGACAAGAAAGGTTAAATGCAAGAGAAATAAGAAAACTACACATAAAACGATCACTTACAGATCGTTCAAACATTTTAATGAAGAACAATTTCTCAATGACCTATATAAAGTTCCATGGAATATGATCCAAAATTTGGATGACATAGATGAAGCCATGAGGGTGTGGACTGATTTATTTATGGATGTAGTCTCTAAACATGCACCACTGAAAGTACATCGAGTAAAGAACAAAATCAAACCTAATTGGCTTACTATTGAAATCCTAGATGCTATGAAAAAATGAGACCAATTCAAGGCTATCGAAAACCATGCACAGTATAAAGTATGTAGAAATAAAATAACAAGTATGATTAAAAAAGCTAAAAAAATGTATTGTCAATCATTGCTTGAAAACAAAAAGAGCAACACAAACTCCATTTGGAAAGTCTTCAATGAACTCACTGGAGGAACACACAAAGATCAGACAAATAAAATACACTCACTTCTGGTAAATGACACCATATTCACTGATGATGTTGACATTGCAAATGTTTTCAATGATTTTTTTCACCAACATTGCCACAAAATTAAAAGAACCAGTGATAGAAAACAACTTTAATGAACTGAAAAAGTTCTGCAGCAGCAAAATCTCTAAGAAGGCATGTTTCTCTATACCACCAGTATAAAATAAAACTTTGTTAAAAAATGTCTTAGTGAACTTTTTACCAAGAAAGCTACAGGACTGGATCAGATTGGTCCATGACTCATTAAATCTTCTGCCTCTGTTATTTTAGATAGCATAACATTCATAATCAATTTAATTATTGCAACCTCATCTGTCCCCAAAATATGAAAAACTGGAAAAGTAACTCCTATTCACAAATCTGGTTCTAAGGATGATGCTGATAACTACTGACCAATCTCAGTCCTTTTGAAGAAACGGAAAATCCACCAATGTTAACTTCATACTTATGTAAGAGAATACAACATGTTTATATAAATAATGTTCTGTCTGAACCTGGAACAATTAGATATGGAGTACCACAAGGCTTAATTCTAGGTCCATTACTATTCATTTTATTTATTAATAACCTACCACATTTACTAAGAGACACAATATCATCTACAGATCTCTATGCAGATGACACAACATTGTCAGACATCCAAAACACAAAGCATGAACTCAGAATTTCATTACAGAATGCCCTAAACAAACTTGACAACTGTTGCACATGCAATGGCATGGTGGTAAATACTGGTAAGACTAAAATATTACTTATCTCAATATGGCAAAAAAAAAGACAATTCTTGATAGTGATGAAATATGTCTGACATGGAAGGATAAAAATTTGCAAATGGTTTGTCTTGATAGACTACTTGGTGTTTTGGTGGATAATAACAAATCATGGACTGAACATATCAAACATATCAGTAAAAAAGTCAATTCAAGTTTATGGCTTCTCAGTAGGATAGGACATTTTCTCCCTGAAAGGCACAGAAAACTATTTTATAACAGTAACATACAACCCTATTTAGACTAATACAGTCTATTTAGACTAATACAGTATGGGGTAATTCAAATGATAAAAACATAGCAAAGCTGGCACATCTTCAAAAAAGAGCATTTGGGTAATATCCATCCAGAAAGAAAGGAAAATTTAGCTAGTAAGTTAAAAATATTACCTATTAAAGACCGAATCTGTTTGAGAAAAGCTAAATTCATGTACAGGATATCCCATAATAGTGCTCCTGAATATTTACAATCACTATTCCAGTATAGGCTACCTGGTAATACTCCCCACCTGTGATCCATGTCTACCATTCAGTATGAAATTCCCAAACCAAATAAGGAACTATTTAAAAAAATGTTTCCAGTACTCTGGAACTTTGCTCTGGAATAGTATTCCAGCTGAGATTAGAAATGCCCACTCTATTTTCCTTCTTCCAAACCCAATATATCCAGTGGCTTCAGAGATACAGCTAAAATAAATAAATCCCTTTGTATGAGGGCCTCAAGGTAGATTAGTTCTTAGCTAATTGTGTTACTTTCTTTAAATAAGGCCATTATTATTAGTATGAATACAGTCATATACATATATATCAGACTACAGCACATCAGTTATCATACAGAACTTGCAGCCAACAAGAATGAAGAGAATGTTTCCATTAGTATATTAACCTGTTACTGTAATTACATAGATTTGAAATAATGCTTTTACTTCACTTTCTACCTTTTTTATAGTGGCTACAAGTTTTTATATCAGCTATAACCTGACTAGGCAAATCATTCCAAAGTTTAGACCTATCATGTCATACACAACACAGACTTATCTCCTTTTCTGTTGACACTGGCATCAGGCAAGGATGCTTACTTTCACCCAAGATCTTCTAACTAGCGATAGGCTTGGTGATGAAGGTGGCAATGGCATAACAGTGAAAAATGCTGTAGACACTAACAATGGAACAATTTGGCCTGGGTTATTGGATTGCTGTCACACATACTCCAGCACATGCAGTTAAAGACAGAGAGATTACATGCCGTAGCTCAAACTACCAACCTCGTGATCAATATCAATATAAACCAGGATGCTTATATTCTCTTAAAGGGATAAGCCATTGAGAATGTCGATAAGTTCACATATCATGGCAGCTTCATGAACAAGCCAGGAGAAAGAAAATGAGGATGTCAAGGCCAGGATTGCCAAGGCATGCAGTGCCTTTACCATTCTCAGACCGTTTGGAGGAATGATAACATCTACCTGAAAACACAACTAAACTGTTCAAATGCATTGTCCAGCTGCTGTATGAGACAGAGACTTGGACACACTCAAAGAACTTGGAACATAAGCTACATGTCATCATCAGTGCTTATCTCAGACAGATCCTATACATCAGATAGCCAGACAGATCCTATACATCAGATGGCCAGACAGATCCTATACATCAGATGGCCAGACAGATCCTATACATCAGATGGCCAGACAGATCCTATACATCAGATGGCCAGACTGATGCTATACATCAGATGGCCAGACTGAACCTATACATCAGATGGCCAGACAGATCCTATACATCAGATGGCCAGACTGATCCTATACATCAGATGGCCAGACTGATCCTATACATCAGATGGCCAGACTGATCCTATACATCAGATGGCCAGACAGATCCTATACATCAGATGGCCAGACAGATCCTATACATCAGATGGCCAGACTGATCCTATACATCAGATGGCCAGACTGATCCTATACATCAGATGGCCAGACAGATCCTATATATCAGATGGCCAGACAGATCCTATACATCAGATGGCCAGACTGATCCTATACATCAGATGGCCAGACTGATCCTATACATCAGATGGCCAGACAGATCCTATACATCAGATGGCCAGACAGATCATATACATCAGATGGCCAGACTGATCCTATACATCAGATGGCCAGACTGATCCTTTACATCAGATGGCCAGACTGATCCTATACATCAGATGGCCAGACTGATCCTATACATCAGATGGCCAGACAGATCCTATACATCAGATGGACAGACAGATCCTGTACATCAGATGGACAGACTGATCCTATACATCAGATGACCAGACTGATCCTATACATCAGATGGCCAGACTAAATCCCCAACCAGAAGTTGTGGCTGAAGACAGAACACAAACCCATATTTGACACCATTAGGGAGCACAAGTAGAAATGGATTGGACATACCCTGAGGAGAGACCAGCCCAACATTGCTCACAATGCCTTGGATAGGTATTGTCAAGTCAAGGCAAATACTGAAGAGGATGGCTGGCCATGTCCTGGCGAAGAATGCTGAATACTGAACATAACTGAAACAAAATAGGAAACAGTAGGCTGTTCCCTCTTGACTGTTTTCATGTTTTGAACAAAGATGTTTTTCTGCTTGAATGAACAGAAACCTTTTGTTGCAACACAAAACACACCTTGTTTATTCCAAATACTCCCTTGTTAATTCCAAACAAATAAGCATTTCTGGTCCCTACCATATTCACATCAGATAGTTTTTAATGTACTAGAAGAATATATCATCTGCATGGCATTAAATTAAGAAAAATATACAGTTAGCCTTAAAAAAAACACTGATTATAATGCATTTTGCCTTTGAAATTTGATAAGACTCAAAAATGTTTTGATTATTTATTTGTCATGAAACTGTAACGGAAATCGACTTTCTTGTAAATAATTCCTCAACCAGATGATGAGGTTGTAGTTATCACAAATACAAAATAGTTAATTGTAAACAAATCAGGTCCTTTTTAAGTTATGAGCAAATTTCAATCCTAACACCTTATATATATATATATATATATATATATATATATATATATATATATATATATATATATATATCTTTGTACCTATCTTTATTAATGCAATTTATGTAATGATGCATGTTTTCAAATATTACTTTCTTTTGTGTGACAGATTTCACTGCTAATTTGTACTACTTATGTTGCTTTTTTTTTGCTTAAATTTGATTTATTTTTACTTAATGCTTTTGCAAGCTGTTTTTAAGCAGTTGTGGTTGAGTTAGATTTGAGGTGACCAATTTAATTGCAAGTTTGAATATTTGTGTCAAGCAGTTATCTAGTTATCTAATGAAAGTCTGCCATGTCTTCTGAATGACCAAACGAATGTCTTCTGAATGACCAAACGAATGTCTTCTGAATGACCAAATGAATATCTTCTGCAGAATTTCTTACATGTTCAAGCTGTTTCCAGCTGGTTTTTCATAATATAATATAGCAATATCATTATTTCTCTCATTCCTTGATTACAGATTTTTTGGTGTGTTTAAAATCTCCTTTTTTGTAGGTATTGGTAATATTTAAATTACCCAACAACTCAACATGTAAGAATAACAATCATGCACCATTTGCTGTATGAAGACATTTGCCAGAGGACTTAGTGAACACTTTGAACCCATGGGTTAAAATTATTCCCTCACATTCTGTTTCATACAACAAACCTTGCATTTATCCCTGTAGTACATGTGTCTACCAAACACATCCGTATGCTTCTATAGAGTTGCTTCTGCTGGAGAGCCATAGTGACTTCCATATAGAAAGCCATATTGACTTCCATATAGAGAGCGATATTGACTTCCATATAGAGAGCCATATTGACTTCCATATAGAGAGACATATTGACTTTCATATAGAAAGCCGTATTGACTTCCATATAGAAAGCCATAGTGACTTCCATATAGAAAGCCATATTGACTTCCATATAGAGAGCGATATTGACTTCCATATAGAAAGCCATATTGACTTCCATATAGAGAGCGATATTGACTTCCATATAGAAAGCCGTATTGACTTCCATATAGAGAGACATATTGACTTTCATATAGAAAGCCGTATTGACTTCCATATAGAGAGACATATTGACTTCCATATAGAAAGCCATATTGACTTCCATATAGAGAGACATATTGACTTCCATATAGAAAGCCATATTGACTTCCATATAGAGAGACATATTGACTTCCATATAGAAAGCCATATTGACTTCCATATAGAGAGACATATTGACTTCCATATAGAAAGCCATATTGACTTCCATATAGAGAGCGATATTGACTTCCATATAGAAAGCCATATTGATGCAAAAAGCAATATTATCTTTTAAATTACAGTAGGATGTCAGTTGCACCCAATAATGTCACATGGGATATTAGAATTTTTATTTTAGTCCAGGTTGGGTCATGACATCATTGTTATAATCTTAGAAACAGAGATAATAGAATTTTGATGTCAGTCCAGGAATTGTTCATGTCATATTGACATGTATATTTGATGAGAAAATATTTGATTATGCAGAGAATTGTGAATGCTGTAAATAGAATATTTTGAATGATTATTCATCAGTTATATGGAGGATCTTGCATGAATATTTGTCAGATATATAGAGGATCTTAGATTCATCAGTTATATAAGGGATCTTAAATGAATATTCATCAGTTATAGTTTGGATTTGACATGAATATTCATCAGTTATATAAGTGATCTTACATGAATATTCATCTGATATATAGAAGATCCTACATGAATATTCATCAGTTATACAGTGGATCTTGCATGAATATTTGTAAGATATATAGAGGATCTTAGATGAATATCCATCAGTTATAGAATGGATCTTGCATGAATATTCATCTGATATATAGAAGAGCCTACATGAATATTCATCTGATACATGTATATAGAAGATCCTACATGAATATTCATGTGATATATATCAAAGATTTTACATGAATATTCATCAGTTATACAGTGGACCTTACATGAATATTCAATTGATATACAGAAGATCCTACATGAATATTCATTTGATATATAAAAGATCTTACATTAATATTCATCTGATATATAAAAGATCCTACATGAATATTCATCAGTTATACAGTGGATCTTGCATGAATATTTGTCAGATATATAGAGGATCTTAGATGAATATTCATAATTATAGAATGGATCTTACATGAATATTCATCTGATATATACAAGATCCTACATGAATATTCATCAGTTATACAGTGGATCTTGCATGAATATTCATCTGATATATAGAAGATCCTACATGAATATTCATCTGATATAGAGAAGATCCTACATGAATATTCATCTGATATATAGAAGATCCTACATGAATATTCATCAGTTATTGGAGGAACTTGCATGAAACAAGTTAAAAAATGTCCTTCTTTTGAGAGCATTGGGAAGCTAAAGCTTTAATCTGTTTGATGAGTTTCATAAATTTAATTTGAAATGATCACAATGTAAGATTCAATTTATCACATAAAGAAAAAAAGTGATTTTTTTAAAATACCAAACTGCTAAATAGTATTAGTGAAATTACTGTAAAAAAATATTTGGATGCCTCATCTCGGTCTTTATGACTATCCCTTACATGATGGTATGATTTAATTGGTGACATTATGAGGTGTTATTACACACACACACACACACACACTGATATGGTTATATTAGTGTAAACAACACAGTAGTCTTGTAATAAAGTGGGATGTACTATCAGTGGCAATTTGGGACAGGTGTTAGGTGATTGTTTACAACGAAGTAAGCTTTATTTCACTTTATCCACCCAAAAACTTTGAAGTGTCATAAAATAATTTTTGGAATAGATGTTTCTCTTTGCTGGGCAAAAGTAAGTGAGGATCAGCAAAAAAATGACTATTTTGTTTAAATTTTGATGATTCAGAACTAGCACAAACATGCTGTGAAATTTTAGTCTGATGTACATGATGTGTATAAATATATGTCCAATTTACTCCAAGATCATGCATTGACCAGAAAGTCAGAAAAATCATAATATTTCCTCTAAATGCGGAAAAGTTTTGATCTTTCTTATATGCAAAAATACCAAAATGCTTCAGTCTGGAGCCAGAAAGATCTTTGAGTGTATTCTGGATATAGACTAGTTTGATCCCTGAGTGTGTTGTGGATATAGACTAAGTACATATCATATTTACATGTCTCAGCTTTTTATTAAAGCACCTGTCAATTAAAACTCTCAATGTTCTAAATTTGGCAAGAATTGGTGTTTGTTCTAACCCTGACAAAGTTTTATGGGTATTAGCCAAATAAAGAAAATAAACATCAATTTAAAAACTTTATTTTTGTCAAGTTCAAACTTATTCACAAAATGAAGTCCGACATATCAGCTTATATGCATGTTAACAAAAGTAAATATCAACCAAGTCCAAAATGGTCCATGGCCCAAGTCCAAAATGGTCTATGGCCCAAGTCCAAAATGGTCCATGGTCCAAGTCCAAAATGGTCTATGGCCCAAGTCCAAAATGGTCCATGGTCCAAGTCCAAAATGGTCCATGGCCCAAGTCCAAAATGGTCCATGGCCCAAGTCCAAAATGGTCCATGGTCCAAGTCCAAAATGGTCCATGGCCCAAGTCCAAAATGGTCTATGGCCCAAGTCCAAAATGGTCCATGGTCCAAGTCCAAAATGGTCCATGTGGTATATACCACCTTTGATGCCATATATTATTCTCCGAACTTTAAATTTCTTTTATGACATTTCTGGGTGTTAGGTGTTTATGTCTTGTTGTGAGTTTATTTAATATTGATGATAAATATTAAGTGTTATGTATTACATTTTAAATGTTTAGTGTTATGTATTACATTTTAAATGTTAAGTGTTATGTATTACATTTTAAATGTTAAGTGAGATGTATTACATTTTAAATGTTAAGTGTCATGTATTACATTTTAAATGTTAAGTGTCATGTATTACATTTTAAATGTTAAGTGTTATGTATTACATTTTAAATGTTAAGTGAGATGTATTACATTTTAAATGTTAAGTGTCATGTATTACATTTTAAATGTTAAGTGTCATGTATTACATTTTAAATGTTAAGTGTCATGTATTACATTTTAAATGTTAAGTGTTATGTATTACATGATAAATGTTAGGTGCTATGTATCACATGTTAAATGATGCACAAGAGGCCATTTCATTCAACAATTGCAGACTTGGTTTTACTCTCTGAGAAAGCTGCATAAATAGACATGGACAACTAAACAGAAAACTATCACACAGTTAGATGGTGATGAAGCTAGTCTTCAGTACTTTTCTAGAGAAACAAATGTTTCAGGTCTATTGTATGTCACAGATCTATCATATGTTACAGGTCTATAGGATGTCTTAGGTCTACTGTATGTCACCAGTCTATTGTATGTCACAGGTCTATAGTATATCACAGGTCTATAGTATATCACAGGTCTATCATATGTTACAGGTCTATAGGATATCATAGGTCTACTGTATGTCAATAGTCTACTTTATGTCACAGGTCTATCATATGTGTCAGGTCAAGTATAAATTGTATCCACCTCTAGTCTTTGAAAGTATTTATCTGGCACAATAAGAATTATTTGATCCCTTCATACCTTAAAAATTTCAAGCAAGACCTTGTTCCATCCGTGCAAACTTTTGTAATTTGAAGAAATAAACATTGCACTTTCCATTGATGATTTTTTTTTCTTCTCCAAATTACAAAAGGAACTTAAAGACTATATTTAACATTAGGGCTTCAATTAGATCATCCTGTATCAAGCAAACTACAGATGGATACACAAAAGGAATTAAAGACACACAGAAATTCAGGATAGTTAGTATCGGGTATATGTGTTTTTGCAAAATCTTATTTTTTCTCTTACCTGCAAAACATGGGTCAGACATGTACTGTCACTGTACCAAAGGTGTTGTTATTGTTGTTGGTGTCAGTTTCATTGTTACATTGTTGCATTTAAATCAGTTTTTCTAACACTGGTGCTTGTACAGATATGAAACTTGATGAATGTTTTAGTCATTGGGGTATTCTGCTCACCAGAAGCAAAACAAGGTCAAAATTACCTGCTTTCATGCATCAACTTTTTGGGGTATTTGAATGTGCCTCATTGAGGCAAGTGAGACATAGAATTCTGCAGAATTCTTGTTGAAGCATATAAACCCATGATAAGTCATGGAATCTTGGGAATATATGATAAGGACTGCTATTGTAAAGGTAAAGAAGTCATATGTCCATCAGGAACTGTAACTAGATGATTTGGCCATATAAAGACTGGATCTAATAGAGTAGATGTGTCATTGGGCTAGATTTCATTTATCATATCTTTACAAGTATTTTCATCATACATCTAATACTGGTATCCCTAATGCAGATTGTATTCATACTACATATACATTTCTCAGACGTATACAAGTGCTCACATCATTAGCCTAATATTCCTAACACAAATGTAGACATTATTCATACATAATGTAAATTTCTTAGATGTTTGCCCATCATAATTTTAATATTAGTATCCCAAATGCACATTATTCATACTACATGTATTTGTGTCAAATGTTTACAGGTACTCTCATCATGAACCTTATATCCTTAATGCAAACATATACATTATTCATACCATATACACCACTCCCTCTATAACTCGCGCACATCGGGGTCCAGAAACATTGACCGCACTATAAGTGAGGCGCGAGTTATCGAGGGACCTATAAAATAAGCCCAAAACCAATAAAGTGATTGACGACATAACAGAGAAATAAGGGGTGGGGGGTAGGCAGATTATACTGTTGAATACTCACTTTATAATCGTTCTGAGATTACATGTTAATAAATATCTCTTCATAATGGTGTACTTTATTATTTCCTCATAGGACAACATTAATTTCAGGATAAATTACAGTATATTGAGGCAATCATCGAAAACAGTATTCCACGTGGTTTCCGTTCACTTAACATGTGTACCACTTCACACATTGTGTACTACGTCACTAATTTTTATGTTTAATAGGATATATTCTAGTTTTATTGTTTGATCCAAATTAGACGTTCTTTTTATATACAAAAGATCGACTCTTTTCGAGAAACAGTGTCGATCGAACGATAGATAGATAAATATATTTGAATGTGATAGAAGTAAAATGGGAAGAAAAAAAAAACAAGGGTTAATCAGTCCTATCATTGTTAATTGGTCTATAAATTTAAAACAACGTAAATTAGAACAAGTTAATACTTGCCGTTTGTGCCACGCTTGACAAATATCAATTCACTTTTTGAAAAAATCAGTTATTTTTTTTTGTGTGTGTTACTCCTTGGTTTCTCTGCCGCCGAGCAAAATCCCTCAGATTTCTCAACTGCATGAGCTTTACTTAGTCAACATTTTGGGTCTCCAGCCACCTTATGGCAATATCAAAATATCTGATTGCTTCCTGTGCAGAGGGGTGGGGGTGCAACATCTGTGTCTGCATCACTTTCAACACTTGTGTTACTCCAGTTAGAATTGTCTTCTGCTGCAAATTTGTTCGCTATAGAAATAATTATAGTTTCATCTGACATGTATTCGGCTGTGTGGCAATCATTGTCAGCACAAATCCACTCCTCCATATCATCAAGAGAAACGCCCATCTCAGGACCATGAGTCTGTATGAATTTCTCCAAAACAGCCTCGGCATTAATGACATCAGTTTCACTGAAACATTTGAAGTCACTATCATCGTCGTTGTCTCTGTTACTGTTTTGCTTTACGTCAAAGGCAGCTCCAAGACTCTTAATCCAGCACCCGAGGTCTCTTGTAATCGATTATTTTTTTAATGCAACAAACACTTCCCCAAGTTGTTGATCGAAACAAAGCCGGCATGTACATGTAATTAGGTTCTCACAGAAGTACTCACGGGTTTCGATGTGACTGTTGATTGACTCTTTTCATGTTTTCAATGAACAGAATATGTTGTGATTATAATGTTTACACTGAAACAGAATTAAAGGATTAGAACGTGACTTTCACACAGGAAGACATTTAATTGGTGTTTATTTCATTCTCTGTTGCCACCTGTTAGCATTTACCAGAAGTTTTCATTGATCGCTATTTCACCAGACTCTTTATTTACAGTATACTGACAACTATTTATCATAAAAACTTACATAATATATGATATCTTTAAACAGAGGTCTTGCTAGGATTTTAAAACTGGGTCTTTCTGCCTCTGAATTCAATCACTAAATATCAGTACATTTTCTCACTCGGACGCTAGTCAAAGCCTTTGAACTAGCCGCCTAGCTGTTGCATCATGTTCTGTTTTTTTTCTGTAATGTACTCTTATAAAATGGCAACAGTACATCAAAGAGTCTTTCAGTCACTGAATTATGTCATTGTAAATATCAGCACAGTTAACTGATCAACACATTTTCCCACAAAGCAGGTGGCTGAAACAGGACCAGCAAATCTTTGAATTTTCCTGCGCACCTATTACATGCGTACGGAGGACTCCCGCCTCAGTGATTTTCTGCATCCCAGATCAAAAATTGGCATCCAAATATGCATAATTAAGCGTTTTCAAGATCTCTGAAATTAATTCTTCTTTAGAACTTGCAAATTTCAAAATATGGATTATATTTTTACGGGCATTAATCACCATTTTCGATGATAAAACAAGCAATGTATCAAGGTATAATTTATCAATTCTTATCGTAATTTTTTCATGTTCAGCATATTTTAAAGATATTTTAAATACATTTTCTCTGGAAAAAATCGGGAGCCAAGATGGACACCGCTTTATAAGCGGGATCGCGAGTTATCCGGGCGCAAGTTATCGAGGGAGCGGTGTGTATATATATATATATATATATATATATATATATATATATATATATATATATATAATTATACAGCATGTGCATTCTTCATATTGTACATACGTTATTCATACTGCATGTACGTTATTGATACTGTATGGACATTATTTATTATTTATGCTGTGTATACATTATTTATACTGTCATATGGACATTATTTATTATTTATGCTGTGTATACATTATTTATACTGTATACATTCTGTATATAATTATTCATAGTTCTTGTACATTATTTATCCTGTATACACATTATTCATATATATTTACATTATTCATACTGCAGGTATATTTTTCATACTGTATATGCTTTATTTATACTGCACGTACATTATTCATACTTCATCTACATTATTCATACTTCATGCACATTATTCATACTGTATATACATTATCTTTACTGTATAATATTATTCTATCTACATGTATATTTGATCTTATCATTGTATGAATACCTTTTCTTTTCCAGCCAGTGAAGATGTGGCAAGATTTAGAATTGAGAATGAGCAAGACGCAGGCAGAAAAGAAATATTGCATGATGTAAAAGATGAAACAGAATGCTAGGAAGAGCAGCTAAAGGATGAAGATGACAGGAAGCAAGGACATCGGATGCGAAATTTGAAGCTTGATTACATAAATATTTTCATGTCAAGTTTGTATTATACAATATTGTGTATCTTCATTGTACAACTGTCATAGAGATCAAAACAGCTGTGGCACATTTAGGATGACACAAAGCACGAAACATACCTCATGTGCCATTGTGTAATGTACATTGAAATATAAACACCTCTGTACAATTTTACCTGGTCTACAGTATGAAACATACCATATGTGCCTTTGTGTATGTGTGTGTGATTTGGATTGTTTAAAGTAGCTTTAACAATTTTTCGGTCATATCTCTATGATGTCTGCAATGTGGCAGTTTATAGTGATGCCTAGCACTGGGGCGTCATGCCACAGACATGTAGCATTATGTCCCACCCAGTCACATTATCCTGACACCAGGCTGACCAGTCCCAACACTAACCTCTTAATGCTAAGTGCCAAGCAAGGCAGCTGTTAGTACCATGTTTGTAAGTCTTTGGTATGACTCAGATGGGGATCAAACCCACGACCTCCTGCATCCAAGGCAAATGCCTTAACAACTAGGCCACCGGAGCGGTTCAGTGCCTTTGTATAATATACAATGAAAAATAAACATCTCTGTACTCTTTTACCTGGTCTACATCATGAAATACACCATATATGTCTTTGTGTAATGTCCATTTAAATATAAACAGCTCTGTGCACTTTTACCTCGTCTACAGCATGAAACGTATCATATGTGCTTTTGTGAAATGTACATTGAAATATAAACATATTTGTACACTTTTACTGCTTCCATGGCCTAGTGGTTAGAGCATCCGCCTTAGATACGGGAGGTTGTGGGTTCAATCCCAGGCAAAGTCATACCAAAGACTTACAAACATGGTACTAACAGCTGCCTCACTGGGTGTTCAGCATTAAGAGGTTAGTGTTAGGACTGGTTGGCCTAGTGTCAGGATAATGTGACTGGGTGGGACATCATGCTACATGTCTGTGGCATTATGTCCCAGTGCTATACATCACTATAAACTGCTACATTGCAGACATCATAGCGATATGACTGAAAAATTGTTAAAGCTATGTTAAAAGTCCAAAAATCACATCACATCAAACTCTGTTCACTTTTACCTGGTCTACAGCATGAAATTTATTATTTGTGCCTTTGTGTAATGTACATTGAAATATAAACACCTCTGTACACTTTTACCTGGTCTACAGCATGAAATATACCATATGTGCCTTTATGTAATGTACATTGAAATATAAATATCTCTGTACACTTTTGCCTGGTCTACAGCATGAAATTCACCATATGTGCCTTTATGTAATGTACATTGAAATATAAATATCTTTGTACACTTTTGCCTGGTCTACAGCATGAAATTCACCATATGTGCCTTTGTGTAATGTACACTGAAATATAAATATCTCTGTACACTTTTACCTGTCTACAGCATGAAATTGACCATATGTGCCTTTGTGTAATGTACACTGAAATATAAATATCTCTGTACACTTTTACCTGTCTACAGCATGAAATTGACCATATGTGCCTTTGTGTAATGTACACTGAAATATAAATATCTCTGTACAATTTTACCTGTCTACAGCATGAAATTGACCATATGTGCCTTTGTGTAATGTACACTGAAATATAAATATCTCTGTACAATTTTACCTGTCTACAGCATGAAATTGACCATATGTGCCTTTGTGTAATGTACATTGAAATATAAACACCTCTGTACACTTTTACCTGGTCTACAGCATGAAATATACCATATGTGCCTTTATGTAATGTACACTGAAATATAAACACCTCTGTACACTTTTACCTGTCTACAGCATGAAATTGACCATATGTGCCTTTGTGTAATGTACATTGAAATATAAATATCTCTGTACAATTTTACCTGGTCTACAGCATGAAACATACAATATGTGCCTTTTTCAGTAACATATTACATATATGACAGATTACATTTCTGGTTTTAGGGGGTGAACTAGTGAAACTGAAATTGTAATTCATTTACCTGTTCAAAATAGCTGAGCTTTCATATTCTCTAAGTTTGGAGTTATCATTTTTCATTTGGTGATGTATCTTTTGAAACAAAACATGGAAGGGTACATCCATTTGAAAAGAAGTTAACAATACAGAACCTGACCTACCAATCTCCTGTCATATAATGTAACAGTATGTACAAGTCCAGCCCATCTCTATTTTCTTTCATTTTCATTGGTCAAAGTGAATTTCTTGAAGACTTGGTATGGGGCGTACCCCCACCACAGACTAGTTGTTTGCATTTTCATTGGTCGAACTGTCACATGAAAACCAGGTATGTGACTTGACCAGGTGATTGGGAAACATAATGGATCAGTGTGGTGTGGCATCACCAGTTTTGCTATAAAATGTGAAAAGAGACCATTAAGGTCAGCAGAAGGGTAGATTAGGGTTAGGGTCAGGGTCAGGGTCAGCAGAAGGGTAGATTTGGGTTAGGGTCAGGGTCAGCAGAAGGGTAGATTTGTTGCTTGGTTTGTTAGTGGCCTGGTATGGATGGAATGATAATTCAGTAGAAAACAAATCTGATTCAGACATTCCATATAGGGTCAATAACAAACCATATGACCAATAATACATGGGCAAAACAATAAATTCAGTGGAGACCATCACTCTAGTGGGTTAATTACATTATAATAATAGAGTCTTGACAAACTGTAGATCATGTTATCCAAATGCAGCATTATTTCATTACATCTTGACAAACTGTTGATCATGTTATCCAAATGCAGCATTATTTTGTTACATCTTGACAAACTGTTGATCTTGTTATCCAAATGCAGCATTATTTCATTACATCTTGACAAACTGTTGATCATGTTATCCAAATGCAGCATTATTTCTTTACATCTTGACAAACTGTTGATTATATTATCCAAATGCAGCATTATTTCATTACATCTTGACAAACTGTTGATCATGTTATCCAAATGCAGCATTATTTTGTTACATCTTGACAAACTGTGGATCATGTTATCCAAATGCAGCATTATTTTGTTACATCTTGACAAACTGTAGATCATGTTATCCAAATGCAGCATTATTTCGTTACATCTTGACAAACTGTGGATCATGTTATCCAAATGCAGCATTATTTTGTTACATCTTGACAAACTGTGGATCATGTTATCCAAATGCAGCATTATTTCATTACATCTTGACAAACTGTGGATCATGTTATCCAAATGCAGCATTATTTTGTTACATCTTGACAAACTGTAGATCATGTTATCCAAATGCAGCATTATTTTGTTACATCTTGACAAACTGTTGATTATATTATCCAACTGCAGCATTATTTCGTTACATCTTGACAAACTGTTGATTATATTATCCAAATGCAGCATTATTTTGTTACATCTTGACAAACTGTAGATCATGTTATCCAAATGCAGCATTATTTTGTTACATCTTGACAAACTGTTGATTATATTATCCAAATGCAGCATTATTTCATTGCATCTTGACAAACTGTTGATTATATTATCCAAATGCAGCATTATTTCGTTACATCTTGACAAACTGTGGATCATGTTATCCAAATGCAGCATTATTTTGTTACATCTTGACAAACTGTAGATCATGTTATCCAAATGCAGCATTATTTCATTACATCTTGACAAACTGTGGATCATGTTATCCAAATGCAGCATTATTTTGTTACATCTTGACAAACTGTAGATCATGTTATCCAAATGCAGCATTATTTTGTTACATCTTGACAAACTGTAGATCATGTTATCCAAATGCAGCATTATTTCATTGCATCTTGACAAACTGTTGATTATATTATCCAAATGCAGCATTATTTTGTTACATCTTGACAAACTGTAGATCATGTTATCCAAATGCAGCATTATTTTGTTACATCTTGACAAACTGTTGATTATATTATCCAAATGCAGCATTATTTCGTTACATCTTGTTTAACAATTTAATTCATGTACCTCAATTTTGTTGTCCATGATGACTTCATATCAACATGTAGCTCCAGTTTGCTGTCCACGGTGGAGTCATATAATCATGTAGCCTATTTGTTGTCCACGGTGACTTCATATCAACATGTAGCTCCAGTTTGTTGTCCACGGTGGAGTCATATAATCATGTAGCCTATTTATTGTCCATGATGATTTCATATCAACTTGTAGCTCACATTTATTGTCCATGATGATTTCATATCAACTTGTAGCTCACATTTATTGTCCATGATGATTTCATATCAACTTGTAGCTCACATTTATTGTCCATGATGATTTCATATCAACATCTAGCTCACATTTATTGTCCATGATGATTTCATATCAACATGTAGCTCAAATTTGTTGTCCACAGTGGCTTCATATCACCATGTAGAGAAGATATAGTTCAATATTTTCCCATTTATTTTATTTATTTCTTATTTTCAACTTTTACAGACTCAAGGCTTACCTCAGGGATATGTAGTTTCTAGTTTCTTAGCATTTCCCAATCCTATTACTAATATGATTTGCTGATGATTATTGATAAAGAATCAACTTGAGAAATTTAACTGAAAAAAATCAATTTGCTTAAGTTTTCCCAAAATTATGTATGATCTGTTGACATATTTTAAAGGTATTTTTTTTAATATTAATTATTTATTGTTCAGATTCAGACAGTTTTGTAATGCAGGATACTTTACCCTGACTATTCTACAAGTCAATTCATTATTGATATGTGGGTTTGATATATCATAATATTGAAGGATATATATTTATTTCTATTAAAGAAATCATTTTAAATTTGAATGAACATTAAGTCTCCCTAAAATATAGTTAATACTTAATTTCTCAGTTAAGATTAATTTGAAGAAAAAATGTATGTAGTTACAAGTCCTACACTTCTTAACATAACCTCAGTAACTTTTACAAAATATCTTTTTGACCCTCTGAGTCATGTTATGATGTTTGAGTGCACTGTTTGTTCCTTTTTTATGTGTTTATATCCATTCAATCTTAGATGGTTAATCTGACATGTTTGACACAGGTGTATTATTCATTGTTATGTTGTACACCCAGCATGTAATTATTTGTCTTCACTGACATCAGCACGTCTGTATTCTTAGACATACAAAATCACAGCTCATTTTGAATTCCACGCACACTGCATAAGCAAAAAATATTTGGAAACTGCAGTGGTTGTGGTTGTCGTTGGGTTATCCCTAACACTATGTCATAAATACAGAACTTCAGTTATTGTTTTGTTCTGAGCTGGGGAAGAAAAAACTAATTTCTCATTTGATGGAGTATATGAGTATATCTAGGTTGTCATAAAATATATATAACTTGCTTGTTCTGCCTACTTGGAACAAAAAACATGTAGTATTGCTTATTTTTATTTAAGGGCTGTTCCATTTAAACATACATAGATTTTTATTTAACGAGCTGTTCCATTTAAACATACATAGATTTTTATTTAACGAGCTGTTCCATTTAAACATACATAGATTTTTATTTAAAGAGCTGTTCCATTTAAACATACATAGATTTTTATTTAAAGAGCTGTTCCATTTAAACATACATAGATTTTTATTTAAAGGGCTGTTCCATTTAAACATACATAGATTTTTATTTAAAGGGCTGTTCCATTTAAACATACATATTACCCATGAAAGACACTTCTAAAAAAAAATATATACAAGGGTAATCAGATTAGAGAGTTTGTATAAAAACAATACAAAATGTTAAATCGTGTTTATGGATGACTACTCCACATTATTAGTGCCTTCCCTGGGTCCCAAGTATATTTTATTGGAACAGCACTAAGTGGATACTGTTCAGATTTTTGAGTGACCATTCCAGCTGTAAAAATTTTTTAACTTCAAATGGCTTTCACATCAGCCATGATCTCAAATAATTTTTAACACTTTACAAATGGTGATGTATTTGTGGATTGCTTAGAAAAGAAATACTATTCATGGGAGATTCTTTCTCTCTCTTTACTCTGTGGTAATGACAAATTTACATTTGTTGTTTTATTTAATGGCTGAGATAGACTTTTGTAATGATATCCATGCCTCTGCATGCATAAGACTTTTGTAATTATATCCATGCCTTGTTGTGCATAAGACTTTTGTAATGATATCCATGCCTCTGCATGCATAAGACTTTTGTAATGATATCCATATCTCGGTGTGCACAAGACTTTTGTAATGATATCCATGCCTCTGTGTGCATAAGACTTTTGTAATGATATCCATGCCTCTGTGTGCATAAGACTTTTGTAATGATATCCATGCCTCTGTGTGCACAAGACTTTTGTAATGATATCCATGCCTCTGTGTGCATAAGACTTTTGAAATGATATGGATGTGTCTGTGGATGACTACTCTACTTTGTCATGCTTGGTACATATTACAGTCTTCATAAGATGTGCATGTTGACCGATGACTGCCTCTGTGTGGATATGTATTGTCCATCTAATCACTTATCCTTCTATCCATGACAGAATCTTGTGACTACAAATAGTGTTTGATGGATCGTTGTGAAACATGGTGCATATTGTGGGCATCATTTAAAGATGTTGAGCAATCACAATGTTGTCACTGCAACTAGACTCCTATCTATTGATGGAAATTTGTGACACTTGATACATATTAGGGTCGTTATGTATAAATGTGCACACTCACCAGTCGCTCTTTTACTGCAGATTTTTGTAATAGTTATTTCCCCTTCATGCGCTGGATGCTGTTAGTGGATACATTCTTTTCTTATCCGATCTATCTCACAGCTTTTGGTTTAGTTTTGTCATGCTTGGTACATATTATGGTCATTGTAGGAAGATGTGCATGTTGACCAATGACTGCTTCTGTAATTGGTAAAGAGTTATTGTTATTTCTATCAGGCAACCAGTCATAGTATTCAATGGAGACTTTGTTGTAGGTTCATGTCCAACATTTATCTTGGGGATGGGATGTGGGATGAGGCAGGGGTATATTTACATGAGTATCTAGTTCACTGTTATTCTAGTTTGGTGTAGAGAGCTAAAATTTAGTCTTATCCAAATAGTTACACTACACTCAAGTATGTTTGCACATTTCACCAAATGTCTAGTAAACCCATTCACATTATTTGCAGATTTCATAAAGTGTCTAGTAATCTCATGCACATTATTTGCAGATTTCATCTAGTGTCTAAGTATGCCAGGCACATTATTTGAAGATTTCATCTAATATCTAGTTGACCCAGGCACATCATTTGCTTATTTCATCAAGTGACTAGTAAACCAAGGTACATTATACATTATTTGCTTATTTCATCTAGTGTCTAGTAAACTCAGGCATATTATTTTCAGATTTCATCTCATGTCTTATAAACTAGGAACATTATTTGCAGATGTCATCAAGTGTTTATTAAACAGGCACTTAATTTGCAGATTTAATATAAAGCCTAATAAACCTAAGCACATCCTTGGCAGATTTCATCTAGTGTCTAGCAAACCCAGGCACATTATTTGCAGATTTTATCTAGTGTCTAGTAAACCCAGGCACATTATTTCCAGATTTCATCAAGTGTTTAGTTAACCTAGGCACACATTTTGCAGATTTAATCTAATGCCTAATAAACCATGGGACATCATTTGCAGATTTCATATAGTGTCTAGTAAACCAGGCACATTACTTGCCGATTTTACCAAGGGTATAGTAAACCCAGGCACATTATTTCCAGATTTCATCTAGTGTCTAGTAAACCAGGTACATTATTTGCCCATTTTAACAAGGGTCTAGTAAACCCAGGCACATTATTTCCAGATTTCATCTCGTGTCTAGTAAACCAAGGTACAAAGTTAGCCGATTTAATCTTGTAAGTAGAAAGTTTGATATTTAATGAGCCAAGTTTTGTAAAATCTTGTGATGTTTTTAAATGCATGTTCTTTTTTAACAAATCGTATTAGTTAATATGCAACATTTATAAAAGATTTCTTATAGCTTTATCATTATGAAGAATACCTGATTTCCAATACCAATCAGATATTCTTCCTTGAGTCAACACAAATTTAGGAATATTTTTATGCTGCTTTGAATTTACAGAAATATAATAATTTTTATTTTATGATTTCATTTCTTGCCATATGTTTCATTTTCTTAATAACAATGTATATGGATTTAGAAAAATAAGTCTACATTTTTTAAAAATAATTTTCAAATGTGCTATACACATGTTTACATTTTTTCAGATATTGTTTCTTTACATAACTTGCATTATTACACATGCATTTGTATTTCCTTTCTTACTCAGGTGCACAATATGCCATACAGACTCGCTTGTAAATCAACTATCCCCCCTTTCTAGGGCTACAAAACGCTAAGTTTTCTTTTGCTTTCCTATAAGTTGGGGTGTATTTTTCAAGTCGGATCTGTTTGAAGGAGAGACTTGTCGTCAGTGAGTCAGAGTTGTACTTTGGAAAGATAAACAAGCCCAACTAGGTAGGCAGGCAGACAGGTGGACAGGCTGACAGGTAGGTAGATCGACCGACTAACCCACAGGCAGACCAGACATGTGGCCAGACAGATAGATAGATAGACAGATAGACAGACAGACAGGAAAAATAATGACAAAATTCCATTGTAAAATACACTTGTATTATTGAGTGGAATATGTCACAAATAAATTGTCAACTTAAATCTGTTATAATTAAATGCATTAAATTCCATTATGCTTGAAATTTTACGTCAATAAATCCTTGAATTAAATTACAGGTCACACACCAGTAGAAAAATAGCTCAGAATGATTTAATTCTCAATATCCCATAATTCCATGCATCTTACAAATACACAATGAAAGTCAAAGTGCACACTTTTGTGATTTACAATATCCTGTACTAAATCTAATGTCATCTGGTACAAAGTTAAAGAAATCATCCTCTGTCTGATCAAGTTCTGAAATCCTCCATCATCATCTAGTCATTGTAAATATCATCTGAATCCTTTTCCTTGGCTTCACTCTCATATGTGGGTGCAGATGTAGAGACTGAGCTTGGGTTCTGTAAATAATACTTTGATCATACAGTGCGTGAAATCTATTAAAGGCTGCAACTGTAAATAACACTTTGATCATACAGTGCGTGAAATCTATTAAAGGCTGCAACAGTAAATAACACTTTGATCATACAGTGTGTGAAATCTGTGAAAGGCTGCAACTGAACACATGCCTGTTGTGCAGTAAGATCACATGGAGTTCAAATAACACCCATTGTTACCTGGCACTGAACCATCAATAAACACACAAAGGGTTGTCATGTGGGAAAACTAGAGATTTAAAGTCAAAAACATTTACTGGAAGCTGTAGAACTTTACTTGGCACTGAACAAGTTCATGTTCTAAATGTGTCTGTCATTCAAAAGTATTGTCACCTTGAAAATAAAGTAAGGGGTTATTGAGCTTCTCTCATTCAAAAGGGATGTCAACTTGAAAATAAAGTAAGGGGTTATTGAGCCTTGTGCATAGGTAGAAAACATGGGAAATATCACAGCAAAACACAAATATTAATGCAAATACAGTTTATTATGATCTACACAAAATGGAAGCAATATACCTATAAACAAAATTGACAGACACTTCACTTTGCAGATGGTAGTATTCAGTATACTCAGTATTTTCAAATTATTAAAATCCAGGTAGCTATAGATGCAATTATTGTGTAATGAATACCATCATGAAACAGATAAATACTGCATACCATATACACATTTCTCAATTGGAATAGAGGTATATATTGTAACTGATAGTATTTTTGTGTACTGCAGACACATGGAGTTTCCAAAATTACCCCAAGAATTATCTCATTTTTATCTTTGTCCCACTTATAAGATGCCCCCTACTAAGCATCAATCAAATTTTAAGTTTAAAAAGGTGGACTTACAAGTGAGTATATATGGTAAATTGTAATTTTTTTAGATCTGTGATAGTTCATGTGCCTTTGTTACAAATTGTACATTTTGTTAATTTTGTACATTTGTGTCTGTTGGATAATTTATGTTTGTCAAAAGCATTATGATATTAAATAGAAAGGTAAAATTGGAGTCAATGCATTTTCAATATTTATCTAACAGTAACTTTCATAAAATAATCATGGAACTCAACCCAAAATTTACATGATTAAGAAAAAGTACTTAATGTTGAATTGTTCAGATAATGTTCAGTTGCCTTCCAGCTGTTTTTAAAGATATAGTGTGTTGTCTAAATTGATTGATATATATATATATATATATATATATATATATATATATATATATATATATATATATATATATATATATGTTTGGCATTACTTTACAAAGATTTTATGCAATTTCCATTTATAATTTGGATAACTTAAATTTTATAAAGTTCATTCTGCAGTGGTAAGAATTGTCTGATTTAAATTTGTTTGTTTTCAGTAGTAAGCTAGAAAAAGGCAACCATTATCCCTGTACATTTTGAGAAAAAGGCAGGGATGGTAGGGTCCTGCTATCCAGACATGCATGTGTGAATACATGCATACATGCACGAGGAATGTTGTATAACTCTCATTTGTGAATACATGCATGAGGAATGTTGTATAACTCTCATGTGTGAATACATGCATACATGCATGAGGAATGTTGTATAACTCCTCATTCATTGATCTAGATTGAGACTTCAAAACCAGGAATATGATTGGAGTTGCTTAAAACCAGGAATATGACTGGGGATGCTTAAAGCCAGAAATATGATTGGGGATGCTTAAAGCTAGGAATATGACTGGGGATGCTTAAAGCCAGAAATATGATTGGGGATGCTTAAAGCCAGAAATATGGTTGGGGATGCTTAAATCCAGAAATATAGTTGGGGATGCTTAAATCCAGGAATATGACTGGGGATGCTTAAAGCCAGGAATATGACTGGGGATGCTTAAAGCCAGAAATATGATTGGGGATGCTTAAAGCCAGAAACATGGTTGGGGATGCTTAAAGCCAGAAATATGACAGGGGATGCTTAAAGCCAGAAATATGACTGGGGGTGTTTAAAGCCGGAAATATGGTTGGGGATGCTTTGATTCAGGGATATAAATGGGGATGGTTAAATCCAGGGATATGAAAGGGGATGCTTAAAGCCAGAAATATAATTGAGTATGCTCTGTTGATGTGCAGTTTTACAATTTTGAAACAGCCCCTTGATATTGATGGGTGTGTGGGTTAATTTTATATACATTTTAAAATAACTCTCAACATGAATTTATGTTATTCAATCTCACCATTATGTCATAAGCCTTTGAATTACTTATTACTTTTCTCCATAAATGCCCCTATAGGACAACTACCCTTTACAGGAAAACTGCCCCTAATCCCAGAATAAAAACAAAGAAGAAACAATGCTAAAATATAAAAGAGTCTTTGTTTTTGTCTGCAATGATAGATGGGATTTACATTCTTTGTTTTTGTCTGCAATGATAGATGGGATTTACATTCTTTGTTTTTATCTGCAATGATAGATGGTATTTACATTCTTTGTTTTTGTCTGCAATGATAGATGGTATTTACATTCTTTTTGCTACTTTTCAGGGAAGGGGCAATTGAACTAAATGTATCTTGAATCAATAGCATTGATGTTTTAAAGCAAACCAAATATAATTTGAGGGAGGGGAAATTATTCTGTGGAGGGGGCTGTTTTCATTGAGGTCACTAGTCCTACAGAGGAACTTTCTTACTCCTGTTTTAAACAATTTTTTTCTCAGTGTTTGAAAAGATAAGCTATTCAGACCAGACTTGAGATACATAGTTGTTATTGTAGTGTTTTGGGTACATTATATAATTTTTTGCAAAGCCTATAATAGCATTATTGGCAAAAACTTACTTCCAGTCAGACATGTTTCTCAAGATGGCATCTTAGTCAAAGTTTGTGTTGGCCCTTAATTTTATTGTAGGCAGTTTATTTGGAACATAATACAGTGTACCAAAAACACAATAAGTAGTAGCTATTTATCTCAGCTAGTTTTCTTATCTGAGCATCTCCAATTCCATCAAACATTTGAACTATGTATTGTGACACATAAAACCATTGCCACAAAACTAGAAGTACCCTGTATGCTCACAATGTTGGATGGTGAAATTATGACAAGTAACCCAAGTACCATTATGTTAGACATAGGTTTGAATGGGACTGCTGAATCAAGGGGATACAATAATTCACCTTGGTGGAGTTCAATATAGCAGTTCCATTTGCATCTTTGTGTTCATCCAGGTGTTAATCCATCCACACCTTTTATAACTTTACTTTTAAAATTAATCTATCTACACCTTTATTAACCTTTGTCTTAAAATTAATCCATCCATACAATAGATTAACCTTTGTCTTGAAATTAATCCATCCACACAATAGATTAACCTTTGTCTTAAAATTAATCCATCCACACAATAGATTAACCTTTGTGTCAAAATTAATCCATCCACACAATCGATTAACCTTTGTCTTAAAATTAATCCATCCACACAATAGATTAACCACTGTGTTAAAATTAATCCATCCACACAATAGATTAACCTTTGTCTTAAAATTAATCCATCCACACAATAGATTAACCTTTGTGTTATAAATTATCCATCCACACAATAGATTAACCTTTGTCTTAAAATTAATCCATCCACACAATAGATTAACCTTTGTCTTAAAATTAATCCATCCATACAATAGATTAACCTTTGTCTTGAAATTAATCCATCCACACAATAGATTAACCTTTGTCTTAAAATTAATCCATCCACACAATAGATTAACCTTTGTGTCAAAATTAATCCATCCACACAATCGATTAACCTTTGTCTTAAAATTAATCCATCCACACAATAGATTAACCACTGTGTTAAAATTAATCCATCCACACAATAGATTAACCTTTGTCTTAAAATTAATCCATCCACACAATAGATTAACCTTTGTGTTATAAATTATTCATCCATATAATAGATTAACCTCTGTGTTAAAATTAATCCATCCACACAATAGATTAACCTTTGTTTTATAAATTATTCATCCACACAATAGATTAACCTCTGTGTTAAAATTAATCCATCCACACAATAGATTAACCTCTGTTAAAATTAATCCATCCACACAATAGATTAACCTTTGTGTTAAAATAAATCCATCCACACAATCAATTAACCTTTGTCTTAAAATTAATCCATCCACACAATAGATTAACCACTGTGTTAAAATTAATCCATCCACACAATAGATTAACCTTTGTCTTAAAATTAATCCATCCACACAATAGATTAACCAATGTGTTATAAATTATTCATCCACACAATAGATTAACCTCTGTGTTAAAAAAAATCCATCCACACAATAGATTAACCTTTGTGTTAAAATTAATCCATCCACACAATAGATTAACCTGTGTTAAAATTAATCCATCCACACAATAGATTAACCTTTGTCTTAAAATTAATCCATCCACACAACAGATTAACCTTTGTGTTATAAATTATTCATCCACACAATAGATTAACCTCTGTGTTAAAATTAATCCATCCACACAATAGATTAACCTTTGTGTTAAAATTAATCCATCCACACAATAGATTAACCTTTGTGCTAAAATTAATCCATCCACACAATAGATTAACCTGTGTTAAAATTAATCCATCCACACAATAGATTAACCTTTGTCTTAAAATTAATCCATCCACACAATAGATTAACCTTTGTGTTATAAATTATTCATCCACACAATAGATTAACCTCTGTGTTAAAATTAATCCATCCACACAATAGATAAACCTTTGTGTTAAAATTAATCCATCCACACAATAGATTAACCTGTGTTAAAATTAATCCATCCACACAATAGATAAACCTTTGTTAAAATTAATCCATCCACACAACAGATAAACCTTTGTGTTAAAATTAATCCATCCACACAATAGATAAACCTTTGTGTTAAAATTAATCCATCCACACAATAGATAAACCTTTGTGTTATAAATTATTCATCCACACAATAGATTAACCTCTGTGTTAAAATTAATCCATCCACACAATAGATTAACCTCTGTTAAAATTAATCCATCCACACAATAGATTAACCTTTGTTAAAATTGAGAAGAATATCGTTGTTTACCTTAGATTAACTTCAGTGTTAAGATTAAGCAGAAACTTGTTATAGATTTCACCATCAATTAACCTCTGTTAAATTAAGAAGAACTTCATTGTTAAAGGTTTTAATTAGCAATATAAATGGCAGTATCAATAAGAAAGGAGTCTTGTTTTGCCTAAAAAGGCAAGTTTTATAAATCTTTAATCACTGTAGTCCCAGTGCTTGTCATCCATTTATAGACTTAGCTTTTTCTTGTACTTATTCTGCCTTTAATATTTGTTACCTTTTTTAAATGTATGTTGTCATATAGAATTTACAATGGTGCCTGATAATATTTGTATTATTGTGCCTTGCTTGTATTTGTATTGATTACCTTGTACCACTCAGTGATTTAAACCTCCTTATTGGATAGCTATTATTCATTTCTGTTTTCAGACATCAGACAATTATACAGTGATTTAATGTTTTTGAACATATGTTCAGTTCATCTCTTTAATTTCCCACAAAGCCATATTTTCACAGATTAGTTTTTCAAATGAAATCCTCCACCTACTACACCATGGAAATAAATAACACACAAAAGTATAGTTTTCTGGTACATACATTGCAATACACATGGAAATAAATAACACACAAAAGTATAGTTTTCTGGTACATACATTGCAATACACATGGAAATAAATAACACACAAAAGTATAGTTTTCTGGTACATACATTGCAATACACAAGGAAATAAATAACACACAAGTATAGTTTTCTGGTACATACCTTACAATACACATGGAAATAAATAACACACAAAAGTATAGTTTTCTGGTACATACATTACAATACACATGGAAATAAATAACACACAAAAGTATAGTTTTCTGGTACATACATTGCAATACACAGCAACAACATTGTTCTCATTAACATGTTTTAGGGACATTTGCGTACACTGAGTACAAGCTCTGCATGTATGTCAAGTCAGTCTATGAACAGTGTTATAAAAACAAGTCTTTAACTTGTTATTAATAGTTGAACCACTTATATTTTTTGTTTAATTTCAAAGTTTACTGGCAACCCATGTGTCCAGCAGTTGACGCAAGCAGCTTGATGTTCACCTTCATTTCTGCTTTAGCACTTGAGAAAAACTACAGATTTCATGCACAAAGTATTTCAAGACTGTTTGAATCAACAAACACCATAAATTTCATTAAATACATGCTAAAACAGCTAGGTTTGTTTACATCAAATTTTTTTATGCCACCATGACCTGAGAGAGACTCGATTTGTTTATTAACACATTAACCCCTGGAGCTTTTTGTCATTTTCACCTGAAAATCAAGTAGGAAACACATTTTGAAAGCTATTTCTGAATAGATCCAAAAACACCAAATCCCCAGTGGTCTTTCAATAACATACTGCCTAGTCGTGTTAGAAACATCGTTTTTCTTGGCTATTTGATTCACACATGAGCAGAAGGGTAAAAGTTGTACTTTTTGTTTGTTTGTTTTTTGGGTTTTTTTTGCTAAACAGGGCCATTATTTTTGTATGGAGACCACTCTTTATTCCAAATGCCTATTTTATCCTACTTTTTGCAAAGGCTCATCTGTCTGTTTGCAGTTCATACTGGTTTGCCTTAGATCTGAGACCAAAAAGTCTAAAATCCGGACACAAAATCAGATTTCGACCGTGGGCAAATTTTGGGTAGAGAAAAGTTGGGCCCAAAAAATGAGTCTTTTTTATCTGTATTTTGTAGTGCAACTAGATATTCCAGATTATTTGGTATCATTGTAGAGCTACATTTGTCTACCTTTCTATAATACCACCCACTTTAGTGTATCACGCATGACCATGACGCTACAGAGCTCGGCAGTAGGCTACTACCTCCTGCCCCGTTAAGTCGTCGCTAGGGGTTAATGTGGTAAGGAGTGATCAGAATTCATATTTGGCTATATTTGTCCATAATGTAGTTGCCTCCGTTTTGATTTCTTTGCAGTATCACACATGAACTTTTAATGAACTCAGGAAGAATATGGCGGATTACATGTACACAGACCAGTATTTTTCAGCCTGTATCGAATGAATAGTACTGTGCTGTATATTAATATGAATTATGTTTAAATCATTCATGCACACAATGAGTTTGATCATTTTAGTTAATTTGGATATTCTGATCTGAAAATTGAATGAAAAACAGACATGGATAATTTGCAGTCTTGGGTGGAAAGAACTATAGTACACATGTGCCTCCTGGTATTTTTGTAGCAAAATTAGGCACATGTGCAAAAGAAAAAACCAAGAAAGTTAAAACCTAAATGAACAATAGAGATACCTAAATAGAGATAATGACCAGAAAAAGAAAAACAAGTTCTAGTTTTCAGTGTTGCAGTGTTTGTCCTTGCCCTGAGATCACCGTCTGGATTGGCATTCTACATATGTACAACCTCAGTGCATCTCATTCTTTCTTACTAGGTCCTAGGGAACAGTTTAATGTGGGTTTCACAGCATATGCTCCCTGGGAGGAGGTCAACCATATATAAGTACATTATTCGTACATTCTAGGCATTTTGCATTGAGCTCAGTGTTTTTTGCACCCTGTATATGCTGGTAAAGAGATGTATCTTAATAAATACTACCCTCTTATCACAAAAGTAGGTCACTGTGACCAGTGTTTTACACTTCACTGACATTGGAATAATTCTTTGTTGTAACTGTTCATGCTGGAATCATTAAACTAGATAATTATATATGCCTCTACTAATACCACAGCCACACAAATAGGTCACTGTGACCCTAAGTTCACATTTTACTGGCTTAGGTAAAGGCTTTGTACATAATGTCCTATTTTTAGTATCATGAGGGGCTGCATCTTAATAAGCACTACTCACTCATTGTAGAAGATGTTAATATGGCTCATATTTGGAGTAAATTTTGTATTTGATATTTATTTCCCATTCATGCTAGACTTGTGAAACTGATGATGATATACATTTTTTTTAGTGCCACATTTTCCCAACAAACAAAGCTCATTATAACTTATATTCCCATTTTTACTGACTGGTTAAATTGTTTAAACTAGCTTTTGGCATGCTGTATGGATTCTGTGGTACTTGGTGAGAATATGCATTGTGGGAATTTATTAGGGTTTAATGACATCTTTGCACAATACTGGTTATATGGTGCCAAGTAAAAATTCAGTTCTTCAAATGTTTTGAGAGAGTTGCAAATTAGACTTTATTAAGATAATTCCTTCTGAATAAATGTCAGGAGACGCTGGCAGGGTATACACTCAAGTCGAGATTCACTCTTCAGAAGGTATGCACGATTCGTGTATATCCTATATGGAAAAAAATGCAGTTTAAGTGAAAAATATTTCTTTGGTAAACTTACCACATTAATGGCTGTACATTTCTTTTGTGATATACCACCTTCAACAGGTTAACTGTGTATTGGACATATGAATGAGTATAGAAATTACATGACTGGACGGGGCCCCGAGTGGCCAAGTGGTCTAAAGCGCTCACCGTTCCGGATCACTGCCATCTCACCTCTGTCTGCGTGGGTTCGAGTCCAAAGCTCGGCTAGCGTGGGTACGTGGGAAAGCCTGCCAGTAGCTTCTCGTGGGTCGGTGGTTCTTCCCTGGGTTTTCCAGGGTTCTTCCTCCACCAGTTATACTGGCCGCCATGTATAGCCTATCTTGTGCTGAAAAATGGCGTTAAACCCTATAACAACAACAACAACAACAACTTTCACTAATAGCTTCTAAAGCAGATTTTAAGAACAATGAATTTAAAAGATTTTATTTCTTTTTATTATTCAGTCTTTTCATGATACTGGAGACTTTAAAAACCTTCACTGAAGCAAACCATTCTGACTGAATAATCCACTTGTACTGTATTGTGCAGAGATTATCAAAACATCACAACACTGAAAACGTGTATCTCTTTTCAAGTCATTATTTCTTAAATATGTTGTTCCATTTAATCACTGATGATAAATTCATACTGTAAAAAAGCACATTGTTCATTTTTTTAAAAAGCATTATTAAATGAGCGTAAATACCTGCTTATGTTGCATATTTTACAGCAGCGCTATATTTTTGTCTTGAATATGTAGTAGCAGAGAATTGGCACTAAATCCAACCAGTTTTGGCTCCTTCAATGTTTGTGATTTTGTGACATTTCAGCACCATAATTTCAGGTGCCTTTGAAACATGGATAAGGAAAATTGTAAAATTCTAATTTGTAGTAATCCAAAGTATCTCAATTGTTGGAGCTTTTTTTTCCCCACCTTTTAAAATACAGATATTTCACCCATGTAGTTGCATACTTTGTTAGGTGTATGTCTAATTTTTGGATTTTATTACTTGTTCTGTGTTTATGTGATGACAAATTTGATAAAATTTACATTTCAAAAACAATATTTGTGAGTAATCTGACAACAATGTTTTTTTAACTACATCTAGTTCAGTGAATTGTTAATTGTCAATAAAATTGATCTGAAAAGATTTGACACTTTTTCTGTTATTTTTGAAGGTCAGTTAAGCTTTGTTACATGGATTTATTATATGTAATTTGCTAATTTGTCTTTAAATATATCAAACTAGCATTAATTTTTTATCTATTTTATTCATTTGTGCTCTTTCCATTTAGTTCTGTCAGTGAGTGAGTGCTTTTGGAATGTGCCCTTTCCCTTGCAAGATAAGTGTAAATAGTTTTTAAAAATGGGGACATAATTCTAAAAGAGCTAATCAGAGAAAGCTATTTATATGGAAACACAAACTCTTCTCCTGATATAAATATAAGCCAAATTTAATGAAAATTTCTAAAACCAGTCTGTAAATATTATATGGACTACACTGTCATGGACTGAGATAGTATTTGCAATTTAAAAAATGGGCGATAACTCAATTGAAGATCACACAAGCTCCATTTTGTTTTTACAGGACACAATGTTTAGTCATGCTACAAAAGCATGCCAAGTTTTATGAAGATGTCTCAAGGGTTCAGGATAATAAATTAATCAAAGATAGTGTAAATGACAGACAAGGTGACTCCAGTATACCAACCAACCTTCATATAATGATCAAGTGCCATCCCATTCACTTGGACTTGTGTACCATGCACTCCTGTCGCTTCCTTATCAATTTTCTTTTGGCATATATGACCCCATAATAACAAAATATAATCGTATATATCTTGGTCATTAGTGAATTACAAGAAAAAATATGTTGGACACATAGGCAAGAAGTAAATGTATTTTTATATACCTGCCAATTTTCTACCCCAGAATGAGCCCGGATTTTATAATCAAATCATAAAAGTAGGAAAACAATACTGTCATTTTCAGATTCCACACTACCATACTCTCAAACATAGCTGGAACTACTTTTCCTCGAGTTTTCATGGCTATAACTTAACAAGTGTGAATAAATATTCCTCAAGTTCCAACAATTTTTTTTATCCCGCTGTAAATAACTGTCAATATAATGCTGTCATGCAAAATCCACATTAGATCCTCCAACAATGTCCTGCTGGTGACACCGTCTGTGATGCAAAATTTGACAACTGCACAATAGCTGCAAATTGTATATATGGGTCAGCTTCCCCCCTTGACAACTGTACAATAGCTGTAAATCATATATATGGGTCCACTGCCCCCCCCTTGACAACTGCACAATAGCTGTAAATCATATATATGGGTCCACTGCCCCCCCCTTGACAACTGCACAATAGCTGTAAATCATATATATGGGACCACTGCCCCCCCCTTGACAACTGCACAATAGCTGTAAATCATATATATGGAACCACTGCCCCCCCACCTTGACAACTGCACAATAGCTGTAAATCATATATATAGGTTCACTGCCCCCCATGACAACTGCACAATAGCTGTAAATCATATATATGGGTCCACTGCCCCCCCTTGACAACTGCACAATAGCTGTAAATCATATATATGGGACCACTGCCCCCCTCCTTGACAACTGCACAATAGCTGTAAATCATAAATATGGGTCCACTGCCTGCCCCCCACCCCCGCTTTGAAAACTGCACAATAGCTGTAAATCATATATATGGGTTCACTGCCCCCCCCCCTTGACAACTGCACAATAGCTGTAAATCATATATATGGGTCAGCTTCCCCCCTTGACAACTGCACAATAGCTGTAAATCATATATATGGATCCACTGCCCCCCCCTTGACAACTGCACAATAGCTGTAAATCATATATATATGGGTTCACTGCCCCCCCCCCTTGACAACTGCACAATAGCTGTAAATCATATATATGGGACCACTGCCCCCCTCCTTGACAACTGTACAATAGCTGTAAATCATAAATATGGGTCCACTGCCCCCCCCCCCCCCCCGCCTTGAAAACTGCACAATAGCTGTAAATCATATATATGGGTTCACTGGCCCCCCCCCCCCCTTGACAACTGCACAATAGCTGTAAATCATATATATGGGACCACTGCACCCCCCTTGACAACTGCACAATAGCTGTAAATCATATATATAGGACCACTGCCCCACCCCTTGACAACTGCACAATAGCTGTAAATCATATATATGGGTCAGCTTCCCCCCTTGACAACTGCACAATAGCTGTAAATCATATATATGGATCCACTGTCCCCCCCCGACAACTGCACAATAGCTGTAAATCATATATATGGGTCCACTGCTCCCCCCAATGACAACTGCACAATAGCCGTAAATCATATATATGGGTCCACTGCCCCCCCCCCTTGACAACTGCACAATAGCTGTAAATCATATATATGGGTTCACTGCCCCCCCCCCTTGATAACTGCACAATAGCTGTAAATCATATATATGGGACCACTGCCCCCCCCCCCCGACAACTGCACAATAGCTGTAAATCATATATATGGGACCACTGTCCCTCCCCTTGACAACTGCACAATAGCTGTAAATATATATATGGGACCACAGCCCCCCCCTTGACAACTGCACAGTAGCTGTAAATCATATATATGGGTTCACTGCCCCCCCCATGACAACTGCACAATAGCTGTAAATCATATATATGGGTCCACTGCCCCCCCCCCGACAACTGCACAATAGCTGTAAATCATATATATATGGGACCACTGCCCCCCTCCTTGACAACTGCACAACAGCTGTAAAACATAAATATGGGTCCACTGCCCCCCCCCCCTTGAAAACTGCACAATAGCTGTAAATCATAAATATGGGTCCACTGCCACCCCCACCCCGTGACAACTGCATAATAGCTGTAAATCATATATATGGGTCAAATGACCCACATTAGATCTTGATCCCTGGATCACATCTTGTTGTCAGAAGTAACCCCCATTAGATCTTGATCCGTGGATCACATCTTGTTGTTAGAAGTGACCCCCATTAGATCTTGATCCCTGGATCACATCTTGTTGTCAGAAGTGTCTGGATTGATGCTTCACATCTTGTAATGATCCAGATTTTCTGATGCTGGCAACTTGAGATGGTCCAGACCACATTACTGTGATAATAATTTATATGTGTCAGCATTTAGTGGCATGTCAATACAATACTGGCTACCAATTCAAATTGAAGTTCTAACAATGTACAACTAAAGAATTGCACAAAATATTTTAGGAAGTTTAACATTAAATACTACAAGATTAAAGGTACAAAGTAAAAATGTTAAATTCTGCAAAATTTATATAAAATAAAAGATAAAGGTAAAAACAGTTGAATACATAGAATATTGGGTTGAAATTTGCTTTATAAACAAAGTTCTCTCAAAAAGCCCAAGATTTTCTCTAGTGGTTTATCGTCATAAAGGTCGTTGAGATTCCATAAACTCTTACAAGGTTAAGGTTGAAACACTTAACATCTTCCACTGGCAGTGTGTGAACTCTGGTAAGTTAATTATCACCCGAGTCAAGGGTATGTGTGTCCTATACCATTTCATAACTGATCTTGTTCTATATGTAACCATTCTATGGGTTTGTTGGTAGTATTTTTATTCCACATTTGGCCAAGTATATAATTACATTATGCAAATCTATATACCATTTGAGGTCAGTATATGGCATCTTCCATTCAGAAACATGTGACTGCTAGGCAACTTTAACTGTCCTTTCATGACTTTTAATATCAATGTGACTCAGCAGTTTATTATATTATCATGTGCAGTGCATGCTCAGCCATTTAACAGCATCGTCATCAGCATGGTGCACAGCCTGCAGTCCACTAGGGAACTTTGTCAGTGGACAGTTGTTTACAGTGTGTGACATGGTCTGTAGAGCTCCACAGCACCGGGGAACTTTGTCAGTGGACAGTTGTTTACAATGTGTGACATGGTCTGGAGAGATCCACATGAACAGGAAGAGTCAGTGGCCTGGCCCCATCAGACAAGGTTGACTGTAAAATGACCATGTCCTGTTCGAAAGTGGTTCAGCGTGGTCCACAGATGACATGGAAGGTTGAAGCCACGAGGGTAGACAGATGATCCAGCTACAAAGGAGTGGTTTACAACATCTGTTGAAGAAAACTCGACACTCCATGCCAAAATACTGTCATATCCTCCGGCATCAAACCTAACCAGATTGGGCATCTCGAAGTCAAGTGGACTGCTGGATGTGAGGTGATGTCCATGTACAGTGGAAGTTTCTCACTGGCATAGACCTTAGCCAACACTTTCGTGGTTGCTTCCTGGTACGGAATATTTTTTTCCAGTATCAGCAAATTATGTTCCTGTAAGTTCTGGTATATTAATGGGTTTTAAGATTTAAGGTTTTGCATGGCTGTCCATGTGAAAAGGGAATCTGAACAGATCAAATTTGGTTTTGAGAGGTTTGTGTTGTTGAAAGAATTTTGTATAGTTGTAATTTTTGCAGTAACATTTGAGGCTTGTAATTGACTTGAGATGCTGCAATGGCAGCTTCATCCTTGTCTCTTGATCTTTCAAACCATGTATATACAGGCAAATATATAGCCATGATAGGGTGCTCAGTTTTAATTAAATTGACTCTGAAAAAGGATAGAATTTATTGAGGACTTACTGAAATAGCAAAGATCAATTATTTTCATGGGTCTTGAGCTTTCTCCTGGTATGAACAAGTACCAGTACCTCGAAGGAACTGATGCTCTACTCGGCAAAAAGAATGTAGAGAATTCAAGATAAGACCATATTTTCCTTTTAGCTGCTAAATAGTGATTGGCTGTTATGTATTGCTTTTCAGATTAGCACCATGTTCATTTAGGACCAAGTAGACATCATCAGAAATCATTTGGTGAAAATTCCATGTCAATATCTTCATCCATTCAGGAAAAGTAGCAACAGCAAGATGTAATGGCCATATGGAGCAGTTGTTGCTATATTGAGGTCAGTTTGCCTCATTTTTATTTTGGATCAACTTGACACCTTAAGTATTCTTCCAATGAAAACCCTCATGTCAAAATGACTTTCTATTTAAATGGAGCAGCTATCACATTTCCAAGATGACAGATTATCTGAGTTATATAAACTCTCTTATCTTGCAGTTAATTTGCATTGATATATTTATTAATATAGACTGTACTAACATGGAATAAGCAGTGCTCAACAAAAATACATAAATCCCATAACACTGTCGTTTGGTGTTAAAAGGAATTTGTAAAATGTTGATGGTCAAGTTTAAATAAATAAAATAATAAATACATTTCCAAGATGGACACCATAGTGGCCATATTAGACATAGATCAGCAACATTTTAATTTAGTACCAGCATGACATTTTAAGAAGTGAAAACTCCATGTTGGTGTGACATCTCATTTTGGGTGTGCAAGAGTATTAAGATTTCAAGATGGCCGATACAGTGGCCATATCATATATCAAATTCTTGCTATTGCTATTTAGGACCAACTAGACATCATGTATTCTGGTATATAAAAAAAAACTGTGCAGGGTTATGTCAACCACCTGTAGAGGGTTGCATTTGTAAAACAAAATGTGCAGGGTTACCTAATATGTCAAACACCTGTAGAGGGTTGCATTTGTAAAAAAAAAACTGTGCAGAGTTACCCAAAATGTCAAACACCTGTAGAGGGTTGCACTTGTAAACAACTGTGCAGGGCTATGTCAAACACCTGTAGAGGGTTGCATTTGTGAAAAAAACTGCAGGGTTACCCAAAGTGTCAAACACCTGTAGAGGGTTGCACTTGTAAAAAACTGCAGGGTTACCCAATAGGTCAAACACCTGTAGAGGGCTGCACTTGTAAAAAAAACTGTGCAGTGTTACCTAATATGTCAAACACCTGTAGAGGGTTGCATTTGTACAAAAAAAACTGTGCAGGGCTATGTCAAACACCTGTAGAGGGATGCAATTGTAAAATAAACTGTGCAAGGTTACCCAATAGGTCAAACACCTGTAGAGGGTTGCATTTGTAAAAAAAAACTGTGCAGGGTTACCCAATAGGTCAAACACCTGTAGAGGGTTGCACTTGTAAAATAAACTGTGCAGGGCTATGTCAAACACCTGTAGAGGGTTGCACTTGACCTGAACAGGTAGAAAACTATCCTCAGTAATAATATTTATAAGTGGACTCTAAATAAACATTTGAGTTGCATACGACCTGTAGGCAATGCAGTGACACTTACAGTACTTATATCTACAAACTAGAAAGCCAAAAATCAATTCTAGTAACAGCCCACCCATAGGCTGGCAATTGTTTAGGTGCCATTACAGATAAATATCATTCACACGTATCTTATACTTACATATACTTATACTTACACTACATGAGCTGGACGCTACTGAGTAAAATGTGTATAGAAAACTGGCCTGTACTTATCCAACCAAAGAGGAAGCTGTACAGTAATATAAACAAGTTTACTGTATTACACACAAAGCCTGTACTTATCCAATCAAAGAAGCTGTACAGTAATATAAACAAGTTTCCTGTATTACATACAAAGCCTGTACTTATCCAATCAAAGAGGAAGCTGTACAGTAATATAAAAAAGTTTCCTGTATTACATACAAAGCCTGTACTTATCCAATCAAAGAGGAAGCTGTACAGTAATATAAACAAGTTTCCTGTATTACACACAAAGCCTGTACTTATCCAATCAAAGAGGAAGCTGTACAGTAATATAAACAAGTTTCCTGTTTTACATACAAAGCCTGTACTTATCCAACCAAAGAGGAAGCTGTACAGTAATATAAACAAGTTTCCTGTATTACACACAAAGCCTGTACTTATCCAACCAAAGAGGAAGCTGTACAGTAATATAAACAAGTTTCCTGTATTACACACAAAAGCTTGTACTTATCCAACCAAAAAGGAAGCTATAAAGTAATATTTTCTGTATTACACACAAAAGCCTGCAAATAAAAAGAAACTGAAGTACCATACAACAAATGTGCTACAATATCTTTATGGGACAATTTACCTGTAGGAATGACATTCTATTGGGTAAAATTAATAAAGCATCACATATACAACTATGATGTGCTAGCAGACAGCCTAATGAAGGCTATGTAGATCAATTCACAACACTACCTGAAGGAAAGCTCTTAATGACAGCCTGTACAGGAAAATTCAGTGAAACTTAGCACAAAAAGCTAAATGCATTGATATAGAAAACTTACCTGCATGTATCCAGTTGTAGCAGAAATTATAAGAATTTCTATCGCCAACTACAGATTTACACCCACGTATAAATCAAAACCATAGCTAGAATTATTGTGCAGTCACATAGACGAATTGTACAAGTAGATAAATACTATCAAGTGAAGGCAACGAGATTTAAATGTAAAGGGAGAAAATTATTGTCATAGGAAGAAATAAAAGTTGGATATACAGAATGAATATACTTCCTTTTGAAGCGAAGACTCCTCCAACTTGGTACAAAATTGCTGTGAGGTCTTTCTTGGTGAGAGGCTATTTCACATAGGCAAAAGTAGGAGCTGAGATATTCATGGGATTTTGTGCCAATTTCTGTACCAAGGGAAGATCATTCTGACTGACCACCACTTATGTCACTGATATCTTTTAGTTTTTCAGCTAAATGTTTTTAACCTGGGAGGCCTGGATTTGTGAAGTAGTAATATGATTGGATAACGTATTGAAAGAAGAGTGTTGTTGCACTCATAATGAGGCAAGCAAGTATAAAGATTTATAACAATGCAATCAAAACTGCTATAGCAACTGACCTCAATGCAAAACTTATTTAGAATGATAGTTTTTGGTTTGTTAAGTTTAACACCATTTTTCAGCACAATATAGGATATACATGGTGGCCAGTATATTTGGTATACTGATCCATGGGAAGCTACTGGCAACTAACTCACATAGTTATGATGACCAAGCCAGAACTCAAACCCAGACAGACAGGTAAGATGTCAGTGATCTGTAAAGATGAACACCTTAGACCACTAGGCTGATCCAGGTTAATGGAATGACATACCGATATTGGTAGCATTGTATGACCCTTCCATATTTGTGGCAGGGGTTAATAAAATGCATATTAAGGAAATGCATTCCACTACATGTTAAAAATACAGAATGTTTTGAAAGGCTTAATAAAATGCACATTAAGAAAATACATTCCAAAATATGGCAAAAAATAGAGACATTTGTGGCATAACTTAATAAGAGCACATTTGGGAAATGCATTCCACTATATTAAGGAAATGCATTCCACTATATTAAGGGAATGCATTCCACTATATTAATGAAATGCCCTCCACTATATTAAGGAAATGCATTCCACTATATTAAGGAAAAGCATTCCACTATATTAAGGAAATACCCTCCACTATATTAAGGAAATGCATTCCACTATATTAAGGAAATGCCCTCCACTATATTAAGGGAATGCATTCCACTATATTAAGGGAATGCATTCCACTATATTAAGGGAATGCATTCCACTATATTAATGAAATGCCCTCCACTATATTAAGGAAATGCATTCCACTATATTAAGGAAAAGCATTCCACTATATTAAGGAAATACCCTCCACTATATTAAGGAAATGCATTCCACTATATTAAGGAAATGCCCTCCACTATATTAAGGGAATGCATTCCACTATATTAAGGGAATGCATTCCACTATATTAAGGGAATGCATTCCACTATATTAATGAAATGCCCTCCACTATATTAAGGAAATGCATTCCACTATATTAAGGAAAAGCATTCCACTATATTAAGGAAATGCCCTCCACTATATTAAGGAAATGCATTCCACTATATTAAGGAAATGCCCTCCACTATATTAAGGGAATGCATTCCACTATATTAAGGGAATGCATTCCACTATATTAAGGGAATGCATTCCACTATATTAATGAAATGCCCTCCACTATATTAAGGAAATGCATTCCGCTATATTAAGGGAATGCATTCCACTATATTAATGAAATGCCCTCCACTATATTAAGGAAATGCATTCCACTATATTAAGGAAATGCCCTCCACTATATTAAGGAAATGCCCTCCACTATATGGTAATTATATAGAAAATGGATGAACTAAGGAGCTTGGAAGTCATTAATCTTAAAGATTGATTGAATAATAAGTCTCACCTGCATCTGTCTACTAATGATGGTAATAAATGAATACAAGCATACATATTCAATCATTTTTGTTAACAAGGTATGACTTTATACATGAAGTCATTTTGTTAATGGGGGATGACTTTACATATTCAGTCATTTTGTTAATAGGGGATGACATTACATATTCAGTCATTGTTGTTAATGGGGGATGACTTTACATATTCAGTCATTTTGTTAATAGGGGATGACATTACATATTCAGTCATTTTGTTAATGGGGGATGACATTACATATTCAGTCATTTTTTAATGGGGGATGACATTACATATTCAGTCATTTTGTTAATGGGGGATGACATTACATATTCAGTCATTGTTGTTAATGGGGGATGACATTACATATTCAGTCATTTTGTTAATGGGGGATGACTTTACATATTCAGTCATTTTGTTAATGGGGGATAACATTACATATTCAGTCATTTTGTTAATGGGGGATGACATTACATATTCAGTCATTTTGTTAATGGGGGATGACTTTACATATTCAGTCATTTTGTTAATGGCGGATGACTTTACATATTCAGTCATTTTGTATACATTGTATGTAGCAACTTATGGAGAAATTATATGACTTACAGAAATCATACAAGTACAGAAGAAACCAGAGTACTGGAAAACACTTGAATCTTAACTGCTTTCACTGAAAAGTTGGAAAGAGTGAGAGACACATTTGAAAGCTGTCATACTATTTCAATAAATGTAGTTATTTGCTCTGGAATTACCAACAGATCACGCAAACACAAACAACAGGTTGGATCTATCAAAATGTTTATTTACCTTATAAATATCAATTAGAAAATTTAAATATAAATTATACTAGTATATTACATGTAGTATATATATATATATATATATACATATTTACAATAATATCTACATTTTTAATGATAAAACTTCAGCACTGCTGTAACTATCTTTAACATTTACTATTATCTACATGTATATACATTCTAGCTTCCTGTATGTATACACAATACAACAATGAACTGAAAACCCAATCCTAAAATAACATTTTAGTCTGTATCTAGTTTCAAATTCATGCCCTTGTGTCATTGGCACAGATGTTCATGTCATGGTAGGTTTATGTCAGTAATGTTGATTTGTAATATCAAACTAAAACTAAAAGGCAAGACAGGATGAAAGAATCCAGACTGTCTTGTACTACACCTGAGCAATTCTTTTCTATTTTGTTCACCCTGAGAACCCACATTTGTTAAATAATTTGCTTTTAATCTTGACCAAGCATCACAGAAGGGCAGAGATATGAATTTCAAGATGGCTACCATTGGGGGTATTATAGATGTTGGGGAGGGGCACCATTTTCATGTAAGACCTACTAGACACAAGGATGAAACTGCATGTCAACTTAATGACCTTCCTCCAAAAAGTTTAGGAGAAGTAGTGACAGCAAATAGCTACTGACAGATGAATGCAGGCCCATTGTATGAGTCAGGCATGGATTGAATGCAGGCCCATTGTACGAGTCAGGCATGGATTGAATGCAGGCCCATTGTATGAGTCAGGCATGGATTGAATGCAGGCCCATTGTATGAGTCAGGCATGGATTGAATGCAGGCCCATTGTATAGTCAGGCATGGATTGAATGCAGGCCCATTGTATGAGTCAGGCATGGATTGAATGCAGGCCCATTGTATGAGTCAGGCATGGATTGAATGCAGGCCCATTGTATGAGTCAGGCATGGATTGAATGCAGGCCCATTGTATGAGTCAGGCATGGATTGAATGCAGGCCCATTGTATAGTCAGGCATGGATTGAATGCAGGCCCATTGTATGAGTCAGGCATGGATTGAATGCAGGCCCATTGTATGAGTCAGGCATGGATTGAATGCAGGCCCATTGTATGAGTCAGGCATGGATTGAATGCAGGCCCATTGTATGAGTCAGGCATGGATTGAATGCAGGCCCATTGTATGAGTCAGGCATGGATTGAATGCAGGCCCATTGTATGAGTCAGGCATGGATTGAATGCAGGCCCATTGTATAGTCAGGCATGGATTGAATGCAGGCCCATTGTATAGTCAGGCATGGATTGAATGCAGGCCCATTGTATGAGTCAGGCATGGATTGAATGCAGGCCCATTGTATGAGTCAGGCATGGATTGAATGCAGGCCCATTGTATGAGTCAGGCATGGATTGAATGCAGGCCCATTGTATGAGTCAGGCATGGATTGAATGCAGGCCCATTGTATGAGTCAGGCATGGATTGAATGCAGGCCCATTGTACGAGTCAGGCATGGATTGAATGCAGGCCCATTGTATGAGTCAGGCATGGATTGAATGCAGGCCCACTGTATAGTCAGGCATGGATTGAATGCAGGCCCATTGTATAGTCAGGCATGGATTGAATGCAGGCCCATTGTATGAGTCAGGCATGGATTGAATGCAGGCCCATTGTATGAGTCAGGCATGGATTGAATGCAGGCCCATTGTATGAGTCAGGCATGGATTGAATGCAGGCCCACTGTATAGTCAGGCATGGATTGAATGCAGGCCCATTGTATAGTCAGGCATGGATTGAATGCAGGCCCACTGTATGAGTCAGGCATGGATTGAATGCAGGCCCATTGTATAGTCAGGCATGGACTGAATGCAGGCCCATTGTATGAACTTAGTCAGGCATGGATTGAATGCAGGCCCATTGTATAGTCAGGCATGGATTGAATGCAGGCCCACTGTATGAGTCAGGCATGGATTGAATGCAGGCCCATTGTATAGTCAGGCATGGATTCCACTAAGAGAACTTGTGTCTGGACTTGAACTGAATTCTAGAATGCAGATATGGAATTGCTGAAATGAAAGTCAGATTCAAAACTGACCTATCAAATGTCAAAAATCTAGACTTATCTCAAAGTCAGTTCAATAGGTTTTCATTAATTAATTTTTTAATCATCCGTACATGAAAACTTTACCAGAACCTCCTGTAACTTTAGCTAATAATTCACAATTACGGAAGAAACATAAATTTAATACATGCTAAAATGCATTACTTTTACTATCATTCTAAATTTCTATTGTTTACAAACAACTGTCTAAACAAATGACCTTGACAAAAGCTGTAGAAGTGATATATTAATAGAACAAAGAACTCACTAATGTAAATGAAACAACTAATGCAGCACCTACCATCAATGTGTTCATCAACACACAGAGTTAAAAAAGGAAGAAAAAAATGAAAACAATTATTGGAAAGAATTTTTTAAAAAATGTGCATTTAAATACAGAAGTGTGATCTGAGCATATTTTCTAACTTTCATATTACAAAAGCCATATAAGAAAATGTTTACATCTGTTCTAAATTGTGAACATTAACTCACTGATCCCAACCACTGTACTTTATAATGGTACATGGGGGAACCTGCACCTTTACATGCAACCCATAATCTGGTTAGAATGAGGGCCTACTCATAATATTTCCTGGACTGACATAGTATAATCACTCAATCCATAATTTCTGCATCTTTTGTCATTTACATTTTTTTTTAAAGAAAATTAAAACAGTGACCTTCTCCTTTGTTCCTGAGCACAAATTTATGAATGCATAATGCACAAAACCAATCAAGTTAACTTGAAATGACCATGCAAGCAATTTAACTTGAAATGACCATGCAAGCAATTTAACTTGAAATGACCATGCAAGCAATTTAACTTGAAATGACCATGCAAGCAATTTAACATGAAACGACCATGCAAGCAATTTAACTTGAAATGACCATGCAAGCAATTTAACTTGAAATGACCATGCAAGCAATATATTTATATGTTAGTGCCTGAACAGCTTATTCTTGAATAATGTCGCGTCTAACAGCAAAGTGAGCTTCCATCAAGGGAAGTAATGCAGTTTATGAATTTATGGACCCTAACTCTAATTTCAACAATAAACTTTGAAAACAATTATTACAGGAGAAATATATTTTTAGCCTTCACAATGCTGAAAGAAAACTCATGATAAATTCACGATTCTGAGGATTTTCTCCATAATTAACTTTTATTGTTCATGTTGGTGAATTTGGGTTAGCACATTATCAGGCAATAAATAGCATGCCAAGGAAAGTACTTTTCTCAAGAATGCATTGAGGCTGCTTACTGCGCTACTATAGGTCCTTGGTGAAAATGGGATGCATGAAATGTATAAATCAAACTGGGACACATGAAATGTATAAATCAAACTGGGACACATGAAATGTATAAAGCAATCTGGGACACATGAAATCAATCAAAGAAATAAGTACAGAGCAGGCCCTTACTTTTTACCAGAACCTCCTAAAACTTAAGCTAATATTCATTATAACAGAAGAAACATAAACTTGAAACATGCTACAATGTATTATTTTTATTTTGTTAATTGTGGTCAATTAAATACTGAAGAATGATTAACCAGAAGTAAAGTTACAAATAAAGATTTCTAATATACAATAAGAAAAGTTAATTATACAAATTTGGCACCTTAGGCTTGAATAATGTCAGATGTGTATCAACATGTACATGTATGATCAAATGAAAATCTATTGTGATATATAAATAACTTATGGACACAGAAACTGAAATGAGCTGCAAGGGTAGAATATACAAAATAATTTAAAATTTATTTAACTACATCAAAAAAGCAAAAGTTCAGATGAACATGAGGCCTAAGTTGGCCTAATATCACTCACTAGATCGATCAATATGTCTTGTATGTCACTGTGAAAGGTGTTCACGAACACATTTAATCTGACATGGTTATGCAGATTTGGAGAGAAATAAGTCACTCTATGCCAGTTTTTTTTGTTGCTTTCTAATTGTAGAAACAACAGCCACACCTAATGGAAAATACACATCACTGTAGGTTTTGCACATGCACAGCTAATATGGAAACCACACTGTTGCTCAGGGAGCCACCCAGGAGAAGAATTTAAATGAGCATGTTTTAAGAAGCAGCCACTAAAATCAAGACTGGCTTGTCCATTCTTAAGCAGAAAATAGATTTTCCATATGTTGGCAGTGGAAACCATACCATACTTGGGAAGCCAAAATTTTGACAGTACAGTTATAAACATTCATCTATTTTTATTCAAGATGGTTCAGCCTTTGTGCTGGTGCCAAATTAGCTATGCAAAGAAAACTGTTGCTGATGGGGATTGACTCCAGTTAATTTTGATAGATTGGATCCTAACAAACATTCCTACCATGTCTGACTGAAATTAGCTGCTGTTCTCTGGAAGCAGAATATAGTTTTACTATGCAGGAATTAGGCAAGCTGCATCTCTGTTAGGGGAGCCAGCCAAAGCAAATTTTGATGAAGCATGTATTAATAAACATGCTTAACAAGATTTAACATTATTGGATTAGCTGTTCTGGAGAAGATGAAGAAAGGTTTTACACATGGTATCTATACCATTGCAAGTGGAACTACCCCAGACATAATTTTTATAGAATATGCTTCATCAAACAATATAGCCAAGGTTATTAAAAATTTGCTCAGGTATTGTCCAAGTTAAATTTGGTTTTGCATATGGTTGCTAAGGAAGCCACACAGTTGCTTACAGAGTCACCCAGGACACAGTCTCGATAAAGTATGTCCTAAAAGAAACACTCCTACCAAATTTGATTCAAACAGCTCATCTATTCTTTAGAAGTCAAAAACAGGTTATCCACCTGGATGCTAAGGAAACTGATAACATCTGAGAGGACATGTTTCAACAAACAGTCCCACCAAGATGGACTGAAACTGTTAGCTGTTCAGGAAACATTTTGATACCAAAGATGACACACCATTGGTAGGGGAACCAACCTGGAAACAAATCTCATACAGCATGTGCCAAGATACAAACAAAAGTTGATCAAAGCAGCTCAGCTATTCTGGAGAGGAAGTTGGTCTATTGATGCCCCAGCATTGCTAGAGGAACCACCCTGAGCATACTTTTGGTACACCATGTCCTGAAGAATCTTCCATTAAAGTTGTATTAAAATTGCTCAGCATTTTTCAGAAGCTGAAAATAGCAATAATGAATGATGTTACATAACTGACAATTCATGCCAATCCCTTGGGGCTAGGCGAGCATAAATCCAACTGACAATTTGGCCAATCCCTTGGGGCTAGGTGAGCTAAAATCCAGCTGACAATTCATGCCAATCCCTTGGCACTAGGTGAGCTAAAATCCAGCTGACAATTCATGCCAATCCCTTGGGGCTAGAATTCAGCAGACAATTCATGCCAATCCCTTGGGGCTAAAATCCAGTATACAATTCATGCCAATCCCTTGGGGCTAGGTGAGCTAAAATCCAGCTGAAACTGTCCATTCTATCTAGGTATTTTTACAAAAAATCTTGATGGCTTGAGTCAAGTTAAGAGTAAGTGGAGTAAGTGATATTTTTACAAGAGAAATATGTATGTTTAGTCTGTAATAATACAACTATTTCCATAAAATAACATTTTGGGTCAGTTTTACCAAACAAATAAGATCTACAAGCTGTATTATATTCATGGCATTTTCACCTAAAAAATCAATAAATAAATCTTGTATATAGATAAATCTGTTAACTAAATAAGAACATGTTGCTCATAGATAAATGTGTCAACTAAAGGGAACAATAAAACTAAAATATGCAGGGTTGGTCCTACATTCCTAAGGGAAGAAAATATTTATATGCAATGTAAAATAAATGGCACAAATAAAGATCTACTTTTCAAGGCACGAGTCATTAGAAGGTACAGATTTATTTGCCAAGAAGAAATTTTAGGAATTCTGCACTTCATTCAGGATCAACTACATACCATATTTTCTTTATACTGAAAATCCCAGGATAAATAGTAATAACAAGATTTTAAAGATGACGGCTTCATTTTCATTTAAGGCTTATTACATGTCATGAAGTCTTTTCATGAAAACATCAATTTAACTGCCAGTGGACAAGTAGTAACACGATTTTCAAGATGGTGGTCAAATTTGATGTCAGACTGACACTGTTATTTCATTTCAGACCATTTACATGTCATAAGAAATATTTAAGTGAAAACAACATGACTTTGTCAATGTGGCCATCTGTGCTGAAGCAGAAATAAGATTTTCAAGATGCCCAACACCATCCGTTCAGGAGGAGTAGTGATAACAAGATTTTGAAAGATGGCCACCACTAAGATCACACTGCAAGCTGGGAGGCACCATTGTCATCCCGGACTAACTATACCTCAGTGCCAAGTTTCATCAATCTCCTACAGTTAGATGAGGTGGAGTTAACAGATAATGCATGGAGCGATGCAGTAACATCATATAAGCTCTTCGTCTTTGACTAACTAAGCTTCAAACCAATAAAAAATGTTTGAAACTTTAATAATGTATACTGGAGTGTTAAAATTCCTAAAGATAGATTATGCATTGGATATGTTCAGATATAATACATGTAAAAACCTGGCCAATAAATACAAAGATTGTTTGAAAGCCTGATGGATGGTGTATAGTAAAAAAGACAAATACCAAATATACTCACTTATAAGTAAGTCCAACTGACGACATACACCCTACCATTGCAAAACATGTAAATTAGAGTTTATGTTGTTTGTTTTACTGAATACTCCTAACAATCAGAACAAACCCAAATCTGATAGTGCATTATGTATTGGTAGATCTGGGTCTATGAAGTTTGTAGTCGTATTCATTTTACAAGTATATACTAAATCATTTTATATATGCTGCTGCAAAACTATAATAATGGTTTGAAAATACATAAAGTAATCAGGTAGCAACCTAACTAATGTGTATTACATTGATCCTATCTATATCTAATTTTAAGCATATTCTGTCTTTTCTTGGGAGTAATCAGGTAGAGCCTAACTAATGTGTACTACACTGAACCCCTTCAGGCATATTCTGTCTTTTCTCTGTTGTAATTAGGTAGCAACCTAAGTAATGTGTACAACATGGAACCTCTTTATATCTAAAATACCAATACTGACAAAGAAAAACCTTCCTAATTATTTTTTCTTTTGTTGCACAAGCTGTACTAGTATGATCAGTGATGTTTGTATTCATCATTGCCATCAATATGACAATTTTACTATTACAGTAATTAGTATACCCAAAATAGCAAAAAATAAACAAAATAGAAAAAAATAAGCACCTGCACTTGAAAGAAATAACATTTAGACTGTTAGCCTTTATGGTAAAAGTGATTCTCAAAAGCAATTTTTAATGTGTGGAATTGACCTTGACTAATCGACACCCATGATCACTGCTAAGGTCTATACCAAGCCTTGGAGTAAATGAAAAATATACCCTATTTAAACTTTCAACCACATGTTCACCTTGGAATATGCAAGTATTCCTCCTGGGTATTTTATAACGGACAAAGTGTGTAAACATCGCACTCATATCCCTGAAGAACTTATCATTGCATTATCTCACACAACCTTTGTGTGATTTAGAAACAATATAACAATCACCATCCCACTGGAAAATTTAGTGGCAAGAAATTATTTTAACTTGGATGAAAATATCTTGGCAATTCTTTTTGTCTCTTCAGCAGTGGGGAGTTGTCTGCCCTTGGCAGTGACCTGGCCAGTTGCCCCCCTCTGTTTAATGTTGTCCCTTGTCAGTTTATTCACTATCTCTGAGGCTGCTTCTGCTTTTCCATCCTCTCTTTCTGGATCTATGACCTATGCAACAAAAGGAAATGAAATACATATTTAAAAATTGTCCATCCTCTCTTTCTGGATCTATGACCTATGCAACAAAAGGAAATGAAATACATATTTAAAAATTGTCCATCCTCTCTTTCTGGATCTATGACCTATGCAACAAAAGGAAATGAAATACACTTTTAAAAATTGTCATATAAATGAGTTTTTGCTCTTCATTTAGTAAGTTCATTCTTCATGATGAACCAGGCCTCATATTTTCAAAGCCATTTCAGCTCAAGACTAGAGCAGAAGCTCCAATCCCTAAATATAATGTGATACTTGAAGTATATCAATGTCATTTTAAATATCATGTTTGACTGTGGAGTTCCATCCATAAGTTTCTACTCCTACCCTAACTCTAACCATTCCAAATTTTTTGACCCAATCTCTAACCCAAATTCTTTGACCCAACTTCTAACCCAAATTTTTTGACCTTTACCTTAACATTAACCCACTGTTATGTATATTTAATTTGTATTATTTGTTGTTTTTTTTTTTAAATTTATTATCTGATATTGTAACATAACATTTTATGTTGGAAGTAACCTTGATTTTTTACATATTCTGTAAACAACTAATACATAGCTAAAATATTATCTGTGTGTATGGGTTTAATATCAGGATCATTATTAATAAAAGTAAACATGTTTTTTTTTGTCTGGGTCTAAGGTATTGGAATTCCCCAACAATTTACCGGGTGTATCTGACATAGTCATATTATAATTTTTGTAACAGACATTCTAATAACAACTTAAATTCTATTATGTAAACTTCTGGAGGGTAATTTTCCATTAGGTAGTGGGTTTTTTTTAAGAAAATGTTAATTGTGACCTGAGTTCAAGTTAAAGACTATATAATCTTGATACTAGAAAGACTATTCATTCATGCCTTAAGATCTATCAGAATCAATTTTGTATTATTGCTATTTTCCAGACATTTATTTGGGCTGGAATTTATTTCTTCAATTATTAATTCAGTGATTATTTTCTCTGTAAATAGAGTGTGCTCATAAAAAGAAAAAACATTCTTGGACAGAGACTTTCGCTGGGTTTTTTAGTGAATTACAACTTGGAATTAGATGTGTTTTAACAAAATACTGTTGGTACAAGAACACAATAAAGGCCACCAAAGGCACATCAACACCTTTAGTGTTGGACTTAATGTGGATTTCCACTCAAGTTTATTCAAAACTTTTATATTTAGGACTTGTGTCTGTAATTCTATGATTATTTTTTCACTTTGTATTCTTGGGAAATAAATTATTTGTTTTTTTTTACAAAGCTTGTTGCTTTTTACTTTCTTCTATTACTTATTTGAAGAGCATAGACTCATAACACGCACCCAAATTCGTTGACCCTAACATTAACCCACCCAAATTCTTTGACCCTAACATTAACCCACTGAAATTCTTTAACCCTAACATTACCCCACCCAAATTCTTTGACCCTAACATTAACCCACCCAAATTCTTTGACCCTAACATTAACCCACCCAAATTCTTTGACCCTAACATTAACCCATCCAAAGTCTTTGACCCTAACCACAACTCATCCAATTTCTTCGACATATCCTGCTCTATAGGAAATTCAAGAACCAGCAATTGTGATAAACTCGCTGACCAACTCTTCTGAGGCTGCCATAATATAAAGTGCATACAAAGAATGTCCTTACCTGTGGTGGTCTGGAGGTGACCAGTTGAAGTCTCTTCATGGACTCCTCTAGATGTTCCACTGACATGAAAAACTGGGGCATCTTCTGATCTTCCTTTGAATCTTTCCTCTTGTTTTTCCCTGTATATTCAGCATCCTCTGCAATACCTAACTCTGAGATATCACCATTGGGGATAGAAATAGGACCACTCTTTAGTCTGGAGTCTCTCTCTGCACCATGTCCTTGCGGAGTAAAGTGAACTCTGTTATTCACAGATTGGATGTCTGCTCTTCCCTGTGATTTGTGTTTTATCTGACTGAAAAAATCCTCCAGTTCTTCACTTTGTGCTGAGATCTGTCCATCTGGTGGTTTACTGGCCTGAATGAGGTCCTGCCCCTCCTCTTCAAGAGGTTCTTCTACCAGCTCAAAGGATTGCTCAGATAAAGTCCTCTGTCTGGGGTAGCTGCCAGCAGATGATACTCTTGAAGTATGCCCAGAATCGCGAGTTCCTACACTCCCTGAAATAAGTGATTCTAAGTCAACATTGGACAGTAAATGTCTACTTTGTTTCTCATCAAATACTGGTTTCTCATTTTCTAAGTCAGTATCATTACGACCTCCTGCCCTCGGTGACCTTATTTCTGACTGGTTACCTGCTGCTATGGGTGCTTGGAAACACTCTGAAATGTTGTCCCTAGAACTGTACCCAGTATCAGAATCCTGTCTGACTTTGTATCTGGCACTAAGCACTGAGCCAGAATCAGGTCTATGATAGTATCTGTTTTCATCATGATAAGTTTCTTTATCTGATTCATCAGACAACCAGCTATCTCGTTCTTGTAGCTTTGGTCTCTTGTCAAATTTGCCTGATTCAGATTTACTTATTTGCTGGAATTTCTCTGTATCTGATTCAGAGTCACTCTCATTTTGCCTCTGATATCTTGGCACCGAAACATAAGACTTGTCTAGTAACAATGGGTTACCCAATTCATCAAAGTTTAGTTCCTTTGCCCCAGGAGCTGCAAACCTCCCTGAAATATCATTAAGTGTTCTAGGCACAATAATGTCTCCTTCCTCCTCCCTGTCTGACACATCTGATTTGGAATATTCATCCTCAGCACTTAGAATGTCCCTGTACTGATGATAAAACTGTTTTTCCTCCTCACGATCTGACCCACTTCCATCATGTTCTGAGAATTCCTGAATAACACTCATTTGTTTTGCATCTTTTTGGACTGGGCTATAGTTAGAACTATTTGCATTTGAGTTTTGGTCATCCTTAATCACTGCAGTCTTTGCTGAATGTTCGCCATGATTTGTAACTCTTGGGGATAAATATGAAGCATCTTTACCATTACGCCTGGCATTCTCTCGTGGAGAATTACGAAAATTGAACCCACCTGACTCTGAGTATTGATCACGAGGAGTATATACCAGATCCTCAGGGAGAGATGTACCAGTGTTCAACATCTCTCTGGGTGTTGAGTCAAACTGAAACCCACTGTCAGACTCCGCTTGGCCAACACAGTCACGGGGAGTAGCACCAAATCGGAATGTATCGATTTTATCACTACAACTTCGTTGGGAGTCCAGGACATCCTGGTCATACTTTTCACCAGAATTTTCTACAGAGTATGCCCCTGAATCTACAGCCATTTGTGATGAAGACTCTCCTTCATTGGACCTGGTTGTGCCAAGGTCATCCCTGGCAGTGTTATGTTGACTGCGCAGTGATATATCTAAAGAAACGATTGTTGATTGAGTGGATGTTAAAGGGAATGGTACAGCCTCTGTTCTGGCTGGGATGCTAAATTCTAAATGACTGCTCTCAGGGATTATTGCTGCTGAGGTTGGAGAGGCTGATAGTTTGCTTTTCATCTTGTTTGTGATCTCATCAAGATCCTGAAGGTTTCTCCTACAAAGAGAAATGAAATATTATCTAGCACAAAACCATAATGAATATTCATAAATTCTTAAAGTTAAATAATTTATTATCAGATACTTTTTTAAAAACTTGCCTTAAACAGATAGTTCAAATACTGTGTTGTAGCTCAAGGTGAAATGTAGGCATGCATCAAGCCATCAAATGGCTGATGTTGATATCAATTACACTGACAAAAAGAACTTGTCCATTCATATGCATGTGTTTTGATCGTAGTCTGACCTTGAACCCTTTCCAAAGTAAGTTAGCAACTATCACCACTAAATTTCTGGAAATTATTGTTTTTGATGATAACACCACATATACTTGTGTTTCTAATCTTAAACAATAGTTTGTAAATAGCAATTTGTGAATTCAGTATAGAATCGGTGATCTGAATATTTTAACTGCTGTGTTTGCATTATTTTCTTCACAAAATCAGTTTGAAACATTAAGTGACCCTGTTGTGGAGTAAAACATATCGACATCACTGTGTCTGGGAAGAACCACTTTGTTAGATTTTGTTTTCGTAAACCATTGGGCAAATATATTAAGGAAAAAATACAAATCATAGAGAGCAAAGTCTAAATATTATGTTATTGAAGATATAGCCTAGAAACGAAATTTTATGTAGGTCAAAAATGTTTAGGACAATGACGTGTTGTGGACCTCAAGACTCACTGTAAGGTGAAAGTTGTTTTCTGACTTCCCTCACTTTGTGAAAATGTGGAGACAAAAAGCAGTGAAGCATATATTTTAAAAAATGCCTAACATTACTACAAGTAAGCAAATCCTTATGTGTGCAAACCTATCAATGAACTGTTTTAACACAGCTAGAAAGTGAGATGATACTTTAAGAATAGCCCTCTTTCTAAAAATAGATGCATTTGCATGTTTGTTATTTTGATTTGGTTTGAAAGAAGGGTTTAGTTTATTCACATTTTGACTTTAATGCTTCAGTGTCTTGTCTATGAACGATTATGGTAATGTTTTACCATCAACAAAGAAATTAAGACAAACAGTATGATCTGATGACGTGTGCATTTGCTTTCATGTATAAGGTACAGGTGTTATTTCAAACAAATTTAAAAATCTTTTCAACTGCCATTTTATAATGAACTTTCCAAAAGCAAAAAAGAATCTTGATTAAGGGTAGCTGATTAAGCATTTTTACTAATTTGCAATTATAATACTGTAATCTAGTCACTCCTAATGGTTAAATTTATTACAATGTTTACTTCTACTGCGCTCTAAGTTGTATGGCCCACTGCATATGATCATTTGTATACACACAGCAAATTTGTTGTATGGCCCTAATACACTGCATATGATCATTTGTATACACACAGCAAATTTGTTGTATGGCCCTAATACACTGCATATGATCATTTGCATACAAACAGCAAATTTGCAGTATGGCCCTAATACACTGCATATGATCATTTGTATACACATGGCAAATTTGTTGTATGGCCCTAATACACTGCATATGATCATTTGTATACACATAGCCACTCGGGGCCCCACACTGCATATGATCATTTGTATACACACAGCAAATTTGTTGTATGGCCCTAATACACTGCATATGATCATTTGTATACACATAGCAAATTTGTTGTATGGCCCTAATACACTGCATATGATCATTTGTATACACATAGCAAATTTGTTGTATGGCCCTAATACACTGCATATGATCATTTGTATACACATAGCAAATTTGTTGTATGGCCCTAATACACTGCATATGATCATTTGTATACACATAGCAAATTTGTTGTATGGCCCTAATACACCGCATATGATCATTTGTATACACATAGCCACTCGGGGCCCCACACTGCATTTGATCATTTGTATACACACAGCAAATTTGTTGTATGGCCCTAATACACTGCATATGATCATTTGTATACACATAGCAAATTTGTTGTATGGCCCTAATACACTGCATATGATCATTTGTATACACACAGCAAATTTGTTGTATGGCCCTAATACACTGCATATGATCATTTGTATACACATAGCAAATTTGTTGTATGGCCCTAATACACTGCATATGATCATTTGTATACACATAGCAAATTTGTTGTATGGCCCTAATACACCGCATATGATCATTTGTATACACATAGCCACTCGGGGCCCCACACTGCATTTGATCATTTGTATACACACAGCAAATTTGTTGTATGGCCCTAATACACTGCATATGATCATTTGTATACACATAGCAAATTTGTTGTATGGCCCTAATACACTGCATATGATCATTTGTATACACACAGCAAATTTGTTTATAATATACATATAACTCAGAACATTTTCTACTTAAAAGAAAATAAAGTACTCCTTAAACCAGGGGTCTCAAACCCAAACCACCCTGAAGGCCGCATGAGGGCATTTTTGATGGCTGCTATCTCTCATGACACTTTGTGATGCCAATCATTTTGTGGGCCACAGGATACAGTTTGGCAGGTCACATGTGGCCCATGGGCAGCATCTTTGAGACCCTTGGCTAAACCAATGTTAAACGCAGATATGCATACTGAGAAATAGAGGGCATAATTCAAATAAGAGAACACATACACACATACATATTGTGTTTCTTGCTTTGCTCCCATTTCTCTCTGTTCAGCTCTTGATCCTCCCTGTTCAGTGCAAAAATGAGAAGTCACTTACCCCTAAAATTCATGTCCAACTTGACCCCTGATATATATGACAATTTTGTATATCTGATCTTTAAGCCGCTCTCATGGATACAATGGAGGAAGTAAAACTTGATAGCCGTCATGGATAGGTAACCTATATACCAAATTCTGATGAATATCTGCCCCGTTATTTAGAATTCAGACAGATGAATGAGCAGACAGACAAAGGACATATCACAATATCCCTAATACTAACATATGGGGATAATAAGACATGCACTGTGTGAATTTTGAATGTGACAATATACAATGAAATAGCATTGTATGCAAGAACAGATCAGTTAGTAGCAAAGCATACCTCAGAAGAGAAAACATGTACGACCTAGAAGAAGAATCTTCCACTTGCAGAGTAGGGAGTGTCATCTGCCAGTGCTGTGTAGATGAATGATCCTGACCACCACCCTGGTCTGCTGTATTGGACTGTTGCTCATGCTGCTGTAGAAACTGCTGGATGTGGGTCTGCAGCTCCCTCTGAAGCCTTTCATGATGGTCCTTGACACTTTGGTAATGCTGGGAAAAATGAGGTAGATCTAGGGAGGGGAGATATGGAAGTCCTGTCCCAGAGCTACTGCATGGGACACTGGATGGAATGTTTAGGACGGAAGACCTGACATTTGGGACAGCACTATTTGACAGAGAATCATGACTTGTGTACCAGTTGACAGTTTCAAGGGGTATCACATTTATCTGAAATGAAATTAAATGGATATTAACAATAAAATGAACAGGAATAATATCTGAAACATGATTGTAAACATAACTGTGGAGTAAAGTATGCTTTTACATTTTGTTATATACTACTGTAAAATTTAGTTCATCTCAAATCCTCTGTTTATTCTAAAATGACTGAACTAAAAGGCATAAATTCTGATGCATCCAAAGAAAGCAATTTATTAAATTTCACTATTTCACTATGGTTCTGTCAATCATTTGAGTATATGTACTTATTGACAAATAAAATATTATTCTGTCAATCACTTGAGTACATGTTGTTTTTGTTGTTGTTACAGGGTTTAAGGCCATTTTTCAGCACAAGATGGGCTATACATAGTGGCCAGTATTAATGGTGGAGGAAGAACCCGGGGAAAACCTTGGAAAGAACCACTGACCCACGAGAAGCTACTGGCAAGCTTTCTCACATATCCACATTGGCAGAGGCCGGGACTCGAACCTATGCAGACAGAGGTGAGATGGCAGTGATCCGGAATGGTGAGCGCTTTAGACCACGCAGCCACTCAGGGCCCCTTGAGTACATGTACTTACTGACAAAAAATATTATTAGCAAAATCTGTTGTTTTTGAAGTCTTTCCATAAACCTGTTGTTATGGCCATTTATATCATATATTATTTTATAATATAGTTTTATTTAAGTCTTTTGGCTAAATGACACATTCTTTAAAATCCTTTAATTCAGTGACTGTCCTGTACTATTATAAGAGTACATGTATCTATTTTCTCCATTCCTCAATAAAGGTTTTTGCCAGGTTCATATCAACAACTACTTGGTCAAAGTAGGCCAAAGAAATAGCTGAATGGAGATCATGTCAATACCATATCATCCTAGAACATATGTACTCTAGAGATATCATGTCAATATCATATCATCCTAGAACATATGTACTCTAGAGATATCATGTCAATATCATATCATCCTAGAACATATGTACTCTAGAGATATCATGTCAATATCATATCATCCTAGAACATATATACTCTAGAGATATCATGCACACCATGGTTTCTGATTGGCCCAATAAATAAAAAAAAGTCAAACGCTGACTGTTAGATATTTCAAAATACGGAATAATTTAAATACCTGGACTTTTTTCTAATGATTCAGAAAAGTTGGTTTGATAAAGTGATTATATAAAGGAATCTAAGTACAGTGTTCTCAGTCTTCTTGTGAGAGCCACTGAAAGAAATAGATTTATTTATACTGTGAACATTACATTGCAGATCTTGAAACCATTTATTACTGGATTACTGTGAAAACATTCAAGGACTTGGATATTTAATAATTTCTTTGGATTACATGAAACATTCAAGGACTTGTGTGCCATTCACTTTCATTGGATTTACCTTGAATTAAAAACTTTTGGATCGTTTCTGGATTACTGTGAAATTCATAATACATTTAGGAATATTCTAGGAATTCATACATACTGTAAGTTATTTTTAATTCTTTCACTTTGATTTTATATTTGAGGGAATTAAATTTATACTTTGGAAAATTGAATGCTTGTTGGGTTTTACCTTGACTTGTTACACTGTTTAAGCCCCTAGGATGTAACACTTGTGTGTAACAATATACCAGAACAAGAGACTGCTGAGGAGCTGACATTTGCCTAATAGCCCATATAACTGCAGATTGCTGAGAAATTAGCATCTACATTGCTTTCTGCAAGCATTCCTTCCAACTCTATTGATTGCCTATGTTATGAAAACAAGTGGGTTTGTTTTTCTTTTATCTTTACAAGCACATCAGCACCATTTGTCTAATTTTGAAAGGCTTTTATACCAGCATGCTTCCTGTCATACTATCCAGCATGCTTCCTGTCATACTTCATATCCAGCATGCTTCCTGTCATACTTCATATTTCCCAAAGTCCTTGAATATATGATCACCGATGCAAAGTTTACATTAATATCTACTCAAATAATTATATTTTTGGAATATTACTATTATTATTATTATTATATTATTATTATTATTATCATCATCATTACTACTACTAACAATAATAATAATAATACTAATACTAAGAATAATAATAATAATTATGATATTATTATTACAGTTCTTGTCAATTATCCCAATACACAATTATCTTAAAATCTTTCCTTCACAACCTCCTAGCATAACTTGACTGGCATTGAACTCTCACCACACTATATCTCAATCCTTTCTTCACAAGTTAGAATTAGGTCAAAACATACTGCCTGGTTTGTTATGTGATAGCCACAAGAAACTGCTTGTTTATTATTTCTGTACAAGTTTGTATTGTTGTATATCTTGTTGTAAATTGCCCCTAGTGATTTTAACATACCAGAGTCCAGAATTTTTAATAGATTTTGAGTTAAGTGTTTCTTTTGCATATGTTGTCTTTTGTGGGGGGTTTCCAAGACAAAAATGAGCTTGCTCAGCCCAAAACATTTGGAAACTTTTGAATTAGCACCATTATCAATTTTTGTGTCAAAATATATATATATATATATATATATATATATATATATATATATACACACACACACACACACACACACACACACAGGCCTGTTGAGGTATTCTGAGTGTATTCTGAGTAGAAATCGTAAGGTTTAATGATTGGCAGTAACTGCAGTCATATTTGGTGGTGAACTGACACTGTCAGAACAAACCTGAAAGGACTCTATGATGATATTTTGTCTCAAATTTGGTCAAATTGTTTTTGAAGAGAATTCACTATTTTGTTTTTTTGTTCCATATTTGTAGGCAGACTAGTAGCATTTATATGAACTTGAAAGGCATTCCAGCAATGGTTCTTTCTGTCAAATTCAAATTTTGTTTGACAGTTTCTGAGAAGCCATTTAGTGCTTCTTTTTTTTTGAAATACTGTAACAATGGTCGTATTTGATGGCAGATGTGCATCAATTCCAGAAATCTGAAAGGCCTAATGCCAATATGCTTTCTGTCAAATTCTTTTCAAAAACTTCTTCCTAATTAGTCACCAGAAACATTTTCCATGTTAAGAAATTGTAACAAACCTGAAAGGAAATTATGCCTGGGTGCTTGCAAATTGTAACAAACCTGAAAGGAAATTAAGCCTGGGTGCTTGCAAATTGTAACAAACCTGAAAGGAAATTATGCCTGGGTGCTTGCAAATTGTAACAAACCTGAAAGGAAATTATGATGGGTGCTTGCAAACTGTAAGAAACCTGAAAGGAAATTATGCCTGGGTGCTTGCAAACTGTAAGAAACCTGAAAGGAAATTATGCCTGGGTGCTTGCAAACTGTAACAAACCTGAAAGGAAATTATGCCTGGGTGCTTGCAAATTGTAACAAACCTGAAAGGAAATTATGCCTGGGTGCTTGCAAATTGTAACAAACCTGAATGGAAATTATGCCTGGGTGCTTGCAAATTGTAACAAACCTGAAAGGAAATTATGCCTGGGTGCTTGCAAATTGTAACAAACCTGAAAGGAAATTATGCCTGGGTGCTTGCAAATTTTATTCAGGAGTTTCTGACAAGAAGTTGTAAGATGACTGACCTATCTGTATGGCTGTATAAATGGCAGAACAGCATCATTTGGAGAAAAAAAATGAAAGCCTTGATGCTTTCAGTTAAATCAGGTCAAATTCTGTTCAGTATATATTGATTTTAAAAAGAATTGTTTCAAGGATTTTCTATTTTTAGTAATGATGGCTATATATTATGGCAGATTGGCATCATTTCTATACAAAACTGAAAGATGTTCATGCTAGCATGCATTCTGTCCAAATTTTGGTCAATTTTCTGCTTCTTGTTGAGAAGAAATAGTTTTAAAACAATTCTATTTTCAATAACAGGGACAATACTGGATAGGTACTTAGAATTGTTTGAACAAATCTGAAAGGCCTTCAAGACAGAATGTTCTATGCAATCAAATGAGATTGGTCAGGTTGTTTCTTAGAAGCTGAAAATAGTATTGTTAATGAATTCATGGTCATTCCAATAGCTCACCTGGATTTATGGCCAGTCTTTTATAAAACTGTCCTGCATTCTTGTTTTGAGTAAAACAGGACAGACAAATGATTCTGCATGGCAATCCATGATTTGGTCAAGATGGTCTCATCACAGCTAAAACACCATCATTGTAATTGCTTATTTAAAGCCTTTTACAGTAAGGATTGTTTATCACCTTCTTGAATGCAAAATTATCTCTCTTAGAACATTTAATTTTAATTTTCCTGCCATATTCCTAATAACTATATAGTCCAAAGGCTTCATCATAATGTTCCTTTCTCATAACATTTAATTAGCATTTGATTTGTATGGTCTGTCAGAAATAATTAGCTCAATTAAAACAATTTTATCACTTGATTGATGGTTGCCAGGTAAAACCTCATTCATAATTGCTAAATAACAAAGGTACAATGAAGGTGGCTGGTAACACCTCATTCATAATTGCTAAATAACAAAGGCACAATGAAGGTGGCTCGTAACACCTCATTCATAATTGCTAAATAACAAAGGTATGATCATCATATCTCATTCATAATCAGTAACTTAAAGTCATAGGTTGCTGGTCCACTGTAACTAAAGCTAGACAAGAAAACTTATGTTTTGTCCTTTTCGTTGACCAATTAATTTAGAACTGTCCATTAGTTCAGATGTTCATAGCCTTTCTGGATGTAGCCCAGATTAAGTTTGTGGTATTAGCCTTGTGACCCAGTGAATGCTTAAAAAAAAACACTTGGGTAGGAAAATGCAAATTATTAAGGATTATCTCAAAAACTCACTAAAAACAGCAATGCAACCCAGTTTTGGGTCATGACCCATGAGTTAAGAACAATTACTTTAGCTATTGTTCAATACCTGTATCTTAAATAACTGAGTACAGCTTGAAGTTCCATGGAATCATATTTACTTTTAAAACCAATGTACCAACTTGTTTTAATCCTAATATACATTGATAAAAACATTGTGAAATAAATGTAATCTCCGCTATCAGTACGTATTAATTGTTTATGGTATGATGTCTCCACTGGCTGTGTTGGAAACTTGTTTTAATAAGGCAGGGTTTAGTGAGCAAACAGATGTCATTACCATGATGATAATGATGTCCCCTTGCTATCGCACAGGATGCATTATGACTATTTGGGTCTCTTAGTGAAGATGATAATTTCTTGGATTATGTCAATTCTGATAGTGACATTGTCACATCTTCAATACCAAAAAATGAAGATATTGTTTGTGAAATTATTGAAAGCCAGCACGTGATATTTCTTTTTGAAGTGACGAGGATTGTGGTGACATAGTAGCTGTTGTACCTAAAGCCAGTGAGGTTCTAGATGACCAGGATGGTGGTGACATAGTAGCTGTTGTACCTAGAGCCAGTGAGGTTCTAGATGACGAGGATGGTGGTGACATAGTAGTTATTGTACCTAGAGCCAGTGAGGTTCTAGATGACGAGGATGGTGGTGACATAGTATCTGTTGTACCTAGAGCAAGTGAGGTTCTAGATGACGAGGATGGTGGTGACACAGAAGCTGTTGTACCTAAAGCCAGTGAGGTTCTAGATAGCCTATCATAAATTTGTCCTTGCTAGCTCACAGTGACCTGATTACTTTGTATGAGCATATGAATGTCACATAGAAACACATCAACAAAAAATACGTTAGATTATGATAAGAAAAAACTGATGAATACTGGTAATTCTTTCTGGCTGGTGTGTGACACTTTCAACTAATGGAACATTTGTTTACTACATGTATGTCCAACATTATTGACATACACATCAATATGGATATGAACATAAACATTTTAAAAACTAAACATTCAATTTGGATATAACTTCTCCAGGATTATAACATTTAAAAAATCCCAGTAACCCTGTGAAAAACTATGATCACCTTAACTGCATTTAATTAACAAGCATGAAACACTCAGCAATTTCTGTCATCTTAGATAAGTCAGTTTGACAAATCTACCTTTATCTGACCCTTGCATTGTCCATTGAAGTCCATGATGTTGTACCAACCACTGATCTGCTGAAGTCCAGATGCTAGTGGTGTTAAGTCCACAGACACAAACCCCATAACTCTATCTGTCAGTTTATCTGTTGAAACAAATAATTAAATCAGGCTGTCAGATTATCTATGCAGTCAACTTTTCAGACAATAATGAAAAACGGTGACATCAAAAATACAAGTCATTATTCTATACATTTTTTTAAGCATGAATTATGCAGCACAACATATGTATATATTTACAGTGGATATGGAAACATGGATAGACAGACATAAAAATTACAAATACTAAAGAACTGTGCACATTAGGATTCTAGATTCCCATATTTTATTTTGGTGCAGAACAAGAGTATAAGTTTCATCAATAATCACTGTTGTAATTACTGTAAAGGAAACTCAGGGCTTCTGACCTGATATACCACAAAATTGTCCTAATTTCTTTTCTTTTTTAACTGAATAATAGCAATGTTATTTAAGTTTAGAATGAGATGAATTCAAATACAAACCTGGACTTTTAGGAGCACCATCAGGCTTATGCCAAACTTTGAACACAAGATTCTGAAAAATAAATATTAATGACTTTGATATCATTAATGTAAAATATAAACTTTTTCTCATTTAGTGTCACATAATACTTACACAATTACACACTGGTCAGAGAACAGCAAAATGTATCTACACATAAAAAGTTTCACTCGTATAAGCTTATCTAGATACCAAGTTTCACTCCAGTAAGACCTTATCCACAGATATTAAATTTCTCTCCAATAAAGCAGCAGTGTTAGAGATTTTTAATATGGATGTAAAACCTTAACAGTAATGGCTGGATGTGAAAATTTGGACAAAGTACGTAACCTTTAGTACACTGGTTCAGTATTTCAAATGATGCATGTATATACCAAATTTCACTGAATCACTGGCAATGACATGAGAGTCAGTATCATAATTTCAACAACACAACAATAATAACTAATACAATGCTGTAAGTGACATGAGAGTCAGTATCATAACTTCGACATCACAACAATAACAAATACAATTCTGTAAGTGACATGAGAGTCAGCATCATAATTAACAACACAACAATAACAAATACAATGCTGCAAGTGACATGAGAGTCAGCATCATAATTAACAACACAACAATAACAAATACAATGCTGCAAGTGACATGAGAGTCAGTATAATATCAACAACACATCAATAACAAATACAATGTTGTAAGTGACATGAGAGTCAGTATCATAATTTCAACAACACATCAATAACAAATACAATGCTGCAAGTGACATGAGAGTCAGTATCATACTTTCAATAACACAACAATAACAAATACAATGCTGTAAGTGACATGAGAGTCAGCATCATAATTTTAACAACACATCAATAACAAATACAATGTTGTAAGTGACATGAGAGTCAGTATCATAATTTCAACAACACATCAATAACAAATACAATGCTGCAAGTGACATGAGAGTCAGTATCATAATTTCAACAACACAACAATAACAAATACAATGCAGCAAGTGACATGAGTCAGTATTATAATTTCAACAACACAACAATAACAAATACAATGCAGCAAGTGACATGAGAGTCAGTATCATAATTTCAATAACACAACAATAACAAATACAATGCTGTAAGTGACATGAGAGTCAGCATCATAATTTTAACAACACAACAATAACAAATACAATGCTGTAAGTGACATGAGAGTCAGCATCATAATTTTAACAACACAACAATAACAAATACAATGCTGTAAGTGACATGAGAGTCAGCATCATAATTTTAACAACACAACAATAACAAATACAATGCAGCAAGTGACATAAGTCAGTATAATTTCAACAACACAACAATAACAAATACAATGTTGTAAGTGACATGAGAGTCAGCATCATAATTTTAACAACACAACAATAACAAATGCAATGCTGTAAGTGACATGAGAGTCAGTATCATAATTTCAACAACACAATAACAAATACAATGCTGCAAGTGACATGAGAGTCAGTATCATACTTTCAATAACACAACAATAACAAATACAATGCTGTAAGTGACATGAGAGTCAGCATCATAATTTTAACAACACAACAATAACAAATACAATGCTGTAAGTGACATGAGAGTCAGTATCATAATTTCAACAACACACAACAATAACAAATACAGTGCTGCAAGTGACATGAGAGTCAGTATCATACTTTCAACAACACAACAATAACAAATACAATGCTGCAAGTGACATGAGTCAATATAATTTCAACAACACAACAATAACAAATACAATGCTGCAAGTGACATGAATCAGTATAATTTCAACAACACAACAATAACAAATACAATCCTGTAGGTGACATGAGAGTCAGTATCATAATTTCAACAACACAACACTAACAAATACAATGCTGCAAGTGACATGAGAGTCAGTATCATAATTTCAACAACACAACAATCACAAATACAATGCTGCAAGTGATATATCATAATTTCAACAACACAACAATAACAAATACAATGCAGCAAGTGACATGAATCAGTATAATTTCAACAACACAATAACAAATACAATACTGTAAGTGACATGAGAGTCAGCATCATAATTTTAACAACACAACAATAACAAATACAATGCTGTAAGTGACATGAGAGTCAGTATCATAATTTCAACAACACAACAATAACAAATACAATGCTGCAAGTGACATGAGAGTCAGTATCATAATTTCAACAATACAACAATAACAAATACAATGCAGAAAGTGACGAGTCAGTATCATAATTTTAGCAACACAACAATAACAAATACAATGCTGCAAGCTCTCTTATACTTTCATTCAAGTGGACTTCAAAGACTGAAATAGATTCTCATTCGTTAACCTTACCAGCTCTAGCTGTCAGCATGAAATATTTAAAAAAATATTTTAAATCTAATAAAAAAATATTTTAAATCTAATTTAATAAAAGTATTTTAAATCTAATAAATAATCACAAAAACCTTGTTTTCCATATGGAGGAGCTCTGTGCTGAGCTGGGTCTCCTGTTCAAAGTCCCAAACTGGGTGGGGGGAGTTGAAAAATACCTCAGTGTATGAAGGGATGGTGCTTTCTGCTGTTGAAAAGGACACATAGGAATTGGGGAAACATTCCTGGCTTCTAGAAATAATCAGAAACAATATCTGTATGAGGATTGCAAAAAGAAAAAAAATACCGTTAAATTTGATACTGTAAAATACTAGAAGATTCATTCTTTAGAACAATTTACATTTCACACTGTAACCTTTTTAATTTACATTGTGCCTTTTAACAAAAATTATTTTCTATATAGTGACATTTTCAACAATATATATTTCACTCTTTTATCTTTAAACAATTTGCAATTATAACAATACATATTCCACTTTCTATTTTAGCAAATCATATTCAACTATATAGCCTTTCTAAAAATGTTCCACTCTCATGTCTTTTGTGTTCTGTACTGTAGCCTTTTTAGCTGCTTGCATTCCACCCTATAGCCATTTTAGCTATTTATATTTCAATCATTTATTCTTTTTGAACAATTTTTATGCCACTATATTACCGTTTTTATCTTTAAACAATTTAAACAATTTACCGTTTTAACAATTTATATTCCACTCTTTAGCCTTTTGAACAATTTATATTCTCTCTCTAGAACAAATATTTTACCAAAAGAAATGAAGATGAATTATTTGAATTTGATTTATCAATATATTTGCTTCAAACCCTGCCATTTCAAAATGAAAGAAAAAAGCCAATTACTTTTACTGGTAAATGCAAGATCAGCCAACCCTAACAAGGCCTCAGTAAAGCAGTAGGGAGTAACAAAATGCTAGATCTGCCAAACCCTAACAAGACCTCAGTAAGGCAGTAGGGTGTAACAAAATGCTAGATTTGCCAACCCTAACAAGACCTCAGTAAGGCTGTAGGGTGTAATAAAATGCTAGATCTTCCAACCCTAACAAGACCTTGGTAAGGCAGTAGGGTGTAACTAAATGCTAAATCTGCCAACCCTAAAAAGACCTCAGTAAGGCAGTAGGGTGTAACAAAATGCTAGATCTGCCAACCCTAACAAGACCTCAGTAAGGCAGTAGGGTGTAACAAAATGCTAGATCTGCCAACCCTAACAAGACCTCAGTAAGGCTGTAGGGTGTAATAAAATGCTAGATCTGCCAACCCTAACAAGACCTTGGTAAGGCAGTAGGGTGTAACTAAATGCTAAATCTGCCAACCCTAACAAGACCTCAATAAGGCAGTAGGGTGTAACAAAATGCTAGATCTGCCAACCCTAACAAGACCTTGGTAAGGTAGTAGGGTGTAACAAAATGCTAGATCTGCCAAACCCTAACAAGACCTCAGTAAGGCAGTAGGGTGTAACAAAATGCTAGATCTGCCAACCCTAACAAGACCTTGGTAAGGCAGTAGGGTGTAACTAAATGCTAAATCTGCCAACCCTAACAAGACCTTGGTAAGGCAGTAGGGTGTAACTAAATGCTAAATCTGCCAACCCTAAAAAGACCTCAGTAAGGCAGTAGGGTGTAACAAAATGCTAGATCTGCCAACCCTAACAAGACCTCAGTAAGGCAGTAGGGTGTAACAAAATGCTAGATCTGCCAACCCTAACAAGACCTTAGTGAGAGGCAGTAGGGTGTAACAAAATATAATGTACTGTAATTACCAGTTGGAAAACATGCACTGAAAAGTTTAGCAGTGTGACTTGAGACTGAAGCAACAATGTTAAAGATATTATTGAATTACAATATTTGTAAAGTACGCTTAGAACTTAACTACCTCCAGTACAGAAGAGTGGCAAACCCTATGGAGCTCAATAGTTTCTTACTAACTCCCAGCCTGATGTAAACCATTATCTTTTTTTCTTCAATTTCACATGGCGATAGCAATCATCTCTCCCACAATGAGACATACATAAATCACCTGCCATGAGACATACTCAAATCACCCACCATGAGACATACATAAATCACCTGCCATGAGACATACTCAAATCACCCAAAATGAGACATACTCAAATCACCTGCCATGAGAAATACTCGAATCAACATAATATCCAAAACATAACTGTTGTCCTTTTTGCTTTCTTCTATACCAAGAATCTGAATATTCCATTTTATTCTTCTGTACTGACTATTAAGCTGTGTCCCTTTTGTCTTGAACATGTGTCATTTGCTGGATGCCATTTTTCAGTGCTCAACGAAATTGTTTTTCAACACAGGCCCTGGGCTGGTGACTTAAACTAACAAGGCCTGACTGAAATTCCACAAGCCCAGACCCCAATTTCTACATGCCCAAACTTTCCACTTTTTTAATATTGTCACAGATGCAGTAGTCATTAGTGTTCATCACTATACTCACTAGGGGCTGGATGCTCCTGGTGTTTAAACTTCTCACCTCAATTCTCTGAGTGAGCCTGGTCAGACATATGTCAATGTCTTGTCTGAAGTATGTCCAAAGAATAGCTGTCCCCACTTATCTTTTTTTCTTTCTTTTTCGCTGGCATGCTTCACAAAGTAAAACTCCATCAACCAAGAGTTCTGTAATTTTTTGTTGTTGAACTTTGCTGATAGTAAATTGCTTCCTAAATCGGGCTTCAAAAATGAATTACACTTGAACACTATTCCGACAAATGAAATGACCATGCTTTGCATTCTATATATGCAGTAAAATCCGACTTCAAAGAAATGCTGCCACTTTTCCCAAACTTGTCAAAAAATATACATAAATATGGCTTAAACATTCTCATTCAAGGCAAAGGATATGTAATAACGATTGTTCTTGTACAATCATCTAGCAGCTCTTTAATTTACCTATCATGGGTTCTTCCACATCCTGTTCCTGCCAATGCAAATTAACATAACAGGCTCATCCACTGCAGCCTTCAAACACATCTCACTAGCTATTGTCAGCCGATTAAGTAATATGTGAAACTGTGGTTAATACCTGACCTCTCTGCCTTTAATTGCCACTATTTAAACTGCTCAAAGGACAGTTTTACATCAGCTCTTATCATGACTGTTTACTGTTTATACCTGCTACTTGTGTTGTTTTCTTTGTTGTTTTTTTTTTTTTTATAAAGACTACTGAAAATTGTGTTTTCTTTAAACATGTCAGGGGGTTTAAGAGAACAAAATCGTATTTTTTGCATGACACGCTATGAAAATCAGATCTCAATTTCACATAGGACATTGGTGAATCTGATTTAGATTGGGCTGTGTTATGGCAGGTATGACAACATCTTGAAAATACATTTACACATTTCATCAGTGTGATCCAAGTTTCCTCAGGCAAAATAAAAAAAAAATGTTTTTGACAAGCCCAATGGTCACCTCACTAAGAATACAGGACAGGCCAGATCTAAAATTAGAGCGGCCCCGGGCTATCAGACTTTTTTTAGCACTGCATTTTAATTTTTTTTATATGAAGCAGAGTGATCAATGCAGACATTACAAAATATGTGCAGTTTAAAGTGTCGGAGGTACTTCTGTAAAGTATGTCTTGTTCCCTTACAAACTCCACTGAATCTAATATGAAACCAGGATCCAAATCAAACACAGTCAAGCCATTGTCCAGATTTTACTGTAATAATCATATTTCCTTAAGTTTACATTTATTCCATAAGTCCCATATTTTTAGGGTCATATCTGTAAGAATTAAGGTAAAATCATAAGGGACATCGGGTCTGAAATGGTGGCTTGGGGAAGAATCAATTTAATGAAAGACACAAGATACTCCTTAATTTCTCACCAAGTAAAAATATGCAATAATACATTGGCATGGAACTGATAGGACCAATTTCCAAAACAAATTTTTTTTTCAGAAAAATAAAGAAAGACTAGAATCGTTGAAGAAAGTGTTTACTTCTCATTTTCTCTTTGCATGCTAAATCTGTTAATAAAATGTTAATTTACATACTTGTTTTTATCTGAAATAAGTGGCAGGTGCATGGCTCTTTCAACTGCAATGTGGACAGAGAATGTAGGTCCTTTGTCAACAGTATCCAGGTCCTTCTCAGGTACATCTGGACTGGTTTTGGTTTTCTGCGGAGACTTTGTTGGACTAACTATGTAGTGGAAACTGTCATCCGGATCATACTCAGGATCAACTGTGCTTACTGCCATGTCATTGTCTGTCTCATCAATCATCTGTCATGCAAAATTATAAGCATACATACAGATTTTAAGACAAACATTATGAAATAAAATTTGGAAATTGTTCTCAGCCAATTGTGAAATCAGACCATACATTTTAAATATCTATCATAGGTACAGTTTCTAATAACAACAGATTCTAATAAATACTGGTGTCTTTGTGATGAAATCAGACCATACATTTTAAATATCTGTCATAGGTACAGCTTCTAATAATAACAGATTCTAATAAATATTGGTGTCTTTGTGCTCATAGATCTGTATGCAAAACCTGTAGTGCCATGATAATTAAATACTACACTGTTTATGTAGTGCCATGATAATTAAATACAACAATGTATATGTAGTGCCATGATAATTAAATACAACACTGTTTATGTAGTGACATGATAATTACATACAACACTGTTTATGTAGTGACATGATAATTAAATACAACACTGTTTATGTAGTGCCATGATAATTAAATACAACTGTTTATGTTGTTGTTGTTGTAGGGTTTAACGCCATTTTTCAGCACACGATAGGCTATACATGGCGGCCAGTATTAATGGTGGAGGAAGAACCCGGGAAAACCCCGGAAAGAACCACCGACCCACGAGAAGCTACTGGCAAGCTTTCTCACATACCCACATTAGCCGAATCCGAGACTCGAACCCACGCAGACAGAGGTGAGATGGCAGTGATCCGTAACGGAGAGCGCTTTAGACCACTCGGCCACTCGGGGCCCCAACTGTTTATGTAGTGCCATGATAATTAAATACAACTGTTTATGTAGTGCCATGATAATTAAATACTACACTGTTTATGTAGTGCCATGATAATTAATAACCATACTCTTTATGTAGTGCCATGATAATTAAATACAACACTGTTTATGCAGTGCCATGATAATTAAATACAACACTGTTTATGTAGTGCCATGATAATTAAATACTACACTGTTTATGCAGTGCCACGATGATTAAATACAACACTGCTTATGCAGTACCATGATAATTAAATACAACACTGTTTATGCAATGCCATGATAATTAAATACAACACTGTTTATGTAGTGCCATGATAATTAAATACAACACTGTTTATGCAGTGTCATGATAATTAAATACAACACTGTTTATGCAATGCCATGATAATTAAATACAACCCTGTTTATGTAGTGCCATGATAATTAAAAACAACACTGAAAAAAACATTTCTGCCTATTCAACAACCTCGGAGTCCCAAGAGAGATAAAGAGAATCTAACACAAATGTTCATGTTTATATCTGAGGCAGAGAAAGGCATAGTTTGTTTCAGCATACCCAAACTGTATCTACATAGAGAAATTGCAGATATCAGACTGGGGAGAATACAGTAAAAATCACCACCACCTTATAGTAAGTTTACATCTAATATCAATCTGGGGCGTATACAGCAAAACTATGCATCCTGGCACTATGTTTACATCTAATATCAATCTGGGGTGTATACAGCCAAACTATGCATCCTTGTTTAGATCACATGGATTTGCTCCAATCTCATCCATTGGTAAAGTGCTGACGGAATCAAGATTATGACATGATAATAAGCATGATGTGAAAAATGATGATAAGCTAAACACACAATGAAACTGAATTCCAGACTATATCAAGCTACATTTTCCATGACTAATATCAATTTTGTTTCTTTCTATTTACAATGCATAAACTGACATTTTTCAAAATAGTGGATATAATTTGTCTTTGTCAATGCTCACAGCTCCATCTAGTGCCACAAAATTCAGGGGACAAAGTTTTCATTTTGCTTCATTATTTTCCCAGGCTCTGGTTTGACTGTCCATTGCATAGTGATGAAAGCCGAAGCAGGCCGGGTAACCGGGATTAAGACATATTTCAGCTTTCAACAAGTTTAATAAACTGGTATAAAATGAATAAATGATTGAGTCTATTTCACCACACAATGTTAAGGGCTATGTATTACTCATTTCATTGCTCTGTCATGTTATTAAATGTTTCACAATGGTGTATCAAATGATTTGTATGATATGACATCATGACGCTAATATTCATAACAAATACAAAACATCTGATGGAGTTTTCCCCCGTTGTTAAAACTTGTTACCTGACTTACCACTGAACCAAATTGTGGCTTGGACACAATGTGGGCTCTAAGATATGCACCACCCAGACTGGAAGCCCCTGGTTTGAATAGCGGAAGCATTCCACTGAGAAAAACAAATAAGGAATTAAACAAATCTAATTAAAATAGCTAGAATATTGGCTTGAATCACTGTACAAGTAAATTCTAGTTTAAATAGCTATAATGTTAGCTTAAATCATTGTACAGGTAAATTCTAGTTTAAATAGCTATAATGTTAGCTTGAATCACTGTACAGGTAAATTCTAGTTTAAATAGCTATAATGTTAACTTGAATCACTGTACAAGTAAATTCTAGTTTAAATAGCTATAATGTTAGCTTAAATCATTGTAATGGTAAATTCTAGTTTAAATAGCTATAATGTTAGCTTGAATCACTGTACAAGTAAATTCTAGTTTAAATAGCTATAATGTTAGCTTGAATCATTGTACAGGTAAATTCTAGTTTAAATAGCTATAATGTTAGCTTGAATCACTGTACAAGTAAATTCTAGTTTAATTAGCTATAATGTTAGCTTGAATCACTGTACAAGTAAATTCTAGTTCAAATAGCTATAATGTTAGCTTGAATCACTGTACAAGTAAATTCTAGTTTAAATAGCTATAATGTTAGCTTGAATCACTGTACAAGTAAATTCTAGTTTAAATAGCTATAATGTTAGCTTAAATCATTGTACAGGTAAATTCTAGTTTAAATAGCTATAATGTTAGCTTGAATCACTGTACAGGTAAATTCTAGTTTAAATAGCTATAACGTTAGCTTGAATCACTGTACAAGTAAATTCTAGTTTAAATAGCTATAACGTTAGCTTGAATCACTGTACAAGTAAATTCTAGTTTAAATAGCTATAAGGTTAGCTTGAATCACTGTACAAGTAAATTCTAGTTTAAATAGCTATACTGTTAGCTTGAATCACTGTACAAGATATTTTGTCAGTGATCTGTAAATAATTTTTCTTTTCAAGTAAAATTGTTCAATATAAAGAGCGTACTGGCCAACAGTATCCAATACATGACATACACACTACACAAGATAAAGAAAACACAGGCCATCTGTACCCTATACAAGACATATAAAGAACACAAAATTAAGAAAACACAAGTCATCAATACCCTATACAAGACATATAAAGAACATAAAATTAAGAAAACACAAGTCATCAATACCCTATACAGACACACTCACTACACAAGATGAAAGAAAACACAGGTCATCAATACCCTATACAAGACATACACACTACACAAGATGAAAGAAAACACAGGTCATCAATACCCTATACAAGACATACACACTACAAGATAAAGAAGACACAAGTCATCAATACCCTATACAAGACATACACACTACACAAGATGAAAGAAAACCGAAGTCATCAATACCCTATACAAGACATACACACTACACAAGATGAAAGAAAACCCAAGTCATCAATACCCTATATATGACACACACACTACACAAGATGAAAGAAAACAAGTCATCAATACCCTATACAAGACATACACATTACAAGATGAAAGAAAACACAAGTCATCAATACCCTATACAAGACATACACATTACAAGATGAAAGAAAACACAAGTCATCAATACCCTATACAAGACGTACACACTACAAGATAAAGAAAACACAGGTCATCAATACCCTATACAAGACGTACACACTACAAGATAAAGAAGACACAAGTCATCAATACCCTATACAAGACACGCACACTACACAAGATGAAAGAAAACCCAAGTCATCAATACCCTATATATGACACACACACTACACAAGATGAAAGAAAACAAGTCATCAATACCCTATACAAGACATACACATTACAAGATGAAAGAAAACACAAGTCATCAATACCCTATACAAGACATACACACTACAAGATAAAGAAAACACAAGTCATCAATACCCTATACAAGACACACACACTACACAAGATGAAAGAAAACACAAGTCATCAATATCCTATACAAGACACACACACTTCACAAGATGAAAGAAAACACAAGTCATCAATACCCTATACGAGACATACACACTACACGATAAAGAAAACACAAGTCATCAATACCCTATACAAGACATACACACTACAAGATAAAGAAAACACAAGTCATCAATACCCTATACAAGACATACACACTACAAGATAAAGAAAACACGTGCCATCTTCATTTAAAAGTAGCACTATTTAAAGGTTCTTCTTCTCTTAAGAACTGAGTTATTTCAAGTTAACATACATTGATGGCTCTTATTCTTAAGTGAGTAGGGTACTGTTGACATGCTGGGTATTGTTGAAGGGTATTGTTGACATGTTGGGTATTGTTGTAGGGTATTGTTGTAAGGTATTGTTGTAGAGTATTGTTGACATGCTGGGTATTGTTGTAGGGTATTGTTGACATGCTGGGTATTGTTGTAGGGTATTGTTGACATGCTGGGTATAGTTGCAGGGTATTGTTTACATGCTGGGTATTGTTGTAGGGTACTGTTGACATGCTGGGTATTGTTGTAGGGTATTGTTGACATGCTGGGTATTGTTGTAGGGCATTGTTGACATGCTGGGTATAGTTGCAGGGTATTGTTTACATGATGGGTATTGTTGTAGGGTATTGTTGACATGCTGGGTATTGTTGTAGGGTATTGTTGACATGCTGGGTATTGTTGTAGGGTATTGTTGACATGCTGGGTATTGTTGCAGGGTATTGTTTACATGCTGGGTATTGTTGTAGGGTATTGTTGACATGCTGGGTATTGTTGTAGGGTATTGTTGACATGCTGATTACTGTAGGGTATTGTTGACATCCTGGGTATTGTTGTAGGGTATTGCTGACATGCTGGGTATTGTTGTAGGGTATTGTTGATATGCTGTGTATTGTTGTAGGGTATTGTTGACATGCTGATTACTGTAGGGTATTGTTGACATCCTGGGTATTGTTGTAGGGTATTGCTGACATGCTGGGTATTGTTGTAGGGTATTGTTGACATGCTGGGTATTGTTGATGGGGATATTTGACATGCTGGGTATTGTCGTAGGGTATTGTTGACATTTTGGGTATTGTTGACATGTTGGGTATTGTTGACAAGCTGGTATTGTTGTAGGGTATTATTGACATGCTGGGTATTGTTGCAGGGTACTGTTGACATGCTCATGGTAAAACCATTCAAAAATGTCACTTAAACCTTGGTGCATACACTGCTTGGTATTTAAAATATTTACTCCATTTTTGCACTGCCACATTATATTCTCCTTATCTTTTACAATCTTGAATATGAGTCTTCCCAAATTGTTCTGCAAGAACTCTTGAGGTCTCCCCATAGATGTCAAGTAGAATAACTTTTACTTTTCTTTTAAAGTAATCATACTCCAATTATGTGAAGACATGTTAAAGTTTTGTAACGATTTATTCCTATGTTGCTAATTGTTCAGTACTGCAACTTAATTATGCAGACGAAACTTTTGAAGCATCAACAAAATGTCTTCTTTATAAAGAAATTGATACATGTACTGTCACATGACATTTTGGTCTTTGCCACCATGTTTTGTTCAAGGTTAATTTTTCTCCGTGTGTTGGTCTGCAAAATCTATATTTATTCTATGCTGTCCATGTTATGATCTTGACAAATAAGTCCAGTTGTAATCATCAAAGAAAAAAAACTCAACCTCTGTATGAAGCCCAAGACTCTATCACAACATTCTTGACCCCATTTCCTGTAAACATTGGCGTTATTGATATAATATTAACCATAGTGGTACATGTACTTTAGCCAACACTTCTAACAGTAGTGAAAACCTGACATCGGGAAACAGACACGGTAAAGATAACCAGACTACTTATCATATCACATAAATGAAATATTGGTTCCGGACATGTATTAAAATAAAATGTGGCCACTTGTGAGGGGTAAATTTTACATTTTTGCATTAATATGCTGGCCACAGGTCACATTGGAGGGGTGGCCTTTCTTGAGGGGTACTTCTGAACACAAACTCATCTGTACCAAGGGATTCTGGCCATAAAAAGTGGGTGGTCGCAGCTGGGTGGGGGTTATTCATGAGGGTGAACACTGTACATCACCTGATGTGAGGAGCCTGGAACCCAAATGGAAGGGAAGGACCTGCCACAACCTACTCTTGTTGGAACACATTGTAGTCCACCAGAATGGAAAGGTTATTGCAATCCTGAACCTGCTTCTGAGGTGAGACAGGCCTGTTCTGCCTCACATCCATTTCTGGAGAAGGAGACATCACATTAGTTTGACCTGTAACCATTCACTGAGGGTAATAGGACAAACTGTACTAGCCGTCCTCCTGGGCCCACCTCCCATTTGTTGGACAAGGTCAGAGGTGACTGTCTGTCCTGTCGCATCTGCCACACCTTGAAACCAGCAGATAGGGACATCTCTGATGCCATCAAGGGTGGGGGTTTAGAAGGAAAGGGGTAAGAAGACTCAATACCAAGAAAAGTGGGTCCCCAAATACAACTGGGAATAAAAGGGAACAAAAAGGTCAGTGAAGGCCAAACCGATCCCCTTCCACAGATAGGTGACCAAAATCAGACTCCCTACCCCATGATTATTCACTCAATCCCAGACCCCAGTCCAGCAATAAAATCTGACCTGCAAGCACACATCGTATTTATGAGATCGAAATTGCTGCTCTTTACTGTCGTCAGGAAGGTGCAACTTGTCTAATTTACCTGCTCCCATTGTATGGAAAGAGTGACTCACTCTCAGGTACTTTTTATCTCTTGAGAGGGGCTAAAGACCTAGCCTTCAAAAGCACTAACAGCATCAGAAAGCCATGGCCTCTCGGGGATCTCTGAACCACAGAGATTACTGTCTCATCCCCACAGGGGGAAGCACACTTCCCTAAACCAGGCAAGGATGCAGACCCCTGTCATCCCCACTGGAAGAAGCTGACTTCCCTAAACCAGGCAAGGATGCAGACCCCTCCTGGAAATGGAGGCAATCATCTTGTGGTCTTTACTCCTCCCTCTGTAGGTGTGGTAATTTTTCTGCCAAGCCCCATGTTTGATCTGTGCACAGGCCTTGATATACATCTATCTGTACATGCAAAATTAGTACATGATGGGCAGGTGGTGTGGAACCCTTTTGTGCCTGCACTTACTGGTACCTTAAAACATTTCAATCTCTGGAGAAAACAAATGAGAAAAACATGATAACCAGGAACCAAAAAGGGTCGGTAATACCAGTTACTAAGAACAGGTTAATACTGAACCAAAGAAGTGCTTACTAGGCAAGTTGCAAACATCCTTAAAAGCTTCATAAGTTTGATAATAAGTTTATGCATTTCTTATCCAGGTTTTAAGTTACAGAAATTTCAACAGAAGGTAAACTCTTTTGGTTTGTTTGTTTTCTCCAATAATATACTAAATATTGGATAACTGGTATAATAACATCCCAATTTGTTTAGGAAATGTCAAGTACTATGCATACATGGGCTAAAAATAACTAACATCCACCACCTGGAGGTACCTGCACTACTTGCACTATATATATATATATATATATATATATATATATATATATATATATATATATATCTCTGTGTGTGTGTGTGTGTGTGAAAATGTCCTGGCCATTTTACCAGCTTCAAAACTGTGAAACATTGCTGTGTCAGAAAACCAGCAAGGTTTTTATTTTTCACAGGGTATGCCAGAATTTAACCTTGAGTAGCAATGGGATATTTTAGTATGACAACTTCCTGCACTGACATCAATGAAATGTTTAAGATTTTATGGCTTTGGGTATAGGTCATTTTACATAATGACTGCCTCTTACCTAATTCTATGTGTCTTTTGCTTTGAGTCATTCAATATGTCTAGGCTGATGTAGGCAGAGCCTATTAACTTGTCTCTGTGCTTGGGTCTCTGCTCTCCCTCCTTCTGTTGACCATAGCTAACCCATATCTGAACTTCCATTCTCTCCTCACGTAGATACCTACATACACAATGTTATTACTATTATTATTACTACACAGTAACTTATGTAAAGATATTTCTCAAACATCAAATGATTTCCAGCATGCGTAGTATATTGAGCCTCGAGTCTATTTAGTATGACACACAATTTGATATGGATTAATTCTTGCCAACGGTAACCATGGAGGAATGGTGAACAATTTGTTTATGCAAATATACACAGCCTCTCCCACATCACACCCTATACCAAGAATGAGATGAGTCTATAGTGAAAAAGGTTGTAACTTTGATATAATGGATGGTCAACATGAACATCTGATGAGGACCATAATATGAAATAAGTTTTACAGCAATCCACTACAAACTACAAAAATAGATGCATTCACATATTCTGTTTTATACAGTGGGCAATAGCATACAAAAATCATGGAAGAGCATGATAATATCAATATGTGTATCTTGTGATGATGTGCCTAGTTTCACAAAGATCCAAACAAATCTGCAATTCAGCTACATTCAGAACATTGTCTCTTACGCTGCATTTTGCTGCCCAAGAAAAAGGGCAATAAGTTCAAAGAAATCTATACAGCATTGCTATGTCAACCTTCATAGGATGACCATGATATTTATATGTATACAGCATTGCTATGTCAACCTTCACAGGATGGCCATGATATTTATATGTATACAGCATTGCTATGTCAACCTTCATAGGATGACCATGATATTATATATGTATACAGCATTGCTAAGTCAACCTTCATAGGATGGCCATGATATTTACCCCCACTGCTATGTCAACCTTCATAGGACGACCATCATATTTACCCCCATTGCTATGTCAACCTTCATAGGATGACCATGATATTTACCCCCATTGCCATGTCAACCTTCATAGGATGACCATGATATTTACCCCATTGCTATGTCAACCTTCATAGGATGACCATGATATTTACCCCCACTGCTATATCAACCTTCATAGGACGACCATCATCTTTACCCCCATTGCTATGTCAACCTTCATAGGATGGCCATATTTACCCCCATTGCTATGTCAACCTTCATAGGATGGCCATGATATTTACCCCCATTACTATGTCAACCTTCATAGGATGGCCATGATATTTACCCCCATTGCTATGTCAACCTTCATAGGATGATCATATTTACCCCCATTGCTATGTCAACCTTCACAGGATGGCCATGACATTTACCACCATTGCTATGTCAACCTTCATAGGATGACCATGATATTTACCCCCACTGCAATGTCAACCTTCATAGGATGGCCATGATATTTACCCCCACTGCAATGTCAACCTTCATAGGATGACCATGATATTTACCCCCATTTCATGGTGATAATTAAAATATGTGAGACTAGTTGCATTCACACAATTTTATCAAATGCAGCGCACAGCGTCAAGTCAAAACCGACAACCCATAAAATATGCAGGGTCAAGGTGGCTAATTGATAAGCTCATCTTCAGGTGAGGACCATGACAATTACCAAGTTTCAAGGCAATCCATCAAATACTGCAAGTCTAGTTGTGCTACGGAACCATGGTGGTGCAGGTATTAACATCATCAGCATATGATCAAAAGGTTGTGGGTTTGAATCCTACCATCCAATCAGCCTGGGTCAGCTATAGTGGTGTGTCCTTGGGAAAGACACTTTACACCAAAACACAAAACTAAACCTAAGGGGGTAGGGGTGGTAGAAAAATGCAGTTAAGTATTGGTATGAAGTAAAATAAAATCTATTAAAATGTCCAGTTGTGATTGTCCCACAACAGTAAATGAGAAAACTTATCCCTTGCAATCAAACAAAGTCATAATTAAAATTAGTTTTTCCAAGTCTTATCAGCGGTCTTAATTTTGGAGGTTTTATTGTACTTTTCTTGCGCACAGCCCACTTACCACTTAAAAGGTGAACTATCTGTAACCTGTATCTGATGTTTGTGTTTGGGCTGGGCTACTATATAGCCAGCACTGTTGACTGACACAGGAACTGGTCTTGTGACTACAGCAGCTGAAAGAGAAAGACAAATTACAAATATGATGATATTAGATAAAGGTATTCAATAAATCTATAAGAAGATCATTTGCTATTTTACACTAACTGCTCAACAGATACATTTACCTTCACTTCCTAAGATGATTCAGTCTTACTGAGACCTGAAATGTGGCTTTTGATGATAATCTGTTCAGTAACAGTGATAACTTTGCCTCTTTCCACTCATTCTATCTTAGAAGAAAATGATTAACTAATGGGAGCATCTTATATGACTGTTAATAATACTGGGTCAAGTACGCAAACCAGCTTTGAGAATTCCTCAATATACACTCAATATACACTCAATTATTTACATCAACAGTAAAAACATGATCAAGCATGAGGACATAAAATAAAAAGACTTTAGCACAACTTTCAATAAAATAATAAAGATTCATGTTGAACACAGCTAAGCAGTACAATATGGTCCAGTACTACTTATGTTAGTACCCTATGATCTAGCATGATTGATGTGTATACTATTTGTACTAGTACCCTATGGTCTAGCATGATTAATGTATATACTATTTATACTAGTACCCTAAGGTCTAGCATAATCAGTGTATATACTATTTGCACTAGTACCCTATGGTCTAGCAAAATCAGTGTATAAAAAATTAAAATTAGTTTTTCCAAGTCTTATCAGCGGTCTTAATTTTGGAGGTTTTATTGTACTTTTCTTGCGCACAGCCCACTTACCACTTAAAAGGTGAACTATCTGTAACCTGTATCTGGTGTTTGTGTTTGGGCTGTATTTATACTAGTACCCTAAGGTCTAGCATAATCAGTGTATATACTATTTATACTAGTACCCTATGGTCTAGCAAAATCAGTGTATATACTATTTATACTAATACCTTATGGTCTAGCATAATCAGTGTATATACTATTTGCACTAGTACCCTATGGTCTAGCAAAATCAGTGTATATACTATTTATACTAATACCTTATGGTCTAGCGTAATCATTGTATATACTATCTGCACTAGTACCCTATGGTCTAGCATAATCAGTGTATATACTATTTATACTAGTACCCTATGGTCTAGCATAATCAATGTACATACTATTGATACTAATACCTTATCGTCTAGGAAGATCATTTTATATACTATTTATACTAGTACCCTATGGTCTAGCATGATCATTGTATATACTATTTGCACTAGTACCCTATGGTCTAGCAAAATCAGTGTATATACTATTTATACTAGTACCCTAAGGTCTAGCATAATCAGTGTATATACTATTTATACTAATACCTTATGGTCTAGCATAATCAGTGTATATACTATTTGCACTAGTACCCTATGGTCTAGCAAAATCAGTGTATATACTATTTATACTAGTACCCTAAGGTCTAGAATAATCAGTGTATATACTATTTATACTAGTACCCTATGGTCTAGCATGATCATTGTATATACTATTTGCACTAGTACCCTATGGTCTAGCAAAATCAGTGTATATACTATTTATACTAGTACCCTAAGGTCTAGAATAATCAGTGTATATACTATTTATACTAGTACCTTATGGTCTAGCATAATCAGTGTATATACTATTTGCACTAGTACCCTATGGTCTAGCATAATCAGTGTATATACTATTTATACTAATACCTTATGGTCTAGCTTAATCAGTGTATATACTATTTATACTAGTACCCTATGGTCTAGCATAATCAGTGTACATACTATTGATACTAATACCTTATGGTCTAGGCAGATCATTTTATATACTATTTATACTAGTACCCTATGGTCTAGCATGATCATTGTATATACTATTTATACTAGTACCCTCTGGTCTAACATAATGAGTGTATATACTGTTTGTACTAGTACCCTATAGTCTAGCGTAATCATTGTATATACTATCAGTACTAGTACCCTACAGTCTAGCGTAATCATTGTATATACTATTTATACTAGTTTGCTATGGTCTAGCATAATCAGTGTATATACTGTTTATACTAGTACCCTATGGTCTAGGATAAAGCTGTACCGATGTCACATTTTGCTGATTATGCCAATAGTGCGCATAGCCGATTATTAAAATGCCTATACCGATTATGAGACCGATTATTTCATTATTATTTGTTTTATAACAATGACTGATTCAGAAACATAAACATATTAGTGTAATGCAAGCAGGTATTTTGCCGTGTGAGTTATAACAAGTTTGTTTATGCAGCAAGTGAATTTGAACTTCTATTCAAAAACAAACAGAAACCAGATAAGAAGTACATTGCTATTTATAGAAAACAATGATTACACAAACATAAAACTTTGAAAAACATTAAAACTAACACTGATAAAACTTATGGTTTGCCAATTCAAGATATAAATAAATGAAAATGTATTAAGCTAGTCTTTTAACTTATGTTCAATGATGCAGGTCACCATTGCTAGATTTAAGGCTAAAGTCAGACATCACTGCATGCTGGCAGCAGCTAATACTGAAAGCCTAGTTGAGGTAGGTTGTATTTAAGCAACAGTAACATTTTTCCTTTCTCACAAAGTAACAATCCACGATGATCCGAAAAAATCTGGCCTGCACCACTAAACAGCTGCTTGCTCGGAACGCTTGATGCTGGTGCAGACAGATAGCGTCTAGCAAATTTGGCAAAGTAGGGGAACTGAAACCTGTGAGCACTCCACCAGCCGTATATGTCTTCTTGTCATAGCAACAGAGGGCTGGCCAGATACAATTCAAGCATTGCGCTAACGACGTCATCTACGTGGGTTGTTTCATTGACAGTACGGTCAGGTTCGTCACAGGCAACAGAAAACAAATCCCAGAGATGCGATGTTGATGATCAAGTGGTGTTTGTTTCAGTTTCAGTTTTTCTTTTTTTGGTCAGGGGTCCCTCATGCTTGTCAGCTGATGTAACTATGATGCACTCTGCTCTAAGCCATTCTTTGGATCTGGCCACAATTAATTCTTTGCTGAATAGGCGATGTTTGAATCATGGTTCCAAGATTGTGGCTAAGACAAGCTCTTGTTGCTGGCAACATCAGCATTGTGTGTTCAGTGATGTCAACATATCATGGCGCACTGTCTGAATACCTTGACTCGCTCTATTTGGAGCATTTTCAGCAAAGGAAGAACGATGGATACTGATGTTTGGCTATCACTTACTTCCTTGATAATGTCTGTGAATGGGCCTAACGTGTCCAAAATATTGTCAATCAAGACCCACTGTTGGGCTGTTAGGCTAGGCAGGTCATTGAGAGTAGTGTAAGCCCCCAAGACTTGTTTTTGTCCATATAACGAAACCAACATATTGTATGTAGAATTCCAGCGTGTCTGGACATCTTGGACGAGTTTCTTATAGGCAACGTAAAAATTTTCATGCTGCTCTTCGAGTTGCTGTTGTGCCAGGATGGAGTGCTGGAACTTGCTGACTATGGATAGCGAGATTGCCAAAACATCTTTGACAGCTAATTGCAACAGAATGCCATCACTAACAACGAGCTGCAGCATGTGTGCAAAACAGCTGATGCTGTCGATTTCAGCCAGACGCATTGTTTTAACCAAGTTTGCACCTCCGTCATGCAGAAGAACATGGATAATGTATTCCTCGCATAATTTGTCCAGTTTGCTCACCAGATATTCTCCTGTGTGATTCATTGTGAGGCAATGCTGCTAAAATCACCTGTTTCCATTGAAAGTCTTCCATCAGCCAGAGTGCCGTCCAGCATGGCGTCAATAGTCAGAGTATGAGGAGTTGCTGCAGCTGCTGAGGATAACTGTGCAGCATCCTTTCTTTTTTTTCTGCCAGAAACAGGCCATGTTCGACAATGTGATTGCAGCACAAGTGCTGGACAAGATTTGATACCGTATCGTTTTTAGAATCCTTTCTACCGCTGGAAATGCACGCTTTGCAAAGTGTACAATTTGCTTTGGACATGTCGACTGCATTTACTTTGAAGTAATTCCAGACTAAACATGAGTGTTTCAAGTTTGACATTATACATAGGCTTGGTAGTATATTTAATAGTGTACAATCACTAGTCAGTATTAATAATCCAATCGATTCACACTCTTAAAACAATGTTTTAAATAAATTAAGTTACTACTAAGTTGTCTACATGGCTGGCTGGATGCATGCACCACACTGCGAGTTGTGCGTTGAAGCAGCTCAGCAGCTGGGGTATCCAGGGGTAATGTCGTTGTTACTGGCATGCCAATATCAGTGCTGCATAATATTTGTATGTCAGCATTCAGCTGCTTCAGTGTGCAACTGCTATTTGTTGATAAGCAGCATTGCAGGACTGACTAAAGAACAGATTAACTATAGTGAGTCATAGTTTCGTACTAGTTGGAAATTTTGCTAGCTATCTAATCTGCCTAGCTATCTGCTAATGTGTATGCTGGAAGCTCAACAGTCACACGAGGCCTCGTTGGCTGGCTGGCTGCTGTGATTGGGATGAGTGCATGAATGGTATTGTCTTTCAATTAACCCCCAAATCAAATGTTTATTTCTTAACTTCCAGTATTTAAATCTGATTTAAAATTCAAGCCATGTCAAGATGAATGTTATTATTAAATTTATATCTTGGAAATTTGTTTACATTGGCACCGATTATATCGATTGTTCTAATAATTGGCCCAATTATGAGTATGGCTGATTAATCAGTATAGCTTTCGTCTATGATGATCATTGTATATACTATTTATACTAGTACACTATTGTCTAGCATGATCATTGCATATTTATGTTAGTACCTAATGGTCTAGCATGATCATTGCATATTTATGTTAGTACCTAATGGTCTAGCATGATCATTGCAAATTTACATTAGTACCCTATGGCCTAACATAATCATTGCATATTTATGTTAGCACCCTATGGTCTAGCATGATCATTGTATATAATATTTATGTTAGTACCCTATGGTCTAGCATGATCATTGCATATTTACATTAGTACCCTATGGCCTAACATGATCATTGCATATTTATGTTAGCACCCTATGGTCTAGCATGATCACTGTATATAATATTTATGTTAGTACCCTATGGTCTAGCACGATCATTGCATATTTACATTAGTACCCTACAGTCTAGCATGATCATTGCACATTTATGTTCGTACCCTATGGTCTAGCATGATCATTGCATATTTATGTTAATATCTATGGTCTAGCATGATCATTGTATATAATATTTATGTTAGTACCCTATGGTCTACCATGATCACTGCACATTTATGTTAGTACCCTATGGTCTAGCATGATCTTTGCATATTTATGTTAGTACCCTATGGTCTAGCACGATCATTGCATATTTACATTAGTACCTAATGGTCTAGCATGATCATTGTATATAATATTTATGTTAGTACCTAATGGTCCAGCATGATCATTGCATATTTATGTTAGTACCCTATGGTCTACTAGCATGATCATTGCATATTTATGTTTGTACCCTATGGCCTAGCATGATCATTGTATATTTATGTTAGTACCCTACGGTCTAGCATGATCATTGCATGTTTATGTTAGTACCTAATGGTCTAGCATGATCATTGCATATTTATGTTTGCACCCTATGGTCTAGCATGATCATTGCAAATTTACATTAGTACCCTATGGCCTAACATGATCATTGCATATTTATGTTAGTACCCTATGGTCTAGCATGATCACTGTATATACTATTTATGTTAGTACCCTATGGTCTAGCATGATCACTGCACATTTATGTTAGTACCCTATGGTTTAGCATGATCATTGTATATAATATTTATGTTAGTACCCTATGGTCTAACATGATCATTGCATATTTATGTTAGTACCCTATGGTCTAACATGATTCACGTATATACTACATATGCTATACTTTATTTCAAAGGTAATATAAAAAATAGTGAATGTGGAAAATTTAAACTGTGAAATGTCACCTCTATTCACTTGATTGACATGTTTGTCATATTTGATTGAAACACCTTAAGCAGTTTGAGAGTTGTGTACTGGAAACAAAAATGTTTATGAACAGACAGACAGACATGGTAATATCTATATCCCCCATTATCTTTATCCATTGTATTGCCTGCCACAGACATAATAAATACAAGCATGTGTGGGTGTTTGCCTGCCACAGACATAATAAATACAAGCATGTGTTGGTGTTTGCCTGCCACAGACATAATAAATACAAGCATGTGTGGGTGTTTGCCTGCCACAGGCATAATAAATACAAGCATGTGTGGGTGTTTGCCTGCCACAGACATAATAAATACAAGCATGTGTGGGTGTTTGCCTGCCATAGACATAATAAATACAAACATGTGTGGGTGTTTGCCTGCCAAGACATAATAAATACAAGCATGTGTTGGTGTTTGCCTGCCATAGACATAATAAATACAAGCATGTGTGGGTGTTTGCCTGCCAAGACATAATAAATACAAGCATGTGTGGGTGTTTGCCTGCCACAGACATAATAAATACAAGCATGTGTGGGTGTTTGCCTGCCATAGACATAATAAATACAAGCATGTGTGGGTGTTTGCTTGCCATAGACATAATAAATACAAGCATGACAGCTTAATCCTATACTAGATTTAATTACAGATGAGATCAGTTTCATATTCTGTTATCAAATTCCAATCCACAGTCAAATAAACTTACCTTTGTCATAGAATTTGTATCTGAGATAGCACTGTGTGGTTTTATCCAGTGTGTTGTGTCCAGCAATTAGAGCATTCTGTAGAGGGAAGGTTAAATGGTCCATACTTAGAGACACCTGATAAAACTTCCCTGAACTCTCATCTGAAAATTTATTGTATGATTAACTGTTTCATTTTAACATGGGTGCATGTATTAAATATGTAAAGGATAAATCTGGTGATAAACTATATACTTGTGTAACTATTCAGATTTGTGTATGCATACTTTCCATCCATTACAACTGCAAACAGAATATGCATGTGTAAATAAATAACTAATAATGAATATACTAAAATACTTTATTACCCCCGATAAAAATAAAAGCATTATATACTAATATCTCTGGGAACATCTGATGTGGAAAAATTTATAACAATTAAAAATTTGTGGGAAGCTAGGCAAAAAGGCATAAATATGTTCAGATGTGATCATAGCATACCTAACATGCAGTCCATTCACAAGAATTATTTGACAAAATATTTCACATGGTAAAATATCTGAAGACTCTAGCATAATGTTCATATTTGGACATTTCAAATACAGAATGAATATTTCATCATCATCTACCAAGTCTAATATAAGTTTCCATTACCTTCACTCTGCCAAACTTCTTCCTCTACATCAAGATCTACAGGAGACCAACCAACACCCCGTGCTGCATGAATCACTCGTTCATGGTCATCATAGTGTGCAAACTTAATTGATAACTCCAAACCACCTCCTACTCTCTCCAGTCCCCTATGTCCACTAGCTGGTGCTGCAATGTCCTCTTCAGACTGGTCCCTGTTCCATCCATGTACAGGCAAATTGACTGAGAACCATCCAGTCATTCCTAAAACAAGAAATGGGTAGAAATATCAACAGACATCTACATATGCATTCTATCAAGAGTTTTAGGAACTAAGTCTTTAAAATACATAAATTTAAATTATTTGGTGATATATGCAGACTTTTCAACCTCAACCAAGAAATCCCTAGCCATTCTTTAAGGAAATATCCTGATAATAGCCTATAAAACCCATTTCCAATGTACTTTAGTTCCAATGTCACATATATTTTCGACTGTATTATTAAATACAGCTTCTTTATACACATGAAATTAATGAATCAATCAATAAATATTTATTCACATCACACTTGCTAAGAAGATGCCTCTAATATCCAATATATTTACATTCTGTAGTATCTATCTGTAATATTCTTGTACCAGATTAGTGTCTGAGATTTCTGTTTATAACTGCCCAAAAGTGGTTTAAGCTCTGAATTTAAAAAAAAAAAATTTAAGAAGTGACGTAACTGTGGGCTTCACCCTATATCCACATTAGAGAGTCAAACTGGTTCAATGGTTAGCATGTTCGACTCAAGACCTAAGGATACAAGTTTAAATCCAATCAGCTGGGAATAGCTGCCCTGGGACTTTACTTGTCTCATCTGAATATAGCTTTCAGGTGCTGATGTGTCACACCAACAGCCAGCAAATTACCAATACGCCCCCTACCCACCCAAGCCTAATTAAGGATTAGTTTGGCTCAATGTACTGCAATTTTGTCTAAACTCACCTGTCCTCTTTATTAGAAGGGCTCTGAGGGATAGAGTGCACGTCCCCAACAGAACATCTCCAGTTTTGCCTAAAGTTTTCCTCCCTGACACCTCACCTCCATCTCCCACAGTTAACTGTCGATCCAGGTCTGAAATAAGAATACTTGTATGAAAAGTCGAAGCCTAAACATGTTCCATATTAAAAAGAAAACTTTTGCAGGAATGTCAGCTGTGAGCTGCAAGGATAAGAAATTCAAAAAGATTGTCATGGATAATCTCTCTTTCATCAAAATATGTTACATAAACACGTGAATGATTTATCTAGCAAATCAGCAAGTAATGTTTATCACATATTTTCTTTTATGATATACTATAGTGGTGTCTGTATTGATGTAGGAATAAGTGTGAATATTCCAATGCATAATGCATCTTAAGTGTGAATATTCCAATGCTTACTGTATTATACTCAACTGCAAGAACAAACTTAAAGACCTAATAATATTCCCTACCTTAAATATTTTCAGCATGTCTTTTTTTTTTTTTTTTAAATTTCATGGTGTTTGTTTTTTTGTAATAATATCATTATATATGTTTTTTTATGTAATAGGTCTTGTCTAATGTTGCAAAGCGCTTAGAGCTTCTAAAGATTAGGCACTATACAAAGTCCTCATTGTCATTATTATTATTAAATGTGAATATTCCAATGCATACTGTAGTAAATGTGAATATTCCAATGCATACTATATCTGAAGTGTGAATATTCCAATGCATACTGTATTAAATGTGAATATTCCAATGCACACTGTATTAAGTGTGAATATTCCAATGCATACTGTATTAAGTGTGAATATTCCAATGCATACTGTAATAAATGTGAATATTCCAATGCATACTGTATTAAGTGTGAATATTCCAATGCATACTGTATTAAGTGTGAATATTCCAATGAATACCTCATCTTAAGTGTGAATATTCCAATGCATACTGTATTAAATGTGAATATTCCAATGCATACTGTATCAAGTGTGAATATTCCAATGAATACCTCATCTTAAGTGTGAATATTCCAATGCATACTGTATTAAATGTGAATATTCCAATGCATACTGTATTAAGTGTGAATATTCCAATGCAAACTGTATTAAGTGTGAATATTCCAATGCATACTGTATTAAGTGTGAATATTCTATTGCATACTGTATTAAATGTGAATATTCCAATGCATACTGTATTAAATGTGAATATTCCAATGCACACCTCATTTTAAGTGTGAATATTCCAATGCATACTGTATTAAATGTGAATATTCCAATGCACACTGTATTAAATGTGAATATTCCAATGCATACTGCATCTTAAGTGTGAATATTCCAATGAATACCTCATTTTAAGTGTGAATATTCCAATGCATACTGCATCTTAAGTGTGAATATTATAATGCATACCTCATCTTAAGTGTGAATATTCCAATGCATACTGCATCGTAAGTGTGAATATTCCAATGCATACTGTATTAAATGTGAATATCCCAATGCATACTGTATTAAATGTGAATATTCCAATACATACTGTATTAAGTGTGAATATTCCAATGCATACTGTATTAAGTGTGAATATTCAAATGCATACTGCATTAAGTGTGAATATTCCAATGCATACTGTATTAAGTGTAAATATTCCAATGCATACTGCATTAACGCTGTAAGGTAAGGATACTGCTTTAATAACTTGGATAAATAAAAATGGAAAGTTTTGTAGTTGTTGTTGTTGTGGGGTTTAACGTCATTTTTCAGCACACAATACAATAGGCTATGCATGGCAGCCAGTATTAATGGTGGAGGAAGAACCCCGGAAAACCCGAGGTAGAACCACCAACCCACGAGAAGCTGCTGGCCAGCTTTCTCACATACCCACATTGGCTGAATCCTAGACTCAAACCAACATAGAGGTGAGATGGCAGTGATCCGTAATAGAGAGCGCTTTAGACCACTTGGCCACTTGGGGCACCTGGAAAGTTTTGTAATGAGTATCCAGACTGTAAACTTCATAAATGTACAGGTACAAAAAAAATCATCCCAGACTCTGAGAAAGTTTAAGCATCCGTAGAGAAGATCGTCATGGAGAGAGAGAGAGAGAGAGACAGAGAGAGAGATCTGCAGCACTAATGCTTAAGATTTCTTACCTGAGGAGAGACCTGGAACTTGGTGCCATACTTCAAACGTTGCCTCTGCTGTTTCCAAAAGCTCTGCAAAACTGATGATGTCAGAATCTGCCTCAGTCCACAGGAGTGGGCAAGGAAAATCCATATGATGTGAAAATTCGGGAGAAAAACTTCTGGCTATTGTCCTTGTAACTCGTTCTTCCTGCCGAGATTATAATACAAAATCTTAGATTTGGTGATATAATCAATCAGATATTTCATCACTTGTAAGCTTGTGAAATGCAAAGACCTAATGAGAGTTGACATCTTTGAAGAAATAGTATCATAGTCTTTTTTTCATTAAATTACTCCACTGACAAAAATCTACACAAACTATCTCTTTCATTTTCTTTTACATTGGCCCCCTCTTATAAAGCCATCCATTCTGCAGCAGGAAAGTGGTCTTATAAAAGAGGTGGCCTTTCTAGAGAGGGATCACACAGATGTGAGTAATAACCAAATATAAAGTATGAAAGACATAACTAATTTTTAAATGTTTAAATGTTTCAATAAAAAACCACAGGAATGTTATCAGGTTATGTACTTAATGTAATAAACCTACAATGAATGTTCTTTGTAAAAACTTATAAACAATCATCAAATGAGCTTTTCAGTAAAACTTGGGCACAAACATATGACTGTAAGTATCCCTCTAGAGTCTGGCTTACACCTATTATAAATCACAGCCCAACTCACATCTTTGAGAGTATTTACCTGCCACAGTTAGTCTAACTGACGATTATTTAATCCCTTCAAGCCTTACAAATTTTGAACCAAATTTTGTTCTGTCTTCACCAACTTCTTAAAAAAAGTTGTTTACAGTGAATGCAATGTGAAAGGAATGTCAGTGTAAGTTGAGCAGGCTAATATACATTGTAAGGTGTTTACAGTGAGTGCAATGTGAAAGGAATGTCAGTGTAAGTTGAGCAGCCTAATATACATTGTAAGGTGTTTACAGTGAGTGCAATGTGAAAGGAATGTCAGTAAAGTTGAGCAGGCTAATATACATTGTAAGGTGTTTACACTGAGTGCAATGTGAAAGGAATGTCAGTGTAAGTTGAGCAGCCTAATATACATTGTAAGGTGTTTACAGTGAGTGCAATGTGAAAGGAATGTCAGTAAAGTTGAGCAGGCTAATATACATTGTAAGGTGTTTACACTGAGTGCAATGTGAAAGGAATGTCAGTAAAGTTGAGCAGGCTAATATACATTGTAAGGTGTTTACACTGAGTGCAATGTGAAAGGAATGTCAGTGTAAGTTGAGCAGGCTAATATACATTGTAAGTTGTTAACAGTGAGTGCAATGTGAAAGGAATGTCAGTAAAGTTGAGCAGGCTAATATACATTGTAAGGTGTTTACACTGAGTGCAATGTGAAAGGAATGTCAGTAAAGTTGAGCAGCCTAATATACATTGTAAGTTGTTAACAGTGAGTGCAATGTGAAAGGAATGTCAGTAAAGTTGAGCAGGCTAATATACATTGTAAGGTGTTTACACTGAGTGCAATGTGAAAGGAATGTCAGTGTAAGTTGAGCAGCCTAATATACATTGTAAGGTGTTTACAGTGAGTGCAATGTGAAAGGAATGTCAGTGTAAGTTGAGCAGGCTAATATACATTGTAAGGTGTTTACAGTGAGTGCAATGTGAAAGGAATGTCAGTGTAAGTTGAGCAGGCTAATATACATTGTAAGGTGTTTACAGTGAGTGCAATGTGAAAGGAATGTCAGTGTAAGTTGAGCAGGCTAATATACATTGTAAGGTGTTTACAGTGAGTGCAATGTGAAAGGAATGTCAGTGTAAGTTGAGCAGGCTAATACACATTGTAAGGTGTTTACAGTGAGTGCAATGTGAAAGGAATGTCAGTGTAAGTTTAGCAGCCTAATATACATTGTAAGGTGTTTACAGTGAGTGCAATGTGAAAGGAATGTCAGTGTAAGTTGAGCAGGCTAATACACATTGTAAGGTGTTTACAGTGAATGCAATGTGAAAGGAATGTCAGTGTAAGTTGAGCAGCCTAATATACATTGTAAGGTGTTTACAGTGAGTGCAATGTGAAAGGAATGTCAGTGTAAGTTGAGCAGGCTAATACACATTGTAAGGTGTTTACAGTGAATGCAATGTGAAAGGAATGTCAGTGTAAGTTGAGCAGCCTAATATACATTGTAAGGTGTTTACAGTGAATGCAATGTGAAAGGAATGTCAGTGTAAGTTGAGCAGCCTAATACACATTGTAAGGTTTTACAGTGAATGCAATGTGAAAGGAATGTCAGTGTAAGTTGTGCAGCCTAATATACATTGTAAGGTGTTTACAGTGAGTGCAATGTGAAAGGAATGTCAGTGTAAGTTTAGCAGCCTAATATACATTGTAAGGTGTTTACAGTGAGTGCAATGTGAAAGGAATGTCAGTGTAAGTTGAGCAGGCTAATACACATTGTAAGGTGTTTACAGTGAATGCAATGTGAAAGGAATGTCAGTGTAAGTTGAGCAGCCTAATATACATTGTAAGGTGTTTACAGTGAATGCAATGTGAAAGGAATGTCAGTGTAAGTTGAGCAGCCTAATGCACATTGTAAGGTGTTTACAGTGAATGCAATGTGAAAGGAATGTCAGTGTAAGTTGTGCAGCCTAATACATATTGTAAGGTGTTTACAGTGAGTGCAATGTGAAAGGAATGTCAGTGTAAGTTTAGCAGCCTAATATACATTGTAAGGTGTTTACAGTGAGTGCAATGTGAAAGGAATGTCAGTGTAAGTTGAGCAGGCTAATACACATTGTAAGGTGTTTACAGTGAATGCAATGTGAAAGGAATGTCAGTGTAAGTTAAGCAGCCTAATATACATTGTAAGGTGTTTACAGTGAATGCAATGTGAAAGGAATGTCAGTGTAAGTTGTGCAGCCTAATATACACTGTAAGGTGTTTACAGTGAGTGCAATGTGAAAGGAATTTCAGTGTAAGTTTAGCAGCCTAATATACATTGTAATATGCATGGCTGCAACACAGATGCTCGACATGCTAGTAAAAAATAAAAGTTGGTATAGCTATACTGCATACAATACGCAAGAAACCCACTGCTACAAACAATAATATTAAAACAAAGATGAAACAACAGTGATAAAATTCTTGTATTCATAAAAATTTCTTATAAATAAAATATATTTTATCTTTTTTATATTCATTGTTTGTATTACATGCCACACATTGTAAAATAATGCAGTCTCAATAGACTTCTTTAAAAATATCTTTATAAAATCTATAATTAAGTAGCAATTAAAATGTCTGCTTATTTAAGGGCTATTCCATTTAAACATACCCGGGGGGTGGGGGGGGGAGGGAGGCACATTCAAAAATGGGTGACCACCCATAGAAGTGATTTTTTTCTACCACCACCAGTCATAGCAGTGAATTTTGGACACCCATGCCCATGCATCTTTTGATATGACATGGCACAGAAGTGATTATTGTTTACTGATGACCATGCATGGAAGGTTTTTTATTTTGCCGTCTGTGGGGTAGTGGTATGTTTAAATGGAATAGCCCTAAGTAAATTTTACAATCTACAAGATGCAAGCCACAAAAAACTGACATAGCATTTTACTACCTGGAAACTAGAATTCATACTGACTTGATCTGAACAATAATGTATTTCTAAGTGGTTAGCTTGTGTCATATTGGTAATTATTAGTGGTAATAATAGCCTGCAGTTATCAAAGTGACAAAACCTAACAATGTAAGTAACACTAATTGGATTACCCTAACAATGTAAGTAACACTAACTGGATAACCCTAACAATGTAAGTAATGCTAATTGGATTACCCTAACAATGTAAGTAACGCTAATTGGATTACCCTAAAATTGTTGTTGTTGTTGTTGTTGTTGTGGGGTTTAATGCCATTTTTCAGCACACGATAGGCTATATATGGCGGCCAGTATTAATGGTGGAGGAAGAACATGGGAAAACCCCAGAAAGAACCACCGACCCACGAGAAGCTACTGGCATGCTTTCTCACATACCTAAATTGGCTGAATCTGAGACTCGAACCGGCGCAGACAGAGGTGAGATGGCAGTGATCCGTAACGGAGAACGCTTTAGACCACTCGGCCACTCGGGCCCCCCCCAAAAAATTGTTAAGTAAAGCTAACTGGATTACCCTAACAATGTCAGTAACGCTAATTGGATTACCCTAACAATGTAAGTAATGCTAATTGGATTACCCATACAATGTAAGTAACGCTAATTGGATTACCCTAACAATGTAAGTAACACTAATTGGATTACTCACCTCTTTCTATTGGTTCAAGTTACTTTATCAGTATGTTTGAACAAATGTAAATGTGCTCTCAGTTGAGAAACCAACACATATGAGTGACATTTCTAACTGTAAACAACCATAATTGCTTGCAAAGGGTAAAGTTTTTGCAATAATATGCCAGCACTGGCCATATTAGAGGTGGCCATCCTTAAGGAGTACTTCTGACCACAAACTTGTTGGTGACATGGGATTCCAACCGTTTAAAGTGGGTGGCCTATGGTTGGGGGGATAAACGTTCAAGATGGGAACCACTTTACCCTAAAGAATCATTTAATGGACAACAAAGTTTTGTACATAGCACATGACAATTCAATTTGAAACAAAGCAATAAGAAAACAGTTTCTGTGATCATAAAAAAACTCCATCAACTTTACAGTTGAAACATGAAAGATCTGTAGAAGAACAGCTGTGTATCCCATGCAAACAATGACATGACAAATCTTGCATGACTATTAAATTCACTTTAAAAATTCACAACTTTTCACAGAGTACCAATTTTTTTATGATTTTGTGACTGTTACAAACCAGGAATTTAAATACCCAATCAATAATTATATCTCAGAGGAAATGATAGGACCCAGAGCAACAAATCTGTAAAATACTGAAAAAATACTTTAATGGCTTGAATATTGAAACAAGACATCTAATTATAACTGATGAAGTGCACACAAATTTATGGTTCAAATTTTATCAATGTTTTCACTACTGCGCTAATAAGGATTCAGAATGGATGGTGAAAACTTCAGACAGTGAGCAGCAAAACAATATGTACCTTTCTGATGATGCAGTAGGAGGCATAATCAGTGCATGGTTAAAGTTATATCCATTTCTGTAAATGAAGTGGGGCATTTAACAAATACACCATCAAAGTTGTAATTGCTCTTAACATTAATGCAGTTGGAGGCATAACAAATACATGTTTAAAGTTATAATGACCATCAAATGCAACATTGTACTGTTCTTTTCCACTCACCTTCTGACCAAGGAAAGACAACTTGATTTTCACATAAGCATTGACACCAACTTCTGCTGGATACTGCATTCCCGAGTCCAGCTGTGCTGCTGCTTCTGCTGAGGCCTGAATACAAAACAAAATAGTAGACAGCCACAAAAATCAGCATCATTTGTATAAAATATAAAGCCTTTTATGTGAGAATGATTTGTACCAAGGTTGGTCAAATTATTTCTGCTGAGTGTTTTCTGAGAATAAGTCAGGTCAAGAATTTTCTATTTTTAGTATTGGCAACAATATTTGCAGACTAATTAGCATCATTTGTATAAATCTAGCACTCCCAGAATGCTTCCTATAAAACTGGGTCAAATTCTGCTGAGCAATTTCTAAGAAAAGTCTGTTTAGCATGTTTTCTTCTACTTTTAGCAGAAGCAACAGCAGTTAAGAATTATTTGCACAAATTTCAAAGAACTTTATCTCTCAATGCTTCTGACAAATTTGGTAAATTTCTGAAAATATTTTACATGACATTGTTTTTTAATGATTTTCAAGTTTTTGTTATTAAGGCCACAGTTGATGGCATAAATTTGCAAAATTTGAAATCTCACCAATGATCCCCAAGATGCTTCCTGTCATGAGAGGTCAAATTCATTTCAGTGGGTTTCTTTAAGAAGCTGTTGTTTAAAGTCTTATCTATATTTATTAACAATGGACATATTTGAAGGTTGGATTGGCATCACTTGTATGAACATGAAAGCCCTTCGCGGCTGGATATTTTATGACAAATTTGGTTTCAGATGTCTTAAACATTTTTCAGTTTTAGCAATGGCAGCCATATAATTGGCATGGTGAATTGTTATGGTGAATTGGAAAGAAGAATTGGCATGGTGAATTGGCATTGGCATGGTGAATTGGCAAGATGAATTGGCATTGGCATGGTGAACTGGCATGGTGAATTGGCATGATGAATTGGCATGGTGAATAGCCATGATTTGTAAAGATTTTAAAGCTCTTCATGCCAAGATCCTTTCTTCAACATTCCATTGAAATTTGTCCAGTTGTTTTTAAAAATCTGATAATAGCAACTGTTAATGCATTCAGAAAAGATGATAGATACAGGGTTATACTGTAAGCCCACTTGATTTTACAGGCAGGTGAGCTAAAAAAAGGCCACACCAGTCAATACATCTTTCAATTTTATCCAATTTTAAGATTCAGTGAATTTGTAAAATTACATAATTATCTAAAGTTCCTGAGTTGTATTGTGCATACTGTGATACAGGGGTGATGATATGACATGTTATATTGTGCATACTGTGATACAGGGGTGATAATATGACATGTTATATTGTGTATACTGTATACAGGGGTAATGATATGACATGTTATATTGTGCATACTGTATACAGGGGTAATGATATGACATGTTATACTGTGCATCTTGTGATACAGGGGTGATGATATGACATGTTATATTGTGCATACTGTGATACAGGGGTGATAATATGACGTTATATTGTGCATATTGTGATATGGGGTGATGATGTAATAATGCAGAATGGTATATAAAGCAATACAGCCCTGCCAATACTGACTAGTGGGTGGTACTCACTTTCAGACCACAATAAAATTCTTTGTTATGTGATGACTAGTGGGTGGTACTCACTTTCAGACAAATAAATTCCTTGTCATTTGACTAGTGGGTGGTACTCACTTTCAGACCACAATAAAATTCTTTGTTATGTGACTAGTGAGTGGTACTCACTTTCAGACCACAATAAAATTCCAAGTCATTTGACTAGTGGGTGGTATTCACTTTCATACCACAATAAAATTCTTTTTTATTTGACTAGTGGGTGGTACTCACTATACGACCATGATAAAATTCCTTGTTATTTGACTATTGGGTGGTACACACTTTCAGACCACAATTAAAAAAATTGATATTTGACTAGGGGCTTGTACTCACTTTCAGACTACAATAAAATGTTTTGTTATTTGACTAGTGGATGGTACTCACTTTCAGACCACACTAGAATTCCTTGTCATTTGACTAGTTGATGGTACTCACTTTCAAACCACACTAAAATTCTTTGTCATTTGACTAGTGGGTGGTACTTACTTTCAAACCACACTAAAATTCTTGGTTATTTGACTAGTGGATGGTACTCACTTTCAAACCACATGCTCTGATGACACCAACAGATATACAGACTTGGGATCCCTTCAGATTCTTGTTAGCTGCTGTCACACTCTCATTCTGAATTATACAGATGTTGGAATATATAATTTTAGTGCCTTTTATGATGCGAATATAAGTACCAGGCTCCTTAACTTCCATATACTTCAAATTTGGTACATGCTCTGTGAAGATGTGACACATGACACAAAATATGAGCACATATTTAATAAATGAATGCTCTCTTTCAGTGACAGACTATACAAACAGTTAAGTTAAAACATTAAACTTTACCAATTCTGTTAAAAAAATTCATGTAACCATTTTGAGGGTAAGGCTAGCAAAAAGCAGATGGAAAGAAAAGTAAGTAGTTATTTAAATGCATTAAGTCATGATATGAGGAAATAATTTACATTTTTAGTGTCTAATACAAAAAACAAAACAACGTGTATGTCACTCAATGACAGACATAAAATATATTTACATATAAGTATTTTGTTATAAATTCTGGCAACTCACCTGGATCAACTGGGATTTGTAATGGATTGTTAGGTCTACTAATCCTGATTCCATGGACTGAAAAAAAGCAAGAACTATGTTTTAAGAATGACAAATTATGCCCAAGACCAACTATTAATATACGACAAGGCCTAACCCAACAACCCTTTGGCTCCAACCAGGGACTTGATCTATGGACAGTAGTGTTACAAAAAGTAAGGGAAGCATATTGGATAATTGTATTTATTAAAACCTAAGAGATGTAATCAAAACTTGCTGACTGCATGGCTGTAATCATTGACAGAATCCAGGGGCAGAAGTGAATTTGGTAAAGGAATAATGGAATTATGTGAGGAAAGAAGCTTTATCCAAAATCCATTTTTATGTGTCCCTGTTATAATTCTTGACCCCATGGCCCAGCCTAGTGGAAACAGTACAAAGAAATGGGGAGGATATTACATGCCAAATATAAAGTGAACTGATCAAAGGATAACTAAGCCACAAGTGCTGGAATAAACTGTTGCCAAAATGTGTAGCTATGATAATTTTTGCCCACATTTATTCTGTGGAATGTCAATGTGTACATGTTTGTATGAATTGTGTGTGTGTGTGTTATGTGTACTTGTGTATGCTACCTTTGCCCTGGCCTCTGGATCTTGAGACTCTCCCTCAGCAGGCACTTGGGTCAGAGGTAGTGTGAAGGTCTGTACGGCAGGCTCCCCACTCTTCTGCATGGTTATCATGGCACACAACTTGGCCAAGGGGAGACTAGTCTTGGCCACACATTGGTCCCGCACATTTGGGTAGTAGAATCTGCACCATACCTCCAATGGCATTCCCCCTCCACCTCTCCCAGCACTAGCACAGGCTGACATATATCAGAAAAGTAGATAATAATATTATGTACTCTATCAGCATTAAAAGCTAACTATCATTATTGGCAGCAAGAACTATTTAAGTTCTGAGGCACATTTACCATGTTATGAATATATAAAATTTTTGTAACTCTTGGTACATTATGTATCTATATTATGTGCAAGTTTTGTTCATGGCTGTAAATTGTAGTAATTATCTATGAAGAACATATTACATAGATAATTTTACAATTGGGTATAGATTCTTTATTTCATACTACATAATCCATATATCTAAATTAAAATATAGATATAAAGTAAAAACATTTTAAACATAAAAACTCATTTATATCTTATGTACATGTATATAGACAGATTCACAACAATGGAATATGCCCTGTATTGTTAAGAATGAAATTAAGTTGCAGATTTAAAAGAGTAATTTGTTCCATCTACTAATAATTCGAGAATTTAGATGAATGTCATAGTTCCAAAGAGTTTTCAATATACAGTTCTTACTATTAGATATTCTTGTCACCACTGAGAATACACACTTTCTCATTCCTTCATCAAAACTGAATACATTATAATTTACATGTTGGAGGCATTGTTCCATCTTGGAAGGCCTATTAGAAAACGAAGACTATTATTATAACCAATAACTAGTTTTCTTTTCATACATTCACTAATGTTTGTCCACAGAGGAGCACTATACATTGTGCAGAAATAAGATTTGAATAATCTGATTTTGAAATTTAATGAACAGTTCTTAAATTTAAATATAAGCATGTTTGTTAGATTGCACAAAAACCTGTAATGTCTCATCATATCTTCATTATCTGACCGATTGGAATTTAAAATATGACCCAAATACATATAATTGTTGACATAAGTAAGAGCATGTAAGATGAACAGGGGGAGGAGATGGTAATTTGAAATAAATTGAATGAAAGACCATGCATACTGATTTTTTGTGATTATAGATGATATCATTCTCTAATGTGTATTGTTCACATATCTTTAATAATTTTTTAAACCTGCAATATATGGACTTATCAATAACATATCATCAGCAAAACTAAAATTGTTAAGAAACAATACATTTAGTGGCAGACATAACCCAACATGACACTGACCCAGTATATGATTTAACTCATCTATGTATATATTAAATAACAAAGGGGAAAGAACACCTCCCTGCCTCACCCCACTGGTTACATGGAAAGCACTGGATATTACACTTTCCCAGTGCACATAAAAAAACTGTTTGCCAAACAAGTTAACTAAAGTATGAACTATGTAGACAAGTATTTGAATAACAAGTAACTTTTTAAAGAGTGTCCAATGACTGGCCCTATCAAATGCCTTACTAGCATCTAAAAAGTATGCAAACACTGGGGTGCCATGTTCTACATAATAGCTGACAGTTTCCTTAAAGGCATATAGGCATAAATCTGTTGAATGTTGCTTTTTGAAACCAAACTGATTATCGGAGATTGTAACTTCACAACTCTGCAGTATGATGAATTCAAATAGTTTTGCAATAATTGTCATAAGAGCTGCAGGTCTGTAGTTATTTTTATCCGCCATGTTACCAATTTTGCTTTTTAGTAGCAGTACAATTGTAACGTTTGTGAAATCATCTGGAACAAAGTTATGTACAAACATACAATTAAATAAAATCATCAATAGCACATGAAGTCTAGTATCTGAAAATTTAAAATGTTCCACATATAAAAAATCTGATCCTGGGCATTTACCTCCTTTTTGCCTTGTTATTGCATGTTTAATGTTGTGTTTAGATAATTTGAAAAGAGATAATTGTAAGGATTATTCATTGGAATTACAAAGTGCTCACTGAATAATAACATTATTCTTGGACTACTGTGGATTATTCACAGCAGCTCTGGACAATGCCATTGTGATACATACATTCAAGGATCTGAAATTCTCTTGGAATATTTTATTCTTCTGGACCTGAACAGAACTTTTTAGGATTAGTTTGGATTCAATCCATAATAATGTAAGTTCCTTTAACATTTTCATTGTATAACTTTGATAATTAAATTATTTGTCAAGTTTTACAAAATTTATTGGTTTTGCTTCTTTCTGTTATTTAGTTTATGACCACAGATTGTAACAGCCAGAACTGGATTAACCCAAAAATTTTCATTCAACTGGCAATCTTCCACTTTGTAAAAGATATTTTTCAAAGTTAGTTTCCAAGTATGCTAAAATAAAGATCATAACAAAACAACAAAAAGGTGTCCAAACAATGTAATAGGCAATAATGCCATACAATTTTGCCTCAACATGGCGAAGACCAAACCTGACCTAGGTTTCCTGAATGATAAATCTCACAAGTATACAGACACACAATGAATCAGCAGAATCGCCATCTGTTCAATTGATAGCTGATGTAACTCCACCTCCTTATTTGTATAACAACTTAGGTAACATTCTTCATTGATGGAAACATTTTCATCAAAAGTACATTTAAATATTAGTATATGTTGAAAATTTCATAAAAACTGGCTGATAAATTCTTAAGTTATGACAATGTGAATTTAAATGATCATGAGAAGCCAGAAGAAAAAGTTTCAGCCCAACTGTTATTACACAACACTGTACTCATACTGTGCCAGTGTTATAACACAACACTGTACTCATACCATGCCAGTGTTATTACACAACACTGTACTCATACCATGCCAGTGTTATTACACAACACTGTACTCATACCATGCCAGTGTTATTACACAACACTGTACTCATACCATGCCAGTGTTATTACACAACACTGTACTCATACCATGCCAGTGTTATTACACAACACTGTACTCATACCGTGCCAGTGTTATTACACAACACTGTACTCATACCTGGCCAGTGTTATTACACAACACTGTACTCATACCTTGCCAGTGTTATTACACAACACTGTACTCATACCATGTCAGTGATAAGTGTTATTATACAACACTGTACTCATACCTGGCCAGTGTTATTACCCAACACTGTACTTATACCATGCCAGTGTTATTACACAACACTGTACTCATACCTTGCCAGTGTTATTACACAACACTGTACTCATACCTTGCCAGTAATAAGTGTTATTACACAACACTGTACTCATACCATGTCAGTGTTATTACACAACACTGTACTCATACCGTGCCAGTGTTATTACACAACACTGTACTCATACCTTGCCAGTAATAACAGTGTTATTACACAACACTGTACTCATACCATGTCAGTGATAAGTGTTATTATACAACACTGTACCCATACCTTGCCAGTGATAACAGTGGTAAGAATGCCATTATTAGTTGCACTATATTAATGTCATACTAACAAGTGGGTTGAGTCAGTCTTCCATCAATTTCAAACTTGACATTAATGGGTAGGTCTTGTGACTAGAGTCACACAAAATTGTATTAAACCTAATTGACTTATTATTAGTATACCTAATGAGATTTGAGACTCATTTAGCAAATTCAATCAAATGTAACAAGTATAATTGGCAATGGGAGATGTGTTTACAAAAATTAGATATTGTTTAATATTCAATAAACAAAATGGGTTGGAAAAAAATGTTATAGTTCTGAACCATAATCTCTATGATTAAAATACTGGTGGTAACAAAAAGATTCCTAGTTTTAAAACAATATTTTTTTACCAACTTTGGCTATCTAGGCAGATTAAAATTGGCAAATGAAGATAGATTTACCCGTAAGAAGCTCTCGTTGTACTGGAACACCCTGAGGTAATCGGATCCGATGACGTGTGACATCGTTGAATGTTGGATCTGAGATGCATAGTGTTGTGGCTGTTCTGTATGACTTCAGTGTAGGAACAGCTGAAAACATAAGCTGATGAGTATCACATATCAATGTATGCAAAATGTTATGCTAACTGGTACAAAGATGGCAAAGTAATCCAAATTCAAACTACAATAAAGATGATGGGACATCATTTATACAATAACACCACCAGTTCTTGATGGTAAATCCAGCCTCCATTTTTAAACAATTTTAGCGAAGGGTACTTTGATCTGATAATGAGTCCATTTCTTATTTTTTCCCATATTTATCTGACTGGCTCTCTATCATTCCAAGAAAGAAATACTTTAATAACAATCTGAAACTCATGCTTGTTTTATGACATTAGATGCAATTAAGTGAAGCCTCCACTGAAATGTCTACTTGATAACCAGATAAATAACGTAAAAATACAGAAAAATTGAAGATTTGTAAAGCATTCCATCAGTCCTGAAAATTAGTCACTTATTATGACATCACAAGAACATTTTTTTCAAAAAGCTTGCATGAAAATATACCAATTTAAGGTGCCACATAATGCATGTCTGTAACTATGAGCTAGGTCATATGAAAATCAACATTATATAAATTTGGGAGTAATCAAAGCTTACAGTTACTGATGTTACAAAACACAATGTTAATAAAATGGTTTTGCTCTTAACAGGGTATTATTCAAAACTAAGATTTCATTTCTTGCATGTATGCCCAGTTGAAGAAATATGCTCTTTGAAAAGAGGGTCATTTTTAGAACAGTAGCCAATTTTGTATAGTGCAAACTTATTGTCTTGCTTGCTTAATGTGTACTGAGAAGCAAAGAAATTCTTGAAAGTCTCTCTGCTGAAAATACCCTTCTTGCTGGATTAGGATGTACAACAGGTCTGACAGCAATCTTTGTCTTGATGGATCAGGATATAGAATAGGCCTGATGGCAATCCTCAGGATATATAATAGGCCTGACAGAAATCCTTGTCTTGATGGATCAGGATATAGAATAAGCCTGATGGCAATCCTCAGGATGTAGAAATAGGCCTGATGGCAATCCTCAGGATGTAGAATAGGCCTGACAGCAATCCTTGTCTTGATGGATCAGGATATAGAATAGGCCTGACGGCAATCCTCAGGATGTAGAATAGGCCTGACAGCAATCCACGTCTTGATGGATCAGGATATAGAATAGGCCTGATGGCAATCCTCAGGATGTAGAATAGGCCTGACAGCAATCCTTGTCTTGATGGACCAGGATATAGAATAGGCCTGATGGCAATCCTCAGGATATAGAATAGTCCTGACAGCAATCCTTGTCTTGATGGATCAGGATATAGAATAGGCCTGACGGCAATCCCCACGAAGTAGAATAGGCCTGACAGCAATCCTTGTCTTGATCGATCAGGATATAGAATAGGCCTGACGGCAATCCTCAGTATGCAGAAAAGGCCTGACAGCAATCCTTATCTTGATGGATCAGGATATAGAATAGGCCTGACTGCAATCCTCTTGCTGCATCAGGATTTACAACAGATCTGACAGCAATCCTTGTCTTGCTGGATCAGGATATTGAATAGGCCTGATGGCAATCCTCAGGATATTGAATAGGCCTGAAAGAAATCCTTGTCTTGATGGATCAGAATATAGAATAGGCCCAATGGCAATCCTCAGGATATAGAATAGGCCTGACAGAAATCTTTGTCTTGATGGATCAGGATATAAAATAGGCCTGATGGCAATCCTCACGATATATAATAGACCTGACAGCAATTCACATCTTGATGGATCAGGATATAGAATAGGCCTGATGGCAATCCTCACGATATAGAATAGGCCTGATGGCAATCCTCAGGATATAGAATTGGCCTGATGGCAATCCTCAGGATATTGAATAGGCCTGATGGCAATCATCAGGATATAGAATAGGCCTGACAGCAACCCTTGTCTTGATGGATCAGGATATAGAATAGGCCTGATGGCAATCCTCAGGATATAGAATAGTCCTGACAGCAATCCTTGTCTTGATGGATCAGGATATAGAATAGGCCTGATGGCAATCCCCACGAAGTAGAATAGGCCTGACAGCAATCCTCGTCTTGATCGATCAGGATATAGAATAGGCCTGACGGCAATCCTCAGTATGCAGAAAAGGCCTGACAGCAATCCTTATCTTGATGGATCAGGATATAGAATAGGCCTGACTGTAATCCTCTTGCTGCATCAGGATTTACAACAGATCTGACAGCAATCCTTGTCTTGCTGGATCAGGATATTGAATAGGCCTGATGGCAATCCTCAGGATATTGAATAGGCCTGAAAGAAATCCTTGTCTTGATGGATCAGAATATAGAATAGGCCCAATGGCAATCCTCAGGATATAGAATAGGCCTGACAGAAATCCTTGTCTTGATGGATCAGGATATAAAATAGGCCTGATGGCAATCCTCACGATATATAATAGACCTGACAGCAATTCACATCTTGATGGATCAGGATATAGAATAGGCCTGATGGCAATCCTCACAATATAGAATAGGCCTGATGGCAATCCTCAGGATATAGAATTGGCCTGATGGCAATCCTCAGGATATTGAATAGGCCTGATGGCAATCATCAGGATATAGAATAGGCCTGACAGCAACCCTTGTCTTGATGGATCAGGATATAGAATAGGCCTGATGGCAATCCTCAGGATATAGAATAGGCCTGACAGCAATCCATGTTTTGATGGATCAGGATATAGAATAGGCCTGATGGCAATCCTCTTGCTGCATCAGTATTTACAATAGATCTGACAGCAATCCTTGTCTTGCTGGATCAGGATATTGAATAGGCCTGATGGTAATCCTCAGGAATTAGAATAGGCCTGATGGCAATCCTCAGGATGTAGAATAGGTAATGATGCTAATCACTTCATGTTGGATGAGGATGTGCAACAGGCCTGCTGGCAATTCCCTTCTTGCTGGATCAGGATGTATAATAAGGCTGCCTCTCTCCCTTGCATATCATAGGAGGTAACTAATGAGAAAAGTTGTTTGCCATGGGATGCATTCCATGATCTAAACTGAGAATGTCTTGGATGTTTTGAAGAGTGCAGCTTAAACAAAAAAAACTGACCTCGTAGTTTTAAGGATTTTGCTCCTTTTGCATTTATGTTTTTCTGTATGCCTTTTTTGCCTTTATGTATGTTCTGTATGCCATTTTGGGGAGTTTCTGAAACATCTGAACCTTTCATCTTTTGTGACATGATGCATGTTTACTTTTGGCTGGATGAGCCTTTCTTCCTGGATACTTTGACAGGCCCTTGACCATTTTTGCTACCTGGATATTTTGGAAGGCCCTTGACCATTTCTGCTACCTGGATATATTGGCAGGCCCTTGACCATTTTTGCTACCTGGATATTTTGGAAGGCCCTTGACCATTTTTGCTACCTGGATATATTGGTAGGCCCTTGACCATTTTTGTTACCTAGATTTTGTTTAGTGCTATACTGCCAGGAATAAGATTATGAAACAATTAGCAGATGATTATCAGCACTAATGCTTCACTCAAAATTGATTTATTTTGTTTTGTTGCTATTAACGGCACTATTAACACATTACTGCCTGTATCATTCTGAGGAAATGGGAGCTAAGTGCCTTTCCTGAGGTGCTAAGCGCCTTTCCCACGGACATATCGAGGAAGCTAATCCTAGCTGGCCCTGGTGAGTAGTGACCATTCAACCCTTTAGATTATGAGTCCAATGTTTAAAAAACTGAGCTAACATGGTCACATCAGTAAGAACTGTATTTTGCAACAGTTTTGTAGGAGAAAATAAAGGAAACCTTTAATTTCAACATTCATAATTAATTGATCTTATCACCAAGAAGGAATTTATTCATTAACATCTTTATCACTGCATGACCTTGACCTCTGACCCCAAAATTAATAGGCTTCATTTTAATGTGCAAGTTATTCAGAAACCATTTTTCTTCTTCAGTCACATATACCTTGACTTTCATTTGATCTTTTATCCCATAATAAAAAGCTTTAATGTGTACAGAACTATTATTATTGTACAGACACCATTTTCTTCTATAAGTAAAGTGACCATGACCATTAAGGTTTTGACATCTAAATCACTAGGCTTTCTTCCCATCCCACATGAAGCTATTCCAAAACTTGTCTAGGTATGTGATGTAGAACTAATGTTATACTGTGTGCAAAACCATTCTTCCTCTTTCAGTCACAGAGACTGACCACTTAGAATTTGAAACCAAAACAACATGCTTTTTCCATAGTCTGAGTGCAAGCTATTCATGATGTTTGGCATAGGTCTGTGATATAGAATTCATGTTCTTGTGCTGAAGCCATATTTCTTTCTTTCTGGCACTGTGACCTTGGCTTCAGCCTTTTGGCAACAGAATCAATAGGCTTCTTTCTTTCTGGCACTGTGACCTTGGCCTTGGATTTTTGACCTCAGAATCAATAGGATTCTTTCTTTGCAAAAGTGCAAGTTATCCACAAAGTCTGGCTGGCCAAAATATGTGGTGTAGAATTTAATATTATCAGGCAGAAAAGGAAAACTTAAACTGACAGTTGGATAGACCAACAGATAGGGTCACAGCATATAAAACTCTGCTAAATGGATGGCATATAAAAACAAAGGAGCTATAGAAATTAAAATTTCATTCTAAAAATGTCCTATCTATAAGTACAGATTTAAGTATATGGTTCTATAAAACAAAATTTTGCTAAGTATGAAAAACATTCCAATTATCTCAAGAGCTTGGCAATAAAGATGATCTTCTATTTTTGTTTAAAATTCTGTATTTTGTAAGTACTAAGTTACAGACAAATACTGAAATGTTAAAGTAATGAAATATTGGTTACTCACCATGTTTAATGACAGGACCATCTGGGGAATTAGACTGTACCTGGGCTGGGAAGTAATACTGTACAAAACAGTCTGCCTCCCCCCAGATCATGTTTTCAAACCGACTCAAACCACGAATCCCCTCCACAACCACCTCAAATATGTGCTCCACTGAAAAATATGGTGAATTTCTTAAAATAATGTTACAAATCTTGTTTTTTATGTGGGGGTGGGGGTGGTGAAAGAAGACATATATATTTGTGGCAATACTATACCCAAGTGGTACCTTCAAATTCATATCCCAATAATTAACAGATATTAAATATTTAAAAACAGGCAGCTTTATTTCATAACAAAACTTCACAGGCATTTTCTTTCAAAGCTTAATTTTTTTTACTGTACCATCAGTAACAATGAATAAACAGAAGCAAGATGGTATGAAACTTTACTTGATGACAGTTTAGTGGTAATCTTGTGGAAATCAGTTAAAACCATTTCATAAAAAGGACAGTACAAATGAGAAGAAACTTTACTTTTGTCTATGAATTTTAACAAGCTATTTGCATATGATCTAATTCTGACTAAAATCCAGATTGAAATTTCATATCAAACCAATTATTAGCAAGATGCCTTATAAATGCACCAAATTATGAATGTAAAGTACAATCCAGCATACTTTACATAATGTATTTCCTAGTATTGACAAATGGTTCTATTTCTGGGCCTCATATTTTTTTTTATTCTACAGGCATTTAAATGTGTAAAACTGACCTAGATGAGCTGAGGAACTGATTCTTTAAACTAAGTTTTGGGAATAAAATCTCATTTTGCGCACTTACCAAAGTGATCTGTACCAATTTGGATGGGTAAGGTGTCACTCTTGATTCCCAGATCCTGCCTAGAAGACAAACAGAAATTAAAAGAAATTATATGACACAACCGCTCTCCTGTTTTCTATAGATGACCTTGTTAGAGTCATAGGGAGTGTACAGATGACCATGCTGGAGAGTTTGAGGTAGTGTAAAGATGACCCTGCTGGAGAGTCATAGGTAGTGTACACATGACCCTGCTGGAGGGACTGAGGGAGTGTATAGATGGAAGAATATAAAAAGGCAGTCCTTACTGGTTGTACATCCCAAGTATGACAGCTATGAATGTTATTGGAAATTCACAAAACATCATTGGCAAAATAAGCTGTGACACAAAAGATGCCACTGTTTTTGCTTCTACTATAATGGGTAGATGTAATCAACAATTTAAAATAAATGGGTAATCAATTGGAATGACATGAAAATATTATAATTATTTTCCCATGAGCATGAGAGAGAGAGAGAGAGAGAGAGAGAGAGAGAGAGAGAGAGAGAAAGAGAGAGAGAGAGAATATCCTTTCCAAACTGCATAGCAATGTATAAATGTTTCAATATCAGAATCAGCTGATGAGTATCTCTGGATTAGTGCATTAGGACTCATTTCATATATAGGACTGTGTCAACTTGATTAGTACATTGGGACTTACTCCTTATCTAGCACTGTGTCAGCCTGATTAGTGTATTGGTACTTAGTCCTTATCTAGCACTGTATCAACTGGACTAGTGTATTGGGACTTAGTTCCTATTAGGATTGTGTCAATTAGATTAGTGTATTATTACTTAGTCCTTATCTAACACTGTATCAACTGGATTAGTGCATTGAAACTTAGTCATTATGGAGCACAGTGTCAACTGAATAGTGCACTGGGATTTAGTCCCCATCATACACTGTGTCAACTAGATTAATGCCCTGGAACTTAGTTCCTATCTAGGACTGTTTCAACTGAATAAGTACATTGGGACTTATTTCCTATCTAGGATTGTGTCAACTGGACTAGTGCTTTGGGACTTGGTTCCTATCTAGGACTGTTTCAACTGGATTAGTGCACTGGGACTTAGTCCCTATCTAGCACTGTGCCAACTGGATTAGTGCTTTGGGACTTGGTTCCTATCTAGAACTGTTTCAACTGGATTAGTACATTGGGACTAAGTCCCTATCTAGCACTGTGTCAAATGGATTAGTGCGTTGGGACTTGGTTCCTATCTAGGACTGTGTCAACTGGATTAGTACACTGAGACTTAGTTCCTATCTAGCACTGTGTCAAATGGATTAGTGCTTTGGGACTTGGTTCCTATCTAGGACTGTGTCAACTGGATTAGTGCATTGGGACTTAGTCCCTATCTAGCACTGGGTCAACTGGATTAGTGCTTTGGGACTTGGTTCCTATCTAGGACTGTGTCAACTGGATTAGTACACTGGGACTTAGTTCCTATCTAGCACTGTGTCAAATGGATTAGTGCTTTGGGACTTGGTTCCTATCTAGGACTGTGTCAACTGGATTAGTACACTGAAACTTAGTTCCTATCTAGCACTGTGTCAAATGGATTAGTGCTTTGGGACTTGGTTCCTATCTAGCACTGTGTCAAATGGATTAGTGCTTTGGGACTTGGTTCCTATCTAGGACTGTGTCAACTGGATTAGTACACTGAAACTTAGTTCCTATCTAGCACTGTGTCAAATGGATTACTGCTTTGGGACTTGGTTCCTATCTAGGACTGTGTCAACTGGATTAGTACACTGAGACTTAGTTCCTATCTAGCACTGCGTCAAATGGATTAGTGCTTTGGGACTTGGTTCCTATACAGGATTGTGTCAACTGGATCCAATTGTTGACATTTTTGGTTTGAAATGACAGAATAATAAGTAAAATTGATAATGATCTGACTCAAAATGTCCTTCCATGGTCACTGTTAAATTATCTGTGTAGGTTTGAAATCTAGTGAAAATTATGGTGCTTTATGGAAGAATTTTATTTGTAGATCTTGGACTCAATAATACAATAAAATGGGGAAATTAAACAGAATACATCAAAATGTATACACCTGTATGAGTTGCTTCTTTCCATCATTAAATTTACTTGTATTCATTCATTTATTTTAAAGGTGGATAATTTTGAATTTTTCTATTCTTTCTCTTACAGTCACATAATCATACATGAACACAAATATATAAATCCAAACACAACAACAAAAATTCTATTTTCTAATAACTATAGCTGATGCTATTAGAAACAGGTCTATTTTACTTGTCTGATTGCTATTTCAGGAGGCATAATTATTGCATGAATTTCCTCCTGTTTGCTATTCCTTTTTTTCAAAATAAATTTTTAAAGATTTGCTTTCAATCTTTATCAAATGTTATGTCTATTTAATTTGTTTGGCATTTCTTAATGATTGTGTTATGTATATCTGCATTTTGTACTTGACTTTGTCCAAAATTAAGTTCATAGTGTACCTGATCAGTAACATTTATTTTGTAAACAAGATAATATATATTTAATATTTCTCTATCATTATAGATTAAATATTAAATTCATTATCAGTGGAGGTAGATATGTTTATTTGGGACTCGGTCCATGGCGTGATATTTCTATGGCATGATATTTCCACTTGGAATCCTACCAAAATTTGTTGACAACTTTGAACCTTTTAGAGAAGAGATGGAACTACATCCTTTCTCTATTATTGTGTCTTAGATGTTTACATAATGTCATTTACTCATATTTGCCATAACATTTGAAGCAGTATCAGTTTTATTGTGTTTTTAGTTTGGGTGGATTTAATTATTCAAATTATTATTCAATGGAATTACAAAGTGTATAATACTATTCTTGGACTGGAATAGTAATTTGGAATTATAGTGAATTCAGACAAGAACATTTTGGATTATATTATTATGATAGATAAAAGACTGTTAGAACATCATTACACTCAGGGATATTGATACGATAGCACATAAGAGGCTACAGACACATCAACAAATTCAAAATTGGAATTTATCTGGAATACCACTGGAACTCAACTGGAACTTTATGTATTAGAACTTGTGATAGAACTCTCAGGACTATTTGGGTCTTAATTCACAATACTGTTAAGTTCTTTTTAAACTTTTACTTTGTATTCTAAGGAAATAAATTATTTGTTGAATTATAATTTTTTATAGTTTTCACTCTTTTCTGTTACTTAATTTAAGGTCATAAGGTCATAACACAAAGCATATCTTGCCCTGACAAGTAAGGATATTACACTGAAAATTAAGGATGCTGTGCTGACAGTTAAGGATATTAGTGGGAAAGTTTCATTATATGCATATTGGAGTAAATAAAAGTGGCATCATTTTGTCTTCCACAATATTTCTCCCATGATGTTTGCACATTTCTGATAAGCTAAAATTATTTCTGAGGTTTCTGACTAACGACCACATAGAAAAACTGAAAACTTAACAAAGATTTTCAAATGACCTTGACCTTGCCTGTGGGTCAGAATGAGGGTAAGCATGCATTAAAATGAAGGACTGAACTGCTTGATTCTATACTATGATCCAGGGCTAATGATCACACAGTAAAACTTTAACCGCAGGAGTAATGTGAATGTCACATTATACACCTACCCAGATGATTAACTGCCGAGAAACCAATTTTTCTTTCAAAGTGACCTTGGCATTTGCCCTTTCGACCCCAAAATTGATACACTTATTATTTATCTTAAATACAAACCATACACAAAGTCTGGGTCAGATCTAGAGTGTAGAAGTAATGTTACTATATGTAAATATAATTTTTCATCTTTTAGCAATCTTGACCTTTCACCACGAAATAAATAGTATTCTTTTTACCGCACGTGCAAGCCAGAGTTTGGTTGAAAGTACTTTCTGTAGAACTAATGCTATTGTGTGGCAACTGTTTTTTAATAGTTGCACTCAGCGTGACATTGACTCCAAAATCAACAGGATTGTTCCTTTCATCAAGTACAAGCCAGGACAAAGTTTGGTAACCACAGTTGATGAGAGCTCAAGCTTTGTGCAGAAACCATTTTCCATCTTTTAGTGACCCTGACTTTTGAACTTTAAGGCAAAAATTAATAAGTTTCTTCGTTACTCCAAGTGCAAGACATCTACAAAGGATGGTAACTGCAGATGGTGGAAAACTATAGTAATTGTGAAGAAACCATTTTTTGTCTTTCAGTAAGTGATCCTATTGTTGCCTTTTCGATTCAGTTCTTTCTTACCCTGAGTGCAAGCTATCCACAAAGTTTGATTACTGCAGAAGGAAAGCTTGAATTATTGTATAAAAACCATTTTCCATCTTTGTACTGAGTTTGACTAATCACAAACTTAAAAGAATATTTTAAAATCCTATGAAAATGCTTCCTTTTTATGAAAAATCACGATAATTCACACCCATGAATATAAATAAATCCACGAATTCAAAGTATGCAAAGGAAAACAGATCTAGAATCTCAATAGCAGACCTCTCAAGGTAGTGTTCAGGCCTTAGTGGTACATGTGCTGGATCTCCTTCCATCTTCAGTTTATGCAGTGCTGCCACCTGTTCAGCAGACCCCATGGCCAGCAGGACTTTCAACTGGCCATAATGACTACCAGTAAATGGATCTATCACTGGCAGGAAGTTATCCACGGCAACAACTGGATACTAAATCAAACAAATCTTATTTTTCAGGAAAATTAAAATTTTACAAAAATAATGCACTGCACCTTGAAACAATTTTATAATACAAGGAAATAAATGTGAACTATACCATGTTAGTCTGTGTCAAAGCTAATAAATCATTGCTGTCAATGCTAATAATGCATTGCTGTCAACGCTAATAAAGCATTGAAGTCAACACTAATAAAGTATCACTGTCAAAGCTATTAAATTATCACTACTACAGCTATTAAAACATCACTGTCAAAGCCATTAAAGCATGAAACAAACCTATTATAGATTAACCATCAACAGAATCACTGTCAGCACCATTACTGTGTCACTGCCAGGGCTATTAAAGTGTCACTGTCAGAGCTTTTAAAGTGTCACTGTCAGGGCTATTAAAGTGTCACTGTCAGAGCTTTTAAAGTGTCACATTCATGTTTTGAGAAGTGTGTTAAAAGTCAATGAATGTATTAAGTATCAACCACAAATGAAATGTCTTGATTAAGCATTAAGTTTCAATAATTATCCTAGAGACTAATCAGATATTAGAAATATATCATGTAGACATAGCAACGTTATCATATTAAAATCAGTTTCATGAAAGCAAGCAAATCCATAATCTGAAGGAAGGATATTTACAAATGATTGATTCTAACCAACCTGATTTCAGAAGAGTTCCAGCTATCTCGAGAGCCTGGAATGACAAGTGAAACTGATGCAGACTTACTTGTACCTTTAGAAGAGCTCCCACTATCTGGGATCTTGGAACAACACATAACACTGATGCAGATTTTCCCGAGCCTTCACAAGAGCTCTAGCTATCTTGGGATCCCAAAACAACATGTAATTCTTACAGAAACTTACCTAAGCTGTCAGGAGAGCTCCAGCTGTCTTTGGATCCCAAAATGACATGTAAAACTGAGGTAGACTTACCTGAGCCTTCAGGAGAGCTCCAGCTATCTTGGGATCCCGGAATGACATGTAAAACTGATGTAGACTTAGTTTTACCATACCAATCAGCTGAAATTTGAAAGAGAAATCTTCATGTGGTCAACTATTTGAGCTAAGAAAAATATTTCATTTTGGAAAGGCTAATAAAGAATTTTTGCAACCGAAGGAGGAATTCAGGAGGCTACTGTGGTGAATTTCATTTTACTCTGAGCAATCCAGATTGTTCCAAAGGTTTCAAATTCATTAATCAGATTAGAACTTCACAGGTAATAAGGTTCTGAAACCCACTCTATCTGCACAATTAGGTCTACATGTTGACATGCAAAACATTCAAATTCTATAAACAGTGTCAATTCTGAATATCCATAAATTTCGATTTACCGGATAAAATGATTGACCCACTAAGTAATCCTCTCCTCAACAGTAATATCCTATCCCAACACTGATCATGAGAGATTTTTCAGTCCATATTATAAGTTCTAATATTTGCCTACAAGCAACAAATATGAACTTTACATCTTATCTTCTAATTCAGTTTCAGTGTAATCAACATAAATGCTATACCCTCTTGTATTCAAATGTGAAAAGTGTCAATCTACTGTCACAGTAATGTCTATCAATGTTTCTGAGAACCTAAGTGCTGTGTCTAAATCTCTATTTAAGGAAGTGTATGTTGTATCAATTAAAAGTAAGCCTGCTTTTGTACCAAATCAATCTAAGGGAGCGGAATGATAACAAAAGAAAGTTTACAGGCTTGCAAATCCTATCAGCATATAAGCTAGCTGTCATGACAGTGTGTCAGGTCAACACATTTCAAATGAGCAGGTGAACACTGTTATAAGTATTAAGATGTAGGTAACATAACTAAATAAAGCAATGACAGTGGTTCATCTTGTTAACTTGTAAATGTGGAATGCGGAAATGCTAATATTACTTGCAATGAAATCACAACATCAATATTTAACTAACAGGACAATATTTAACAAAAGATATCTTTGTATGATAATACACCCACCCAATAATTATATTTGGGTAGACCGCTGGTCTTTTTATAGAAATTTTACTGTATAATGTGATTTGATACAATTAGTCTATTTTTTTGTTCTGATACGCTTTCATGACATGACCATGTTGAAGCCCCTCCTTGATATATGGTTCTCTCATAATATGGGTAAATTTTGTGTCTCCCATTAAAAGCCCCTCCTTGATATATGGTTCTCTCATAATATGGGTAAATTTTGTGTCTCCCATTAAAAGCCCCTCCATGATATATGGTTCTCTCATAATATGGGTAAATTTTGTGTCTCCCATTAAAAGCCCCTCCTTGATACATAGCTGCCAACCTTCCAGGCTCACAATTAGTGAAAATAGGGATAAAAAGTCGTGAATTTGGACATGAATTCGTGAAAAATACCATGACAATAACTCCATCCACTCTGACCACTCCATCCACTCTGACCATCAATACTACACTAGATCAAGTTCGCAAAATAAAACTAAAACGCTACATATATGCAGAAATATTTATTTATCAAGACATGATACTGTGGCAGACTTGAACTTCCTCAACTGCTTGATCGTAAATTTACTTTCTAAAAAGTTCCGACTTCTTGGTGACTAAAATTGCTGACAAATTTTCTGCAGCTAAGGAGGCCCTGAAGTCTGTCTTATTTTTCCTCACTAAAGAAAATACTCTTTCGCTATACTGTTGCTGTGAGGAATGAACAGGAGCTGCAGCATTTTTGGTTCTTCCACAGGAAAATTTGGAAGCGATTTTCGAGTCCGGGAACATTTGTCATAACAAATGTTTAGCATGGTCTCCAGCTGATAAAGGTAGATTGTGTTCGACAAGAAAACTCACAAATAATGCTTCAGCGTTGGTAGCCTGCAGGTCTTCCGCCAATGGTTTAAAATATTCCAGAGCTGAAATCTGCGAATTCTTAATTTTCCCAACTTCTATGTTTTTTGCAACTGACGTGCTTCCTCATATCGTCTCAGCGATGGCACACTGAGTGCAAAAAGCATGATGAATATCAATGTTTAATGGCAGAATGCACGGCCAATTTTTGATATATTCCAAATTAAACTTCACTTTTTGAGTAATACATTTCTTTTTCCTTGGTGGTGAAGACATTTTCAAGATCTTACATGCGATGCTGAATGGTAACTCAAATCAGTGTTGGTGACGCATGCGCGGAGCAAAATTCCGGTTAGGCCCCAGTTTCTCTCAAATGCATTTATAAAACTACTCTTATACATATAGATTAAAATAGGCTAAAATGCTTGCTACCGGGCCAATTGTACTAATTGGCTGTAGATCTACTAATATCATGACCAGCAGTACCAGACCATTTCGGCAACTGCGAATATCACAACTTGCATTTAACAGGAAATCGGTTATTTTATTAAAGATTTAAAATAATTGAGGATTGGAGAATTCGTGAATTTTAGGCTTGTGGTGTGAATCCGTGAACTGCTGAAAAAGTCGTGAAATTCACACCAAAATTCGTGAGGGTTGGCAGCTATGTTGATATTTGGTTCTCTCATAATATGGGTAACTTTTATGTCTCCCATTAAAAGCCCCTCCTTGATATATGGTTCTCTCATAACATAGGTAACTTTTATGTCTCCCATTAAAAGCCCCTCCTTGATATATGGTTCTCTCATAATATGGGTAACTTTTATGTCTCTCATTAAAAGGGTTACAATAAGGCAGCACTGTGCAATACAAAAACAACAGGAGCATTACAAAGAGGCAACAATGAACCATGCTAAAATTCAATTAATACAAAACACATGTGATTTTACCATGTCATTCTTAATATAAAGTGCATAATTTTTTTACCTTGTCGTTTTCTGCTGAGGCTTTCTTATCCCAAACTTCTACAACCATAAAGTTGTTCCTTATCCTTTCTAATAAAGACTGGGATATAAGGACAGGTGCAATCTACAAAAGAAAAATACTGAGAAAATACTGACAGATGGAAACCAGCTTAAGTATATTATTAAAATGTGACCTTCACACAATCACCCCCACCCCAAGCCATTCCCATGGGCTGCATTATGGGTCTGAAACCTTTATTGTCAAGTGCTAGTCCATGTAGAGCATCATATAAAAGAAGACCTCTCTTAATAAGTCTTTTGGGACACATATTCACAATACAGAGAAAACAGATGAATGCACAGAGATGAATGAACCTGACTAATCACATTCCATTAAAGTGAGATTAATTACAAGAATGTTTCACATATAATGACTCATGGAAAATAAAATCAAATAAAATAATAAATTCGAATGTGGACATTATTTAGAGTAGTGGGCATGTCTCAAGATTAATCCATACTTTGGAACATGAAGAATGATCACTGTGACATTTTCTTAAAGTTGGTGGGTTTCATATTTTACTAGCATCTTGATACATTTTGTCAACAAATATTTCCTAACAGACACTTTTACGCATCAAATATAGTTCCAGAGGATTCTCTTTTCTTGATTTACATGCCTGATGATAAGAAAACCATGTATCACTCTGCATTAACAAAATATTACGTAATGTTAAGTGGACTCTGGTAATGAAGTAAACAGATTTAGTGAAATAATTACATAATGAATACTGTCTGATTTATGTACTTGTTCCCATTTTTACAAGTTCTATATAATAAGAAAAGATAGGTATGTTTGTCATCCATATTAGTCTGAAAAATATTTTGATAGTTTTATGAAGGTATGCATTGCCAGCATTAATTTCATCGGAACTGTTGAATAATAATGTTGTTATTTAAAATGAGAGCAAATGTAAGATTCTGTTTACCACAGGACAAAAAGTGCATTGTGAATGAAGTGTATTTGGATGCCTCCCTTTGTCTTATATGACACGATAAGTAATATCATAAGGTGTGAATGACATGATGCAAAACGCAAACAATTTTACATTGGCTAATTAATTAAAATAACACTTTAATCATGATGAATAGTATAAAGAGAATTATTTCTCTTACCTGAACAAAATTAAACTGTGGCTGGAGGGAGCCCCAACACACATTGGAATGAACTGCATCATCACACCAGAACATGCGGCACACTAAGTAGCTATTGCGGATATGAGAATCTCTTGCTTGGGTACCTAGAGTAAACCAAAAATGTGAGTAAGTTGTGATAAATGACTTTTAAACCTTGAAACGGCAAAGGAAAAAACAAATTGGCATTATTTCCAAGGTTTAAACAGAAAAGCAACATTGTTTGATAGGCAGTTTGATGCATAGCTGCCAACCTTCCAGGCTTACAATTAGTGAAAATAGGGATACAAAGTCATGAATTTGGACATGAATTAGTGAAAAATACCATGACAATAACTCCAGCCACTCTGACCGTCATTTGTCAATACAACACAATATCAAGATCACAATATAAAACTAAAACACTACATACATGCAGAAATATTTATTTATCAAGATATGATACTGTGGCAGACTTGAACTTCCTCAACTGCTTGATCGTAAATTTGTTTTCTAAACAGTTCAGACTTCTTGCCTGCTGGTTGATCTTGGTGACTAAAATTGCTGACAAATTTTCTGCAGATAAGGAGGCCCTAAAGTCTGTCTTATTTTTCCTCACTAGAGAAAATACTCTTTCGCTGTCACAGTTGCTGTGAGGAATGCACAGAAGCTGCAGCACTTTTGGTTCTTCCACAGGAAAATTTGGAAGCAATTTTCGAGTCCGGGAACATTTGTCAGAACAAATGTTTAGCATGGTCTCCAGCTGATAAAGGTAGATTGTGTTTGACAAGAAAACTCACAAATGATGCTTCAGTGTTGGTAGCTTGCAGGTCTTCTGCCGATGGCTTAAAATATTCCAGAGCTGAAATTTGCGAATTCTTAATTTTCCCAACTTCAACGTGTTTTTTGCAACCAATGTGCTTCCTCGCGTCATCTCTGAGACCATGCCCAATATTACAATTTGTGGCACACTGAGTGCAAAAAGCATGATGTATATCAATGTTTAATGGCAGAATGCACTGCCAATTTTTGATATATTCCAAATTAAACTTCACTTTTTGAGCAATACATTTCTTTTTCCTTGGTGGTGAAGACATTTTCAAGATCTTACATGCAATGCTGAATGGTAACTCAAATCAGTGTTGGTGATGCATGCGCGGACCAAAATTCTGGTTAGGCCCCAGTTTCTCTCAAATGCATTTGTAAAACTACTCTTATACATATAGATTAAAATATGCTAAAATGCTTGCTACCGGGCCAACTGTACCAATCGGCTGTAGTTCTACTAATATTGCCACCAGAAGTACCGGACCGTTCCGTTAACTGCGAATATCACAACTAGCGCTTAACGGGAAATCGGTTATTTTATTAAAGATTTAAAATAATTGAGAATTGGAGGATTCGTGAATTATTGGCTTGTGGCATGAATCCGTGAATGGCTGAAAAAGTCATGAAATTCACGCCAAATTCGTGAGGGTTGGCAGCTATGCTGATGAGGAATTAGAAGATGCTTATTGTGTGCAATTTCTTGTTTAAACAGCTCTCATTATATGTGAAGTAAACTACATATTTATACTTATCTTGAAATCTTGTACCTTTTCACCAAATCGTGTTACTGTTTTTCTTTAAATTCTATTTTTTTACTTTTGAAATTATTTACTGTATATACTTGTGTATAAGCCGAATAATTTAGGAAAAAATAAAGGCCTGGACAAAGGGGGATCGGCTTATCTATGGGCCAATGTCTAAATTTGACAGTTTTTAAGTCTTTTTTTTGCCTACTGTAATGGCTGTAAATCTTGATAAGAAAAAATAATTTGTTCCGTGTCCAAAGACATGCATGTAAAAAAAAAATCATTTTTGGTGTCCTGACAATAAACTGTTATAAAGAACTATGATTGATTTTGTTATTATTTTGCTTGTGCATATTTTTTTATTTCTCCAACACAAAATTAAATAAAGGTAAATACAGAATTCAAAATATTCGGGCTGGTTGAGTTTACTGGGGAGTCCAGGCTGTTCTATAATGTACAGTACTTACACAGTGCAAAGCATGTATAGCTTCACTCAAGTCCTTATTTACTCCCAAACATATTAGATGCAGATTTTGCTTTATTCATTGTTTCAACCAAATTGCATTCTTCCAGATAACATTTCAGCTAGTCCTTCATTTACGTTGAATCATGTGCTCACGAGTTACTCAATTTCAATGATATAAGCAATTTTACAAAATGAGATAATATTTATAAAAAAGGTACACACGTTAATTGTACAAGGCACATAACCAGCATAACTTAAATGTTCACGAAGAGTGGTAATAATAAAGGCTAAAATTCTCATTACAGATCAACTAAGATCATCGTTAGTCTATGTTAGCTTTGTGTTTCGGCTGAACAACATCATAACTTGCCACACAAAGCAAAGCTTGATGCTTCAGCATCTCCTTTGTTGATAATTGGTAGATTTGTCTTTGTTTTCCGACAGTAATACAGGCCAGTTAATCATTAAACCCCTGAAACTGGCTTGTATTCTGACCGGTAACTATACCAGTACACTGATGTATAATTGCCTTTCATTCCATAATAGCACAATTACCGTAGTTTTGCAAACATGGGGTGTAAGAAATAGCTGTCAACTTTTCAAAAGCCAGGTAGGGAGACTGAATAAAAAAAATGGGAGATTGAGGCCTAAAAATGGGAGTTTTTTCATGGCATTTTTTAAGCATTGTTTTTACTATATATGGACCTATCTTCCAGGTCCAATATATGTGAAATTCGCAAAGAATGTGCCGTTTCTCCCCATGACGTGCCTTATTTTCCCCCAGGATATGTCCTATTTTCATATTCTGGTCAGCTGTGGCCAAACTGCACAATAACTAAAGCTTAATCTTAAATAAACAAGCAAAAAAGACAGCATGACTAATTAAAAGTTAATCCATATCGATGCAACTTTTTTGTGAAAACAACTGGTCCTCCATCATAATTCCAAAACACCATGTTCTACACTAACTACTGTGTGTTATGCAAGTACCAGCAATTGATTGGCATATAAAGGATGCCCAATTTTGTTGAACAAAAAGGTGCCTAAATAGGTAGCCTCACGGTACTGTACCTGTGGTAACTATTTTCACCTCGTATATTCAACCTTATTTCCTTATTGTCAACTCATAAGGCATTTAGTATTGTTTACTATCAAACGTATTCTGAATTAGTTTTTTGAGGACACATATGCTGCACAGCATGTATTTTCATTCCTCCTTTTAATTTAACCATGATAATTAAAGTTTGTATATGCGATATAAATATGCCAGGTGTTCACTCATGCTTCTTTGGTGGGAATGGCGCTATCGTATATGGAGCTACAGCATTCATAGTGATCATTCTTGGGATTGAAATTAATTGTTGATAATTTTCTTGTTAAGGTTTATGTTTTATTTTTTGTTCTGGTTTATTTTCTGATTTTTGTAATGTTATGATGGTTATAAACATTTTTTTTAAGTGAATAATGTTTACACTTAACATTCTATTTAGTGAAGAAGCAAATCATGAGATATTATGAAATCAGGAGGTAGATGTGGAACAACCCCAAAAATCTGGAGTTTTTTGAGGGGTTTTTCCCTCCTGGTGCTGGTATGGTGTAAGGTCGCTTACATCAAAGCAAACTACAAACTCAACATTTACGGAATCAGCACAATTTTCTTGTTACGGTTTATGTTTTATTTTTTGTTCTGTTTTTTTTTTAAAGTGAATAATGTTTAAACTTAACATTCTATTTAGTGAAGAAGTGAATCTCGAGATATTATGAAATCGGGAGGTAGATGTGGAATGACCCCAAAAATCTGTTTTTTTTGCTTTTTTTCTCTCCTGGTGCGATAGTTGACAGGTATGGTGTAAGGTTGCTTACATCAAAGCAAACTATAAACTCAACATTTACGGAATCAGCACAATTTTCTAAGTATTATTTCTCAAACTTCATTATTGTATTTTTGAGTTGTCATTAAAGTTTAGTGCAGTGGTGCCCATGATTTGACGCTAAGGGATGTACTTCATTCTGCGGAATGTACTTCATTCAGTGACTGTTCAAACCTATAATGTACATGTGGCGGGGCCATTATGTAAATACGCTCAGTAGCCTAATTGCGAGTGTTGAATCAAACCGTAATGTTGTTCATTATGTTGTCATACTGAGATCACATTTTAGTGAGTTAGGTATTTACAAATTCAAGGCAAAATAAAATCATAATTACTGGTACACTGATATAAAATGTCCAATGCAATATTGCATAAACATACAATAACTGAGTCAAAAGGGAAAGGTATTATTCTTTGTATCATTCAAACAAGTTATACACAAATCTGAATTTGGCAGAAACAATAAGGAAACAGAAAATGAAATAAATTACTTTTCAAACATGTTTATACCATTTCTTTTTATTAAACATACATGCCAACCCCGAGAGAAGTATACATATAATTTTTGTTAATACAAGTTTGCCAAAATAAATGTATTCAGAACTTACCACATGCATCTTTTGATGCCTCAGAGTTGTGGGTCGGCTTATACAAAGGTCATGCACTTTTTAGTGTTAATACATATTCAGTTGGAGGGGGGTCAGCTTATATGCGAATGGGGTTATATGTGAGTATATACGGTAATACATGTAAGCTTACCTTGAGAATGTGGTTGGGATGGAAAAATTGGATGTCTCTTGGCATGGAGAAGGGATGGTATCCCTTGAACTGTGAAGTTTCTACCTTCAGGTATTAGAAGCAGGAAATGCAGTGTCTGGGACTTAAAAATTGAATTAAACATTTTACAAATATATCGGATATCAAATAATTTAAGTTGTCATGGTTATCTTGATGTAATCTACAGGCATACTAAACATTTCCTAATATTCAATTAATTTGTTAATTTCCGTGTCTTGAAGATGCTTATTTCATATTCATAAAGTAAATAACAAAATACTTAGTTCTAAAGCTAAAGTACAGATGCATTACCAATTATACCTTGACACGAGAATCAGGTTCCAACCGTTTTTAAATTAACCTTAACCTGATGATCAAGTTTTAACGAACTAATTAGTTTATCATAGGCAAAGTTATAATCATCCTTGTGTATTATTTTCACTTGTTCAATACAAGCACACAATAAACCAGTAACCACGTATATGAATGGTTGTGGCAGTGTAATAAATATAACAGTCTATAAACATCCATTTCCTGTCAGCATGTGATATTCAAATATAAATCTGATTCACGTTGTTTGACAGATCTATATCTTTATTGTATAAAGTTATTTTGAGAGGAATGCATGCAATATTTAGCAAGATTTATGAATAAAGGATATAATAATAATTAATAATAATAATGAGGACTTTGTATAACGCCTAATCTTTAGAAGCTCTAAGCGCTTTACAACATTAGGCAACACCTATAACATAAAAAACATATATAATGATATGATTACAAAAACAAACACCATGAAATTAGAAAACATAAAAAACATACGGAAAATGTTTAACGTAGGAAACATTATTAGGTCTTTAAGTTTGTTCTTGCAGTTGAAATAAGTGAGTTTTCAGAGCAATCATGAATGAGATCAATGTCTATTTGTGTCTAAGTTCAGTGGGTAATTCATTCCATGTTGCTGGGCCCTGGTATGCAAAAGAACATTGTCCATATAACTTTGCTTTCATAGTGGGAACAATGAGTATACGATTGTCAGAAGAGGAGCGTAAGTATCTTGCTGGTGTGTAGACCTGGGTGAGGTCGGATAGGTATGTTGGACTGGAGTCTGTCAGTGAAACATAGCACAGAGAACAAATTTTGTGTTTGATTCTGGATCGAATGGATAGCCAGTGTAGGGTACAGAGCAGCGGGGTGGTGTGCTCTGATCGTGGTACTCTAAGCATGATCCGAGCAGCTGTGTTTTGAACTTTTTTAAATTTCTGGAGTAGATTCTGAGATGAACCAGACAGAATTGAGTTACAATAGTCCAGTCTTGAAAGTACTAATGAACATACAAATGTTTTAGTGGCATCAACTGAAAGATATTTGCAAATGGAGTTGATGCGTCTCAGCTCAAGATATGCAGCCTTGCATATGTTCATGACATGTTGGTGCAATGAAAAAGTACTATCCAGAGTAACACCTAGGTTTCGTACTGACTGTGTGAATTTAATGTTGGTGTTGCTGATATTTATTGTTTGAGGTAAAGGATGTGAATGAGAAAGTCTTTGTGTTGTGATCAGAATGGCCTCAGTTTTATCATCATTCATCTGCAGCTTGTTACAAGTCATCCACGATTTCACATAGAAATGCACCTCTCTACACCTTGGATGGTAGCATTAACTTCAGATGAGTGGCTAGATTTGTATATTTGGGTGTCATCAGCATACAATTAGTGAGACACTGGATGATATTCAATGACACTTGAGAGCCACTGAGTGTATAGAATGAAGAGAACAGGTCCAAGAACAGACCCCTGTGGAACACCACAACATAGATTAACTGGGCTGGAGTGTATTCCATTTGCAGACACAATTTGTGTCCTGTTGACCAAGTAGGACTTGAACCACATTAAGGCTGTATGATGAATGCCAAATACATGCTGGAGACGGTGAAGTAATATATCATGGTCTATTGTGTCAAATGCTGCAGACAAATCAAGAAGGGTGAGGACTGAATCTTTCCGCTATCCAAAGCAGAGAGAATGTCATTAACTACTTTTAGAAGAGTAGTTTCAGTACTGTGGCAAGGGCAATATGCAGATTGTACATTTCTAAAAAGACTGTTTGAACTGAGATGAGATACAAGCTGGGATAGAACAACCTTTTCTAAGATTTTTTATATGAATGGGAGATTAGAAACTGGGCGGTAGTTCTTTAAATCATTATGGTCTAGTGTTGGTGCCTTCAGCAGAGGCTTTACAATGGCAATTTTGAGAAATGATGGAAATTCCCCAGATGAGAGAGAGGTATACGATACATGTATAGTGAGTATGGGTATATTTTCTTCTTCAGCAATGCTAACTATTGACCCTGGAAACTGTCCAATTTCACACACCTCTTATGGGAGACCACCTGTCTTGAGAGACTGATTTGATTTTCGGAAGGGGTGGTCTCTCATAACAGGTTTTACTGTATAAATATCCATTTGCTGTCAGCTGTTTAAGTATGTTAGAACAATGAATCAATATTGTTGTGCTTAAGATAGAAGATTTAACTTTTTAATGTTTTAATTTTAATTTAAATAGAAGATTTAACTTTTGCCATTTCTCCTCCACTGACATGTATTAGCAAAAAATGAATTAACCTTTACCTCTGGATTTACTTGTAAAGGATTCATGTGTAGATTTGACAGCTGGTTGGAGTAAACTGACTGAATACTTTGTGATTGTTGTAGAGTCATGTCCCAGTTTGAATCCTTCTGTGACTCAAAATGTGGGTTAGTCACAGGTTGACTAGAGGGCACTAATGGTTTTTGTGGCTGGTGGAAATCATATGTCTGGATTTCTGAAACAACAATACAATCAAAAAGAATTAAAGAAAACAAAGAGAAGTATTTGTCAATTATCTTGGATAGTGTAGTTGTCTTTGATGGTGCAAATAACATTTTCAAGAGGGTCGTTATTGTGAATACAAATCACCAAAGGTCAGTGTAAACAAAATATCTCACACAAAGCCTTTCTAGTTTTCATGTATCAAAATAAGATTAAGGCTTTGAATGTACTAAAAGCTGAGAAGGTTGTTTAACTTTGGCTATATTAAAAATAATTTAAATATTTTTTCTCCAATGTCTGTATTGTTAGCTGAAATATTATTTTGGTTTTTTGGAGAGAAAGAAGGCATCCTGATCATACTGGGAGGAAAAACAACATCTTTTACGAAGTAACTTTGCAAAAGTTTATTTCCAGAAATACAATATTCCTCTAGAAAAATATTCAGGGTAAGTGGAAGCATACCTTGCTCTTTTAGAACTGTGGGAACTCTTTTTCCATTGTCTCGAGGAGTGGTGGGAAGTGGGGGCTTGGGAGCTGGGTTGGACTGGGGGATAGGTACTATTTTGACCTTTCCTGTCATCTCTGCTAGCCTGGTCTTTGCTAAGGCAGTTTGAAAGTCTCTGTGATCAGATGCCAGTTCAATCACCAACTATAGGAATGTAAAATGTAAATCATTTGATTGAGTTTAACTTAACTTCAAAATCTCAGGGCCTATATGTGCTAACAAGAACGTGTGACTGACTGCATTAAGATACAAGACAAACAAGAGGCCATAACTCCAACAAAAGATGCAGGAGCAAAGTGATTTTCTGATAATGCTTCTTTAGGTGGTGACCTTGTTCACCAAAAAAACCCTAACTATAATATCATGTCATTCCATCAAAACCTTTGTGACTAGTTGTGCTCATGACATTGTGTCATAATAGATACAAGAAAACAAGGGCAATAACTCCAAAGTAAATTGTTGAAGCAAAGTGATTCTTTTTTAAAAACACATACCTTCTGCTTTTACCATAGTATTTATTAAGCTTAATGACAATCCATAAAATACTGCAGGTCTAACTGCACTAACAAGATTGTGTGATTCTACAAGACAACTGGGATATAACTCTAATAAAAATGTCAAGAGTAAGGTGATTTGTCAACAAGCACATACTCAGGAGATGACCAGAGAATTTAAAATTTTCATGGCAAGTCACCAAAAACTGTGACACTAGCTGCACCACCACGATTCTGAATGCCATCCATACATAAATTGCTCCAGCCTCGGAGATATACAAAATGACATAAGGTTTACCACATAAATGGACAGAGAGGGTCAGAGTATAATATACTCCATTAAATGGCAAGCACGTAACAAGTCGATGTCAATAATATAAAGGATGAAAATCTCCCAGGTGATCTACATACGCAAATAAATATGTTGCTTTGCTTAATCAAATTAGCAATTTCATAAAAAGTATCTACAACCAAACAATTCAGAAATATGTGAAGAAGTTTTTAAAGTTGCTACAATGGCATGAATATTTATTCAGGTCATCTTCACATGAAAAGAAACAAGCTTACCAAATTTAGTTTGCCTGCCTCAAGTGGTTTTGATCAACATGAAAAGAAACAAGCTTACCAAATTTAGTTTTCCTGCACCAAATGGTTTTATGCAACATGAAAAGAAACAAGCTTAACAAATTTAGTTTGCCCACCTCAAGTGGTTTATTCAACATGCTAACAAGGTATTTGACAAAAAAGCACAAATTAAAATAGAAAAATTGGTAACAAATTGAAAAACTGCTGCAGTAGCCTTAAAATCTACTCATGTTATCTACATGTGAATACAAGCATGTCTATTTTTTAACATGCAAAGATGGCACTTTGTCCAAAAAGTTCTAAATCCTATAGAATAAAAAAAAGCATTAAACCTGAAAAATTGGCCTGAATATCAAATCAGGTGATCTACATGTGATAACAAATATACCAACCAAATTACAATTGTCTGCATTTAATGGTCTTTATGCAACCTTAGTAATAAACTTTTCAGAACAGATCTGTGAATGTAGGGACAGGACCAAACTGGAAGCATACATCAAGGACTATCAACTGTTTATATGTACTTACAAGTTCATGCATATATCAAGAATGAATGTAACAGTCTAAGTGCTCTGGGTTTTTTTCATTTTAACTGAAAGAGTAGAAATGTGATCACAAATCACATGTAACTGCAACAAGAGCTATTTTGGAACAAAAAGTCACAACTTGGGAGAAGAAAATAAAAACAATTGTTACAAGAAAAAAGCAAAACTGCAGACCATGTTCTGAACATGACTATGAAATTCAATATAACAAATGCAAGCAAAGTTGTGAAATCAAGATTTGTGGCAGGTAGAAAAACAAGTATATGAATGGACAGAAAGAATGACTAATAATGCTATATGCCACATGGAATAATAATCCCTAATGAAAGGCATTTCATAAATACCTTAAGAAATTCATAAGAAACAGTGAAAGTTTCAGACTAACACAAATTGTATAATGATAAACAAAAATAATATGCATCAAAGATTTTTCTATTTGCAATTATTTTGTTTCACTAACCCTAAGATTCCCAATGAGTCCTTCCTGGTCATGTAACCTGGTGTGGGAGCCATTAAGGGATGTATTTTTCTGACTCTCCCGCACCTCTACATCCTGGTTCACCTGTAGATTCTCAGATTTCAAAATCAACTTGAGAGGAAGACCACTGCTACCAATCAGAGTGGGCTGAAAAAGTGATTTTGTTTGATTAAAAAGAATCATGAAACAATAAAGTCCTGATTATAATAACAGGTGTAAAAAAAACAGGCCTGCACAAATCTGAACACAAAATTAATTTGGCAAAATTAATGTAAAATTTACTGCATTAATCTAAAGTTCTGCTAATGGACAAAAAGCTATCTTTGGCCTACATATCAAGCCTGTCACCCAGCTTAAAAATGAAAGAGGTTATAGTGATCCACTTTTGGTGGAAAAGTGTCACACCCACCAAGACACATTAACATCAATTCCAATAACTCTTTGAACAATAATACACAAAAAATTGATCAAAATGCAAAACTTAAAGTCAATGAAGAATGAAATCTAGGTCAAAATAACCTATTTTAGATGATTTGGCATCTTACCGAACAACAGCATGTGAGAAACTTGTCGCATAGCTGAAATTTTAATATCAAGGTTCATCTCAAACTTAATGTGAAAAAAAAAAGGAAAATATCGTCAATTCAAGAAAAGAACCAGGATGATACAAGATACAGGTAAGTGTACAGTCAAGTTACATTCCAAAACCAAAGAAGATGGGATACGATGGGACTGACAAAAAAAAGGCAGTTAAAGAAAATATAAATTAACATTAGCTCAATCGAGGGTGTGGATGACAAATAGAGGAAAGAACAGATCTACAAACATACATTAGGATACACACAAGAATGCCAAAATGATCGCTATGTTGTTTCTACTATAGCACCTACAACAATGGTAGAACTTAAAAACTAAAGACTTAGTGTATTTGGGATTTATATCAATAAAGGAATCTAAAAAACAGAGTTAAAGAAGCAAATCCACAGATCAAATGTAATGCTTGCAAAATGCAAATTTATTGTGGAAAATACAAGTTGAAATTTCAAGCTGTTGCATCATTTTGTGAACTCTAAATTTTCCAATGTTGTATGCCACATCACTAGTGAAAATCTCCTAATAACAGAAATATTTTTCAGTATATCTTTTGTTATGTCACACCTAATACAGAAATATTTCTCAGTATATCTTTTGTTATGTCACACCTAATACAGAAATATTTCTCAGTATATCTTTTATGTCACACCTAATACAGAAATATTTCTCAGTATATCTTTTGTTATGTCACACCTAATACAGAAATTTTTCTCAGTATATCTTTTGTTATGCCACACCTAATACAGAAATATTTCTCAGTATATCTTTTGTTATGTCACACCTAATACAGAAATATTTCTCAGTATATCTTTTGTTATGTCACAATGTCACCTAATACAGAAATATTTCTCAGTATACATTTTGTTAAGTCACAATGTGTTACAATTACTCTTGAGAATTTGTCTTGTCTGTATTTTTTTGTAAGCTCGCCAGCACCAGATATCTATGTATTACCCTTAACATCTGAATATTAAATGGATGTACATAAATGTTCTTGAAACATTACTAAAGCTATAAGTCAGTGAAGCACATTACTACCAATGTGACAATACTAATAATTGCTGATCCTATATGGATGTTTCAAGTTGACTGCATCCTCAAATCTGGTTTTACTACCTGAATTTTGTGTAATCAGATTTAATTAAAAAAACAACAAAAAAAAAACCAGTTCAGCTGCATATGTATTATTTTCTTCATTACAATATAAAATACTACAAAACAGTTCATTTTCATTCAAAACTTTCTAGATTACAGTATATGCAGTTATGGTAACTGGTATAAGAAAATTCCCAGTAAAAATAGGAAATAATGAAAGTAAAAGGTAAAAACATCATAGTATCCACAACAAAATACATTCATGTTCTTTTAAATCATATGCCTAACTTTGTGTAAATTATAACTGGTAAAAAATAAAATTCAACATGGAATAAAATAATGCATGGAACTGTTTCTTGTACTATAACAGAACCTGGATTATGCAAACTCACTCAGGCCACAGAGGTGCATGAACTAGGATTTTCGTAGATGCAGTCCAACAAAAAAGTGAGGTTGGACCCATTAAACACTTATTTTTATGAAAATGGGTAGGACCATTTCCAGATTTTCTGGGTCTTGGGTAATATATAAATCTAAAATTTGAGCATTTGGGATTCAGCAGGCTGCAAGTCATTACATTCATCAACAGAAGGGGATGAGTTCAGGTTTGAATATTCATGTGCAGCTGTGATAGATGAGTCAGCCTCCAGAACTGAGATAGCTAATAATAAGATCCCATTGTGAACCTGAGACCACTCACATCCTAATATTTGCCTAATAACCAAATGCAAGAGCAACAGACCAATAATTTTACAGCCTGATGCTTTCTGTTGAGATTTTTTCCAAAGCTGCTGATTGCATATGTTCTGAAAAAACTGTTTCAAAGTTTCTCCAATTTTTGTATCCTTGTCCACATCTGATCACACATCAGCATCATTTGTCAAATATAAAAAGGTCAAGGCCAGGATGTGTTCAGTTACATTTGGCCTAATTCTACTGAGCAGTTTCTTCAAAATCATACTGCAACATAGGTCAGATGGAGATGCTGTTTATTTCAGAATTACTCGTTCCATATCTTAACATTAGTCTTAGTGGAAACAGTTTAAATTGTGTATCAGATACTATCTGAGAGGATTTATTTAAATTTGATGGAATTACAAAGTGCTCAGTAATATTTTCAGACTAAAACACTAGTTTGGGATCATTCTGAATTCATTCAAGAACATTTTGGATTACATGAATGCAATACATCAAGACAGTTGGCACCTTAGCACATTCAAGGTTACTAACACACCAGCACATTCAATACTGAAATGCGTTCCAAACAACACTGGGATTTATTCTGAATACTCTATGCTTTTTTATTTGTGACAGAACTATTGTGACTGTATGGGATTTAATTCACAACACTGCAAATTCTTTTTAAATTTTCACTATGTAGTCTAGGGAAATAAATTATCTGTATAACTTTACAAACCTTTTGCTTTGCCTTTTCTCATACTTAGTTAAAAATCATAGTGTCTTAACAACTGGATAACCAAATATGTTGATATTCAAACTGAGGGCATTGTATTGGTTCGGATGAATCAAATATTTTGGATTATCCAGATCTAAATAGTTAGGACTTCATTGTGCTCTCTGGAAATAAAATATGAAATTATTTTCCAAATGATAAAATTTACATACCACTTTCTGTCCTGCAGATCGTGTGAAGATTTTGAAAACAAGTGCCGTCCTCCACCACTGCTCCACTGTATTTCCATCAAACATCACAGGAAACACAGATCTGTGACCAAAGGTTACCACTGAAGACATGCAGGAAAGTTGAATTACTAAACTGGCCATTTTCAGGGTTAGGGTAAACCATTTGCCTTCACTTTTTATCATTTAACAGATTTTGTCAATCATGCTTTTCTTCAGACAAATTTTAAAATAAAAATTAAGTTAAAAAGACATTTCCATTGTTTTAATATCATCATGCCGAACATATCACCTATTATATAGTGACTTTTTTACAATATACTTTTCACTTAGGTGTTATTCAAATGGAAGATTTATTTGTCTTGCATGAAGTATAAATAGGACTTTTAAAAATACATACAATATAGGAAATTGTAAATACAGAATGAATTTATGTGATAATTTTTTTTACAAAACAAAAACAAAAAATAATATTTTCTTTCCCTGTTATATACAAGTTTTAGCCTGTAAAAGTCTTCCTTTTCATCCTCTTAGCTTTGTCACCATTTTATTAGGAAATATTATTCACATTCTCTCTGACAAAAATAAGAGTCAACAAGTACATTTTTAGTTTACATCAAGGTTATCATGACTGTGTTCAGTCACATCCCAAACTATTTAGGCCAACCTACTTTGTGGTCCTGCCATTCATAAGAATATCAAAGCATTTATAACTTAGAAATTATGTAGAGCTAGAATATCTACCATTGTTCTTAACATTGTGTGAAACAGCCCTCATAACTTCTGTGGCCATGGCATTGGGTGTATATTTGTCTCGTGACACCGCAACTACAGGAAACTGATACTCGATGAAGTATGTACACCTGTGAAATCAGAAACATCAATATACAAATTAGATTTAAACAGTGCATAAACTGACTTTGATAAAGAAATAAATTAAAAACAGTACTAAGCAGATACAGTTTGACTCCTGTTCACATATCCTAAGACAGTGTTAAACCTTGGTTAAGCTGTTCGAGGGGCATTGTATGTATCTCTGTGCCCAGATAACGATCAGCATATGGGGATATGTAAATTTAGGGAGATAGTGTCAGTGTGTAATGAGAGGATAGCATTTGCTCATGGTGCAATACTCTTAAGTCACTGTTACCTTTTATCCTTCCAACTGTGTGACAGTGATTAAAAAAATGTCAACAAAGAAAAGCCATAGAAGAAAAAAGTGTATAAAGTTCAAAACAAGGAGGTAAAATATATTTTAAAACATTGTCTCCAAGGTGCATAACAACAACAATGTAGGTTTCAAGTATCACAGCAAAGCTTTTAATTAAAATTCCTCTCTACACAATCACTAAACTGATTCCAACTCACCAATGTAAACAGTTTCAATGATAGTGAATTTCACAAGCAGAAAATCTTTGTTTTTTGAAATAATATGTTTTATAGATCCCATTCTGGTTGTTTTCAAGTTTAAGTACACAGAAAATCAAATAGCCTGATTGCAATAGAGAGAAGGTCTTGTCTGCAACTGTGATGCATTCACTGAATTATGATACAAAATAATTATGAAAGCTATTATTCTTAATGAATAAAGGGTTATAAAAAAACACCCACAATCTCCATTGTCATCGCAGTTTTCAACTTTGAAATTTTTATGATTTTTGCAGCATTCAGAAAGTTAATCTATTACATGTATCCAAATTATATGCTGACAGTAGATCAACCTACATACATGACAAAATACACTGACATAGATCAACCTACATACATGACAAAATACACTGACAGTTAATCAACCTACATACATGACGAAATACACTGACAGTTAATCAACCTTAAGACACATCTGAAAATACACAGGAATCCAAACTGAGCTACATGCCACAATTATCAAGAATTCCACAGATGAACATTCAGAAATTTTGAAAATTATGTCAGTTGTGAACTCTCTACAGCACCACATGAATGATGAACAATATCAAAAGTATAAAACACATCAAATGCTCATGATCATCAACACAACCGATCCAAACAGTAAAGAGGACCCTGGTAGACATCAGGATTTAAACATTGCTTTATGTGAAAAGGAATCCAATCTGAGTGAACAAATGAAGTCAGATAAAAGAAAACACTGTAAAGCATAAACATTTTGCTACGGGGCACTAGTTTTTTTCTGATCAAACAGAATCTAAATTTTCACAAAGTAACACAATTTTTTTTTCAACACATTTTTTTGAGAGTCAACAAAACATACAAATATTAGCCAATTTAAAACATTTTTATAGTTTACATTTTTTTGAAGTATAGCAATTTCAAGGTTGTGTCAAAATTAATGTTGAAAAATATGCTCCTTTGGGGTCTACATAATGTTAGTCAGGGCAAGTGATTCTAACAATTTCCTTTGGGGTCTACATAATTTTAGTCAGGGGCAAGTGATTCTTACAATTTCTTTTGAGTACACAATTACATTTTATTTTGATTTAGATTTTATGTGTTAAATCAACTTGCCCAACTATCAAGCCATCTGATGAAGTATCTGATAATTTAATATTTTATCAAAATTGTTCAAAATAAAATTTTGAGACTGGACAACATATGCAATGTACCTAGCTTTACAGATTTTCATCATGGTCAGTTTTCATCATGGTCAGAGTTTTCGTCATGGTCAGTTTTCATCATGGACAGAGTTTTCATCATGGACAGAGTGCATTCTACTCCTGAATTTGTATGCATCCAATACATCTTGCTGTTTGGGGTTTAGCCCAATACATGACGTTTTGTAAACTTTCTCAAAATATGTCCAAGACTAAAGCTATTTTACTTCTTTCAAGTATTATTTTAACATGGACAAGGAAATATTAAATTAAAAATACTTTGTGTGATCAGGAAATCAATTCTATTTTAATTAAACATAACACCCCAATTCCTTTTCCATGAATCAATATTGCTGAAAGAACAAGAGTTCTCTTTAAAGTGTGCTTACCGCTTCTTTTTCACCTTTGGAGAAGGTTTTGGAGGCTTTGCTCCACATCTGGTCTTAGACTTTTTCCTTTCAAGGGAAGAGTCTAACTCGGTCATCCTGTCAAGGTGTAAACTATCAATGGTTATCCTGGCCACATGAACCCTGCCCAGTAGTGTTAATCTCTCTATACTTAAGCCATCAGATGTCTTCTTTTTGGAATCTGCATGAAACAACCATTTTTAAGGGTGCTGTCTACTTTATGTATATTAACTGCATTTTTTCTTTCTTCTAAGCCCTGAATAAGTGAGATGAAAGAGTTACCTGTTCCGGTCCTTGCCAGGCTAAACACAGTACACTTCTCAACTACACTGCTTTCGCTCTTATTTGAAGAAATGCAGAAACATTGTGCAAATTTCATATTAAAGTGCATCAGAACCAATGAAAACACTTTGACTAAAATGGGTAAGAACCATTAAAACACTGTTTTAATATATTGCGCTCTTTGATAAACATTAAGTGACAAGATTTTAACTTGATAAATTGTAGTTGTACACATTGCCTTGATCTCTTAGTAGTATTCATGTTTACAGTGACACTTTTCTGTGATACAGGTGTCATGTTAAAATTTCCCATTGCAATGAGCAATCATACACCCTTAAGAGTTAGATATGCGAGATTTTCCATGCAATGAGCAATCATATACCTGAAAGAGTTAAATATGTGAGATTTCCCATTCTAATGAGCAATCATACACCTTTAAGAGTTAGATATGTGAGATTTCCCATTGCAATGAGCAATCACACACATGTAAGAGTTAGATCTGTGAGATTTCCCATTGCAATGAGCAATCATACACCTTTAAGAGTTAGATATGTGAGATTTCCCATTGCAATGAGCAATCATACACCTAGAAGAGTTAGATATATGAGATTTCCCATTGCAATGAGCAATCATACACCTAGAAGAGTTAGATATATGAGATTTCCCATTGCAATAAGCAATCATACACCTTTAAGAGTTAGATATGTGAGATTTCCCATTCTAATGAGCAATCATACATCTTTAAGAGTTAGATATGTGAGATTTCCCATGCAATGAGCAATCATATACCTTTAAGAGTTAAATATGTGAGATTTCCCATTCTAATGAGCAATCATACACCATTAAGAGTTAGATATGTGAGATTTCCCATGCAATGAGCAATCATATACCTTTAAGAGTTAAATATGTGAAACTTCCGATTCTAATGAGCAATCATACATCTTTAGGAGTTAGATATGTGAGATTTCCCATGCAATGAGCAATCATACACCTTTAAGAGTTAAATATGTGAGATTTCCCATTCTAATGAGCAATCATACACCTTTAAGAGTTAGATATGTGAGATTTCCCATTGCAATGAGCAATCACACACATGTAAGAGTTAGATCTGTGAGATTTCCCATTGCAATGAGCAATCATACACCTTTAAGAGTTAGATATGTGAGATTTCCCATTGCAATGAGCAATCATACACCTAGAAGAGTTAGATATATGAGATTTCCCATTGCAATGAGCAATCATACACCTAGAAGAGTTAGATATATGAGATTTCCCATTGCAATAAGCAATCATACACCTTTAAGAGTTAGATATGTGAGATTTCCCATTCTAATGAGCAATCATACATCTTTAAGAGTTAGATATGTGAGATTTCCCATGCAATGAGCAATCATATACCTTTAAGAGTTAAATATGTGAGATTTCCCATTCTAATGAGCAATCATACACCATTAAGAGTTAGATATGTGAGACTTCCCATGCAATGAGCAATCATATACCTTTAAGAGTTAAATATGTGAAACTTCCGATTCTAATGAGCAATCATACATCTTTAGGAGTTAGATATGTGAGATTTCCCATGCAATGAGCAATCATACACCTTTAAGAGTTAAATATGTGAGATTTCCCATTCTAATGAGCAATCATACACCTTTAAGAGTTAGATATGTGAGATTTCCCATTGCAATGAGCAATCATACAAATATAAGAGTTAGATCTGTGAGATTTCCCATTGCAATGAGCAATCATACACCTTTAAGAGTTAGATATGTGAGATTTCCCATTGTAATGAGCAATCATACACCTATAAGAGTTAGATCTATGAGATTTTCCATTGCAATGAGCAATCATACATCTTTAAGAGTTAGATATGTGAGATTTCCCATTACAATGAGCAATCATACACCTTTAAGAGTTAGATATATGAGATTTCCCATTCTAATGAGCAATCATACACCTTTAAGAGTTAGATATGTGAGATTTCCCATTGCAATGAGCAATCATACACATATAAGAGTTAGATCTGTGAGATTTCCCATTGCAATGAGCAATCATACACCTTTAAGAGTTATATATGTGAGATTTCCCATTGTAATGAGCAATCATACACCTATAAGAGTTAGATCTATGAGATTTTCCATTGCAATGAGCAATCATACATCTTTAAGAGTTAGATATGTGAGATTTCCCATTACAATGAGCAATCATACACCTTTAAGAGTTAGATATATGAGATTTCCCATTCTAATGAGCAATCATACACCTTTAAGAGTTAGATATGTGAGATTTCCCATGAAATGAGCAATCATATACCTTTAAGAGTTAAATACGTGAGATTTCCCATTCTAATGAGCAATCATACATCTTTAAGAGTTAGATATGTGACATTTCCCATGCAATGAGCAATCATATACCTTTAAGAGTTAAATATGTGAGATTTCCCATTCTAATATGTAATCATACACCATTAAGAGTTAGATATGTGAGAGTTCCCATGCAATGAGCAATCATATACCTTTAAGAGTTAAATATGTGAGATTTCCCATTCTAATATGTAATCATACACCTTTAAGAATCAGATATGTGAGAAGTTAAAAGATATAGAGTATCCACATTGTATGATGTAGGACAATGTGAAGTGTGTTTGGTTTTCTTTCAAAACACTTTATTAATACATTGTCAGCAGATATTTATATAAGTGTGTAATTACTTATCACAAGAAAATATCAATAACTAGCATCTGAAAGAAAAATTCCATCCATCTCAATTTCCAGCTATTGCAGTAACCCTAACAATATCCATTTTAGTCAACTCTCCTTTCTAGAGAGATATTCAAGGGTGAACATAAATAAAAAATTCTGACTGGCCAAAAGACTTGAAACTTTCTAGGTCATGATCCCAATTAAATTCTGACCAATCACCTGCTGACTCAACATTAAGCGCTTTATAAATGGATTACAATGGTATCCATTGTGAAAAATTATCTGGAAGTCCTTAAATGTGGTGCTCTACAGTTTCTTATTTTGCATATGGTTAGATTTTTTAAAGAAAAAGAATTTCTCAGGTTTTCCTCACTGATTATACTGGCTATTTAAAAAAGACATTGCACATCTTAGGTATTGTTAAAAGAAATTTTAATTACCTTTATTTTCATGTGTGGGGGGAGGGGATTTTCAACGTAGTTTTAACAATTATATCATATCACTATGATGTCTGCAGTGTGACAGGTTTATAGTGATGTCTCACACTAAGGCATCATGCTGCAGACATGTAGCATCATGTCCCAACCAGCCACATTATCCTGAAACCAGGCTGACCAGTCATAACACTAACCTCTTAATGCTGAGGGCCAAGTCAAGCTAGCACCATTTTTATAAGTCTTTGGTATGATTGGGCGAGGGTTCAAACATGCAACCTCCCGCATATATATTTTGTAATTCACTCACTGCATTTTCAGAAGTCTGTATGTCTAGTCTGGCAAAATTCATTTTGCCTATTTTATTAACTGCAGCTAAAGGTAATGTACTTTAGAATATTCAGGCTGGGGATTTTTCAGCACATGGGAGCAGTCATTTGGTTACATGTGTGCACAGATCATGTACAATATCCAAAGGAATTTATGCCACAGTACATGAAAGAAACAGAGATGTATGCCAAACTACTCCCCATAGTGCATGTTGCAATTGCAAACATCTTCACCATATACCTGTCACTCTCTCAGAAGTTCGTCTTATCTGTAGAGAGCCCCCTGACTTAAAATGTTAAAATGCTTTTTCCAAATATAAGTTGGCAACATTTTTATAAAAAGTAATTGCATACTTATAGAACTATCTGCTGGCATCCTCTCTTTGACAAGACACTGTATCTAAAAAGCTTAAGTATTGAAAATATTGGTGACCTGGGGCCAGTTTAACACAATTTTATCAGATTTATAAATAAAAAAAGTGTGACATTCTCAGCGGTCAGACATTGACACTAAAATTACTTTAAAACGTAACCGGGAATGTATACACCATTCAGAAATTGAGGGCTAAGTCTAAAACTGCAACATAATATCTTCATGATTTCTACCCATTTTAGTATCAAGTTTACACTGAGTACTGGTGTATAAAAAGAAGTCTGCTTTCTTTGTGACATCATGAAGACTGATAACAAACAGGCAAATTAGGTAAGAGTAATCTACAATCGATGCATGCTAAATGTTGAGATACTGAATTATGTTATGGGCAAAAAATGAACTCAGATTTACTCAACATGCAAATACGCTTCTACCTAGCCCTGGGACTGAATGTTGTTAAGATTTACTCAGCAGCCAATTTTCACAAAAACAGGACAATTGGATGAGTGATTTTCCTGAGCCCTGATTAATCCAAGTTCTAAATGCAGTTTCAATATATTCTGGTGTTAAATATTTCCCAGTTTTAGTCATTGCGATTAATGTCATGATTTCTTCTAAGCCAGATTTATACTCTTGTTAAAAAGGTTAAAAGTCCAAGAAAATAAATTATGCCAAAAAAACTTACGTCATGTAAGATTATGATTATTTATTGTTTTCTGTAACCTGGAGCTGATTAATTTAAATATGCAAATCACCAATCCAATAAGGTCAATAATTCCATGACACTTAGTTGAAAAATTTTAATCACTAAATTATCTGCTTAAATAGTGAAACCTTATAATACAAATCATACTGGTCATGCACGGGTTCAGTATTATTTCAGTAATGAGTCTTTTTTTTATATAGTTAAGTCAATGTACCTTTATTCACTTTATCTGGATCCTGATACATCCATATTCCTTTGAAAGAGCATTATGTACATGATCCATGAAACACATGGCAAAAATCAATGTTAAAGGGCATGAACATTTCTGGACCAAAAATTCTCATGTCTACTGAGTACACCCTTTTGCTGTGAATCTCCTGGGCTGGATCTACAGTTGAAACATTTTGGTTATGTGCCCCTTACCTGCAGGAAATGAGGGCCCAAGCAAGTGAGGCAGAAGGTCTCACTATTAATTATGAAAAACTTTAAATGACTGTGTCAAGAAAAATATAAAATTAGGATGCCATCTGTATGAGAAATACATACATTGCATCTGTGCTATGCTTATCATCCAAACTACTTTTCATCTATGTTATTTTCATTATACTCATGATATCAACTCAACTGCTTAAATTTGTCCACTGTCCAACAATAATGAAATAAAGAAAACATCATGATCAACAGTACTTTTCAAGCCAAAACACAAATACTTGCAGTAAATGTCCACATCAAATGCATGGTATTTATGGGAACAGTTTCAATCTTCTGACTATTATTTCAATCTCAACGAATATTGCTGCAGGTAAAAAAAAAAAACAGTAGAAAAGATTGTGAACAATGAATTCAACACTTTCTGTACTATTTTCCTTTATCATAAATATCTCCCAGGACAAATGAATGTTTATAATGTAACAATTCATTAGAATGACATAAATAGTCCATGAAATCAACTATTTTGATTTAAAATGGACTTTTTTGGCATTTACAGTTAAAATACACTATAATAACACATACCTTCAGAAAAGGGAAAGCGAATCAGTTTAGTCTGTCCATTGTCAGGAAATGGGCCCAGAAAGGGGTAGAGTTAGAAATTTGATCAGGGAATGAGCAGAAAGAGTTAGAGTTTAGGTTTGGGTCAGGAAATGGGCCCAGAAATGGTATGGGTTAGGGTTTGGGTCAGGAAATGGGCCCAGAAATGGTTAGGGTTAGGATACGGGTCAGGAAATGGGCCCAGAAATGGTTAGGGTTAGGATTTGGGTCAGGAAATGTTCCAAGAAAAGGGTTAAGGTTTGAGTTTGGGACAGGAAATGGGCCAAGAAAGGGTTAAGGTTTGGGTTTGGGACAGGAAATGGGCCCAGAAAGAGTTAGGGTTTGGGACAGAAAATGGGCCCAGAATGGGTTAGGGACAGGAAATGGGACAGCAAACTCATTATTGGCTGGTATAAAGCATTTACAACAAAAAAACATTAAGAAATATGAGCCACAAATATTTAAACTTACCTTTCAAAGGAGGCTCCTCAGCATCAGATGGAACCATGTCAAAAGACACCCGGGAGGTCTCTGACCTCGGACTACTTGGTACACTAAGCTGTTCTGCCTCACTGAGATCACTACCACTGTTTCGTGATCGTGACTTTGAACTTCTTCTTCTCTTTGTTGTCCTTTTCTTTACCTTTGCTCGAGATTTTCTTTTCACAATAACTTTGGTTGCACTTTTTTCCTTCTTGGGCCTAGGTTCTGGCTCAGGAAAATTCAAAAGACTAGACATAGATGATCCCCTTGAGGGTGGACGCTATAAAATATCAAGTGACCAAACATTACATAAAACAACTCCATAATAAGGCGAATAATTATAAAGACCGAGAAATTACTGTGTACATATTTTATGGTTAGAGTGTCAAGCATGACTTCTGTTGTTGACAAATTTAGCATACTTTGTTTAGAGTGGAAAACAAAAATGATGGACATTTATGACATGTTTCTAATTCCAATTGTATTTTAAGTCAGGGAATGTAAACATACTGGAATTAAAATCAGAATCTGTGATGAGACCTGGAGTTACTACAACACCAGGCCTGGGCAGACTTATGTGTGTATTCCATGACCATGTGCTATAAGAACTCACATTTCAGCAAATAACATTGTTTTTATTTATCAACAGAAGCTAAGGTAGAATTTTAACGTGTTCAAGGAGAATGAATGAAACTGGCTATTTTGAGTGAATTACATTTTCTAAAGGTAAGAAATAAAGACTTCATACAATGTTATCAGGATCTTCCACTGAAGACATATTGACATCTGCTTTAGTTGCCTTGGCACCTGCTTCTTCACCACTCATGTCACTGGTCTCACTCACCTGAAATACAAATAATACTTACATACAAAATAAATTGAAATTGTCTGGCTCCATTTAATATTTCTGGCATCTTTTTAACAAATGTAAGGAAGAAAAGAAAACTATTACTTGTAACTTTCACTGTATAAACATTTAAAAATTTATATTTTCTTTCTTTGATTGAATTTTTCAGACAACTTATATCAGCTGATTTCTTAAACATGCAAGAGGTCGTCAAAACTTAACAGCTTTTAGCGCTTCTGATGAGTTTTTTATGAACACAGACAGCTTGCATGAACACATCTCCAAGGATATATGAAATCAAAATACTTACCAGGTTTTTGTAGAAGAGATCATGAATTAAAGATTCGCTATGTATTGGGTCCCCTGGGTCACTAGCTAGATCCACAGCACTGGAGATGCTGGAACCTGGACTGCCATACACAGTTTTTACATGCTGGAATGAAGACAGCAGCAATCATGTACTAAAAGTATTTCATTAAATTTAATCTTATACAGTTGATCTGGTGATAGAAATGTGTGTTCAAACCATATTCGCCTATAATACAGATAGACTGAAACTAACAAGGTCTTTTCAATGATTTTCTGGCACTGATATTCTTGTCCTGAATCGAGATTTGAATAATTCCAATTTGCTTTGATTTCCATTCATGCAGCGTAAAACAAAACTACATTACACCTCTGATCTGATCGAGTAGTGGAGTGGAATACCTCAGCCTGGTGTCCTCAACACCATCACATGAACCTCGTTCTTTATGCATACTCAGAACAAAATGTAGCTGTGTATATTCTAGGTATCCATTTTATTGAGTTGATGTCTCTGCAGGGTAAATGAGTTCTATTTATATCACATGTTTTGACTGTGTAAGTGAGTTCTGTTTATATTATAGACATGTTTCGGCTGGGTAAGAGAGTTCTATTTATATCACATGTTTTGACTGTGTAAGGGAGTTCTGTTTATATTACAGACATGTTTCGGCTGGGTAAGAGAGTTCTATTATCTCACATGTTTTGACTGTGTAAGGGAGTTCTGTTTATATTATAGACATGTTTTGGCTGGGTAAAAGAGTTCTATTTATATCACATGTTTTGACTGTGTAAGGGAGTTCTGTTTATATCATAGATATGTTTTGATTGTTAAGGGAGTTCTATTTATATCATAGATATGTTTTGATTGGTAAGGGAGTGCTATATATATCATAGATATGTTTTGATAGGTAAAAGAGTTCAATTTATATCACAGATATGTTTTGATTGGTAAGGGAGTTCTATTTATATCATAGATAAGTTTTGATTGGTAAGGGAGTTCAGTTTATATCATAGATGAATATATCTCTGCTGGGTATGGGAGATCTATTTATATCACAGATGGTGAGTTTTTCCTTGTGTTTTAAATAGCTGGTTCAGAGTAAATGTTATGTATATTTAATCAGTATTGTGTGTTGGCTTTTGTCTATGAATATATATATATATATATATATATATATATATATATATATATATATATATATAAAAATAAAATTTGTATTGTGTGACTAACCTTTATCTATAACTGAGCATACAAGTTGGGCAAATGTCTTTTTTTTATAAACAACTCATTACATAGCTAACGCACTTTTTCTGTTTCTTAGATTAAGACCATATGGTACTTTATGAGAACTAGTACTTCATGAAAATTGGTACGTTATTAAAACTGGTACTTCATAAAAACTGATACTTTATGAAAACTAGTACTTCATGAAAGCTGGTACTTTATGAAATATGAAACCTGGTACTATGTGAAAGCTGGTACTTTATGAAATATGAAACCTGGTACTATGTGAAAGCTTGTACTTTGTGAAAACTTATACTTTAAAAACAAAAAAGGATTCATATTATTACTGAAATCGTATTCTTTTCTTTTAGATATCCTTTTCCAAAAACCTTACAATATTATTTAAATCATGTATCTTTGGATGAACTATCCTAATTAATATCATTATAAAATATTTCTTTGTAGGTCAATATAGGAAAGTAATGCAAAAATACCAACTGAAAATAATGAAGACAGACAATGAAGAAATAATCACAAAAAGAAAAAAAACGATAATTTCCACCATTTACCAATAATTATTTTCACTAACTACTAGACAAGCGCTAACATAAAAAGATCAGAGATTTTTGTACTGAGAACAGTTTCATTTTACACTAAGTGCAAAGAATGCTGCTTCAAAATTCTGAAGAAAAAAAAATACATTTATTGTGCCTCATCTTAATTATACAAGTATTTAAATACATGTCATTCTTTATACAAAATGTCATGTTTTCCCTTTTTTTCCAAACCAAACTGATATGCACAGTAATTACCCTGATGTCATCCATAAAACTGTTTCCAAACATCAAGTCTACTGCCTGCTCATCCAAATTCCCATTCTCACTAGATTCAAGTAGCTTTCCTGCCATAAGCACTTCATTCAGAAAATTCCCTGTTGAACTTCTGCAAAATCAGATACAAAAATTTAGCTCAAATTGCAGTAAGGTACATAAAATCCTTGAACAGACTGAGTTTTAAACAAACCCATGCAACTTAAATATATGGTTAGAAAGTTATTTCTATACAACGTACTCAAGGATAGGTGAGCAGTGGTATTTATTAAAAAAGCATCTGGTTGAATGTATGTGTGAATAGTTTAACAAAAAACAAATCAATGATAAGAACTTGTAAACTTTAAAAAAAAAAAAGATTACTCCTAAAATGATTAGTCCATAAGTATTTCTTCTGTTAATCTATCACAAGTTACAGCGTAGATCGGTTCTGATTCAACTTTTGTTCATGATTTTCTATCTTATAAGAGAAGACAGCCTACTTCAGCCATTTATATTTGATGCAATATTTTATCAATAAACAATATGCCTTTGTCTTGTTTTTTGCCGTTTTTCTCTTAAAACTGTGTGAGCTCCATTGGCAATTTCTTTTCTGATCAAAAAATGCTAATTTTAAATTCTATGATTCTTAAAATGTCATAAATTTAGAAAAAAAAGCTTGCTAAAATCTTGACATACAAAAGGTGACAAAATCCACACATGCTTCATAATAGAAGTGGAATGCAGAACAACAGAAGTCTGATGAAAGGAAAGTTCAATGTATAATAACTATCTAAGGAATGTATTAACAGTAACTGCGTATGAGAGAGAGAGAGCTGAGGGATGGAAAGCTTGTATGTGGTCACCAAAACCTCAACTGCATTACTGAACACTAAGTTACAGCTGAAAATGAATGTTCATTATTCTAAAATAACAACAACTGGAATACAACTGAAAACTTAACCACAAGTATAATGGAAACAAAAGGACCGACACTCTATTGCACAAAACAAATTCCAAGTTTAGAAGATAAGATCAATTTTTCTTTTTAACACGCGAGTGCTGAAGACATCTTTAATATTCTTGAGTGACAATTTTTTTTACGAACTAGCCATTATGGTCAATGTAAGATCAGCTTTATTTTGATTTGAACAAACTAGTCACAATTATAAAAACCCAATCCAGTAGAACCATCCTTATAGAAAAAAATTGCGACTAGATATTCAAAATATTCAATGTAGTTGTCGTAAAGGTTGAATTCAATGTTATTTAGTGCTAAGGCAGTCTGACATAGCTGGCTCTGGCTGGTGACTGTGGTGTGCCTCTGAGCAATGTACTTGATATATTTCTTTGCATAAGAAATCTGTAGAAATTGAAATTTTAATGTCAAGAACAATCCCCAGTACAGAAAGGTGTTTCTCCTTGTTCTTTGATGGAAAATAACAAAAATCTCCCGATATCTGAGACTGTAATGTAATTAGCACACAGAGATGAAAAATTCACTTCAATTCATGAGAATTTCCCCACATAATTCGTTTCAGCGATAAATTTTAATTCAGTTTAATTATAGACAATTATCAAACTTCAGCAATTAGTTGCTGGGCCATAACTGGGGCTGTTAAATACAATAATTCAAGTCAAATGGCTATGTGCAATTTCAATGACACCCTTCATGATCTGAAACCATCTTTTAGTATTAATTCTTGTCAATATAGTCTAAAGGAATTGACAAGGCTACATAAGCCAGAAAATCTACTGAAGTCAGGTCTCTGTAACAATACATGTGCTGTATCCCAGTTGCATCAAAAGCTGATTCAAAGATACTCATTACTCAGTGCTAGACAAAGCATAAAATTCATATTATTTTAATAAAAAATGTTCATTTTAAACTCTGTGGTTGTCATTTGAAATTGAATTGTGTTTATCTCATTGGATTACTCTTCCCTGATAACAAAAGGGATAGATTTATGCCATTCAAGACAAGTTATAACTTTCGTCACATTAGTGTGTAAATTAAATCAGATTTTCATTAAAAAGTAACAACATTAGTTATTCCTACACTCCATTGATAATGATGAAAAACATTGTTTAAACTGAATTTGAAATGCACATACATTGTTTTTATATTGGCAATTGTGACAATCATTAGTTGTGCAAGTTATTAGACCACTCATTTCTAAAAACATATACAATATTAAATCAACATACTCTTTTAAAACTATTTTTTTTATTATTCAAATATAATATGAATAAATACAAATTCTTCATTTGGTACCCAGTTCAGTCTTTTCATGCAATAACGATTCAGAAGTCAATCTCTATGTTTCCCAACACTCTTTGAAGTGGAGAATGACTATGGGCCTACCCCTTCACCATGACACTTCAATGTGGAGTGAGAATGGAAGATATTCAATGCCCCAGTGCAATAGGTAAAGAAATGAAAACTGCTGGGAACTGAGACAAGCCAAGTCATGTATATTACTTACCTAACAGGCATGTTGTATGCATTTTGATCACTGTAGTGTACAGGATGTTCCCTCACTGTGTCTATCCCCCAATTTTCCTCTTTATTCCCACCAGAAGCAGGCATGTCTGTCTTCATCGAGGAGACAATCATGTCCTCTCGCAACTTGTTCCCTTTTTGTAACAGGACTGATAAAAGATCCCTGCCAGCTTCTGCCTGATTTTCTTGTGGGTTTCCTGTGGTTTAAAAACTTAAAATTATCATCAACACTATTAGTGATAGATGAGCCAGAAAGGGCCCAGCTTAGTGTCGGATGAATCAGAAAGGACACTCACTGCTTTGTCAACTTTCGGCCATAGTGGACTCAACAAAACTTACTAGATCTGTGTGTTTGTAAGTGCTCTTATATTTTGTTGTATCACATGTGTATCCTTATCTGAAAGTGTTATGTTCCTAATTTTTTTCAAAGACAATTCATTATCTTTACAGTTTTGAGCCCATTTTTTATTTGGTTCCATATAGCCACTATACATACATACATGCTATACATACTGTCATTAAGCGAGTGCTTATAAAAAATATCAACTGAAAGTACAATTTTTATAATAAAGGAAGGTAACTCCAAATATACTAATCTGACAGAGCTGAATCTTTATTTGGAACACATACTAATATCATGACACAAATACATATCAAGTTTCATAAAAATATCTGAAACAGTTCTGGAAATATTAACCAGACAAAAAGGATACAACACTTACACAGCATGCCTGTAAGCATTGGTAACAAATCAGTAAACAATTATGCACATAGATGTTTGTGATGTTGGAACTACTTGTTACAACTAAGGAAGATATTTCTACTTCACTACTTAAGAGGTGTGTTTAGTAAGAATGTTCTGCTAATTTGTTTCTTCAATTATGTATGATTTTTGGACTGAATGTGACACTGATAGGAAAAAGCTGAAGTTGACGAGAAGCTGAAGTTGACGAGAATTGGTTGTGGAGTACTTTATACAACTTTATACATCGGGTTGATTTAGTGATAATGTTGATAAGAATTCTCTGAACTGCATTATTTACATTTTTAAATATGTTTGTTAACAGAACATTTGATTCATAACATTTTATTTTAAAGAAATATGATTTCAATCTTTGAAGTGACTTCAGTCTCTAAATCACTGTAAATCCTAAAGTGTCCTACACATATTCAGGCAGTACATCATGTTATTTATATTTGATTTAATTTATTTTTGATTTAATTTAATTGTTTGTTTGTTAGTTTTAATTTTTTTTATTATTCCATTACGTGCTATTGTAATGTAATTTTATTTACTGGAATTAAACATTTTCCAGAAATTAGTATGACCTGACTGCTTTTTTATAAACCCCTAATATTAGAACTTTGTATCGTAATGCTGACCTAGTTCCTGACCTTGATACAGAATTAGTAAGAGTTGAAGTAAACAACTTCTATTTAATTTTTTTAATTTATTCTTAATGTGTGATTTATAGAGTGAAATCGAGGCTGTATTGGGAGCATGTGAGGTAAAGCTTCTATCTTGTTCTAGAAAGTGATCACGTGACCCTAATACGGGACTCTGTTTTGCGTCTTAAATTAGCGTATAACCTTTATCTATAGAGAATTTAGTCAGTCGGGATTTTAAACACTTAGACATCAAGGTGTCTGTTTTTGTTGTGACCAGTTTGAGTTGAAATTCTATTTTATGGAAATATTAATTCTTTTCCCTGGGAATATTTAAGTGTTCATACATTAAAAACTGGAATATTATTTTCTGTAGTTCAACAAAGAACTGTAGATACATCAGTACAATACCGGATATAGCATACATCATCGCCTTCCATTTTGGATTTCATCAGGGCTCGAACTCAGATTCATTAGAACATTTTATTATTAGGACTTCTAATTTTTAATTCTTGGATTATTTTTTTAATTTGAATCTTAAAACCGTAAGTTCTTTTCCTTATTTTTACCTTGTTTTTCTAGGGAAATAAATTGTTTTTTAAATTTTATGAAGCTTGTTGTCTTCAATTTTTTATTGTTACTGTTTATAAACACATAACAATCATTATCAATTTTATACATAATATAGATCAAGATGCATCATCAACTTTACACGTAATATACTGATATGTGACAGTTGGAAACAATATCATAATGATCTTAAGATCTGCACTACAATATTAAGATATATTCAACAAACCGATGAATTGTCAGCTGTTTGGAAAACCTAACAGTTGATACAGAGACAGGCTAAGTTCCTAATAACTTACATCATTTCAGTTTGGCCAATGTTGCAGTCTTACCAGCCTACAGGTAGACAAACACAAACCAGAACAACATATCAGGCCTGCATGTCAAGCCCACAATAAGAGGGTTAAAGGTCGATAGACAGAATCCAAAACAAAGAAGTCAGACCAATGTGTCGAGCACACAATAAAAACATTGCAATGAAATGTAACTTTACCTCAAGGTAAAAAAGTTGAGTGAGCAGAATGAATTGTCTTGATTTTATAGTGATTCACCAAGAGCATGAGGAAATCCATCAAGGGGTTTAGAAAATATGTGGAAATTAAAATAACTTAAAGCGAATCCTTAAATGACTTTGGCTCCAAGGTCAGTGGAGCAAGAGTGCATGTGAAAGAATGAATTGCCTGAACTTCAAGCAATTTTTCATCACAAGTACATACACAGAAAGTTCATGAAGGGGAAATATAGAGAAATAACTTTAACCAAAAACCTAATGCAAACTTCTGCTTATGATCTTGAGACCAAGGTCAATCAAATAAATTGCCTTGGATGTATAACATTTCATGCCAATCAACCCTTTACCTCTTCCATGGTCAAAGGGACAATCAAATAAATTGCCTTGGATGTATAATATTTCATGCCAATTAACCCTTTACCTCTTGACTCCAAGCTCAAAGGGGCAATCAAATAAATTGCCTTGGATGTATAATATTTCATGCCAATTAACCCTTTACCTCTTGACTCCAAGGTCAAAGGGGCAATCAAATAAACTGTCTTGGATGTATAATATTTCATGCCAATTAAGAAGAGAATCTGTCAAGGAGTTTAAGAAATGTAAGCAAACAAAAAACTGTAATCAAAACGTTGAATCACATTTTCTGTGACTAAGATCTTTGTGCAAAGATACAGAAGCTATTTTTAATATTCTGTGGCCAAAATGTGTTTGCTTCTTAAGGCATATCAATATGTTTTGTCTTATAGGTGTAAAATGATATGTATTGATATGTGGTACAGCCATAAAAATTCACTCCTTAATGGATGGATGACCTTCTGATTCCACTATATTCCTTAACCAAACTTCTCTTGTTGGGGAGGGAGGTATAACAAAAGCTATTAACTATTATTTCATTGTAAATGACCGCAAGTTAACACAATATGCTCAACAGGGCCATATACCTATGAACTTGAATTTTCTATTACGGCTCTATGGCATACACATATGAACTTGAATTTTCTATTATGACTCTATGGCATACACATATGAACTTGAATTTTCTATTATGACTCTATGGCATACACATATGAACTTGAATTTTCTATTATGACTGGCATACACATATGAACTTGAATTTTCTATTACGACTCTATGGCATACAGAAATGAACTTGAATTTTCTATTATGACTATGGCATACACAGATGAACTTGAATTTTCTATTATGACTCTATGGCATACACATATGAACTTGAATTTTCTATTATGACTATGGTCATCAACTAAGCAATATAAAAGTGTCAAAAATGGTTTTGTGAAACAAAAAATTTACTTCTCTATAATACAAAGTGAAAAATGCAAAAAGAAAATATGGAATTCAAATTAAATCCCAAATAATCCTAGAATTTCTAACACAAGTCCTAATGATTTAAGTTCTGGATAAACTTTTGTGGTACCAAAATAAATCGAAAGCTAGAATTGATGTGCCAGTGATGGCTTGTTTCATAGTGATGTGCCAATCACAATAATACAATCCAAGAATATATCCTTATTTGAATTTCACTATCAATCCAAGTCTCTGTTTCCAAATATGTTATTTTTTAGCACTTTTTATTTCCAGAGAAGAATACCATTGATTAAATAATTTGAATAAATAAATTCCAGCCCAATGAAATACTGGACACAACAATAATACAACTGATTCTTCTCAGATCATAGAGTACGAATGAAAAATTCTAGACAAAAAAAATCAGATAGTCCTCCACTTGACCTCAGGTCACAGTTAGCATTTTCTAAAAGAATATTACATAATGGAAAATTTCATTCTGGAAGGTTCCAAATTTTAACAAGATAAAATCATATTATAATTAGAAGGTCTGTTACTAAAATTATAATATAGTAGCAGTAAAATTATAATATAAAATATGGTAAACAACAGGTATACCTGGCATTTCATGGGGAATTTCCAATATTTTAGACTCAGATTGAGATAAACATGTTATTTACAAAACCAAAATCAATGATTCAGGTCAGGTAGAAAATGAGCTTGATTTTAGACAAGGTCAACCCAACTACAAACATCCATAGCATATAATTCATATTTTTAAAAAACAACAAACAAACAATGCAAATTAAACATACATAACAATTTAAAAACCAAAGTTAGAAGCATGGTCAATTAGAGACCATAGCTCTTCTAAATAAGGATCAAGAATACTGGAAATCCAAATCATCTCATCAGTATAAAAGTTTATGATAAATATGATTTGTTACTATAGTTATTCTGTATAAACCAGATGAGGAGCTGTCTGGGACCATAATGCAAGGTCTCATCAGTAAAAACCTGCATGCCAAATTTTGTTAAAATAAAACAATACTTGGTCACGCAATGCTGCAGAAATCTGGAGGACAGGCATCAGGGGCTTAACTCCTGTAAATAATGATGTGGAACTTGAACTCATTTAAGGTCTCATCAATATAATAACCTATACCAAATTTGTTTGAAAACCAACACAACTTTGTAAAGTTATGCCATGGAGGACTGGTAATCAGACAGCATGACACCTGTACATGATCATGTAGAAGACTGGAATCAGACAGAATGACACCTGTAAATGATCATGTAGAAGACTGGAATCAGACAGCATGACACCTGTAAATAATCACTTAGAAGACTGGTAATCAGACAGTACGACACCTGTAAATGATCATGTAGAAGACTGGAATCAGACAGCATGACATCTGTAAATGATCATTTAGAAGACTGGAAATCAGACAGAATGACACCTATAAATGGTCACTTAGGAGACTGGTAATCAGACAGTATGACACCTGTAAATGATCATGTAGAAGACTGGAAATCAGACAGAATGACACCTGTAAATGATCATGTAGAAGACTGGAAATCAGACAGCATGACACCTGTAAATGATCACTTAGAAGACTGGAAATCAGACAGGATGACACCTGTAAATGATCATTTAGAAGACTGGAAATCTGACAGCATGACACCTGTAAATGATCACTTAGAAGACTGGAAATCAGACAGAATGACACTTGTAAATGATCACTTAAAAAACTGGAAATCAGACAGCATGACACCTGTAAATGATCACTTAGAAGACTGGAAATCAGACAGAATGACACCTGTAAATGATCACTTAAAAAACTGGAACTCAGACAGCATGACACCTGTAAATGATCATGTAGAAGACTGGAAATCAGACAGTATGACACCTGTAAATGATCACTTAGAAGACTGGAAATCAGACAGAATGACACCTGTAAATGATCACTTAAAAAACTGGAAATCAGACAGCATGACACCTGTAAATGATCACTTAAAAGACTGGAATCAGACAGCATGACACCTGTAAATGATGACTTACAAGACTGGAAATCAGACAGCATGACACCTGTAAATGATCACTTAGAAGACTGGTAATCAGACAGTATGACACCTGTAAATGATCATGTAGAAGACTTGAAATCAGACAGCATGACACCTGTAAATGATCACTTAAAAGACTGGAATCAGACAGCATGACACCTGTAAATGATGACTTAGAAGACTGGAAATCAGACAGCATGACACCTGTAAATGATCACTTAGAAGACTGGAAATCAGACAGCACAACACCTGTAAATGATCATGTAGAAGATTGGAAATCAGACAGCATGACACCTGTAAATGATCATTTAGAAGACTGGAAATCAGACAGCATGACATCTGTGACTGGAAATCAGACAGCATGACACCTGTAAATGATCACTTCGAAGACTGGAAATCAGACAGCATGACACCTGTAAGTGATCACTTAGAAGACTGGAAATCAGACAGCACGACACCTGAAAATGATCATGTAGAAGATTGGAAATCAGACAGCATGACACCTGTAAATGATCACTTAGAAGACTGGAAATCAGACAGCATGACACCTGTAAATGATCACTTAGAAGACTGGAAATCAGACAGCACGACACCTGTAAAATGATCATGTAGAAGATTGGAAATCAGACAGCATGACACCTGTAAATGATCACTTAGAAGACTGGAAATCAGACAGCATGACACCTGTAAATGATGATTTAGAAGACTGGAAATCAAACTCATTCATTGTTTCATAAAGCTCCCTACCAAATATGAAGATGGGCAATCAGAAGGACTCACTGCTGTAAATGTCGTGGAACACTGAACTCATGCAAGGTCTCATCAAAATGTAAATGTTGCGGATCACTGAACTCATGCAAGGTCTCATCAAAATGTAAATGTTGTGGAACACTGAACTCATGCAAGGTCTCATCAAAATGTAAATGTTGTGGAACACTGAACTCATGCAAGGTCTCATCAAAATGTAAATGTTGCAGATCACTGAACTCATGCAAGGTCTCATCAAAATGTAAATGTCGTGGAACACTGAACTCATGCAAGGTCTCATCAAAATGTAAATGTTGCGGATCACTGAACTCATGCAAGGTCTCATCAAAATGTAAATGTCGTGGTACACTGAACTCATGCAAGGTCTCATCAAAATGTAAATGTTGCAGATCACTGAACTCATGCAAGGTCTCATCAAAATGTAAATGTTGTGGAACACTGAACTCATGCAAGGTCTCATCAAAATGTAAATGTTTCGGATCACTGAACTCATGCAAGGTCTCATCAAAATGTAAATGTTGCAGATCACTGAACTCATGCAAGGTCTCATCAAAATGTAAATGTTGTGGAACACTGAACTCATGCAAGGTCTCATCAAAATGGAAATGTTGCGGATCACTGAACTCATGCAAGGTCTCATCAAAATGTAAATGTTGTGGAACACTGAACTCATGCAAGGTCTCATCAAAATGTAAATGTTGCGGATCACTGAACTCATGCAAGGTCTCATCAAAATGTAAATGTTGCGGATCACTGAACTCATGCAAGGTCTCATCAAAATGTAAATGTTGCGGATCAATGAACTCATGCAAGGTCTCATCAATATAGAGATACATGCCATATCTGATTGAAGTGTAACAATCTGCAAACAAAGCTGCAGAAACAAAAGGTGTGGGTGGGGATAGGTAATAAGTGGTCATCATTCATTTCAATGACAGAGAAAGCTGGACATCAAACTCTTTAAAGATATCAACAATATACAGCTACTATCAAAACAAAATCCAACAATTTCCAATCAATTTATCAAACAGAAATGAAATTGCTGACATGGAAATACTGAAGATCAACGTGATTTCTAATGGATTACAATGACTTCATCAAGTTGGGCCCTAGTTATATTTGAACTGGATACATTTCAAAACTGATTTAAATATAGTTCCCTTGTGGTCAGTCATGCATGGTATAAATTTAATATTTGCTTCCTTTCACTGAAATGAATACTAGCTTTGAAACTTTAGTATCTGTGCTATTTGCTGAAAAAAGTGCAGCTATTTCAAAACTTGACAAGTGACAGCAATTACAGAAATGAACATCACTTTAAATGAGACAAAATAAAACAATTTTATGTAATGCATTTATAGTGATTATAATCATAATATGCCTTCCTAATACAAAATACCAGGCGTGAACATATCTGTGTAAAAACATTTTTATAATAAAATCTCTGCATTTACGGATAGGAACATTTATAATGTATTTAAGGTCAATAAACTAGTTTTTATTGTATGATTTGTCCAAACTGATTTCTTTTCTCTAACAAATGAGTATAAAAAATTAATAATATTCCATATCGAATGCTCTAAGAGGACTATATATATAAAAAAATTAATAGTTCCATTTGATTTTAAAAATTGTATACATGCATAATCAGTCAAGGCAAAACTGTACCTGGCCTGCTTTCAGTGTGAATGGCATTTTCCTGCATACTTTTCTTCTTGGTGTTGATGTTTGTCTCTATAACCTCCCCACTAGTTGTGATGGCAACCGTACTCCCTGCTCCGATTGGTCTATAGTGATGCTCTGCCGGGTCACTTAGAACTGGGCTATAGTTCAGTTTTTGCTTTATATCCTCTGCATGACCATTAGGAAGGCGTGAATCTGTTGCCTGGAAAGAGAAAAAAAATTCACATACAAAACTGTATACATGTTAGTCCCCTTTTCCTGTTACCAAGTGAAACTGAAGTGCAACAACTTGTCATCCCAAATATTCATTTGGATCATAATACAAAACCTATTACAAACAAAAGAGATCCAAGTGGGCATGATATCACTCACCTGGCTTACTTAACTTAACATCTGTCCCTTCCACTCTGCAGGTTTATGTAGTACAGTAAGAATATATCCTATGTCAACTATCTCCCAAAGTTTACTGTCATGTTAAATTACATATTCTACTAAATTCTGAAGAAGAAAAAAATTACTTCTATAAATAAAGGGTAATGAATATGCACATTCTTTTTCTTATAGTCAAATTCATCCATATCTGGATGATAATAAACCCAACATATAAAAAATATGGCGTCAAAAGCCAGCCAATCATGTGAAAGATCACCTCATTATGTGGGTACCATGTTTACTTTCAAAATTAACCAAGAACTTGATGACATAAGCACATATTCCAATTCTGATAAAAATTAATCAGAATAATAGCTTCCAGAGTTGTAATAAGCACATCAAGTTCACATCACAAATATGCATGGATCTTGTTCATTATCGCCACTGTTCCAAGTTTGATAAAAATCCAATCACAAATATGGCATCCAAACAAATAACAAGTTCAGCCAATCAGATCCAAGATTAAATCACGTGTGGATCTTGCTTATCACTGAACTCGTCAGAGATATTGAGATGACGGAATAAATTCCAAGCCTGATGACAATCTTATCATGACAACAATCTTATCATGATGACGACAATCTTATCGTGACGACAATATTATCATGACAACAATCTTATCAATCTGGCCTCCTGAATGGAAACTTGGACATGACAACAACCTTATCAATATGGCTCCTGAATGGTAACAAGGACAGTTTCACTCATTATCAAGCCCATATAGGATACTCATGATTCAAGTTTGATCAAAATGAAATCAGTGGCAACAAGCCAATCAAATGCAAGATCAACTCATTAATATATGTGTATCTTGATCATTATCAAATGCAAGATCAACTCATTAATAAGTGTGTATCTTGATCATTATCAAATGCAAGATCAACTCATTAATAAGTGTGTATCTTGATCATTATCAAATGCAAGATCAACTCATTAATAAGTGTGTATCTTGATCATTATCAAATGCAAGATCAACTCATTAATAAGTGTGTATCTTGATCATTATCAAATGCAAGATCAACTCATTAATAAGTGTGTATCTTGATCATTATCAAATGCAAGATCAACTCATTAATATGTGTGTATCTTGATCATTATCAAATGCAAGATAAACTCATTACTATGTGTGTATCTTGATCATTATCAAATGCAAGATCAACTCATTAAGAAGTGTATCTTGATCATTATCAAATGCAAGATCAACTCATTAATATGTGTGATCAAATGCAAGATCAACTCATTAATGTGTGCAACTTGATCACTATCAGACATGCACAAACTCTTGATGCTCCAAGCTGGAAAATAATCAGACCAATAATTTGGTCTCCAGAGTTGTAATAAGCTCAGCTAATCAGATGCACGATTACCTCATTAATATGCATATATCTTGCTCATTAGTGAACTCATCCAAGTTCTTGATGATAAAAAATTCCAAGCCTGATCAGAAATCTGGCTTCCTGAATGGTAGCAAGGACAGTCAATCAAATCATTAATGACAGACATAGCTCATTATCAAACCCATCCAAGATCTTCACAATACAAGCCTACATTTCAGCTTTGATCAAAATCAGAGCTGAAGTTTGGCTTTTTGAGTAACAAGCTTAGCCAATCAGATGCATTATCACTTAATTTGTATCCAAGGATCTCACCCATCAGACTGGTAACACAATCAGCCAATCTGATACAATATCACCTAATTTGTCTCCATGGATCTCACCCATTAGTGAACTCATCCGGGAGCCAAATAATTTAAGGATACATTCCAAGTTTCATCAAAACTGGATCAGAAATGTGGCTTTCAGACTGGTAACACAATCAGCCAATCAGATGCATGATCACCTCATTAGTATGCATGGATCTTGTTCATTATTGAAATCTATAAAGACCTTAATGATATAAGCATATATTCCAAGTTTTATCAGAACTGGATAAAACAAATGGCCTCCTGAGTGGTAACAAGATTGACCAATCGGATGCAACATATCCTCATTTATATTCATGGCTCTTGCTCAGTTTTAAACTCATCTGAGATTTTGATGATATAAACCCATATTCCAGATCTGATTGAAAACAGATGAGAAATATGGAATCCAGAGTAGTGACAAAAAAAAATTGAGTATAGTAGAATGCACAATACATACAAGGCCATACCAAAACCTCACCTGACCATGTCGCCTGATGAGATAATAATGCAACAACCTGCCATGGTTATGCATAAATGTCTAACCTCTGACCCTTTCACAGGACGTCAGAGTAACATTCCTCTCACAGATGACATCCACTGGGACAACATAATTAAAATTCCAATAAGGATTTAGGAAAAGACATGGAAATGGACAGACAGAGGATGGGTATTATACTATCCCCAGTGGTTTTAATGAAAGCATGGGGGGGGGGCAATAAGTGTGCTTGGTGTTATGTATATTTTGTGTGCTTGACTTTTGTCCATGATTGAGGAATTAGGTCTGGTGTGTACTTTCTTTTTGTCTTGTTTGTAAGTAGATGTTTACTTGAGTTTGAGTTCAAGACCCAGCCATGATTATGACCTTAGAAGGTTCTAGAAACTAATTTGTTTATGGTCTGGGACAACTTTCCATTAAGTTTTTCAGAAAAAGCTATTGCGACATAGGCTATGTGGAGATGTATAAAAGGTTAAAATCAACAAAATTATTCATCATTCCTTTTAATATGAGTCTGAAATCATCCAGTGTTGTGTTCAGATATAATCAAAGAGGAATCATTTATTTAAATTATTCATTGGAATTACAAAGTGCCCACTGACTGTTTGGACTAAACACTATTTTGTGATTATTGTGCATTCATTAAAAAACACTGGATTATATCTGTGTGATGCATAAAGACTGTTGGCACATCAACTCATTCAAGGATATTGGTATATAAGCATGTTCAAGACCTGGAATTCATTCAGAAAACTATCCTTTTGGACTTGTGATCGAACTGTTAGGATTTAATTCACAATATTAAAGGTTCCTTTAAAATTTTTACTTTTGTACTCAGGGAAATTATTTGCTGAATTTTACTAAACTTTTTGATTTTGATTTTTCTGTTACTTAGCTTAAGACCACAGAGTTGTAACATTAGGAAAGATAAATACTTACTTATGATTTCTTTACCACCAATTACCAATTACTGCCATATATATATATATATATATATATATATATATATATATATATACATACATACATATATATTCACTGTAACAATTCCATTGTGAGTGAATATATAACACTACAAAATTTACTCAAAGACAGAGAGAGACAGACAGAGAGGAGGGTTAGGTAATACAGAGATAAACAGTGTTATAACCACTCAGTAATGAAACTGATATCCTTAAGTACACAGTCATGACAAGATTATATCCACCTGAGCTTTTTGTTAGCATTCTTCTGATAAACATTTTTTTTAAATCCTTACACTTGATGACAAACAGGCTGACCAATAAAACATGTCCAACCTCTTTGAAAAACTTACTATCAGTTGATTTAAGATGGGTTGTAGACTCTTGTGTTTAACTATTTGTTTACCTGGTGGGAAGCAGGAGAGATAAAAGGGTCATCTTCTGGTTTTCTGGGCAGCTGAGGATGGGGTTTGGGTTGGGCTTTCTTGGGGACTGTTGACTCCTGAGTGACATGGGATGCATAAGTCTCCATACTGATGTCAGTGGTGGGAATAGAACCAGTGCTGTCATACGATGCTAAAAACAACAAAAAAAATATATATAAAGTTTGCAGCAAAGCTAGGTTATCCCCCATCTTTTCCCAGTTCTCACTACCTCCTCCTTAAATACATATGCAGCAATTCCAATCCCTCAAACTTTAATCCAAGGAAACAGATCCCAATTCCAAAAGCACTGAGCACATCTACAGATCACCCTGATTATATCCAAAAGCTTAATCTCTCTATGTTGAACAGCGTAGGATGAGTTATACAGCACTACACAAACCTATTTTTGTAATTACAAAGACTATGAAGAAACGATAAAACAAAACTGGTCACAGATTTTGCACATATGTGATATTTATTTTAGATAATAACAGTACTACACAAATATTTCAAAGTTTGAAGTCAATCTTTCATGATACAGGAGTTATGTGACATTACACACATACAATACTGTACATGGACATGATCACATAGTTCAAGGTTTTCATCTGATCCCACAAGACAAACTCTCTCAGAAACATCTGAAATTCAGGCTCAGCTTCTCCTTTTTTTCAAAAGACCACAGCAATACACCTTTCTGATATTTCTCCAATCTCTGCCCACATTTAACAATTTATAAAAAATGCTATCATCAAACATGTACAATTATATCTGATGGTCATGTTCACATGTATGTTAGCATGTAAATTTCAAAACTGATACAGTAATATTTATCCTGTTAATAAGTTAACTTGCAAATCCATAAATTTCAGAATCATTTCAAATGTAGCATAAGAACAGCACAGTTAGCTATGATAATGCATTTTCTTTTATTCATTCTGTACATGAACTCTGACCAGGCTTTAGGAAAATATGGAATAAATATTCACCAATGAATTAATCCAAAGGGCAGAATTAACCCATCCAGAAACACAATAAATGTATTAAAGTCAAAACAAAAATGTTTAATACACAGATGATGTAAAGAGATTAAGGGGCTTAAAAGGCCTTAACAGATCATGACTTCATGTTGGGTTTAAGAATGGTAAGAAACACAAACCTATTACAATGGGTCTGGAAAATGATAATCACTTACTAAAGCCAAAGCCAAAGACATCATTCACCCCAGACATTACCACACAACTCCAAAAGCAAACAACATATAATGAAGCAATTTCAAAAGAGTTATCATTGCAGCATGATCAGGTTTTTGCAGTTTTTCACAAATGATAAATAAACAATATAAACCTATAAAGTGAATATGTAAACCTGTGACAGCACCTTTTAAATAAGCAAAGGTTAATTATAATAGGGATTTACAGGACTATGACACTATAATGGCTGTCAGTGACCTTGACCTGGTTCACAGGATGGAGCATAAGACAGATACCTGCATCACATGTTAATTTTATGAACTAGTACCGTGACTTGATTAATGGTGCTGTTTTTTTTAAAAAAGCACTCTATCTCGATTTAATGATGCAGTCATACATAGCAGTTTTGTTTTAGAACACTTTGCATACACTCCTAAGCAGTTGTGGGATAAAGCAGACATCAGCAATGGTCATTTGTTTTTGTGAAACGATCATTCATAGCAGTGTCAAAATGTTATTTTTATCCAGAAAAATCATGGTCATTAGTCGCATTCTGCAAGTGGTTGCTGATGACAGCATGTTTATATCATAAAATGATGAATATTTACCTTCATCATGTTGGCAATAACAGAAACTCTCATTTGTCATCAAATTTATCTAAACCATCCCAAGATAAAAGCTTCAAGCTTGTGTTGAATACTTTTTTGGAAAATAAATTGAGGACTATTTCATGAAAATGTATCTAGAAGTTAGAATACTAGTAAAGGTCTAGAGTGGATAGGCTGTTATGGTGAACAAAGGATAAAACAGGCAAAACACTGACCATACATTTCTATTTCTTTTTTAATAGCAAATTCCAATCCTGTCACATTATGCAAGGACACAATGAAATATAGCTTTTCTTTACCTGTTTGAGGCATTTCTTTGTGACCTAAACTTTTGTCACCTCAAGTATTTCTTTCCATTTAAAAACACTTCAGTCAACTGAACTCGTCTTCAGTGCTTTTCACAATTAGGGGTAGTTGTGGAAATATATTTTCCTCTTTAAAAATGTTAATAACCTTTTAAAGAAGCAGCGAGAGCATGGAAATAATGCAAAATTTTGGACAATACTGGTTTGGTTTGTCCAGAGTGATGTGATCATAATTGATACCCAAAGAATAAGTGGGTAAAGACAACCTGTTTTTTTTAAAACACTGAAAGCAAATAAAGCCATGTCATAATACTGTGCTTTTTGGTGTTTTCCTTTCTTTCTGTTAATTATTCTCTTATCCTTGTGTGTTGATGTTACATCACAAGTGTTACCATATTTTTTAAAATTTAATTTTTTTTCCAAATGTGCTCAAATAATTTTATTTCATGAAAGGCATTTAATTATATTACATCATATATAACTATTTCTTCTTGTCTCTCAAATCACTATGTCTATCCCATAATAAAACTGCCATAAATGCATCACAGACAAATTTGTATTAGACAAGTTTGTATTTTAACTATTATATAATACCAATTAATTTGAAAAAAATTATATTCATTTCCTTTAAAGCATCATATCCTTCCGATTAAAGAAATGGCACAAATTGGTTTAAAAGAACTAAGAAAATATTGAAAAATGAGTCACATCATCCCAAGCATTACTAAAGGTGGGTAATTTATTTAAAAGTAATGCTGCAATAAAGTAAACAACAGGACTGGCTTTATAAAAACATTTTTTGTTTTGGGCTCAATTTAGTAATATTTGGAACAAATTTTAAATTCAAAAGGTCAAATTCACTTTGTTTTGTAAGAACTCAATTATCTTTTTATAACTTGATAACTTTGAAATTCTAAAGCACTTATTTCTTGGATCTTGTCTGATAAAATTCTACAGTACTTTGGATCATGTCTGATGAAATTCTACATTACTTGTTTCTTGGATTTTGGCTGATAAAATTCAGTAGTACTTGTTTACATGGCTCTTGTCTGGTGAAAGTCTACAGTACTTGCTTCTTGGATTTTTTCTGATAAAATTCAGTAGTACTTGTTTACGTGTATCTTGTCTAATGAAATTATATGATACTTTGGATCTTGTGCGATAAAAATTCTACAGTACTTGCTTACTTGGATCTTATCTGGTACAATTCTATGGTACTTTGGATCTTGTCTGATAAAAATTCTATGGTATTTTGGAACTTGTCTGATAAAAATTATATGGTACTTTGGATCTTGTCTGATGAAATGTTATGGTACTTTGGATCTTGCCTGATGAAATTCTATGATACACTGCATTTTGCCCGATGAAATTCTAGAGTACATGTTTCTTTAATCATGTCTGATGAAATTCTAGAGTACTTGTTTCTTTAATCATGTCTGATGAAATTCTAGAGTACTTGTTTCTTTAATCATGTCTGATGAAATTCTAGAGTACATGTTTCTTTAATCATGTCTGATGAAATTTTAGAGTACTTGCTTCTTTAATCATGCCGGATGAAATTCTAGAGTACATATTTCTTTAATCATGCCGGATGAAATTCTAGAGTACTTGTTTCTTTAATCATGTCTGATGAAATTCTAGAAAACTTGTTTCTTTAATCATGTCTGATGAAATTCTAGAGTACATGTTTCTTTAATCATGTCTGATGAAATTCTAGAGTAATTGTTTCTTTAATCATGTCTGATGAAATTCTAGAGTACATGTTTCTTTAATCATGTCTAATCATGTTTTACAATATTTACTTCCCAGACAATGTCTGTTGGCATGTCTTTTCTTACCCATAAGAGATTCTAGTACCATGGAGACTTGAAGCTCACCAATCTTCTCATCAGTAGGTGAGAAAATAGGGAAGAATCTGGAAGTAAAAATGTCCTACAATTAACATTATAAAAAAACGTACCTCTGACTATACACAAAAACTGCATAATGTGTTTTGTTCTGAGTAAGTGGAAACAATGAGTTTGGAATGGTGAAGGGGTATGTTGAGGCTTTCAGACCAAGATGAATTCGTAAGTCATTTCAAATGAGTTCCTTCCCTTGACTCGGAACAAATCAAGAATGCAGTTTTATATTTATTGCATATACCCTTCTCATGACCTATGAATAATTCAGCTTTTCTGTATAAATCAAATTCAAAACAAATTTATAAAAGTTCTATTCATTGCATTTAAAATATCTACATGCAGACATCAAAGAAAACATCTAAGTAGCTTGAATCTGAGTGTGTGATACAGCAAAAAGACTGATCAGCCATACACAACGCCATGTGTGATACAGCAAAAAGACTGATCAGCCTTACTCAACACCATGTGTAATACAACAATAAGACTGATCAGCTTTACTCAACACCATGTGTGATAAAGCAATAAGACTGATCAGCCACTCAACACCATGTGTGATACAGTAATAGGAATGATCAGCCTTACTCAACACCATGTGTGATACAGCAATAAGAATGATCAACCTTACTCAACACCACGTGTGATACAGCAATAAGAATGATCAGCCACTCAACACAATGTGTGATACAGTAATAAGAATGAGCAGCCTTACTCAACACCATGTGTGATACAGCAATAGGACTGATCAGCCTTACTTAACACCATGTGTAATACAGCAAATAAGACTGATCAGCCTTACTCAACACCATGTGGAATACAGCAATACGACTGATCAGCCACTCAACACCATGTGTGATACAGCAATAAGACTGACCAGCCTTACTTGACACCATGTGTGATACATCAATAGGACTGATCAGCCATACTCAACGCCATGCATGATACAGAAATTAGACTGATCAGCCTTGCTCAACACTGTGTGTAATACAGCAACATGACTGATCAGCTTTACTCAACACCATGTGTGATACAGCAATAGGACTGATCAGCTTTACTCAACACCATATGTGATACAGCTATAAGAGTGATCAGCTTTACTCAACACCATGTGTGATACAGCAATAGGAATGATCAGCCTTACTCAACACCATGTATGATACAGAAATTAGACTGATCAGCCTTGCTCAACACCATGTGTAATACAGCAATAAGACTGATCAGTCTTACTCAACACCGTCTGTGATACAGCAATAAGACTGATCAGCCTTACTCAACACCATGTGTAATACAGCAATAAGAAAAATCAGCCATTCAACACAATGTGTAATACAGCAATACGACTGATCAGCCACTTAACACCATGTGTGATACAGCAATAGGACTGATCAGCCTTACTCAACACCATGTGTAATACAGCAATAAGACTGATCAGGTGCTTACTCAACACCATGTGGAATACAGCAATATGACTGATCAGCCACTCAACACCGTGTGTGATACAGCAATAAGACTGATCAGCCTTACTCAACACCATGTGTGATACAGCAATGAGAATGATCAGCCATTCAACACAATGTGTGATACAGCAATACGACCGATCAGCCACTCATCACCATGTGTAATACAGCAATAAGACTGACCAACCTTACTTAACACCATGTGTGATACATCAATAGGACTGATCAGCCATACTCAACGCCATGTATGATACAGAAATTAGACTGATCAGCCTTGCTCAACACTGTGTGTAATACAGCAATAAGACTGATCAGCTTTACTCAACACCATGTGTGACACAGTAATAAGACTGATCAGCTTTACTCAACACCATGTGTGATACAGCAATAAGACTGATCAGCCATACTCAACACATTCTGTGATAAGACTGATCAGCTTTACTCAACACCATGTGTGATACAGCAATAGGACTGATCAGCCTTACTCAACACCATGTATGATACAGAAATTAGACTGATCAGCCTTACTGAACACCATGTGTAATACAGCAATAAGACTGATCAGCTTTACTCAACACCATGTGTGATACAGCAATAAGACTGATCAGCATTACTCAATGCCATGTGTAAGACAGCAATAGGACTGATCAGCTTTACTCAACATCATGTGTGATACAGCAATAAGACTGATCAGCTTTACTCAATGCCATGTGTAAGACAGCAATAAGACTGATCAGCTTTAATCAACACCATGTGTGATACAGCAATAAGACTAATCAGCATTACTCAATGCCATGTGTAAGACAGCAATAGGACTGATCAGCTTTACTCAACACCATGTGTGATACAGCAATAAGACTGATCAGCTTTACTCAACGCCATGTGTAAGACAGCAATAAGACTGATCAGCTTTAATCAACACCATGTGTGATACAGCAATAGGACTGATCAGCTTTACTCAATGCCATGTGTAAGACAGCAATAAGACTGATCAGCTTTAATCAACACCATGTGTGATACAGCAATAGGACTGATCAGCCTTATTCAACAACGTGTGATACAGCAATAAGACTGATCAGCTTTACTCAACACAGTGCATGATACAGCAATAAGACTGATCAGCCCATGGTTCCCACGCTTTTCTAAAGCTAAATTTCCAGACAATTTCCTTGGTTTTTCCAGGATGAAAATTAATTTTTTCAAGGTTCACATATGACTATTACTGAATGGAATTAAAGAACATTTTAGATTATAAAACATGCATTTCTAAATCTAAAGAAGGTTCTCTTTCAAGAATCTCCAAAACATCTAAGCCAGAAAAGACGATCGTGTAGAAAACCACAAAATGTATCAGATGAAACAAGTTTGATTATACTCCTATAAATTGGCATGTAAAGTCATTTCAATGTACAGAATGAAAATTCTAACTTTATTTTGCTGACCTGCATTATTTTGCTAAGTGGGAACAACATAATGAACATAAATTAGTTTTGTTTCTTTTCAAACCTTTAATTGTAAAGACTTATATATATATTTCTTATAGAAATTAAAAATTTCTTACTACAGTATAATTTTTTTTTTTAAAAAAGCAAATAATTAGAATCATGTCTTGTAACAAAGAGAGCTTAACCCTGAATTTATCTGTGCCAATAAAATCCCAAACAAGATTTTTCAAACAAACTAATCTCCTTAAGATGATCTGGTTAAAAATCCATCATTTAAAAAGCATTTTCAAAAGGGATGATTTAAATTTTGAAAAAGACCTTCATATTGACATACTGTTGTATAAACAAGGACTGAATTTTCTGTAAAATCAACTTTTTTTCTTGTAATTCGTTAAACCAGTCCCCAAACCTATATTAATACAGAGGCTCATATTGTTTCTTCAATATATAATACAAGGAATGATGATTTCTCATCATAGCTCTGAGATTCAACAACTTGGACTACAAATTTGGTTTAAAACGAACAGCAGTCTGTTTTCTAATCCGGGTTTCCTCCAAATATTCCCAACACATTTTTCATATTTGGAATTTGCCACCACTCGATAGCAACAAATGGTAGTCGCTTTCCAGTGGGACTAGAAAATTTAAGCTTATGTTATATCAACTTATACCTGCATGAAATTGATAGGAAAATGGTTTATTTTCTTGTTATGTCTTTAATCCACTGATAGACTAGAAAAAGCTACGGCATTGATGAAACCCAACCCGGTACTCACCATTTGCATTACATAGTCACTTCACAAATCTCTAACAACGACAACGGAAGTCCATTAGTCATGTGGTATCAACAACAAACTCCATTTTAATGTTGTTTTAGTGATTTTCATACCTTCCACATAAAGAAAGATACAGATATCAAGCTGACTTTGAAGAAAAAAGTCTACTAGATGAATCTAATCTACTGAGCGTTTGGATTGTTTCAGAATATATGTCTATTGCAAGCACCCAAATGATCCATACTGTACCCTAATAATAATCTGTTTAGAACTCAATAAATTCAACTCACAATCAGTTTAGTTACGACTCAATTACGTGATTGTTTTGGGCATCAAGTGGTGGTGGAAAATTCCCTGATTTTCCCCAACTTTCAACAATATTTGCAAAGTTCCAGGACTTTTCATGGTCTGGAAAAAAATTATCATTTCTCCCAACTTTTTCCCATAGCGTGGGAACCCTGTAAGCCCTACTCAACACCTTGTGTGATACAGCAATAAGACTGATCAGCCACTCAACACTGGATCAAGCATGTAAGATTAAAATGGGCAAGTAATAAAAAAGAATGCTGACAAAATTAGAGGTTATCATAGATTTTCTCAAATTCACGTATTTAAAAAAATTAAAATAGTGTAAAATGCCATGATAAAATTATCATGAGTTCAATAAAAATTAAAATTGTGTAAAATGCCATGATAAAATTATCACAAGTTTAATAAACGTTTAAATTATCATGAGCTCAAGGAAAGTTTAAACTTGAGTGAACTAAAAACTTAAACAAGTACAATTTAAAAATGTCTCATACACAAAACTGTCAAAGGTTTAAATTCGTCTTTTCATTTCAAGCTATTATTTCATATTAATTAGACAGAAATTATAAAAATAGTCTCTCTTGCAATTTGATAGCCGACCATTCATGAAGATGACCCTCATTTTAGTCTTACCCGTTAATGGGCCTGGATGGAGATAAAAGGCCAATTTGAGTAACTTCAGCTTGACCCACTGGGACAAGAGCATCTGTGGCCAGCACATCAAGCATCAGACTGTTCATATCGCTGAGGTAGGATGCAAACTGTTTTGGACCAGATCGGACCGGATAACGGGCTGTTGTCCTCAATGACATCTTGTCTCTCTTTTTCACATCAGCAGGCCTACCAATGGAAAATCTATAGTACTCATAGTCAAATATGTACATGTATACAAATACCATGTGGATGATTTTTAAAAGCAAATTTTATTTGTTTCAATTTTTTTTTACATGGCATTAAAAATTGTGAACCAAAATGTCTCAATTAATAACTGGTAAGTCAATGAATTCATTGTGAAGTTAAAAGCCAAACTGTGGAAACCACCAGAAAATATCAGTACATGCATATGAGTGATTAGTAGTGCAAATATGGATGGCATAATGAACAAAATGGTTGACATGGTACTTGAGGATGATGTACGGAAAAAAATGTTTTCAACCAGTGAATTTAGCCCAATCATTCTGGTATCGACATGGTTTTTGGAAAATAATCTCATTTGAGAAATGAGTACAGTGTCACCCTGCTATAACACAGTAGTAGGGGTCCATACCATGCTACAGACGAACTGTTATAAGCAACCAGGTCAGCTAGCTGAAGAAAATGATGCATGTACCAAAAAAAGATGGCAGGGGCAGGGGTGGGGCAATAAAAGTGGATGCAAAATATATATTCTTTTGATTAAATTTAAGACAGAACTATTCAGAAATAAACTTGTGCATTGACAACTTATATTTGTGTAGTATAGTCCACAATGCATTAAGTACCATATATGTGTATAAAAAGTCCATGCATTCAAGTACAGATAACATGTTATAAAATTCATATATCAGTCACAATCCATCAGAAAACACAAATAAGACATATAAAGAATGATAGTCCTCATTTGATCTATATCCCATTGTCAACAAACATGTTAGTAAACAATTTACTACAATAATGTCGCAAGTAGCATGTGGCTATAGTTGTTTACATGCTATATGTAAATGTACTTAAACTGGCCTAGATTCTGGTCAGCTGGAGACAGCTATCATCTTGCCAAAGCTACCCATGGGATGAGCCTATTTCTAAAGGAAATGAAAGCATGTGAACAAACTAGAAAGTAACTTGATGGCCAGATATTTATAGTTTTAAAATATTGGAAATTAATTTGTATTTTATGCTGCCATTAGTAGTGATCATAAGCATAAATGTTTTTCCTGCAAAAACAAAACTTTCAAAGCAAAATAAACGTCTTCTGGTCACTTTGGAAAATGCAACAATCCATCAGATTCCATTGTATTTACTTAAATTAGGTGCTAATTTCATGTGATGAAAGGTGCTTTGTTTTTATTGAAGATTATAGTTGGCTTGCTTTAACAAAGGATACATGCAGAGGTCTCACTAGGATTTTACAACTAAGAGTCCAGGTATCCTATTTTAATAAAAATATGAGTCCTACCAGCAAAGGTTGCAGTTCCCTCTCATAAGTACATTATCATACATTAAGTGGCTAAATGTCCAGATGAGAAGAACCAGTGATTATCACAGAGTTTAATTTGATGAGAGGAACCAGTGGTTATCATTAATTTTCCAAATTGTTTACACCACTGACATATAGCCCTTGTTTGTCTATTAGAGTCAGAATGAATTTTGTCAATTCAAGGAAAGGCCCTAAGCCAGGCATCACACACTTTCTTACACTTGGCTACTACTCCATCTAAACTATCAGTTCTAACAACTTTAGTACTGTTCTGAATCCCATTACGATCTTCATCAATTTGCCCTTTAACCCCAAAATACTTATCCAAATTTGCAAATGTCATTTTGTCTAAGACATGACATGTCTAGATTTTGAGGTCATATGCACTACTTATTTGGCAGCACTGGGAAATGGACAAGAAAGCTAAAGTTGTTCACTTGAAGTACTCTTATAATGATCACATGTACATCTCTGGGTCTTTCTGCCTCTGAATTCAGTCACTGTAAATATCAGTATATTTTCCCACCAAGTCTAAGTCTTTGAACTTGCTGCCCAGCTACTGGGTCATGTTCTTTTGATGTAATCTTACAATTACAACATATACATCTGGGGTCTTTCAACCACTGAATATTTTTATTGTAAATATCAGCACAGCTAAAATAATCAATTGATCAACACATTTTCTCTACTCAGCAGGTGGCTGAAGCAGGACTGGCAAGCAATTGCATAAGTGATTTTCTGCATCCCAGATAAAAATCTGCATCCAAATACAAGTGATTAAGCATTTCCCAGACCTCTGGTTATTGAAGTCACCAATAAATAACAAATTTGGCGGACCAAACAATGCCTGTTTGTTATTCTAGCAACAACATCAAATAACTGTAGACCACTGCTGATTTGTTTCATTTGCTTAGTATTTATAAAGAATGACCAATGCTTCAAAAAAGTAATCAGTTTCTTTGAAGTTTCAGCAAAACAAATTCTGGGTATATTGAAAAAATGTTTTAGATATTGTTTGGTTGATGGTAGTCATTCCTGTTTCTGCCTTCAAAGTATGGTTGATCATAGCTAGTCCAATATCATAACTGTTTTAGTGGATCAACAGCATACAGTACTCAGGTAAGATGTCAGCATACAGTACTCAGGCCAGATGTCAGCATACAGTACTCAGGCCAGATGTCAGCATAAAATGATTATGATGTAATAAAGCACTGTTAATATGGTTTGTCAATATGAACAAAAGATTTGTTTATGTAACAACAGATCGATTCCACAGCATTTTATATCCATGTTTGCAGCTTCCCTTCATGGTGTATTTTAATTTCTCTACTCTAAACCCAAAATTGTATAGATAAGTTTAAACAGCTTACTAGAAACAATGAAATACATTCAAATACTGAAATACACAAATAAATTTTATATCCTAATGCTCATAAAAATAAATGTACTATGATGTGTATGTGTTTCAATAATGATATAAAAGAAAATAAAGTTAAAAAAAATTGATTTTTTTTACAGAAATTCTTTACATTTTTCTATTTAATACTCCATTCGTGTAATGAAGTCTCTTGGTCGTACTTGAAAATAAGTAAATACACATTCTGGTATCTGACAAGCATAATTTCAATCTTATATTTTACATTCTGACTGATTCATGTTTTATCATACCTGCTCAGCTGAGTAAAATCAAGTACATTCAAGTGATGGTCATTACATGGATTGCATGGTAAAAAGTAATAATTAAGATCAAAATTGCTTAAATGAAAGTTTGTTTTACTTATTATTTTTATTAAAACAATTATAAATCATAACATCAGGGTGAACACCAATACATACACCAAAAAGATGTAAACTGTACATTTTTCAGTGTGTATTTTGGTTTATTTCAGTTTTTGAGTGTATTTCGGTATTTCTAGTATCAAGTTTAAACAGCTAACAATGTTATTGCAAAATATTCCACAGAGGGTATATTTTATCGCCAATAAGAAAAACAAATGCAATTTGCAACATTTGTAATGCCCAGTGCAATCACTGAATAAACTTTTTACACATTATTTTTCATAGGAATCAACAGTGTACTTACCTAAACAGTGAACCATCCCCATCCTCTCCCCAAAATTTGACCCTGACATAAGTTATATCAGGTGGGTTGGGGACTCCCCACAGCACCTGGTTAATGGAGAGTCGACAAAAACAGCGAAGTTGTCCTTCCACTTGAGGGGGCAGTCCAGTGTGGACCTGAACATCCTCAAGCTGCCAGTTAGAATCAACTGAAACAGACACAATTATACAAAAGTTAACTTTATACTTAAGGACTGTTCTATCTATAAAAAGCAAGTTATGAAATAATAAGATGAGGGAAAGTTTACAACAATGTGTGTATGTATGTATGTGTGTGTGTATTTGTGTGTGTATGTATGTATGTATGTATATATGTATGTATGTGTGTGTGTGTGTGTGTATTTGTGTATATGTATGTATGTATATGTAGGTGTGTATGTATGTATGTATGTATGTGTGTGTGTATGTGTGTGTGTGTGTATGCATGTATGTATGTATGTATGTATGTATGTATGTATGTATGTATGCATGTATGTATGTATATATAGGCTTTAATTACATGTCAGCAGAATAGTGGTTATATAGATTAAAGAGCATGCATAACATGACAAAATATAGCTTCACAAGTTAAACCCTTACATACTATATTTTATGTTTCTTCTGTGTATCAGATTCTGGGCTACTTGTTAACTCATGACAAAACTATTCATACTGTATATATAATCATAAATGTTCTACCTTCCACCCCAGCAATATGCCTGAAGCTAAAGGCCATACATCACTACAAAAAATGATTTTGTGACAGACAACTGCTACCATCCTCATATCTTTTAAATACAAGGCTTTTATCAAATAATTATACATCAGTAAGTGGGGGGATCCAAATATCTGAAAAGCAAGGACAGGACAATTAACAATGTGCTGTACTTGAATTATATTTGGTACTCCTCACCTCTATGTCTAAGTTAATAAGGGACATAATCTAGCCTTACCTCCACTTCTAAGGTAATAAGGGACATAATCTACATATGATGTTGTCCCACATATTTCTAAGGCTTCCAGGGGAGTAATTTAAGTTTCATCAAAGCCTCAATATTAAATTATAAATAAAATATGTGTACTGCATTACAATTAAGTTAATATGGAATAATAGTCAGTGCTGAGTTTCATATCACATATTAAGACGTTACTCTTAGTATTTGCCAAATCTGGAACGCCAAATATTTTTCTCCTGGCATTTTTCCAAAGCATGAACACTACCATGCAGCCTTGGTATGCATATCAATAGATTTATCTAAACAGATTCAAACCTGGTATGAATGTGAGTAGATTTATTTCAACAGATTCAAGCCTTGGTATGAATGTCAAAAGATTTATCTTAATTAATTCAAGCCTAGGTATGAATGTCAACTAATTTAAGCCTGGGTATGAATGTCAATAGGGTTGTTTAGTGAGCTAAAATACAGCATGATGTCATTTACCCACTAGGCATCGCCCATTGACCATTGTTTTCGGACAAACATATGATACAAAGTGCAGCAAAACTTACTGATGTTTTCATCTAAGTGATAATTTTTTTCTTCTTAGCCAGATGGACTTTTAAATAATCGTTGTGAAAATATGTTATGGAAATCAGATCTATGCATTGTTTTTACCCTTCATATATAATAATATTAATAATAATAATAATAAGAAGAAGAAGAAGAAGAAGAAGAAGAAGAAGAAGAAGAAGAAAAAGAAGAAAAATTAATGTTGTTACTGTTGTATGACTGAGTTGTTAATCTTTGGATGAGAATTACAAGATAATAATAATAGATTGTTTAAATATGCCCAATTCTGAATAGAGCAACACAAACTAACCCTTTAAAATTCAAACTTAAAGACACCACGCCCCTTAAAAAATCCTGAGATTTTAACTGATGGTAAAAAGTGTTTTCCCTGTGTTAGAGAACAAGTTACTTCATCATTTAATTAACATTACAAAAATGATTCATGACTGAAGGGCCTATACTTATATGAATTATTACAAACTCACATATCCTTTATTATCACACACTTAAAAAATTTTTATTAAACAATAACATGTTGATTAAAACTCATGCCAGGGTGGGGTCAAGTACAGCAGGGTGCATACATCAATTTGTAACCGGGATGTTTCATACCCAGCATTTCTAAACATGTATTTTTCCATTAACATTAGTTGATTTTAGTAGAAAAGAATCATTAAAATTTATAATTATGTATTACTATTATTTAAAATGAAAAACAAGTCAGATTTCAAAATCATTCAAAGAACAATAAAACAATTATAAAAATATATGAGGCCAAAATTAACCTTACAATAATAGTTTGTGTACATAAGTATTATATTTGATTTAATAATAATATGTTTATAAATAGTGTTAAAAAGATGTACAAATAGAAGACATCAGTACATATAGCTTGTTAGACACAAGAAAAGTATTTACAAAGCAATCAATTAGATTAATTATTGCTTCAATAAATTGATTAAAACTTAATTTGCTCTATTCATTTTCTCAAAGTACGTTTTTTATAATTTAAATAATGGATTTGGCCTGCCATATTAACAGCTGTTTTTCCGACCAAAATCAACTTTGCCCTGTGAATTTTTGGAGGAACATTGAATGACAGTCCTTTATGAGCTGCTCCCTCGCCTTGTCCAAGTTAGCTCAGTTATGTTTTGCTCAAGGCCAAATGTCGGCATGCATCAAGCCATCAAATCGTTGGTATTGAAATCAATTGTGCTGACAAACAAATAATTTCACATTCACAGGCGTTTTGATAACTGACTGACCATTAACCCTTTCCCAAGTTAGCAAATATCTACTGCCCGATTTTCACAAGTTATCCTTTGATGATAAAAACATGCAAACTTGTGTTTCGAAACTTAAACCAATGTAACCATCAATATGTTTTTAAGAACAGAATCAGTAATATGAATTATTACAACTGCCGTGTGTACATTATTTTCTTCGTAAAAATGGAACCGTAAGTGATCAAGTCAAGGGGAAATATTGGTGGACATTAATAAGTCAGGGTAGTACTGGAGTTTCTTATCGTAAACCATCTTTGTCAAACACATTCAGGAAAATATACAATTCATAGAAAGCAGAGTTTAAATATTACATTAATGAAAATTTAGCTTTAATGCTATTATGTAGGTCAAAAACATACTGGACAATGCTATGTTGTGGCATTCAAGATTGTGAGGTCAAAGTTGTATTCTGAATTCATTTTTTGTGAAAATACTAAGAAAAATACAACCAAAATACTGCAAAGCTATTTAACCAATGGCTAACATTACACCAAGTACATAGTAGACAAATAAAAAAACCTTATATTTGCAACCCTATCAACTGACTGTTGTAATGAAGCTATAAAGTATGTGGTTACATTAAGAAATACCCTCTCTCTAAAAATAGATGCACTTGCATGCTGGCTGTGTCAATTTGGTTGAAAAGGGGTTAAGTCCATTCATATACTGTCTTTAATTCTAAGTGTGTCTATGAACAGTAACAATAAAGTTTTCTCTGCACCAAGTAAAAAGAATAATTCTTAATTATGGGTAGCTGATTAAGTATTTGTAACTAACTTGTAATTACAATACTTGTTATTGCTATAGGGTTTAATGCCATTTTTCAGCACAAGATACATTGTGCATGGCAGCTGGTATAAATGGTGAAGGAAGAACCAGGGAAACACCTAGAAAGAAACACTGACCCAGGAGAAGCTACAGGCAAGCTTTCTCCCATACCCACATTTAATAGCGATACTGTAATCTAGTTACTCAGTTAAAATTCATTATAATGTATAGCTTCTGATGTTCTCTTTTTAAGTCATATTGCCAAAATAACTGCATATGAATATAATAGTTTTTAAACATGCACCAAATGTTTTTATATTATAGATAGAACTCAGAAAATTTTCTACCTGAAAATAAATTATTGCTTAAAAGTAATTTTAAATGCGCATACTGGGAAAAAGAGGGCATAATTCAAACTGGAGAATGAAAACAATGTCTTGCTTTGATCCCACTTATCCCTATTCAACTCTCACACTTCTCCCTGTTCTATCCAAAAGAAGTCACTTCTCCCTGAAATTCAAGTCTAGCTTGACCCCTGAGGTTATGACTCTGTTATGGTTTAAAACTAAATTAAAAAAAGAAGCAAAACAAGAAGTTTTTGTAAAATCAACAATTCATTTCATTCTCTAACCTATAAAATATACAGTATTGTGAATTAAATCCCAAATAATCCTAAAAGTTCTATCACAAGTCCAAAAGTACAGAGTGTTCTGAATGAATTCCAATCCTGAATGTGCTAATGTACTAACAGTTTTGACTTATCGCAATCATATATTCCAGAATGTCTTTGAATTAATTCAAAATAATCCCAAAATAGTGTTAATCCAGTACATAAGCAGTTTATCAATTCCAATGAATGATTTAAATAATTCCTATTTAATTGTATCTGAACACAACTGAAAGTGATTTGACAAAGACTTAAATTCGAATAGGAATGAACAATTTTGTTGATTACAATCTTATCTAAAATACTAAAACACAAAATAAATGACCAAGATGTGGATAAAAGTTTTGTAAATAAGGCTAGACTTTGAACTCAGATAACAATAAACAACTTATTTATGATTTACATACAAGAAAAAATTCAGGAAGACTACATAATTTCCATGGGGAAAAACCAAGGTCCTGAACTCAAATCCATGTAAACATGTTTATAAATAATCATTATCTTAAAGAATAATCTACAATCATGGACAAAAATTAGCTATGTAATTGGTTGTTTGCAAATGACCCTTACAATCTACACTCACGGATAAAAGTTAACAACATGCAGATGTACATAACAAGGCTTACTGGTTAAGTTATTGGACATGTGACCAGAATGACAGAGCTTTGATTCCCACATTAATCATAAAAGCATTGCTATGCCATAAAACACATAAACCTATACATAATATGGCTTGGATTCAATCATCAAGTCACAGCATATAACAGCCAAAGACAAGAACATGAACATGCAAGAGCATGAAGTCCATATATCTTTAGAAAACTAAACTTACAAATGGGAAAATAATGTCAGTGCTCCAATTATGCTAAATTTACATTCTTTACAGCGATATCTATCAACCCATAACTTTAAAAACTGCTATAACATATGATTGCTTTTTCATCAAAGCGATTATTATTTTAAAGTTACCAGTAAAGGGTTATAGCTTTAAAACAAAAATTCTGGACGGGATTATTACATAATAATGTGGTCAATGACAGTAATGTATCAGCACAGAAATGTCAACAATACAAGGGTATGGTCATTATTCCATGAATTTGACCTTAAAACTCAGTTTATTTCACTTATCTTTATAGCATGGACAAGTATTATGCTGTTATATCTGATTTATATATTAGAACTGGGTACCACAGAATTTTGTACCACAGTATTTCTGAAGGTACCAGGATACATACCAGTGTATACCGCAATTATATCAGGCCCCAGCAATTAAATATTCTGAACCAGGGACATTTAATGCAATGACTTAACTGCAGTTCTCTTGCAAGCATTAGTCAGACCAAAATGATACAGTCCTCACTAGAAAGCTTTCAGGCGTTATTCTTGTCTTGGGGTTTTGCTACTCCACACATGTGTCAGCAATTTAAAAAAGATCAGTAAATGACACAGGTGTTCTGTTCTGACAGAGACTGATACTAAAAATGACAATTTTGAAGGATTTAAAAGGTTGAAAGATGAGCTATTTTACTTACCATCCAAATAAAAATGTCAGTTTAAATAAATGTATTAAATAAATGTATTAATTACTAGCGTGCATCCGTCAGACCAGATAGGAGAGAGAAATCTTCATTATGAAATATGGCCTGACACTGTTGGTCTCCACTACCAGTAATGTCAGAAAGAAAAACAGATCTACTTGTTGGTCTAGTGCTTTTCCCTAATGGTCAAGACATCATTAGTTTATAATCAGATCAATGATGTGCTCATTTCTGATAGACATTGACTTCTTCACATTAAAGACCGGTGTTAATAATAGGCCAAACCAATCAGGAAACATTAACGATTTTTCGGCAAATAACCCTGAAGGTTCACTGCATAACATACGTGTATCGAAAGTTGGGAGCATTCGTTAAAATTGTGATATGAAACTATCAACATCGGTGTATTTCTATGAAAATTATGCCAAGAACCCGTAGAGAATATCATTAACAAGTGATATTTGATGTAGAATAGTGTAATACACTACTTTTTGTTAACTAACATACTCTTCACTCTTGTTTTCGCGGCAAAAGTACATGTTTAATGCGATCGAACAAGTACAAACAGGGACCGGTAAATAGCACTAGACATAAGAAAACCGATTACCTCGTTTCTTTGTTGGTTTTCCAGCTTTTACTTTCTTCTTTACCATTGTAATATAAAATTCTTTTCACTCCATGTTAGAATTCGCTTTTATTTTAATGCACATCTAACTACATTCACATTTTCTTCGGTTACCAAACAATATCCAATATAAACTTATCCGCCATTTCTGTTCACGGTCTGGCGAGAACATGCGAAAAATATTTAAAATCTTTTTAAAAAATGCAGTTATTATATATCATTGATAGAACAGTCGGTTTAGTACCTACATTTATTATTCATACTGTAGTTTTCTTGTTACTATAAATGTTGCTATCTTTTTTTTTTTTTTGGTTTGTTTTGTTTTGTTTTGCATTTGAGAGTACAAAACTAAGTCGCACGATAAACTACGATTCAGATACCGTTTTGGGGGCTTTTTTGTTTTGTTTTTATTTTTGTTTTTTGTTTTTATTTTTGTTTTGTTTTGTTTTTGTTTGTTTTGTTGGGGGTCTTGTTTTATTGTTGAGGTTTTTTAGGGTAGTTTTTTTTATTCTTGATTTGTTTGATGGTTTGGGCGGGGGGGGGGTCAATTCGGTATTCCATATTAAAACAACAGACAATTTTTGTCGTCGTTGATCGACAAATACAGTATAACGAAAGTAAATAAATAAATAAATAAATAAATAAATAAATAAATAACAATAAACTTTCACATCAAGTTATCTTCATTATAATATATGTTGATAAGGCGTCTAAAATGACACCATGGGATCAATGGATCATTACTTTACAGCCGCCAGCTTGAACATATGACATTGGAGTCAATGGGAAATTAACATTACAGCTACCATTTCTTTTTACTTAGGACACTCTAGCTTCAGTATGGCACTATGGAACCAATCGGAAAGTAATAGGATGATCCCAAAGTTGTATACTTAGTTGGTGTCAAGAAAAGCACTCACTATTCCTAACTATGTAGTAATAAATACCTTCTGTCCAACATCCAACATCCTACATTCAGCTTCACGTGACCAACACGCCATTATCTTCTTTCCAACACCCAGTTATAAAGTGTAGAAACCATACATATAATATCCAACACTCTGCTTGTAGTAACAATTATCGCACACTTACTCTCCAACACGCCGTATGGAGGGACCAATATCCAGTTATCTACTATCCAACACGCACACTGTAACAATAAAACACCACTTGGAGTGACAAACACCCACTCATAAACAAATCGATGTTTGAGTGCTCACGAATACAAACAGAAAAAAAACGCCTTCTTTAGAGGTTTTTATATATATATATAAAAATGTGGAGAGAAGAACACATGCACACTTCAGGACAGGCATCGGATTGCCTTTACAATCCAAGAAGTGTTACAAACATATATGACATTGACATAATGCTATATGTAACCATGTGGGCTTTGCAGTTTGAAATACTGCTTTTTTGTCGTTCTAATTTCATTTTCTCAATAAACAGTTGTCCATTACCCTACATATGCACAAACAGAAAAGAAAATAGGCAATACTATCCAGCGTCAAGTGAGACAGGTTGATACAAATTTACATCTTTGTTTGTTTTGCCACCTGCTATGTAAATTCAATTTGATTTGTTCATTATTTTCTCGATAATTATATGGTATGTTTATCTGTATCTTTTACTTGACCTTATCAAAAAAACAATTTCATGGTGTTCATGATCAGTGACATTTATTTTGTAAACAGCAAAATACATATATAACTTTTACTCTATGATTGTGGAGTAAATATTCAGGTCATTATTAATGGGAAACATGTTTATTTTAATTTAATATATAAATACAATCCTGATTCGGACAATAAAAAAGTATAGAATGGAAGTTTCTATTAAGTTGCTGGAGTAATTTCAGAAAATAGAAATTGCGACCTAGGTCAAATAGAAGAGTATATAATGTTGTTTACCCAAGAATTACCCATTCTTGCATTATATCTTAAGCATAATCAGTATTTTAGTTGCGTTTAGTTTTTAATTTTTTTTTTGTGGGGGAGTCATTTATTCAATTTATTATTTTCTGGAATTACAAAGTGCTCAATAACATTATGGGTCTAAAACTTTAATTTGTAGTTATAGTGAATTCAGAGATTATCATTTTGTGTTATATTATTGTGATGCATCAAAAGATAGCACATGGCAACACTCCAGGCCTCTGACACATAAGCACATTTGAGATTAAAGGCACAACAACACATGCGATATCGGAATTTATTTGGAACACATCTGGAAATCAATTGCAACTTTATACCTTTGGATTTGTGATAGAACTTTTAGGACTATCTGTGGATTAATTCACAATAAAATAAGTTCTTTTTAAATTTTCACTTTGTATTCTAGGGAGATAAATTATATGTTGAGTTTTACAAAGCTTGTTGGTTTGCAATGTCTGTTTGTTTATTTTTCTACAAAAAAAAATAAAATATTTCGCTATATTCTATTGATAATGTAACATCGCATTTTGGACATGACCAAAATCAAGTTCATTTTCTACTTGACCTGACTTGTTTTTATCATAAAAAACAACAGATAGCTAACTAGCTACACGTATGTTTAACTATTAGTATTTTGCCTGTGTCAGGGATAGTGTGCTTGCTACATTTTGTATTCTAATTATAACTATGTTGTAAATATTAAAAACCTACTGGAAGGTTAGTTTTCATTAGGCAATAGTTTTTATTAGAAAATATTAATTGTGAGCCGAATGCAAGATGATAATATAACTTTTTTTAAATAGAAATTATTTAAGCCCCGAGCAGAATCAGTTGTATTGTTGTTGTGTGCAGGAGTACATTTGGGTAGGAATTTATTTTATTCAAATTATTTATTCACTGGATATACAAAGTGCTCATAATAATAACATTGTTGGAAGCAAAGACTTGAATTTATAATGAAATTTCAGTAAAGAATACATAATTGCATTGTATTATTATGATCCAATAATACATATACAAAATAATAACACATATGACTATACGGGCCACCACAGGCACATCAACATTACATTGTCACCTTTTATTCTATGGAAATAATTTATTTTTTTAATTGTACAAAGCTTGTTGCTTCTCATATTAAGCCAAACGCTTTTTTTGAGAGAACAAAGTAGCCTTGACGCAACTGGCCAATCCTCGCATCGATAGTCAAGCCAAAAGGCCGATCATTTTGAAACCTGGAAGTAGCAGTTTCCTAGGAAGTGTTATCATTCGCTCCCTCTTAAAATGGGATCCTAATGCCCACAAAGTCCTTCCCAAGAAAATCGTCACTCCCAAAAAAGCCAAACGGACTCAGAAAAAGAAAAAGAGTAGTGGTGTCAAGACCAGGTCACACTCCCCAGAAAAAGAAAAGCCACCAGAAAACAGCTTCTTCTCGTAAAGAGGCCACGACCTACAGAGATTTTGACCGCGTCTCCAGTAGCCTCAGGTTCTTCCACTTCTCCGTTGCTAGTGATGCCAGCCAAGACCATTTGACACATACTCTTCCTCATTTGATGAAGCTCTGATACCCCATATCTCCAAGAACTACTCCAGCGTTGTCACCCTCCTCCTCTTTAGCTGCAGTGGCAGCTGCTTAGAAATTACTTGCTCCAAAGATCAAAGTTCAAGAGATATCGGGCATGTTACAGAGTTTACTGGATTTATCGAAGCAAGAACTGTCCCGATTTAGTCCGTTGCGAACCCCTCTTCCACGCATTCCATTATGAAAATAGACCTGCAGTATAGGATGGAAATCAATGATTTTGTGCTCCTGAACGCCCAGAGATGTCATACCTCTGAAGCTATCCCTCTTCTAACCCAGAATGGAAGAAAAAGACAGGACTTCCTCCTCATTTAGTCAAACATTGGGACGTGTTGTCCGTCCTGTCCAAAGCCCCTACACCCTTGCGAAAACAACTCATTCAAACATCATCCAAAGACGTCGTCGACACCGAGTGTGAATGTTGCCTGAATGTCTTGAAAGGCACTATACCTTTGTCTCCACATCAGAAAAAAATGTTTAGCCAAGCATCGACAAGTTCTTTGCCAAATGGTCCAAACGAAACTACCCATCCGTCAAATAGAACAAGATGCTGGTACAACGCATAAGAATTTTGCCCATGGCGTTAGGACCCTTACTGAAACGAGTATTGTAAACAATGCTGGGAGAACTCATGGGAGCAAGATATAAAAAGGACCAAGAAGATAAAAGGGACCTCTAGAATCATTTGCATTTGCCTCCCAATCCTCATTTGACAGATATTTCCCAGTTACAACACGAATTGCAATAATTGATAGATCGCAACGACTTGTCCGAAACAGAAAAATCGCAAAATACGGTCAACTATTGCAACTACTGCAAATCTTTCACCAGAAATCTGCAGACGAAACAGCTCTTCCCACGCAGCGGTCAAAACAGACGCAGTGACACCTGTTTCTTAGCAAGAATAGGTACGATAATTCTTTCAAACACCGTCAGCAGCTTCCATTGCTTGTAAGATTGCAGAGTCCTTGTTGACCCCATCTCCCACTCCACAACGAGAACTTAAGGCTTGTGTTAAAAAGATGATGTCCACTCCTCCTTCGTCTGAAGTGAAAAAGAAAGAAGGGAAACCAGAAGTGCATTACCACCACCACCATTGCCACCACTACCCTCGACTTCTACTCCCGTGGCACATTGGACACTTAAAGCCGTTTCCAAACCACCATTTCGCCCCATCCAAAGTAGCATAAGCGAAGAATGGGTGACTTATTAAAAAATGGTGAAGGTGTCAGCTAGCATTTACTACGATCTGTTTACCTCAAGTACAACGATGGTTACAAGAACAAACCACGAACACTTTAAACATGCCCATTCGACGAATATTTTCCAGAAGTCGCACCCGAGTGGAGGGCATCAATCATCAATGGCAAGCCGATTTAGCAGATGTCTTTCATTTGGCCACCTACATTCGTGGCTACAAATTGTCACAAGATGAAGCCGGGTTGGGACTGGATTAGGGAAGACACCAAAAGCAACTGCGTTTAGAAGATGTTTATTTATAAACGCAATTTAAATATTAACAAATCTGACAAAATTATATACAAAAAGATATGGAGAATTATAAAGTTCCTAACATAGAACTATCAACAACAATTAACTCAACGAGAAAAAAACTAAAAACATAAATTTAACAAATGTAATTTCATACAAACGCGAATTAGGTCCTATCACCGATCAACAAAATAAAAGTATATGATCTACACCCCAATATAAACAAAATCTTGAATGTATCGTACATATAACGATATTGAAATGCATGTAAATTTGAATGTATCGTTCAAATAACGATTTTGAAATGCATGTAATTATGAACCTATCGATAGTAAACCGATATTGAAATAGGAATAAATGAAATTATGAACCTATCGATCGTTCATATAACGATATTGCAATAGGAATAAATGAAATTATGAACCTATCGATCGTTCATATAACGATATTGCAATAGAAATGAATGAAAATATGCTCAGATAGCAATAGTGAAAATAACAACGTGGAACACAATATATATAACTATCGTGGCGCCCATTTGACGTCCAAGATGCAACTCCCGTTCCACTCGCTCTGGTCAATGGCCAGAGAAGCGCCCAGTCATGGTCAGCCCCTCTCAGTCTGTTGAAGGATCCCTTGAGAGCCCTTACATTTAACACAGACCCGATGGTCGCGAAGCCCTGGTCCCTCGCATCGAGAACACCAGTACACTCTTCCGATCCAACGTCACCATAACACAGCGTATACGTCACACGAAACCACACAGAGTTCTGTGACTCCACATCAAACCATTATAAGGCATGGCAGCATGTATAAGGCATGGCAGCACTGGCAGCACTATAAGGCAGCTCTACAGCTGGAGATTTGATCCCGTAAAGGGGTAAGCTTCGTGACAAGACTCGGTGTAATGTAATTTGGCTATTGAGAATTTGCTCTACATGTGCACTAGCTGTGACAGATATACGCAGCTAGGGGCTTAGGCTTCCCGCTGCAGGCAATTTGCTCGTGCAGCATGGTCTGAATTTCGCTCAGGATTTCGAAATAACGAGCCAAAAAAATATACCACCCTCGGATGACGCTGTACGCGGCAACGAAACCCGAGTACATTTTTGACAACATATACATATTGATATAACTCATACACAATTCCGTGACACAAATAATTATTTTGTGTCAACGATGTTTTCCAAATATGCATAGGTCGTGCCATTGATTTCCAAATCGATCAATGAGTTAGTGCGAGCGCTGCAACTTATATTGAAAAAAGTGGTCGACACCCTCTTCGACGGCAAACCGACAAAGGCACCGAATTTATGAACCAAGCTTTCCAAAAAGAATTAGAGAAACGTGACATTCATTTTTTCACCACCCAGAATCCTGAAATCATACTAGCTTCGTAGAACGTTAACAACGCACCTTGAAAGAAAGCATGTGGAAACATTTTGCGCATCAACACAGTTTCAAGTACATCCACGTCTTACCGCACCTGGTTCAAGTGTACAACCAATCTTACCATCGGATCATCGGATGTGCCCCCCAAGAAGTAACTCAAGACAGCGATTTGATTACAGATAAAGAACCCAATCACAATGTGGGATTCAACTGTCGACGAAACAAAATAAATGTACCCAACCAAAATTTAGTTCTGATGGATCGTTTTCAGTTAGACATGTGGTTGCAAAAGAAGTATTTGCTAAACGGAGTGGATGTCCGCCTGAGACTGAATCGTAGCAGTGCCGCTTATCATTTGATAGCTGAGTACGTCTGTTACAAAATAGTCATCCAGGAAGCCAGACTCTACGTACTACGTGTGAAAGTGTTACCTAAAGTGGGAAACGACATCAGTCACACATTGAGCAGAACGACCGGCAAGTATCCGATATGACGCGTGAAAGTGAAAACATTTACCATTTCCACTGGACATCAATCGATGATCGAAGATCATCTGTTCCAAGGACAGTTACCCAAACGTTTGGTCATTGGTATCGTAATAAATACTATCTCCAATTGGAGCCTTCGAGGAAAATCCTTTTGAATTTCAGCAATACAATTCGTCCAAGATCAAAGTCAGTCGAGATGGCAAAATTTTGTGTAACAGGCCTTTCGAACCTGACTTTAGTAGAGATAACACATACAACAGATAACATACAAACACAAACAACTATACAACCGTCTAAAAAATGTTTTAGGCAAGAATGCAAATCTTTTCGAGGCATATGAGTGGCCCTGAAAAGGGCCTTTGGGTTTATGTTAACATTCATCCGTTAACATAGTGGGCATCGTATAGGTCATCTTATCTTCCTCAAACTTCTTCTGACTTTTGGTCCATAGACTGTCTTCAAAGAGCCTTGTCTCTCCACAAAAATTCTTCTTTTCCAAACGCTCGTATCGGTGATCCGGATAATTGTCCATGATAATGGACAATACATGGGTAAGTCCGTACAGAACAGCATTGACGATACGAGAATAGATGATTCTACGTTTGTTCACATCTTGTGAGGAGAACAGGTAAAGGGAATGAGCTAAAAGAGGTTATTTATAGTGGAAGAGCGGATCGAAACGGATTGAGTTTATTCACCCAATCTTAACACGTGTTACAAAATTCAGTCACAGTATGGAGTCTGTCTTCCAATCCGAATAGAGCTGACTGTGACGTCACATTGCCTATATAAATGCGATAGCTTCTGTGCGCAGTCAATCTATGCGACAGAGTTTTCAAACGTGACGGAAACTAAGAAGACGATTACTTGGGGTGCACCAGCCGTGGAGACGAGAATCATTGGCATAGCAGCGGCTACCAAAGTCTACCCAGGCATACTTCCAGAATAGGTCAGTTTTAATTGGGATTTAGTCGATTTTCTTTCTCCTTCGCAAGAATTTGTTCCGGTACCAGTACCTTCGCCACCTTCTCCTTCTTTATCACACGTCGATGATTTTAAACAGAGACAGAAAGAAGAATTGGATACATTTTTACAACAGCAGAAAGAAGCAGAACAAGTTTTGTTCCTTCAACATCAACAGCAAGAAGAAGAGGCAAGCAGAAGGAAACGACAAGATGAAGGAGCGGAAGTGAAGAAACCAGGTCTAGGAGAGAAGGAGGACAGTGCAAGTCAAACAGTGACGGTACTCTTAGACATTTTGGCAGAGTTAAGGAGTCTGAAACAAATGTGTCAGATTTCTTCAATGCAACCCAAGAGAAAAAGATCTTCCCAAGCCAAACAACCCAACCCTGTTACTATGCCTGCGATACCTCCCCTAGTGATTTCTACCGAATCATCATCAACATGAGCTAGTCCAGAAGTAGGCCTTGGCCGTGGCAAAGGCTTAAGGCAGTTAAAACTGATCACGTCATGTTCCTGTTGTTTTAAAAACAAACAAATACCCAACGGTCCTTTTCGTGGCTACTCACTTCTCTTGAAAAGAGATATGATTTCAATTGCCAGTATCAATTAAAACTCAAAATCCCTTTTGTACCCATGTTGTAAGTCAGGCAACACCAACAAGGCAGAAAGCTAACCGTGAAACAGCTGACACAGTTACAGAAGATTTGGGAATGTCATCTCCTTCCAATAAAAGTAGAGAAGAACAAGATACTCTCGAAACAGGAGACGAAGTGAAGTAGAAGAAATAGGAGGGGAGGTAGAGGAAGTGGAAATTGAAGCTGCTGAGTACTTGCATGGAGTTCATGGATATGCATTCCCTAACGTCACCGGACAAGACTCACGAAGTGCGGACAAGGGTAAGAATGCAGAAGACCGTCGTGGCACCTTCTGGACATAAACATAAACAGCCCTCCAAATTGCTTTATTATTACAGTGATTTCATTCTGGCTTGAAATCCCAATTCAATAAAACCACTGCACTGACTTGATCCTTTTATCCACCGCTTCAAAATTAAAAACCACACACTTAATAGTGATCAAACTTTTTTCATGTTGCTTAGACATTTTCGTAATTAGAAATTTGTAAGGCACTTAAAATGTACACTCTGTACTAGAGTTCTGAAATTAATTAGGACGTAGGAAAATTTTAAGACTCGTCGGATTTTAACAAATTGCACAGGTGTCTTACATCATCCTAGAGTAAACGCACTGTACAACAGTTTTCACATCTAGAAATAAGTATAAATTAATATGCTAATTTTACCAGCTTCTGTACGTTTTGATATTAAATGTCAGTGGTAAATACCACAACCAGATTTTGCCATCACACTGCCCAGTTTAGCTGATTTTTTCAAAATGTTCGCGTCTCACTTTGATCTGTATCTTTACCTAGAGTCGAATATGTCAAATTTTCAAGTGTAGCTGTCAAAATATTGAACGGATAAAATCTTTTTCACAATAAGTAATTTTAATCTCAGTCAATTTGTATGAAATATCAGGATTCAACTGAGTTGCACTACATGGTAAGGTTCTCTATTGACGTTGTTAAGCTGTGCTTAACCATAAGTCCATCATTGGGGGTGGAGGCAGGTTAGAAGTAGAGATTGCTATTTTTGAACTGGAGTTAAGTCAAATTTTCAGTAACTTTTCTGAGTACATTAAGAAACCAAGCTGTGCCCATTTAGCTATAAAGTGTTAGACTTTGCTAACCGATTATTAAATGAAAACATGGATTGGAAGAGGGCTTTTCTTATACAAACACTATTTACTTCTGGTTACTGTTTTCCACATTTACGTACAATTCTCTGTTGATTTTTTTCTCTAATCTGCCAATCTCCTTAATTATAACAGCTAATTTCACCTCATTTCTTGAACGCGATCTTTCTATTATGGGATTTTGCGTTTTGTTTCTCCATTTGCCTTATCAGTTTTCATCTGTTATCTTTGAAATATTTTACACCTATTGTTTTTACACTAGGCTATATTTCCATGCCTTTTAAATAAGATTGCACACTTTACTTCAGTGCATTAGTTTCAATTACTATCAAGCGAAAGTTCTGAGAAAACGGAATACATAAATTAAAAACAAATAATATGCATGTCTGCACAGTGTGAAAAGTGCATTTGCAATTACCTATTCCTCATCCCTTATCAGTTGTATGTATGTATGTATGTTTGTGTATGTATGTATGTAAGTATGACTGACTGACTGACTGACTTTCTTTATTTCCTCTTCAGAAGAGATTACATTCAGTTAATTTTTCGTTAATACAAAAAAGTTAGGAACATAGCTTGACATTAATGGACTTACAGTACACTATATATACATATATATATATATATATATATATATATATATATATATATATATATATATATATATATATATATGCACATACATATATATGAGTACATACATACATCTACACACATACATACACATACATATAAACACATATTCATACACACATACATAAACATATATATACATACACACATATACACATATACACAAATATAAACATGTAAACACATACACACATATACATACATACATACATACATACACGCACATACATGCATACACATATGCACATACACACATATATGCATATACATATATACACATTATACACATACACACATACATATAGATACACATACACACACACACACATATATATATATATATATATATATATATATATATATATATATATATATATATATATATATATATATATATACATACATACATATATACACATATACACACATACATACATACATACATGCATATATACACACATACATATATACATACACATACACACATATACATATATATATAGAGAGAGAGATATACACATACATGCACATATACACATATACGTACATACATGCACATACATACACACATATATATATATATATATATATATATATATATATATATATATATATATATATATATATATATATATATATACACACATATATACAAAATATAAAGAAACGTTAAGAAAACGCAATATCTAAACACATGAGTGAGAGAACTCACTGGAAACAACATATATGTGCAACATAGATTAAGAGAGGAAAATAAAGGAATTGGAATTATTTACATTCGACTGTAACGATTTAAATGGATTAACATGCATGCATGTACGTATGTATGTAAGGGTTATTTAGTTAATATTTTAAATACTACTAATTCTCATTAAGAATGGGTTTATACTCTCGTGTAATCACGTGCTCAGATGCATGCATGGCTTTCAAAGCTGAGAAGTACTCAAACTCTGGTAAACATCAGGTAATCGGATTTCAGAACATACACTTTGAAAAGTCAGGCTGACCTAATTCTTGATTAGCTAGTGTTGTGCGATGATATGCATTGCGTATTGGCAATCTATATATAATAATTATCACTGTGAACAAGGTATTCTAGTACAGTATAGTATTGACAGTCATGAAAGATGTTCAGTTATATTGAGGGGATTCATATTTGACTATGTTTTTAACTTTTCAACCAACATACGCAAACAATATAGATAAAGCTAACATGAAGCTTTTGTACTCACTCTAAGGACTTCATCAGCAGACTGATTTAATCTCTACTGACTGTTAACATCGCTCGATGCAATGGTGAGCGATGTTAACAGATTGTCCAGGATATGCATCAGATTGTAACGGCCCCCATCCCTGTTCAGCAGATTAAATCAGTCTGCTGATGAAGTCCTTAGCGTGAGGACGAAGCTTCAAGTTAGCTTTCTCTTTATAGTCTGTGTATGGAGGTAAAAAAGTTGAAAACATTGTCAAAAATTAAATAATTTTACTACACAGTTAAGCTTTCACCAAAGTATTGAGGCAATCCGTTTATTTAATTATCATGTGTTGGAACTATAGTTCTCTAACATTCATTTACGGCATTTGGATATCTGATATATTTTACGCAGTTACTGTAAATTCATTTAAAATACATTTTTGGAAGTATATCATAGTGATTCTTTAGTACTGTTGGTGCATCAGGACATTTCTGTACCTCATCCCGAATATCACTGGAACTCATTCGGATTTCTCGATACTTTTGGAACTGTTAGAACAATTATGAATGTATAGAATTTCATTCTTCACACAAAGTTATTTTTAATTTCTCACTTAGTATTGTAGGGAAATAAATTATATTTTTAACTATACAAAACTTGTTGGTTTTAACCCTTTCTTGCTACTTGACCACACACACACACACACACACACATTGAAAGTGAAAAGAAGACATTTTGATCTTATTTTAATTTATCTTCTTTTATTTTTATATTTTTGTATAAGTTTATGCTATTGCGGTATATGATGCTAATCTAACGTACTTGAACCGGAACATGGAACTGTGTTTTTTCTTAGTAGAACCAAATAAAAATGTCAGCTCTTCAACGCCAGGCTGTAAAACATGGAATAAGTGGCGGTTTACCCCCTATGCCGCCACCTGGCATTGGGTAGTATTTGCATATTATCAAGCCTAACTATTCCGTATAGTTTCAAGAACACTTCTTTTGTTCAGTTCATGTTTTTCAAAAACGATGGCTTTGCGTTACTTATTTTCGAGGTTCACGTCAATGATGTATAACTTATGCATGCAAAAGAAGCCCGGTCGACCTTCATAACATATTCCCTGTTGATATTATATATTACTTTTATATCCACTGTATATAACCCGAACTTGCTTGATACCATACATCATCTGTGATGATGGTAAATACCTAGCCATGGCTTTTATATAAATAAAGATCAGTAACTAAGTCCAGAGTGTGACAATGCCTCGTAGTCGTATCGTTGCTTACACTTTACTGATAAATAATATATGTACTATATATAGTACATATACAATTTTTCGGCAGACTGGTGTATATAAGATTGTTCTGAGATCCAACTGTTTAAGAAAATTCGGACACTTATTTTATGCAAGTTTCACATTTTAGACCTGGCTTTTATGGTAATCAATTATGATAAAATTAGTTAGGTCACATTAACTTTTAGAGAAAGAAGTAAACTAATTTGATATTTTGATTTTGAGAAAATGCTGAAAGCTAAAAAATGTGAAGTGAAGTAAATAATGTTTGATTTTTCATTAGAACTGGTAGGATAACAATAGAGATTGTGCTTTGTATGATGTAAGCATACATACTAACTTAATTAAAAATTACTTGAACCTAAATTGTATCAGAAACTTTCAACTTCAAATAATAGGTAATTTGCCATTGTCACTGACATGTTTCCAAATACTCTCATGGTTAACTGCTTTGGTGGCTTGGTGGATAGAGTGTCCGCCTCGGACATGGGAGGATGCGGGTTCAAACTAAACATTTGGCCTTCCTACAAGTTATATGTATAGTCAACTAAACAATTGGCCTTCCTACAAGTTATATGTATTGTCAACTAAACATTTGGCTTCCTACAAGTTATATATATTGTCAACTAAACATTTGGCCTTCCTGCAAGTTATATGTATTGTCAACTAAACATTTGGCCTTCCTACAAATTATATGTATTGTCAACTAAACATTTGGCCTTCCTACAAGTTATATGTATTGTCAACTAAACATTTGGCTTTCCTACAAGTTATATGTATTGTCAACTAAACATTTGGCCTTCCTACAAGTTATATGTATTGTCAACTAAACATTTGGCCTTCCTACAAGTTATATGTATTGTCAACTAAACATTTGGCCTTCCTACAAGTTATATGTATTGTCAACTAAACATTTGGCCTTCCTACAAGTTATATGTATTGTCAACTAAACATTTGGCCTTCCTACAAGTTATATGTATTGTCAACTAAACATTTGGCTTTCCTACAAGTTATATGTATTGTCAACTAAACATTTGGCCTTCCTACAAGTTATATGTATTGTCAACTAAACAATTCGCCTTCCTACGAGTAAGTTCTTACTAGAATTGAATTTTTGCTTCCAGTTTGTTCAAGTAATTACCATAAGAGACACTTCAGTGCTTCTACCTGGACAGAAAAACTCACATGCCTACAGATCATATGTGACACAAATTGTTTATTTAGTGTTTTGCTTCTATCATTAATACTGAAGATAATTTTCTACCTGTACAGGTCACATGCATGCCTTTTTAGGTGTGTGTCATGGTGGGTAACCCTGCACGGTAACTTATAAGTTCAAAGTGGACACTCACTGAACTAAATGTGCTGTTTATAGGATCTGCTCTATTTTGTCTTGCAGATTTTGATCACGTGTGAGACCTGTCTGACAACCAGTAGGCATGTGTAATTTTCTCTGGTAGTTATTCCTTCAATACATGTCTGACATGCCAGTTATGGACAGAAGTCAGTCAAGGCTTGGGGGACAAAAACATTGTCTGCACCATATCATTCTTGGGCAGCAAGATGGAGACCAGCAACAACAAGAATCAGTTACAGTCTCGCATATCAGATTTATGGATCAAGATTCCTTACCCCATATCAATTTCAAGAACTGGACTAGGTCATGCCAGCCAAGGTGGTCATGTTTTTTCATGGCCAGTCTTGGCCATATAACTGATAGCAATGGGCAATGACCATCTTTATTATAAGCCACCAGAAAACAAACTTCTATGACTCTCCCCTATAATGCCCAGTTCAGTGCCGTTATGCCTCATGCCTCATGAAACCAGTTATACATGGAGTAGTCTAACTCACATAATTTTGCTAGGATATTTATGCAGACAATGCCTAATTTATATAGGCACTCTAATAGATCAGACTATTCACCTTGTTCTGCTAGGCACAGTTAAACTTACCATTCCAAGATCACTAGCACACTGTTATCACATAAGAGAGAATATTGCAAGAATCAAAGTCCTATCTGTTCTTTTATTCATTTGGATTTCACCTGGCGAGTGGCACTGGACCTGGCACAAGTAGACTTTTCATGGGAAGTAAAAGAAGACGCCAAAATGAACTTCTGTCAAGAGTTTAATTAGTTCAACTATCATACAAATCTTGCCTCCTCACTACATTGACAGGCAAAATCAGCCATACATTTCTTGGTGGACCTATCTGCTTACAGTTCAAGCATGATGCATCAATACCGTTCATGAAAACCCCCACTTCCAGGGGCATCATTGACTCACCTTTCATATGAGATCTGCTTCCTCATTTTCATTAGTGACAGCTGGCAGAAAATCAATGAAATACATGCCTTATGAGTGGACCTGAATTACATAAAATCCCAACAAGATAGGTCAGCTTCACTCATGATGGTACCCTCTTCCATTGCCAAAACTGGTTCCTATCCATAGGTAACAGACTTTTGTAATGAAATCACTGTCTGCTCTGGACACTTCAGCTTAATACCACCTACAGATCCTGTACGAGTTTTGAAGTGGTATTTTAAAATGACAGGCCATTGTGTTGAGGGAGCTCACAGTTATTTTTACTCCTCAAACAGGAACAGGAAGATATATCAGCCAGACCCTTTCATCTTGGATTACCTGGGCATATTGAGAAAAATAACCTCAGTGCAATGGATTTATTTCAAATTTTTGCTTATCACAAGCATTGTATTTGACTTGGAATTGTTCTCTATCTGACATTATCCATGCCGTTGGATGGGGATCAGAATTGACGTTCTCAGTTTTTATCTAAGAGTTCTTTCATCCCAAAGGACACAACTCAGTCTGGTAGGACCTATTGCCACAGCACAACAGGTCACCTTTCCAGGTCGTTTGACATCTTCATAAGACATGGCTTCACAACTTTCACTAGATTTGCAGGAGGGAAAATTTTCCCTTTTTGAAATGCTTCTGATGGATGGAGTTTCGTAAGTTGGGTTGCCCAGAAGCTGTCTCATATACCTTAGTGGACCAGAGATGGCATCTAAGGGATAAGAGGATCAATCTCCACTTATTAACTATTCTCTTAAGGTGTATTGATTGGGTAATATATTCAAAGAAGAAACTTGATTTTTCTTGTAAATTATGTTTCTTTGTGAATAATTACTGAATCATAATATACATGCACCCTCCCAGCCTCCCTGCAGTTGCATCCTTATAGAGAGCATGCCTTCCACTCCAGTAGTAACTGAGATATTCATGGGATTTGGTGCCAATCTCTTTACCAAGGGGTGATCACTCTGCCTGACTGCCACTTAGCTGGACAGACAACTGTTTGCTTTTTAGCTAACAGTTTTGATCCTGGGAGGGTTGGATTTGCTAGATAGTAGTAGTTCTCCTAAGGTATTATGATTAGCTAAATATGTGTGAAGAAAGATTTTAATACAGAAAATTATTATTCTTTGAGAGGGGGCCTAAAAGGAAGAATTGATCTAATTTGAATTCTTGGAAATTCTTTTGGGACAGTATAGCATTAGTCCATTTTAGGGACTGTAGTTCTCTGTACTAGGTATTAGTGTAGCACAGCATGCAGAACAAGTAATCATGTCATCAGTATTTTGGTTAATCAGCAACAAGAATGTAATGATACAATATTCTTAACTCCAGTTATATTTTTATTAACAATAATACTTCTGTGCTTCACAGCAATGTGCAAAAGTTGTAAAGATTTTATTAAGAATTTTTGGGAAGAAAAAGGAAAAGACTATTATAATAAAGTGTTAATTTTCGCACACTTTACCATACTGTCTAATTTATTTGTCCCAGTTAGATTTGGACTTTCTTCCGCAGTGCTACATGTTGACTGTAAATAAGTTTTAGAACATTTCTCTTATATATACGATAGAAATATTGATTTGAAAAGACTGATAAACAAAAAATTAATCAAAAACATGTCAGTAGGCAGTGATAGTTTTTATGTCTTACCTGACTTTACAGTTATCCTATACAGGTGCTTTATTGCTTTACCCTAATATGTCTTAGCGGATTTTATAATTACCATATACAAGTTCTTTGTTTCTTTACAAAGTTCTCTTTTTAGTGGGAAGAAATTGATGCCTGGGAGGAAGAGAGACTATACACCTGTTCTTTGGGACAAATACTTCCAACATGAGCACAGAATCAAAGTGAACAACAATGTATCCTTTCTAATGCCACCCTCATGGAAAAGATAGAACTGTAACAATAACAGAGTGTTTAGTGTTTTTCTTTACAGCCTCAGAATTATTAAACACCAATGGATTACATGTATTTATCAAGTACAAACTGCAACATTATCTGCTTTCTTAAAATCAGTGTATACCACATGGTTTGAAATGACATAATTATTAACCTGACGTTAATTTATCACTAAATATTTTGTAGTCTTATGGACTGGAATTGAGTTCTTTTGAAATAACGAAATAGAAATTTTAAATGTCTAATAGAATTTATTAATAGTAATAACTGCTCTGAAAAGAAGTTATAATGTCAATGAGAGACCTTGAGAAATCTTTAGCAATTTACAACTGCTGTAATTTGGCCATGCTTTCATTGTTGCAGAAAACCAGTGTGATCTCAGTAATTGTGTCATGCAGAATAAATGAACTCACTAGCATGCTATGTTTGGTTTTATTTATTTGAAAACATGATTATAGACTCTTTAATCTTTTAGCTACTTATTTGTTTGTCAGGCATAGGTATTCAACTCAAGTAATGGATGAAAGAGGATACTAACCTAAGATTCTTATGTGATTTTCGATTGGATGAAAAAATATCAGTATTTCAAAAGGTTAGATACTCCAACTTAGTGTTTATGTGTGTGTATGTCTGTGTGATTTAGATTTTTAATGCAGCTTTAACAATTTTAGTCATAACAATACAGTGTCTGCAGACTGGCAGTTTATAGTGATGTCTAGCATTGGGGCATCATGCTGCAGACATTTAGCTTCATGTCCCACCAGTCAAATTATCCTGATACCAGGCCAGCCAGTTTGTACACTAACCTCTTAATGCTGAGCACCAGTCAAGGCAGCTACTTGTACTATTTTTATAAGTCTATGGTATGACTTGGCTAAGTTTCGAACTCACGACCTCCCACATCTGAAGTGGATGCTCGAACTGTTTAGGTAACTGGAGCGGTCTCCAGCTTAGCATTCTTCCTAAACAGGGTCAGGGTTAGACAGAATGGAAAGTGCTATCCCTGGATTCCTATCACACTATAGCACTTTCCATACTGTCTGGTGTATATTTATAATTCTCTATAATTAATTCTATATACCTTTATTTCTTTCATAGGAATCTGGAACGACTGTGTAGATATATGAGAATTAATTACTAGGTCATCATGCGAGTATCTGCTACACAAGAGTACATCTAACGCCGATTGAGTAACATCATTTTTTGGTGATGTGTGCTTAATCGTGAGGGAATATGGGCTAGTGTGTGCAGGCAAGGTGATGGGTGCCATTTACCTGCAGACCTGGGTTAGAATCTCCGTAGAGTAAGAATTAAAAATTCTCTAACCTATATGATTATATCGTTTGTATTAAAATATATACATGGTCCTAATTACATACAATACTTGTAACACATCTTCAGTCCAGCTAATGGGAAGTGTCACGCAGATTCACCATGACAGGTTGGTGTATGGACTCAGATTAATTGAACAAATAATGACTACCTTTAGCTGATACATAAGGATTAGTGTGGTCTTCTACCAGGAGCAATCACCCAACACTTATGATTTAAAGAACTGCCTTCTCATTTATGTAAAAAATGTTAGAAAGAAATTGTTCTATCTCAACTTGTATTTCATCTGAATTTAAATAGTCTTTTAAGTAATGTTCAGTCTGTATATTGCCCTCACTACCCTTCTGAGAGATATGATTTGGCTTAGTTAAGGACTTTTTTCTGCTTTGGATAGTGGGAAGATTACAGTCCTTACTCTCCTTGACTTGTCTGTGGCATTTGACACAATGGACCATGATATATTACTTACCCTGTCCAGGGAGTATTTGGTATTCACAATACAGTCTTACTATAGTTCAAGTCATACTTAGTAAACAAGACACAAATTGTGTCCATAAATGAAAAAAATACTTTTCAGCCCAGTTGATCAATGTTTTGATGTTACACAGGACTCTGTCCTTGGCCCAGTTGATCAATGTTTTGATGTTACACAGGACTCTGTCCTTGGCCAGGTTGATCAATGTTTTGATGTTACACAGGACTCTGTCATTGGCCAGATTGATCAACATTTTGATGTTACACAGGACTCTGTCATTGGCCCAGTTGATCAATGTTTTGATGTTACACAGGACTCTGTCATTGGCCAGGTTGATCAATGTTTTGATGTTACACAGGACTCTGTCATTGGCCCAGTTGATCAATGTTTTGATGTTACACAGGGCTCTGTCCTTGGCCAGGTTGATCAATGTTTTGATGTTACACATGACTCTGTCATTGGCCAGGTTGATCAATGTTTTGATGTTACACAGGACTTTGTCCTTGGCCAGGTTGATCAATGTTTTGATGTTACACAGGACTCTGTCATTGGCCAGATTGATCAACATTTTGATGTTACACAGGACTCTGTCATTGGACCAGTTGATCAATGTTTTGATGTTACACAGGACTCTATCATTGGCCCAGTTGATCAATGTTTTGATGTTACACAGGACTCTGTCATTGGCCAGGTTGATCAATGTTTTGATGTTACACAGGACTCTGTCATTGGCCCAGTTCTGTTCATTATATACACTTAGTCAGCTCCATCCACTAAAACACTTGGGTGTTCCTTAGTACTGTCAAGACAGAGCATTGTACTTCACTTTCATCTGCTTCATCTCAGTATCTTCTACAGAAACTTCAAAAAGTTCAAAACACAGTTGCTCAGAATATTCTATGAGTATGAAGAACTGAGCACACATACCCCCTGCTCTGTAACCACTGCTGGCTTCTCATTCAGTCAGGAATCAAACACAAAATTTGTTCACTATGCTACATTTCATCAACTGGCTCAAGTCCAGTGTACCTATTTGACCTCACCCATGTGTACACACTATTCAGAAACTTACACTTTTCTTATAATACGACTACTCCGGTGGCCTAGTGGTTTGAATGTCCGCCTTGGATGTGGGAGGTTGCGGGTTTGATCCCCAGCCGAGTCATACCAAAGACTTATAAAAATGGTACTAACAGCTGCCTCACTTGGCGCTCGGCATTAAGAGGTTAGTGTTAGGACTGGTTGGCCTGGTGTCAGGATAATGTGACTTAGTGGGACATCATGCTTCATGTCTGTGGCATGATGCCCCAGTGCTAGACATCACTATAAACTGCCACACTGCAGACATCATAGCAGTATGACTAAAAAATTGTTAAAGCTACGTTAAAAATCCAAATCACACACACACATCCTCTTATAATACTCAGTCTAATTGTTCCCACTGTTAAAACTAAAACTTGGAACGAATTGCCCATTGATCTTAGATACAAAACACACTCACCTCATTCAAGAGTGATCTTAAAACTCGCCTATTTCAACTAAAAGAACAGATTTAAAACTTTGTTTATTTCCAAAATTGTTGTTAGCATGATCTTTTTGGTGTTGTTGTAATTTCATGTTTGTTTGTTTTTGTAATACTATCATTCTATATGTTTTTATGTATTATCTAATAGTGTACTGTGCTTAGTGTTTCTAAAGATTAGAAGCTGTACTAAGTCTACATTATTAATACATTATTATTACTATTATTCTGCTGCAGAATTACATATATATGGAGATAATTTAGGCACTCAGTTGTAGGTGTCCAGAGTGGCTATTTAATGTTAGAATATTTGTCACTGGAAAATATATCAAATTCAGTATAATCTTTAACATCATTTTTAATAATATTTTCAGTAAATTGTGAAGAATGCTTGTCCAGCATTAATTTCTAGTTTTATCAAGCTCCCAGGCAAATGGATTGTCCAACATTAATTTCTAGTGGATTCTTACTCCACTACTTTTAAAAGTAGTGAATTTATCATTAATATGTTATTGGTAATTTGCCTGTCCATTTCTTATGTGAAAAAAAAAAGGTGAATCCCCAGGCACTGTTTTGACCATTTTTATGTGAAAAATATTGATGAATTGCCAAGCACTGATTTGACCATTTTTGTGTGAAAAATATTGATGAATTGCCAAGCACTGATTTGACCATTTTTGTTTGAAAAAGATTGATGAATTGCCAAAACAGAGATAACCTTAACTGCTCATTAGCATTCCATTTCTGTTTAACTGACTTTTTTGGTGAAACTTTTGTCCCCTTCTTAGACATATTTTCATACATATTTTCAGTTGATTGCAGCAATGTCACTAAATTTCGATGAATAACAACGAAGTTATTAAATATTGAATTTATACATGGTGTAGTGTAAACTGTCAAATTGTGTAACCTTTGGAAAAGCTGACATCCTCTTTGACAAGCTAATCAAAACAAATGTCATTGAATAATGGAACACACATTGATGGGACAAGTTTGGCTAGCAGCACATTGGAATTTCAAATAAATAATAATTGACTGACATCTGATGGTAGATTGATGAAGTTTTGGAATTTCTCAATTCAAATTATGTCATCCCACCTAGGAAGACAGTAGATCAGAAATAAATCTAAAAGTTTTCAATATGTCCACTATTTAGAAAGGCTGTTTTAATTGTAAATATTGAAATGTATGTACTTTAATTAATTCTTGATGATTATCATATATATTTTGTGCTTGTTATTGGTGTACTTAATGTATTTAAGCATCCTTTGATGTACATTTGTTGTCGGTGTACTTAATGTATTTAAGCATCCTTTGATGTACATTTGTTATTGGTGTACTTAATGTATTTAAGCATCCTTTGATGTACATTCGTTATTGGTGTACTTAATGTATTTAAGCATCCTTTGATGTACATTCATTATTGGTGTACTTAATGTATTTAAGCATCCTTTGATGTACATTCGTTATCGGTGTACTTAATGTATTTAAGCATCCTTTGATGTACATTCGTTATCGGTGTACTTAATGTATTTAAGCATCCTTTGATGTACATTCGTTATCGGTGTACTTAATGTATTTAAGCATCCTTTGATGTACATTCGTTATCGGTGTACTTAATGTATTTAAGCATCCTTTGATGTACATTCGTTATTGGTGTACTTAATGTATTTAAGCATCCTTTGATGTACATTCGTTATTGGTGTACTTAATGTATTTAAGCATCCTTTGATGTACATTCGTTATTGGTGTACTTAATGTATTTAAGCATCCTTTGATGTACATTTGTTATTGGTGTACTTAATGTATTTAAGCATCCTTTGATGTACATTCGTTATTGGTGTACTTAATGTATTTAAGCATCCTTTGATGTACATTTGTTGTCGGTGTACTTAATTATTTAAGCATCCTTTGATGTACATTTGTTATCGGTGTACTTAATATATTTAAGCATCCTTTGATGTACATTCGTTATTGGTGTACTTAATGTATTTAAGCATCCTTTGATGTACATTTGTTGTCGGTGTACTTATTTAAGCATCCTTTGATGTACATTCGTTATTGGTGTACTTAATGTATTTAAGCATCCTTTGATGTACATTTGTTATCGGTGTACTTAATATATTTAAGCATCCTTTGATGTACATTCGTTATTGGTGTACTTAATGTATTTAAGCATCCTTTGATGTACATTTGTTGTCGGTGTACTTAATATATTTAAGCATCCTTTGATGTACATTCGTTATTGGTGTACTTAATGTATTTAAGCATCCTTTGATGTACATTCGTTATTGGTGTACTTAATGTATTTAAGCATCCTTTGATGTACATTTGTTGTCGGTGTACTTAATTATTTAAGCATCCTTTGATGTACATTTGTTATTGGTGTACTTAATGTATTTAAGCATCCTTTGATGTACATTTGTTATTGGTGTACTTAATTATTTAAGCATCCTTTGATGTACATTCGTTATGGTGTACTTAATGTATTTAAGCATCCTTTGATGTACATTTGTTGTCGGTGTACTTAATTATTTAAGCATCCTTTGATGTACATTTGTTATTGGTGTACTTAATGTATTTAAGCATCCTTTGATGTACATTCGTTATTGGTGTACTTAATGTATTTAAGCATCCTTTGATGTACATTCGTTATTGGTGTACTTAATGTATTTAAGCATCCTTTGATGTACATTTGTTGTCGGTGTACTTAATTATTTAAGCATCCTTTGATGTACATTTGTTATTGGTGTACTTAATGTATTTAAGCATCCTTTGATGTACATTCGTTATTGGTGTACTTAATGTATTTAAGCATCCTTTGATGTACATTCGTTATTGGTGTACTTAATGTATTTAAGCATCCTTTGATGTACATTTGTTGTCGGTGTACTTAATTATTTAAGCATCCTTTGATGTACATTTGTTATTGGTGTACTTAATTATTTAAGCATCCTTTGATGTACATTCGTTATTGGTGTACTTAATGTATTTAAGCATCCTTTGATGTACATTCGTTATTGGTGTACTTAATGTATTTAAGCATCCTTTGATGTACATTCATTATTGGTGTACTTAATGTATTTAAGCATCCTTTGATGTACATTCGTTATTGGTGTACTTAATGTATTTAAGCATCCTTTGATGTACATTTGTTATCGGTGTACTTAATTATTTAAGCATCCTTTGATGTACATTCGTTATTGGTGTACTTAATGTATTTAAGCATCCTTTGATGTACATTTGTTATTGGTGTACTTAATTATTTAAGCATCCTTTGATGTACATTCGTTATTGGTGTACTTAATGTATTTAAGCATCCTTTGATGTACATTCGTTATTGGTGTACTTAATGTATTTAAGCATCCTTTGATGTACATTTGTTGTCGGTGTACTTAATTATTTAAGCATCCTTTGATGTACATTTGTTATTGGTGTACTTAATGTATTTAAGCATCCTTTGATGTACATTTGTTATTGGTGTACTTAATTATTTAAGCATCCTTTGATGTACATTCGTTATGGTGTACTTAATGTATTTAAGCATCCTTTGATGTACATTTGTTGTCGGTGTACTTAATTATTTAAGCATCCTTTGATGTACATTTGTTATTGGTGTACTTAATGTATTTAAGCATCCTTTGATGTACATTCGTTATTGGTGTACTTAATGTATTTAAGCATCCTTTGATGTACATTCGTTATTGGTGTACTTAATGTATTTAAGCATCCTTTGATGTACATTTGTTGTCGGTGTACTTAATTATTTAAGCATCCTTTGATGTACATTTGTTATTGGTGTACTTAATGTATTTAAGCATCCTTTGATGTACATTCGTTATTGGTGTACTTAATGTATTTAAGCATCCTTTGATGTACATTCGTTATTGGTGTACTTAATGTATTTAAGCATCCTTTGATGTACATTTGTTGTCGGTGTACTTAATTATTTAAGCATCCTTTGATGTACATTTGTTATTGGTGTACTTAATTATTTAAGCATCCTTTGATGTACATTCGTTATTGGTGTACTTAATGTATTTAAGCATCCTTTGATGTACATTCGTTATTGGTGTACTTAATGTATTTAAGCATCCTTTGATGTACATTCGTTATTGGTGTACTTAATGTATTTAAGCATCCTTTGATGTACATTCGTTATTGGTGTACTTAATGTATTTAAGCATCCTTTGATGTACATTTGTTATCGGTGTACTTAATTATTTAAGCATCCTTTGATGTACATTCGTTATTGGTGTACTTAATGTATTTAAGCATCCTTTGATGTACATTTGTTATTGGTGTACTTAATTATTTAAGCATCCTTTGATGTACATTCGTTATTGGTGTACTTAATGTATTTAAGCATCCTTTGATGTACATTCGTTATTGGTGTACTTAATGTATTTAAGCATCCTTTGATGTACATTCGTTATTGGTGTACTTAATGTATTTAAGCATCCTTTGATGTACATTTGTTATTGGTGTACTTAATTATTTAAGCATCCTTTGATGTACATTTGTTATTGGTGTACTTAATTATTTAAGCATCCTTTGATGTACATTCGTTATTGGTGTACTTAATGTATTTAAGCATCCTTTGATGTACATTCATTATTGGTGTACTTAATGTATTTAAGCATCCTTTGATGTACATTCGTTATCGGTGTACTTAATGTATTTAAGCATCCTTTGATGTACATTCGTTATCGGTGTACTTAATGTATTTAAGCATCCTTTGATGTACATTCGTTATCGGTGTACTTAATGTATTTAAGCATCCTTTGATGTACATTCGTTATTGGTGTACTTAATGTATTTAAGCATCCTTTGATGTACATTCGTTATTGGTGTACTTAATGTATTTAAGCATCCTTTGATGTACATTCGTTATTGGTGTACTTAATGTATTTAAGCATCCTTTGATGTACATTCGTTATTGGTGTACTTAATGTATTTAAGCATCCTTTGATGTACATTTGTTATTGGTGTACTTAATGTATTTAAGCATCCTTTGATGTACATTCGTTATTGGTGTACTTAATGTATTTAAGCATCCTTTGATGTACATTTGTTGTCGGTGTACTTAATTATTTAAGCATCCTTTGATGTACATTTGTTATCGGTGTACTTAATATATTTAAGCATCCTTTGATGTACATTCGTTATTGGTGTACTTAATGTATTTAAGCATCCTTTGATGTACATTTGTTGTCGGTGTACTTATTTAAGCATCCTTTGATGTACATTCGTTATTGGTGTACTTAATGTATTTAAGCATCCTTTGATGTACATTTGTTATCGGTGTACTTAATATATTTAAGCATCCTTTGATGTACATTCGTTATTGGTGTACTTAATGTATTTAAGCATCCTTTGATGTACATTTGTTATCGGTGTACTTAATATATTTAAGCATCCTTTGATGTACATTCGTTATTGGTGTACTTAATGTATTTAAGCATCCTTTGATGTACATTCGTTATTGGTGTACTTAATGTATTTAAGCATCCTTTGATGTACATTTGTTGTCGGTGTACTTAATTATTTAAGCATCCTTTGATGTACATTTGTTATTGGTGTACTTAATGTATTTAAGCATCCTTTGATGTACATTTGTTATTGGTGTACTTAATTATTTAAGCATCCTTTGATGTACATTCGTTATTGGTGTACTTAATGTATTTAAGCATCCTTTGATGTACATTTGTTGTCGGTGTACTTAATTATTTAAGCATCCTTTGATGTACATTTGTTATTGGTGTACTTAATGTATTTAAGCATCCTTTGATGTACATTCGTTATTGGTGTACTTAATGTATTTAAGCATCCTTTGATGTACATTCGTTATTGGTGTACTTAATGTATTTAAGCATCCTTTGATGTACATTTGTTGTCGGTGTACTTAATTATTTAAGCATCCTTTGATGTACATTTGTTATTGGTGTACTTAATGTATTTAAGCATCCTTTGATGTACATTCGTTATTGGTGTACTTAATGTATTTAAGCATCCTTTGATGTACATTCATTATTGGTGTACTTAATGTATTTAAGCATCCTTTGATGTACATTTGTTGTCGGTGTACTTAATTATTTAAGCATCCTTTGATGTACATTTGTTATTGGTGTACTTAATTATTTAAGCATCCTTTGATGTACATTCGTTATTGGTGTACTTAATGTATTTAAGCATCCTTTGATGTACATTCGTTATTGGTGTACTTAATGTATTTAAGCATCCTTTGATGTACATTCGTTATTGGTGTACTTAATGTATTTAAGCATCCTTTGATGTACATTCGTTATTGGTGTACTTAATGTATTTAAGCATCCTTTGATGTACATTTGTTATCGGTGTACTTAATTATTTAAGCATCCTTTGATGTACATTCGTTATTGGTGTACTTAATGTATTTAAGCATCCTTTGATGTACATTTGTTATTGGTGTACTTAATTATTTAAGCATCCTTTGATGTACATTCGTTATTGGTGTACTTAATGTATTTAAGCATCCTTTGATGTACATTCGTTATTGGTGTACTTAATGTATTTAAGCATCCTTTGATGTACATTCGTTATTGGTGTACTTAATGTATTTAAGCATCCTTTGATGTACATTTGTTATTGGTGTACTTAATTATTTAAGCATCCTTTGATGTACATTTGTTATTGGTGTACTTAATTATTTAAGCATCCTTTGATGAACATTCGTTATTGGTGTACTTAATGTATTTAAGCATCCTTTGATGTACATTCGTTATTGGTGTACTTAATGTATTTAAGCATCCTTTGATGTACATTCGTTATTGGTGTACTTAATGTATTTAAGCATCCTTTGATGTACATTTGTTATTGGTGTACTTAATGTATTTAAGCATCCTTTGATGTACATTCGTTATTGGTGTACTTAATGTATTTAAGCATCCTTTGATGTACATTCGTTATTGGTGTACTTAATGTATTTAAGCATCCTTTGATGTACATTTGTTATTGGTGTACTTAATTATTTAAGCATCCTTTGATGTACATTTGTTTTCACAACAGTTTATTGTGCTGGAGGACATCAGGGGAGAATACTATAACTGAATTATCCTCTTAGAATAAATTTTGTTTGTAAAATGCAAAAAGGAAGAAGAAATTGTACATTTTGCCTTAACTCAATCTCTTGATTAGACCTTCCGTGTATATGAATGTGGAAATGAAGGCCCTGTTGTTCTGTTCCTGCATGGAGGAGGTTTCTCTGCTCTGTCTTGGGCAGTTCTTTCAGTATGTACACATTTTACTTTGTTCCATATTTTGTCTGTCTGTCTTTATATAATCGATTTCACCTGCTTTTAGTTGAAATATCTGAAAGTATGATATTTCTTTTTTCTTACTTAAGGAAAAAAAATTTCTTTGAATTTATATTGCCTTCTCCTCCTCCTCCAGTGTACTTAGTTGAGAACCATTGTCTTGTTTACTAAAAAAACTGATTTTTGACAAGTGCTGAATTGAAGAAATACTGCAAGATAAGGCATTAGGCTTCAGGTAGGTCCTATGAAAATATCTATTCTATTGAGAAATCTCCAGCAAAGCAAATAAGAAGTATTTTAACTTATAATACAATGACAGATTTTATTGGTTTATTTCTACTGGTCATAGACCATGAGAGCTTATGGGTTTGCCTGTTGTCCTTTGTCCATCTCCCAGAGTCCAGTGCCCATTGTCTATCTCCCAGAGTCCAGCGTCCATTGTACATCTATATGTTAGCATAGGTTTGCTATTGCCAATCTGCCTAAACTACTTGGAGGATTGCCATCAGAATTTACACATATGTTTATTCCAAGGTCAAGTTGGTCGGAATGAAAATGGTGCTGATTGGAAATTCAGTATGGCTACCTCATTGGCCTTCTTGAAAATCTTATTGCTTGAAGATGAAAAGCTCATGTCAACACTGGGTTTTTACCAGAAAACTTCATTTCATCTAGTACAGTTACTATGGCAGCTATCTTGAAAATGTTGTTACTGTTACTCCTTCTAAATGGAAAATCATATCAGTATGGGTTTTTCACCAAAGTCTAATAATGTTTGTACTGAATGAAAATGGTGCCACTCTGACCTCAAATATGGCTACCACAATGAACATACTGAAAATCTTGTAGCAAAACTACCTAAATGGATGGTCATATTAACATGGGGTTTTCACTAGAAGTCTTCAAAAGGTGTGCAGTTTGGCTTAAATAAAAATCCAGCATGGCTACCACATTGGCTTATTTGAAAATGATATTGGTCAGGAATTTCATGGATGATTTCAATATCTGGCAGTTTGGAAAAAAGAAATGGTCTTATCTTAAATTCCTGGAATTTTTTTTTGAGGTACTTTTGTTTCAAGACATTACACTTTAAATATGATCTAGTAATAGATGGAGAAAATATTCATTATTTACAATAAAATTTTTAATTCACTTATAATAGTTGATTTCATAGTTTAAAAAACTAGTAAGGATATTAAGTCATATACAGTAAATTGTGTATGCAAGTACCACAAACCTTTGTAAAATAGTTTTTCTTTGCTGAGAGTGAGCAATACCATTTTCTTTCCTGGTAATTATTGCATTACCTCATTTCAGTCACTAGGAACTACTAGTGGCCTGTCTAAATACTAGTGACCTGTCTAAGCACTTGTGGCCTATCTAACTACTATTGGCCTGTCAAACTACCAGTGGCCTGTCTAACTACGAGTGGCCTTTCTAACTACTTGTGGCCTATCTGACTATTAGTGACCTGTCTAACTACCAGTGGCCTATCTAACTACTAGCTACTATTGGCCTGTTTAACTACCAGTGGCCTATCTAACTATTAGTGACCTGTCTAACTACCAGTGGCCTATCTAATTACTAGCTACTATTGGCCTGTCTAGCTACTATTGGCCTGTCTAACTACTAGTGGCCTGTCTAACTACTTGTGGCCTATCTAACTATTAGTGACCTGTCTAACTACCAGTGGCCTGTCTAACTACTTGTGGCCTATCTAACTATTAGTGACCTAACTACCAGTGGCCTATCTAACTACTAGCTACTAGTGGCCTGTCTAACTATTAGTGACCTGTCTAACTACCAGTGGCCTGTCTAACTACTAGTGGCCTGTCTAACTACTTGTGGCTTATCTATTAGTGACCTGTCTAACTACCAGTGGCCTATCTAAATACTAGCTACTAGTGGCCTGTCTAACTACTAGTGGCCTATCTAAGTATCAGTGGCATATCTAACTACTAGTGGCCTAACTACTAGTGACCAGTCTAACTGTTAGTGGCCTCTCTAACTAATAGTGCATAACTATTTGTGGCCTGTCTAACAATTAGTGGCCTCTCTAACTACTAGTGGCTTATCTAAATACCAGTGGCATATCTAACTATCAGTGGCCTATCTAACTACTAGTGGCCTGTCTAACTGTTAGTGGCCTTTCTAACTACTAGTGGCCTGTCTAACTGTTAGTGGCCTGTCTATCTACTAGTGGCCTGTCTAACTACCAGTGGCCTGTCTAATTAATCAGTAGCCTGTTAAATTACTATGTTCCTGTTTAACTGCTAGTGGCCTGTTTAACAACTACCAGTGGCTTGTCTAACTACCAGTGGTCTCTCTCACTCTTTTATTGGGGCATATTTTATTTTGATCACAAGGTGCAAGAAGAATATTGTGATATAATACATTTGCATCACTGTCTCTCTCTCTCTCTCTTTTCAAAACAAAACTGGAGAAAGCAATGATGCAGCTTCCTTATTCGTTCCTTATTGTAAATTGTATACCATAATGCTATTATTGTTCCTGAAACCAGGAGTTACAGTAGTTTTTCATTCAACTTGTCATAGTGAATTTTATCCCATCTGTAACAGTAAATTTTCAGGTCAGGATCATTAAATGTAGGTAAAAGTACCTAATTTATTTGAAATACTTTGTGTGAAATGAATTAGTACCTTTTAGTTACATTAAATGATCCTGACCTGAAAATTGAGAATTGCAGATAGGATAAAGTTTGCAATGCTATCAGGAACAAGCTATTGTGAAAAGATGAAGCAGATGTATTGATCAACTTTTATACTGATGATGGATGGAAAATTTACAAAATTTGCAAATTTATTATATGCTTTGCATTGACTAATAGGCCAGCAAATATAGTACCCTGGGCCTGTGTTGGGAAACAAATTCTATTTAGTCAGTAACATCCTTTCATAACTTATGTATCTTTTATACCATGATCTTTGAAAAAAATAATGGTTTTGGCCCATATTCTGAAAGCTTGTTAATGGGATCTGATGGAACAAAAAGAATGTGAATTTGTTGATTGGAAAGGTTTGCCCTCCCGCCAGATATGTTTGTTTTACAAGTGTTATTAAATATGTTCAACATTAAATACATGAAATATATAGTTCATACATGTGCATCTCCCAGATGAGATGGTGTTTCTTCCAAGTTGAGAGGTATCTCCTGTCCCTCCCATCACTCACTGAAATCTACCCTATATGCAAAATTATTAATGAAATATTTAATTGGTGTCATATTTTTCACACCTTGCTTCCAGTGTAGTTTATTTACTGTAATACTGCCTGTGATCACATGACTGTCAACAGGTTAGCAGGGCAAGATGATTTAGTTGTGGTCACATGACTGTCAACTGGCTTTAAGCAGGGCAAGATGATTTAGTTGTGATCACATGACTGTCAACAGGCTTTAAGCAGGGCATGATGATTTAGTTGTGATCACATGACTGTCAACAGGCTTTAAGCAGGGCATGATGATTTAGTTGTGATCACATGACTGTCAACAGGCTTTAAGCAGGGCATGATGATTTAGTTGTGATCACATGACTGTCAACAGGCTTTAAGCAGGGCTAATTTCATGCAGCATAAAACAATTAACATCCCTTTTATTCTGATGGCAGGGTCAGTTGGCTTCATTGTTTGAAGTTTGTCAAGATGGATTATACTGTTTGTGAGCAGAATAATTCTGAAAGGATGAAAGATGTTAATTGACAATAGTGGGTTACTGAAAATCTCAATCAGCGTGAAACAATTAACATTATTTTGATTCTCTCTGGAGGGTGTTCTGCTTCACTGCTTAATGTTGCTGAGATGGATTAGATTCTATACTGTATTTGATCAAAATGCCAATATCTAGCAACAGAAATGTAACATGAAATTCGTTGATGGATGGAAACAGGAATTTCAGTGGTAGGAATCAAGTGTAAAGGTACATGAATATGCATTCTGCTGTTCCTGTAAAGCTAAACTATGAATGACAACAAGTACTATGAATGGCAACAAGTACTATAAATGGCAGCAAGTTACTATGAATGGCAACAAGTTACTATGAATGGCAACAAGTTACTTTGAATGGACTGATTGATGTGGATATTTTAAATTTTAATAAAATGGAAACTGTTCAATAGTTGTAATTTTTGTCCACTTGCATGTAGAAAATTGGGTGCATGAAAACCTTCCTTCCTTTCAGGTCAGAACTCTCAACCAAATTTTGGAAATCTCCCGATCTTTCCCGACTTAAACTATCTTTGGTGTCACATGTATGATAGAATACTCTTACATCATTCAAGACAGATTTTGTATCTTTGGATATGTTTGGGGTAGCTTGTGGATATGTTAATAGGTCATGTACACTTGATACAATCCAAAGACTTGTAGAAGTATGAGCTGTGTGATGGAATCATGTAATGTGTGATTGAAAAAGTGCACTGAATTTGCTACTTCAGGGTAGATTTCATGTAAAAAGTGATCCAATATTTTGTTGTCAAATTTGCATTATCAGCTCTTTGATTTGAAATTTCAGTCAGTTTTATCAAACCTTGTGACCTGCAGATGCGCAGCCATAGATCTCAGGGGACATGGTGAGTGAGTTAGAATTTTTATTATATGCCATAAATAAAATTCATATACGGTGTTTTACAGTTTTAATACAGGAAAATAGTGCATCTTAGTAACTCACATTTCAAAGCAGTTACTCAAATGCCTGAATGAACTTCTTAGTAGACATGGAAATGATCTCAGTGACTCAGATTTCAAAGCAGTTACTCAAATGCTTGAATGAATTTCTTAGTAGACGTGGATAGGTGGCGCTCTACAGTTTCGTATTTTACATAGGATTAGAATTTTAAAGAAAAGAATTTCCCTGGCTTTCCTCACTGGTTATAATGGCTATTTAAAAAAGACCACATATATCTTTGGTATAATTCAAATAACCTTTAATTCCCAATATTGTGGTGTCTGATTGATGGGTGTAGAGCGCCACCTGAATAAACTTCTTAGTAGACATGGAAATCATCTCAGTGACTCAGATTTCAAAGCAGTTACTCAAATGCTTGAATGAATTTCTTAGTAGACGTGGAAAGGTGGCGCTCTACAGTTTCGTATTTTGCATAGGGTTAGGATTTTAAAGAAAAAAGAATTTCCCTGGCTTTCCTCACTGGTTATACTGGCTATTTAAAAAAGACCTTGTATATCTTAGGTATAATTAAAAGAACCTTTAATTCCCTTTATTTTGGTGTATGATTGATGGGTGTACTATGGGTTATAGAGTATACAGCTTGGCCTTACTTTAAATGTGCACCTTTCAAAAAAATGCTAGCTCTACTTGGTCATTTTCACTTCCTGAACTTCAGAGGTAAATTGTATAAAAAGAGCCGATAACCTTTTTTACATTTTATATATTTGGTAATTCATTCATTGTACTTTCAGAAGCTGGTATTGTCTAGTCTGGCAAATTTCATTTTCCCTATTTTAATAGCTGCTATGTATAGTATACTTTAGACTAATTCAGGCTGATTTTTTAACACAAGGGAGCAGTCATTTTAGTTAGCAGTGTGCTTAAATCATGTAAAATTTCGAAAAGTACAATATCCAAAGAAATATCATCCACATTACATTACTGTAGCATATAGGTATGCCAACATTCTCTCCATTGTGCATGTTTTCAATGTGAACTAGTTCACCTTACATACGTCACTCTCTCAAAAATACTTATTAATTGGTGAGCGCTTCCTAACTTGGTTAGTACTAGCATAAAGCATCTCAGTAACTCAGGCAACTGTCACTCAAATACTTGAATAAATTGGTTAGTACTATCATAAAGCATCTCAGTAACTCAGACAGCTGTCACTCAAAAACTTGAATAACTTGATTATTGGCACTCTACAGTTTCTTACATACGGTTAGAATTTTAAAGAAAAGAATTTCCCTGGCTTTCCTCACTGGTTATACTGGCTATTTAAAAAAGACCATGTATATCTTAGATATAATTCAAATAACCTTTAATTCCCTTTATTTTGGTATATGATTGATGGGTGTACTATGGGTTATAGAGTATACAGCATGGACTTATTCCAGATGTGCACCTTTCCAAAATGTGCTAGCTCCACTTGGTCATTTTCACTTCCTGAACTTTGCATTTTATATATTTGGTAATTCATGGATTGCACTTTCAGAAGCTGGTATTGTCTAGTCCCTATTTTAATAGCTGCTATGGATAGTGTACTTTAGACTAATTCAGGTACAATATCCAAAGAAATATCATCCACATCACATTAATGTAGCATAGAGGTATGCCAACATTATCTCCATTGTGCATGTTTTAAATGCAAATAACTTCACCTTACATACGTGACTCTCTCAAAAGTACATAATAACTGGTGAGTGCCCCTTAGTACTAGCGTAAAGCTTCTCAGTAACTCAGGCAACTGTCACTCAAATACTTGAATAACTTGCTTAGTACCAGCATAAAGCATTATATTCCCTGCCACCTTAAAAATGCAAAGAATTCAAAGCTCTGACAAAAAATATATAGTTCATATTTTGCTTTGAATTTTGAAGCTCTGTTGAACTTATACAATTCTTATTTGCTCCATGGAGAAAGAAAAATACATAGCACAATATAGGTGCTATTTTCAAGAGCAATTCAGTGCATTAATTGTAAAGCATGAAAACCTAGAATTAATAAAAAAATTGCCATGAGAATAAAGAAGCAGAAGCAGAATATTGATAATGAAGATGCAGGGGTAGAAAAATCCACTGGGACAACTAAAACTTAACGTGAGTCAACCATTTTTCCCAATGTGAATGCTTAGTTGGGTACACTGAACATATTAAAAAATGCTCAAAACTAAAATGGAATTTATATATTTTCCCATGACATAATCATTAAACCATCCCTCTAGATACCTACAGCAGGTGCTTGAATTATCTCCATGTAATTCAATTTTTGAGTGATTAGTGATTGCTACTGGCAAGACACCTTGCTAATCCTCATCTGTCAGGTACTCATTGTCTGTTTAATTAATCAGAATCCATGCTTCCAGCCCATAAGGGTGAACCATTGAAGAAAGAAGACTTTGTTGGCTTGACAAACTTAATAATTGTAATCTAGTATAATTACTCTTCGTGATGGATCTGTTGAAGAAATAGGCACTTGCTGTAGAGCATGTGAGAGCTACTCCTATAGGCTGACTTTAGCTGAAGGAATATAACACGTTTTAATGATCAGACCAGCTATAATTGTTGTTGCATATTTGCTTGTTAAGTCATGGCTAAATAAAAGTCCCAAAGTGGATTGTTCACAGTTCTTGACAGCTTAGGCATTGGATTAATAATAACATTGCATTAACTATAACCACAATGATGTAACTCAGACAAATGTAAAATATAGACAAGTTCATGGTCAGGGGTGTCCAACAAGTTCATGGTCAGTGGTATCCAGCAAGTTCATGGTCAGTGGTGTCCAACAAGTTCATGGTTAGGGGTGTCCAACAAGTTCATGGTCAGGGGTGTCCAACAAGTTCATGGTCAGGGGTGTCCAACATGTGTAAAGCTTACAGACGATAAGACAGTATCAACAAAGGAAATTATTTGATTATCTTTTATTTACTGAACTTAGACTAAATAAGTGTTAAACTTCTATGACACTTTTCTGTTAGTAGGAGTGTAATTAAAATTACATCTGTAATACATATATGACAAAAGTTCATGACTAATTTAAATTATGGGAATCTTGATGTCAACTACAGTAATTAAATTACAACAAGAAAATTTGTCAGTACAGCTCAAGTTTCAAAGATGGTTGCCCCAGGCAACCATGAACAATATAAATACTTTACTCCTTAAGATACATTAATGAGATTCACAATGATCAGAATGATAATAATTATGATGGTCTTTTTCTTTTCCTTGTTATTTCTACATTTTATTTCGCTTCAGTGGATACCTTCTTATTTCTTCATTTTATTTTGCTTCAGGCGATACCTACACATCCGATGATACAGATTTATCGGCCGAAACCATGTCCAGGTTAGGTGTTAGCTAATATTTAAAGAAAAGTTTAACACAGTTTTGTTGCTTGATGTCACCATGAGACAATTGTATTCCCATTTATGTTTTGAGGAAATATCTTTTTTATTTTTGAAAGAGAATTATTTATATGTTTGTTTTTACGACTTTATGGTCTTAAACTAAGAAACAGAAAAGAGTGAAAACCAACCAGTTTTGTAAAATTCAACGAATAATATATTTCCCTGGAATACAAAGTGAAATTTTAAAAAGAACTTGCAGTATTATGAATTAAATCCCAAATATTCCTAAAGGTTCTGTCTCTGGTCCAGATAAATGAAGTTCCTATTGAATTCCAATGGTGTTAAAATTAATTTACAATCTTGAATGTGTTGTTATACTTATGGTCTTGTTTGTACTAATGTACCAATAGCCTAGACTGTGGCAGTGTATTAATAGTCATTTGATATATCACAATAATAAAATCCAAAATGTCCTTGACTGAATTCACTATAATTCCATTATAATGATTTAGTCCAAGAAGAACTAAAGGCATTTTGTATTTCCAGTGAATAATTTAAAATAAATAAATCCACCCAAATTAAAAACTGAAGACAACAATAAGACTTATTCTGCTTCGTCTGTTAAAGTAATTTTCCAAGCTAACAACATTGGTATTAAAAGCCAAGACACAATAATAGAGCCAGGATGTAGGTCAGTCTCCTCTAAAACATTACAGGTTGTCAACAAGTTTAGGATTTTCCTAGTGAAAAACTAATATCCTGCATTCAGATAGAAGTAAACATATTTACCTTCATTATTGATGATCTGAATATTTAATCAGTGATCATAGAGAAATATTAGCTATGTATTATGTTGTTTTCAAAATAAATGTCACTGGTCAGGTAGACCATTGACTTGATTTTAGACTAAGGTCAGTTATAAAATACAGATATACATAATATATAACTAAAAACAATACAAATAAATATAATAACAATGTACATACTTTTTAAAAAATGTATTCACTACTAATTGCCAAGTTTTAAAATTGTATAGGTTTGGATCATATATCAAAGGTAATTTTCTAAATGCAAATAGTGATGTTTAAAGGAGATAAATTCAATGAATGAGAGTATATATGACAGAACTTGAATTAGAAAGACTTTGATTGGTGGGAACATGTGAGTAACTTGACAACGTTATTGGTAAAATTTGTAAAATTATATTTCAGAGATGTGGGTGATGTTGTCAGAGAGCTGTATGGGGATGATCCTCCTCAGATTATTCTCATAGGACACAGGTATGTCTAAGCTGCCTCATACTACCTGTAAATGCAGTAATAATAAGACAAATTATCTACGTAAAAAGACCACTTCAGTGGTCTAGTGGTTAGAGCATCTGCTTCGGATGCCTGAGGTTGAGGGTTTGAACCCTGGCCGAGTCATACCAAAGACTTATAAAAATGGTACTAACAGCTGCCTTGCTAGGTGATCAGCATTAAGAGGTTAGTGTTAGAACTGGTTGGCCTGGTGTCAGGTTAATATGACTTGGTGTGACATCATGCTACATGCCTGCAGCATGATGCCCCAGTGCTAGATACCACTATAAATTGCCACACTGGTGACATCATAGCAGTATGACTGAAAAACTGTTAAAGCTATGTTAAAATCCAAATCACACACACACACACATACACACACACACACATACACATCTCTCTACGTATTATCATGATGGAAATAAACCCAAATCAGTTATGGGAGATTTGTTAATTTAAAAATGATGACTTTAAGTGGAAAATAATTGATGCATGATAACAGAAATTTTAGTTGTATATTCATTTTATGATAGTGAATTGAAATGAGCAGAACTCTTTATAGAACAGTTAAGTAATGCAAAATACAATATTTTGATGGGTCACGTAGTAAATTAAGTAAAACATACTTAATAGTATATGGAATATCTGTGTTAAAGTTGATTGTTTAATATTTGTAAATTTCTATTGGATTAGTAATACAATTATAAATTTCTATTGAATTAGTAATACAGGTGGAAAGTTCTATTGAATTAGTAATAAAGATGTAAATTTCTATTGGATTAGTAATACAGGTGTAAATTTCTATTGAATTAGTAATACAGTTGTAAATTTCTATTGCATTAGTAGTACAGGTGGAAATTTATATTGAATTAGTAGTACAGGTGGAAATTTATATTGAATTAGTAATAAACGTGTAAATTTCTATTGAATTAGTGATAAAGTTGTAAATTTCTATTGAATTAGCAATGAAGATGTAAATTTATATTGAATTAGTAATACAGTTGTACATTTCTGTTGGATTAGTAATACAGGTTTAAATTTGTGTTGGATTAGTAATACAGTTGTAAAGTTCTTTTGGATTAATGATGCTGGTGTAAATTTAGATTGGATTAGAGGAATACAGGTTTAAATTTCTATTTGATTTGTATTACAGGTGAAAATTTGTTGGATTAGTAACACGGGTTTGTTTATGTTGGATATGTATTACAGGTGAAAATTTATATTGGATAAGTAACACACGTCTTTTTTCAAGCAAAAGAACATTACAGTGGATTCAGATATATACTATTTTGTACACAAATGGTTTTTAAAAATTAATGAAATTTTTTGAAAGAGTTTTCCTCATTAACTTTATTGAAGAGTTTTCCTCTTTAACTTTATTGAAGAGTTTTCCTCTTTAACTTTATTGACAGAGTTTTCCTCATTAACTTGTGTATGTAGGGGTTCAAAAACATAGACCGCACTATAAGCAAGGGTGTAAGTTACCAGGTGACCCCAACAAATTAAAAAAGGGATGCCATCCCTGCTGGATGATTTGTAACCTGGAAGAGTAGTAAGGGGACTGTTTAATGGCTGAATACTCGTTTTTTATTCTCATTGAGAATAAATGTCAAAAAATAACTTTTTCTAATGAAGTAACTGTGAAACTTCTAATCCTTGAGGACTGTTCCGGTGGCCTAATGGTTAGAGCCTCTACCTCGGATGTGGGAGGTCGCAAGTTCGATTCCCGGCCGAGTCATACTAAAGACTTAAAAACTGGTACTAACAGCTGTCTCTCTAAGCACTAAGCATTAAGAGGTTAGCGTTAGAACTGGTTGGCCTGGTGTCAGGATATTTTGACTGGTGGAACATCATGCAACATGTCTGCGGCATGATGCCCCAGTGCTAGACACCACTACAGTTATACCTGGTGAAGGACTTTATCTAGATAAGCACTTGTGCTTTATTGACTTTGGTTAAATTTATGTTGATGCTAGAATGATTAAATTGATTCATGAAATGTCTTGTAACAAACAAAGCTCATTGTGACATATATATCATCTTTGACTGGCTTTGATCAAGTTTCTGCATTCAGTTTTTAGCACATTAAATACATACCATTCACATAGATATCCTGGAACTTGGTGAACAGATACATCTTTGATAAGTTCTACACACTCTTTGCAAGATCTCTCTGTGACCCATTTATCATACTGCATTGCTTTCTTAACATTTTGTGTTAAAAGTTCATTTGCTGTATGCTGTGTATATTCCAGTAATGAAACTTGACAATTGCATTAATCTCTTACTGCGATGTTCTTAAAACCAAAGGTCATTGTGACCTACATTTCTGCATTACTAACATGAGTTAAGTATTAGTCTTTGTGATCACATTAATTCATGCTATATCTATATACACCCTAGCCCACTGAGGTCATTTTTGACCAGCATCAATTAAATGTTCAGATTTCACATTTCAAAGTGATTAAAAATTTGGATGTAAAGATAGAATATACAAAAGAATTTTTACTTCAAAAAGTGGTCAATATAATTTTAATATGAATTTATTTTCTGCATGTTACTTGAGACTAGTGAAAGTTATTATAGTTGATCACACTCTGGTTAGAATTGCCAGATTACTGAAGTGCTTTAAAGGAATATATTTGTTTCACTTGTAGTTGACATGCGTTAGGTTGATCATATTGCACTCATAACCATGCAGTATTATTGGTACAGATATGGGTATGACTATCAGACTCAGAAATTTCATATTGTGAGTTTTGGAGAGATTGGAGGAGGGGGTCACCATCATTGATGGGAGGGATGGGTGGTATTGCTGATATTGGGAGAATTGTATCCTCGCCAGCAGTTTCACATTTATGACATTGTAAAATTGAAATTGGACAGAATTTTGGATAGCACAGTACTACATCATTTTTGTATCATAAGTTGGCTGGTGTCAGGCCAGCTTGTGCCTCATACTTGTAGCAGATATCCTTTCATTTTCAGTATGGGTGGTGCAATAGCAGTGCACACAGCTGAGAAGAATCTAATACCCTCCCTTATAGGACTGGTTGTTATAGATGTTGTGGAAGGTGAGTGTTTTATTCAACCAAACTGACCTGTTGGTATGCTTATTAACAATTTGAATGATGCTGGTTTATATATGTCCCCAGACCAGGCTGTGTCAGCCATCATAGTATGTCAAGCAGGACATTTTACTTCAAGATGATATAACCTACCTTGTGTTTATGTGCTTTTCAGCACCAATCAATCAACACTGAGTTGAGTTTGAATTGGAATTTTAATGCCTTATTCACTAACAAATAGTTATATAATTTTAAATGCTTTTTACTAAAAGAGAATCAGAATCATTTCTATTGGAGAAAAATAACTTTAATTTGCAGAACAGAAAAAGGTATGCAGACATTTTCAGAGGACAACCTAATGGTGTGAACCAGTACAAACTGTATTGAATATTGCATACTGTGATGTTACAATAAAATTTGTATTTGTTGACAAAAATTAATACTATGCTGTTATTGGACATTCTCTTTCCTTGGCCAGTTCAGTACTTGGCCAACATTATCCAAATCCAAAGCAAGCAATAATTTTCATGTGGAAATTTTTTTATGACATTTAAGGTGTTGGGCTTTCAGCAGTTAGGATTAAATAGACTTGGGTTAAGCTGTATTAGTGTTAAAGTCTAGAACAATTAACATTTAAGATGAGTAAATGCTCTTACATAACCATGCTAATGTATAGTATAGTATTGTGTATATATTTCTGTGTCAGTATACTGTAAAATGTGGATAATGATCACATAACCATGCTAATGTACAGTATAGTATTAAAGCCCTGTGTATGTATTTCTGTGTCAGTATACTGTAAAATGTGGATAATAATCACATAACCATGCTAATGTACAGTATAGTATTGTGTATATATTTCTGTGTCAGTATACTGTAAAATGTGGATAATAATCACATAACCATGCTAATGTACAGTATAGTATTGTGTATATATTTCTGTGTCAGTATACTGTAAAATGTGGATAATAATCACATAACCATGCTAATGTACAGTATAGTATTAAAGCCCTGTGTATATATTTCTGTGTCAGTATACTGTAAAATGTGGATAATGATCACATAATAAAATTTCTCAGAAGATAAATTAGTATGGCTCTTTCAACATTTCTCCATAAATAAATGATATCTGATGATAAAACATTAGGAATGCATTCACTCCATTGCAGATCTAGCCCTTCCATGCCAGAAAAGATGTTACAACCATCATTGCTTGGTTTAGTCACAGCAGTGCAGAACAGTTGTATGCTTGCTTATCATAATGAGATTAGTCTCCTTTAAAATCCAGTTGTGATCAGGTACCATTTTCACTCCTGGAGTGTAAATTGGGTACTATTTTCACTCTTGGAGTGTAAATTGGGTACTATTTTCACTCCTGGAGTGTAAATAGGTACTATTTTCACTCTTGGAGTGTAAATCAGGTACTATTTTCACTCCTGGAGTGTAAATCGGGTACTATTTTCACTCCTGGAGCATAAATCAGGTACCATTTTCACTCATGGAGTGTAAATCAGGTACTATTTTCACTCCTGGAGCATAAATCGGGTACTATTTTCACTCCTGGAGTGTAAATCAGGTACTATTTTCACTTCTGGAGCATAAATCAGGTACTATTTTCACTCATAGAGTGTAAATCAGGTACTATTTTCACTCCTGGAGCATAAATCAGGTACTATTTTCACTCACAGAGTGTAAATCAGGTACTATTGTCACTCTTGGAGTGTAAATCAGGTATTATTTTCATTCCTGGAGTGTAAATCAGGTACTGTTTTCATTGCTGAAGTGTAAATTAGGTACTATTTTCACTCCTGGAGTGTAAATCATGTACTATTTTCATTCCTGAAGTGTAAATCAGGTACTATTTTCACTCCTGGAGTGTAAATCAAGTACTCTTTTCACTCCAGGAGTGTAAATCAGGTACTATTTTCTCTCATAGAGTGTAAATCAGGTACTATTGTCACTCTTGGAGTGTAAATCAGGTATTATTTTCATTCCTGGAGTGTAAATCACATACTATTTTCATTCCTAAAGTGTAAATCAGGTACTATTTTCACTCCTGGAGTGTAAATCATGTACTATTTTCATTCCTGAAGTGTAAATCAGGTACTATTTTCACTCCTGAAGTGTAAATCAGGTACTCTTTTCACTCCAGGAGTGTAAATCAAGTAATATTTCCCCTCATAGAGTGTAAATCATGTACTATTTTCTTTCCTGAAGTGTAACTTGGGTACTATTTTCATTCCTGAAGTGTAAATCTGATACTATTTTACCTCCTGAAGTGTAAATCAGGTACTATTTTCACTCCAGGAGTGTAAATCAGGTACTGTTTTCTCTTGTAGAGTGTAAGTCATGTACTATTTTCTTTCCTGAAGTGTAAATCAGGTACTATTTTCATTCCTGAAGTGTAAATCTGATACTATTTTACCTCCTGAAGTGTAAATCAGGTACTATTTTCACTCCAGGAGTGTAAATCAGGTACTATTTTCACTCCAGGAGTGTAATCATCCTTTGAAGGCCTCACATATTCCACTTCTTATGCCTGTCACCATTGAAGTGAATTCTTGGAGTTACCTACATTCAGGCAAGTATACTCTACCAGTTGTCTACCTTTTTCTGTAAATTTGTCTTATTTCTTGCAGGTACAGCCCTGGAGGCCCTAAGTAGTATGCAGAATTTCCTGAGAGGACGACCTTCTCTATTCAAGTCCCTGGAGCATGCCATAGAGTGGTGGTAAGTAATGCATGTGGAGTGAGAAGAGGGTGCAACTATTTAAATTCCTTGTCTACAGAATAATCATCATTTCTTATTGGATATTTTCTGACCTCATTAAAGTTCTCTACTTTTATACCCATATTTATAATTTATTATATAGAGTTGACTTATCTTTCCATGCCATCTGTCTATGAATATATGCATGCATCTATCGATTTCTCCATGAGTATATGCATCAATCCATCTGTGCATAATTATAGGCACACATCCATCAATGCATATACTACATGATTGTGTCATACATCCATCCATCTGTTCATGATTATGTCATACATCAATCCATCTGTCCATGAGTATATGCATCAATCCATCTGTCCATAATTATAGGCACACATCCATCAATGCATATATTGCATGACTGTGTCATACATCCATCCATCTGTCCATGAGTGTATGTATACATCCATCTGTCCATGAATATTTGCATACATCCATCTGTCTGAACATGAGTATATGCATACATCCATCTGTCTGAACGTGAGTATATGTATACATCCATCTGTCCATCAGTATATGTATACATCCATCTGAACATGAGTATATGCATACATCCATCTGTCTGAACATGAGTATATGCATACATCCATCTGTCTGAACATGAGTATATGCATACATCCATCTGTCTGAACATGAGTATATGCATTCATCCATCTGTCTGAACATGAGTATATGCATTCATCCATCTGTCCATGAGTAGATGCATACATCTGTCTGAACATGAGTATATGCATACATCCATCTGTCCATGAATATTTGCATACATCCATCTGTCTGAACATGAGTATATGCATACATCCATCTGTCTGAACATGAATATATGCATACATCCATCTGTCCATGAGTATATGCATTCATCCATCTATGACTATATGCATGCTTGCATCCATCTGTCCATGAGTATATGCATACATCCATCTGTCCATGAGTATATGCTTACATCCATCAGTGCATATACTACATGATTGTTATACATCCATCCATCTGTCCATGAATATTTGCATACATCCATCCATCTGTCTATGAGTATATGCATACATTCTTCTGTCCATGAGTATATGCATACATCCATCTGTCCATGAGTATATGCATTCATTCATCCATCCATCTGTCCATGAATTTATGCATTCATCCATCCATCTGTCAATGAGTATATGCATACATCCATCTGTCCATGAGTATATGCATACATCCATCTGTCCAGGAGTATATGCATTCATTCATCCATCCATCTGTCCATGAATTTATGCATTTATCCATCCATCTGTCAATGAGTATATGCATTCATCTATCTTTGACTATATGCATGCATGCATCCATCTGTCCATGAGTATATGCATGCATCTGTCTGAACATGAAGATATGCATACATTCATCAGAACATGAATATATGCATACATTCATCTGTCCATAAGTATATGCATACATCCATCTGTCCATAAGTGTATGCATACATCCATCTGTCCATGAGTATATGCATACATCCATCTGTCCATAAGTGTATGCATACATCCATCTGTCCATGAGTATATGCATACATTCATCTGTCCATGAGTGTATGCATGCATCCCTCTGTCCATGAGTATATGCATACATCCATCTGTCCATGAGTATATGCATACATCCATCTGTCCATGAGTATATGCATACATCCATCTGTCCATGAGTGTATGCATACATCCATCTGTCCATGAGTGTATGCATACATCCATCTGTCCATGAGTATATGCATACATCCATCTGTCCATGAGTATATGCATACATCCATCTGTCCATGAGTATATGCATACATCCATCTGTCCATGAGTGTATGCATACATAAATCTGTCCATGAGTATATGCATACATTCATCTGTCCATGAGTATATGCATACATCCATCTGTCCATGAGTGTATGCATACATCCATCTGTCCATGAGTGTATGCATACATCCATCTGTCCATGAGTGTATGCATACATTCATCTGTCCATGAGTATATGCATACATTCATCTGTCCATGAGTATATGCATACATCAATCTGTCCATGAGTATATGCATACATTCATCTGTCCATGAGTATTTGCATACATCCATCTGTCCATAAAAATATGCATTCATCCATCTGAAGATGAGTACATGATTGCATTCATCTATCCATCTGTCCATGCATGCATTCATCTATGAATGAGTATATGCATGCATTCATCCATAATGTCTTATTCTAGCTATAACACTTGTACTACTTCATTCCCTTATTGACACAAGACCTGCACTGTGGGTGTAAGTTGGGATGAACGTGTGTTTCACAACAAAACTGAGTTGTTGTGACCTATGTTCCAGGATTTATTACAGTTTGGTGCATAATGATGTCTCAGTTTTAATTCCAATTTCTTGTCAGCCATTATCAAAAAAATTACACTTAAAGTGCATATCTAGATGGACATAAGTCATGCATGAAAACTGAATTACTCTGTCATACTTTCCAAGATTTATTCAAAATGTTTAAACATTTGGTCACCCCTTCCTGTCTTTGCTGTATCTTCAGTACTGTTACACCAGTTAACATCACATTTACTAAGGCTGTATTGATATACCAGTAAATGCAATACAGAATGCCTAATATTGTATATCATGATATGAGTATAGAAATACCAGTATACTGTTTTTTTCTTCACCTACATTAGACCGTCCAGAACTAACTTTAGCACACTACTGTCTTCCATTAGGCTTGGATTGTTACCAACATGGCAGCTTCTAAATAGGTGTTCATGAAAAACCCAAGAGAAAATATTCCTATTTGGAATAATGTTTAACTAAAAATAGAGTTATGCACCTATACACATACATGCCAACCATTACCCTTATGGCATGGTCATTATGCTTTTTCTTCACCAGATTACATCTTATGCTCACCTGTGAATGGATTACATGTTTCCAGTACCAAAAAAAATAAAAATAAAGATAAAGCGATAAATAGTTGTGTTTGTCGTTTATATTAGCATCTTTTTTAATTCCACTCATCTTAAAAATTTGAAAATGAAAGACTGTTTAATGAGAAATGTGTAAAAGCATAGACTACATATACTTTCATAACTTTCTTTTTATAGCAACAATAAATGACCCATTTCCAGCATATGGGTTTCTTTAATTTGAAACTATGCCTTGCAGATTGATTATATTGATATTTAGATAAGGTAGCAGAACAGTCTGTAGTTTTAAAGAAAATGTTGCCAGATATTAAGTGAATGGGCTTTCACAGTTTGACATGGGGATGAAACTTCTTAGAGCAGATGGACCTTCTGTCCGATCAGAGAAAGGACAATTAAAGACAGATTTTCAAGTTTGTGAAAAAGAATATGTGAGTGACTTTGTGGACCTCATGTTGATTTGGCAGAAATCAGACATATGGACTAGTTAAAGTGAGTATTGAATATAAACAATGTGTCATTATGTTTTGTTTTGGTATTCTATTTCTAATTCACATGGATTTTTTTTCCAAGTATTTTGACACACAGATCCAGGTTAGTAGTGAAAATAAACATGTACATTTTTGGTTACAATGTCATAGCCTAAACAAAGTAGGGGTATAGTGAAAATAAACATGTACATTTTTAGCTACAATGTCATAGCCTCAATGAAGTAAGGGTATAGTGATAAGAAACATGTACATTTTTAGCTACAATGTCATAGCCTTAATGAAGTAGGGGTACTAGCATTGGTACTAGTACTCCATAGACTACACTTTTTGTGGTCAGATTACACTTTTTTGCTCCTTTTATTAGCATTGCTTATACCTCTCTCAGGACACATTTGTGCATACACATGACAAAACAGTTGCTGTGTTTAACTTGTGTAGGTGGAATGACAAGCCATTCAACTCATTTATGGTCCACCATTTGCTGTGTGTAACATGTGTAGGTGGTTCACCATTTGCTGTGCAGTTGTGTTAGACAGTCCATGACACAAGAGCTGTAGGTTCCAGTAAAGACATACCAAAAGTTTCAGGTCAGCAACCATTGATTGTGGATATGCTAGTACAAATTTTCATCAGAAAGTGCCACATCTATTAATTATGATATTACCAGTTTCATCATTCATGACTTGTGTCCATAAAGTGTTGTTAAAAAATGATTCTTAAGCGTGTCATTGGTGCTTGATCGCCGATATGTTGTACCATCTAGACAAGTTCTGTGAGGAAATTTGGTGCTTGATTACCGATATGTTGTACCATCTAGACAAGTTCTGTGAGGAAATTATCCCAGATATATATTTAAAAGTCAAAGAGGGCATAAAATCCCTTGCAGTTTTTAGTCTTTCAGGTTGAAACTTGGATTGTTCAGAAATATACTGCTCATTTGACATTTGTCAAACTTATGATTACATTTATTTTTTACTTATCTTTGTTCCTTGTCATGATTTTAATGCAGTATATGAACCTTTTATTTATTCTGATTTGTTGACCAAAAGACACTTATGATCAGGCAACTCTTGTGCAAATTTGTATTTCCTGCTGGTAGGTGTTCATGTTGATGTTTTTATCATTTGTTCAATCATTAATTAATTATTATATTTAGTGGGTATTTTTGGTAAAAAGCGACTTGATTTTATTTTCTTGTTAAGATTTTATTACATGCAAAGAAGTTGCTCATTATTAAAGTATAAAATAAGAAAAATTAGAATCATAAATGCTGTCAGTGCCAATACATGTTTATATATATATATATATATATATATATATATATATATATATATATATATATATATATATATTGCAATATAAACATGCTGTATTGCAATGTTCCTAGCAATACACACTTTTAACATTTACACTTTATATGCATATTGAGCTAAATGTCTTTTTCCAGTTCTGGGTAGCTGTTACATGCATTCTACGATTTATTAAAAGTTTGGTGAAAAATTTTATAAATTCTTGAATGCCAACACTTTTTCACCTATTGCCACCGAAGTGTCCATGCTGCTGCATCTAAGGATGGATTTGTGTCATACACTAAAACTAGGTCAGTGCAACCTGTAGTCTGGAATTTATTCAGAATGGTTAAAAAATTTGTTTATGTTCTCCCTATCGTGGCTTCAACTTTTATGCTATTAAACCAGTTGATTTTTTGCATTTTGGGAGGAGCATGTGTTGTGCACCAAACCTGGATCACTGATCTACTTTTCAGGAGTTGATTAAAATTTGTTTATATTTATGTCTGGGGTCTAAAATGTCACACATTGAGATGGATGAACATTTTAGTAATCACCTTTTCCATCTGCCTTTCTGTCCATTCACACAACACCACTCCCTCAATAACTCTCGCACATCGGGGTCCAGAAACATCGACCGCACTATAAGTGAGGCGCGAGTTATTGAGGGACCTATAAAATAAGCCCAAAACCAATAAAGTGATTGACGACATAACAGAGAAATAAGGTGGGAGGGTAGGCAGATTATACTGTTGAATACTCACTTTATAATCGTTGTGAGATTAACTGTTAATAAATATCTCTTCATAACGGTGTACTTTATTATTTCCTCATAGGACAACAATCATTTCAGGATAAATTACAGTATGTTGAGGCGATCATCAAAAACATTATTCCACGTGGTTTCCATTTGCTTAACATGTGTACCACTTCACACATTGTGTACTACGTCACTAATGTTTGTGTTGAATTGGATGCATTCTAGTTTTATTGTTTGATCCAAATTAGACATTTTTTTATATACAAAAGATCTACTCTTTTCGAGAAACAGTGTTGATCGAACGATAGATAGATTTGAATGCGATAGAAGTAAAATGGAAAACAAAAAAACAAGGGTTAATCAGTACTAACATATTTAATTGGTCTACAAATTTAAAACAACGTAAATTAGAACAAGTTAATGCTTGCCGTTTGTGCCATGCTTGACAATTATCAATTCACTTTTTGAAAAAATCAGTTGTTTTTTTTTTGTGTGTGTTACTCCTTGGTTTCTCTGCCGCCAAGCAAAATCCCTCAGATTTCTCAACTGCATGAGCTTTACATAGTCAACATTTTGGGTCTCCAGCCATCTTATGGCAATATCAAAATATTTCATTGCTTCCTGTGCAGAGGGGTGGGGGGTGCAGCATCTGCGTCTGCATCACTTTCAACACTTGTGTTACTCCAGTTAAAATAGTCTTCTGCTGCAAATTTGTTCACTATAGAAATAATTATAGTTTCATCTGACATGTATTCAGCTGTGGGGCAATCATTGTCAGCACTCCTCCATATCATCAAGAGAAACGCCCATCTCAGGACCGTGAGTCTGTACGAATTTCTCCCAAACAGCCTCGGCGTTAATGACATCAGTTTCACTGAAACATTCAAAGTCACTATGACTATCATCATTGTTGTCTCTGTTACTGTTTTGCTTTACGTCAAAGGCAGCTCCAAGACCCTTAATCCAGCACCCGAGGTTTCTTGTAATCAATTTTTTTTTTAATGCAACAAACACTTCCCTAAGTTGTTGATCAAAACAAGGCAGGCATGTACATGTAATTAGGTTCTCACAGAAGTACTCACGGGTTTCGATGTGACAGTTGATTGACTCTTTTCATGTTTTCAATGAACAGAATATGTTGTGATTATGTTTACACTGAAACGGAATTAAAGGATTAGAACATGACTTTCACACAGGAAGACATTTAATTGGTGTTTATTTCATTCTCTTTTGCCACCTGTTAGCATTTACCAGAAGTTTTCATTGATCGCTATTTCACCAGACTCTTTATTTACAGTATACTGACGGGGCCTCGAGTGGCCGAGTGGTCTAAAGCGCTCACCGTTACGGATCACTGCCATCTCATCTCTGTCTGCGTGAGTTCGAGTCTCAGGCTCGGCTAACGTGGGTACGTGAGAAAGCCTGCCAGTAGCTTCTCGTGGGTCGGTGGTTCTTCCCGGGGTTTTCCAGGGTTCTTCCTCCACCAATTATACTGGCCGCCATGTATAGCCTATCTTGTGCTGAAAAATGGCGTTAAACCATACAACAACAACAACAACTACAGTATACTGACAACTATTTATCATAAAAACTTACATAATATATGATATCTTTAAACAGAGGTCTCGCTAGGATTTTAAAACTGGGTCTTTCTGCCTCTGAATTGAATTCAATCACTAAATATCAGTACATTTTCTCACTCGGTCGCCAAAGCCTTTGAACTAGCTGCCTAGCTGTTGCATCATGTTCTTTTTTTTTTTTTTAATGTACTCTATAAAATGGCAACAGTACATCAAAGAGTCTTTCAGTCACTGAATTCTGTCATTGCAAATATCAGCACAGTTAACTGATCAACACATTTTCCCACAAAGCAGGTGGTTGAAACAGGACCGGCAGATCTTTGAATTTTCCCGTGCACCTATTACATGCGCATGGAGGACTCCCGCCTCAGTGATTTTCTGCGTCCCAGATCAAAAATTGGCATCCAAATACACGTAATTAAGTGTTTTCGACATCTCTAAAATTAATTCTTCTTTAGAACTTGCAAATTTCAAAATATGGATTATATTTTTACAGGCATTAATCACCATTTTCGATGATAAAACGAGCAATGTATCAAGGTTTAATTTATCAATTCTTATCGTAATTTTTTCATGTTCAGCATATTTTAAAGATATTTTAAATACATTTTCTTTGGAAAAAAATCAGGAGCCAAGACGGACACCGCGTTATAAGCGGGATCACAAGTTATCCGGGCGTGAGTTATCGAGGGAGCGGTGTAATTGTAACCACTTGGTAGCTGAAAAACTATGTAATGTTAAGGTTTCGTTTTTTTAGGCCCAACATTGACAAAGTTATTGCTCTTTTCTGATCAGTTTTACAGCTCCACTATAGCAGATCCATGTAACCAGCATAGTTTTGGAAATTTTTTATTTTCAGCTCCATTTTTGGATAGAGTTATGACCCTTGAAAAGTAGATTCACACCTTGTAACTAGCAATATCTGACACAGCTAAAGAACCAAGGAACAGATTCTGATGCAATTTGGTTTGAATATTGCTGTGTGTACTAACATTTTGGATAGAGTTATCTATCGTGGTGAACATATTCTTGTCTTGTCATGGAAACGTGAAATGTTGTTTGCAGTCAGCATCTCTCAGGAACCATTCAACATATTCGTATCAAATTTGTAAGAATACGCTTTATGGGTTTTGTCTCATTTGCACGAGCATGCACAGTTATAGCTCTTGTCAATAAAATAACCATTCAGTCTATTTGGATGGAGTTGAATGTTGTTTCATGGACTTGTGTGCCTCATCTTTTCCATGTTTAGCAGAGTTATGGCCCTTGTCAATCAGCTTTTATCTTTAGCTGTACATGTGATGTTTTTTTAATTGTTGAAACTTTGAAGGAACTGCATTTCAAGCAGTTCTGTCATCATTTTAAGAAACCATAGCCCTTAAATACCCACCCCTTATTTTTGTTTCCTAAAACAGGTTCATCTTCTGTAAGGCCCAGAGGGGCACATTGTATTGAATATGGCCCATTACAGTGTATTCATTATTTATAGTTCTGGTTCTAATACTTTTTCAACTGTTGCTAACAAACTTAATTGGAGAATCAGTTTATAATGAAAATTGGTTTCTGTCACCTTTTTGCCAGATTTTGAAAACTATTAAATAGGGTGACTAATGTCAGAATTGTTGAACCTACTGCCACCAGACTTGCATTGTAGGTGCATCTGGGGTCAAAATAATGAAGATAGTCATGGGATCTTAGAAGCCAAAAGTATGATCTTGATTATACATTGTGAAAGGGCATGGCTTCCATGGCAACCAGATTTACCTTTTAGAGTAGCATGTATGATGAGCAGAATCATAATTGTGTAAACTGTGTTCATTTATCTTGAGGAGATTTTTCTTTTTTCACAATTGAAACCCTTTAATACCCTAGATATTAGAGATGCATCCTGTTCTCCTACAGCCTGGGAGTAGTATTCTGTGCTGTTGGCATAAAGGGTCATGAAAGACTAGATAAAGCGGAGGAAGCTGCCTTGCAGTCACCTGTTTCCAAAATGGAAGATTCCATGTATTGATTTAAAATCTTATATAGACCAGCGTGTTTGACATACTTGGTGGGGCCCCAGGTGGCTGAGTTGTCTGAAAGCACTTGCCTTAATGATCACTGCCATCTCACCGTGTCCATGTGGGTTTGAGTCTCAGTCTGTGTGGGTATATGAGACTATAGCTGGTACTATATAGTGACTTTCTGTGCAGAGGTACCATAAAACAGTACTGTATACAACATTCACCATTGAGAAGCTTTGTATAATAATTTTTTTCTTCATAATAATTATCATTCATTTGTCACTGTAATGCTGCCCATGGGATCCATTCAGTATGCTGCATTACAGTGACCCATGATACATTAATGACCCATGATACATTAAATTTTACAGCTGAATAATGACATGTGATCCATGACTATACATGCCTTATAATAAGAACTGTGTTATAATGAAGGGCCTAATAACAGGATCTATGTTATAATTAAGGGCCTAATAATAGGAACTGTGTTACAATGAAGGGCTTAATAACAGGAACTATGTTACAATGAAGGGCCTGATAACAGGAACTGTGCTATAATGAAGGGTTTAATATCGAGAACTGTTATAATGAAGGGCTTGATAAAAGGAACTGAGTTAAAGTGAAGGGTCTGATAACAGGAACTGTGTTATAACGAAGGGCCTAATAACAGGAACTGTGTTATAATGAAGGGTCTGATAACAGGAACTGTGTTATAATGAAGGGCCTGATAACAGGAACTATGTTATAATGAAGGGCCTAATAACAGGAACTGTGTTATAATGAAGGGCCTGATAACATGAACTGTGTTATAATGAAGGGCTTAATAACAGGAATTGTGTTATAATGAAGGGATTAATAACAGGAACTGAGTTATAATGAAGGATCTGATAAGAGGAACTGAGTTATAATTAAGGGTCTGATAACAGGAACTGTGTTATAATGAAGGATCTGATAACAGGAACTGTGTTATAATGAAGATCTTATAGTGAGGGTATGCTGTATGAGGATACATGATCTATAAGTTTAGTTTCGTCATCTAATTCATGAAAATGTTTGTTCCATTGGTTGATGTTCAATATATATCTGTTTCAGTGTCAGAAGTGGACAGATCAGAAATTTAGACTCAGCCAGAGTGTCCATGGTGGGACAAATGAAAAGGTATATTGTAAATGTAGATAGTGAATTAACCTTAATCCCAACCATAGCATTCTAATGAATACAATCCTGCAAGTCAAGCATACATTTATTCACTCCTTCTTTAGGCTGTGGCCCCAATTTAAAAACTGAGATTTGGCAATATCTTTCTTACTGCTTTGTTTGTTACAATAACATTTGGAGTGAAGTCTTAGCTTGCATAATTAGTACATGGTGGAAAATATGCACTTGTCATGCCGGAAAAAAATTCTGTACTAACAAAGCCACTTAGTCACAACACCCATGACACATTCAAGTTTCACCATACCATTTTATTTAGGTACGTGAGAGACTATGTTGGTAAAGTATGACAAAATTTACAAAAGTGGTAGGGGATAATGTGTTAATTTACTTTTCTTTTAATCAGTTCTACCTCAACAAATCCTGATACTATGAATGTGTTATGAAAATACAGTCAGGATCTGAGGATAAATTAAAAAAAAAATTTGTGAAACCACTTCCAAATAATAATGCATGGTTAGTGCAAATTATTCTTTGAATATATTCCTGATTACATTAACATTAGGGTTATAAGCCTGCTACCTTCCAAATCCAGCTCAGCTAAAACACAGAAATTTGTCTTTTCTGTCTATTATAGATACAGGGGCAGTAACTCTTGTCCATTACCTCCCCTTTCCACCACTCGGTTTCACCAATTTTTTAGCATCACTTCCATAAAACATCATATGATACACCACCCATTAATACAAATCAAATCTCTGTTAAATTCCAACTATCATATTAACACACTGCATTTTTGATTTATACACTGGTGTGTGTTTTGTTTCATTTTATTGTTCCAGTGAAACGTGTTGATGAATTGTAATAAATGCAACAGTTTCAAGGCCAAGGAAGAGATGAATGAGGTGTGCCTTGTCTGTACAAAATGTGCTTCATCAGTACCATGCAGTGTGCGCCATATGGTCAGAGGGTGTATGGAATATGGTTTTGCAAAGACAGCCAAGGCAGAGACAGGGTGACAAAACAAATTTGAAATTTCAGAAAAAAATTATAATATTATATGGCCATGAAGAAAGGAAAACAGTATATCATCTCCCAAGCCCAGTCTGTGTGTCATATGCTTGACATACTCTGATGTCTCAAAAGATTGGAGTCAACTCATGAGGATTTCAGCTCATGAAATTTGAGTACAGCAAATCGCATCTTACATGAATTTGACTATCCAACTAAATGTGTACCATTCTGCCATTTCACAGTGTTGCTTGTCTGAGGTGGAGCACACTGCCTTGAACCAAGACACAGTTATAGTTCTTATGCCCTCCCACCAAATTTCAGTCGCCATGTGTATCTTGTAGTGCAAATAACTTACCTCGCTGTTTGATTCTCTAGTTTAAAGCTGTGCTGTTTTTGTTCAACATGACCCTGAATTACAAGCCAACTATATGTACTTCATGTATTGCTGAACCGAAGAAGTAGTGATCTGTACCAACTAGGCAGGAAAGTGTGGGTATTCTTAACTTGAAAGAAGGTATATCAGTCCCAAACATGGCTTGCAAATGAATCATGCATCTGCGCAATCAAAATTAAAGAATTTTGACAAGCCGTTACAATGACTGCTTCCATAACTACTAAAGTGACAAGCCAGGTACATGATAAAAATTTAGTTAAAACTGAAAAAAGCATTAAACTTATGTCTTGATGATATGAACTGTAAGGATGCACCTAGTGTGTTGTGAGAAAAAGCTTTTAGCCATTATTTGCAGTTCAGGCCACCTGCAGAAGAGGGAGAGGTTCTGGTTCAAAGAAAAAATGTACATTCGTATCAAAGGGTATATTCAAAAACATCTACAGTACTTTATTGTCGATTTAAGGGAATTTTAAGATTAATTCTAACTTTATGCAAATTTGGGTTTACACACTCCTCTTTGGCATGTAACCCTCATGTAAGATGTGACACTACCGTAATGCTTGTGAGTCTCATATTTGAGCACAACATTTTGATCTGAGACATAATAGACACTGTTGTCTGGCATGCACATTCAACCTTCTTGAGTTTTTTTCTCAAGGATTTAGCTTCGCAGAAACAAATCCTGTATTTGTTGGGTCCGGTGGCTACTGCCCAGATGACCACCAGACCCAGTTAAATCAACACAGCCTCTTAGCTTCACTGGAATTGCCATTAAAGTTTGCCAGTAAAAACATTTCAGTAATCATCTTCTTCACCTGATAAAGTGGTCATGGTTCATGTGACCATTCGCTGTGTCACTTTCATTAAGAGAGCAAATTATTGTTCACATAGGGAATCCAAGGTTTCCTGGGATAGTATGATGCTTATTGTTCCCTCCTCCTATACCTATTCACTCAATGGTAATTTGATTGGGAATGTTTTCAGAGGAGAAATCAAATAAATAATTTACGTTTCTCTGAGAATATTTACTTGGTCAGATTACTTGCAGACCCTTCTGGTGAACCCTGATATGTCAGCATCCTTGATAGTTCTTTCAGCTTAAAAATTGGCAACAGCTAGTGATGGCAAGGAAGGTAATGGACAATAGTGATTGCCTTTTGTATATATGATACAGACAAAAGACAATTTTTTGTCTTTATTAGGGCTTGATTCAGGAGGTAGCAGGCTTATATCCCTAAAGCTAATGTGATAGGGTAAATATTATTGGAGAAACAATTTACTTAAAATATATTCTTTTACCATGCAGAGATTCAAGACCAAAGCCAGTACTCTCTCCTTGTTTACTAGTTGCATAAATGAATTCAGTAAAATATTCTTCAAGAAAATTAATTCCCATTGTAAACTAGAGTTTTTCTTTGTATTGAGCTTGCCTTGGCAGAAACTTGATCATAACAATCACTTTTGATCCATGTGCATGTCTGTCTGTCCACACCTTAGACTAATCTCAATGTTGAATTTGTTTATACTGTTTTACATGTCATTTTTAGCTAAATAAACAGCTGATCTCAGATATATTATGCCATCATGAAAAGGAATACCATTATGCCATCAAGGAAAGGAATGGCATTATGCCGTCAAGGAAAGGAGGATATAGATCAGAGCAAAGACCTTGTGAATCTCACCTTGTTTTGACTTAAGACATTGGTCATTTGAAACAGAATTTTGTGTAGGTTATGAGGTGGTTGGATTAGAGACCCTTTCAAACCATGGTCTTTAGTTTCCATGATTCATTTATTGTACAAGGTCTGTTTTTGAGTCACTTTCACTACAATATGTAAAATCATTGAAGTTCCTGCATTTTTCATCAACCCAACCTTGATGGTTCATTTTCTCTTATGGCAGCCCCCGCTTTTGATGCCAAGAACAGGCTCTCACTCATTGTAGATCAGTCCTTTGTTGTGAAATCATTATATTCTTTGCACACCTTGACCTAGAGGTGTCTGTAGTCCTACCTTAAGTAAACTGAGCTGATCAGCGAATGGAAAAATGTTCCTATCTACCAAGATGATAAACACACAATGGTTCATATGGTTAGGGCTGTTGCAACTTTGATAGCATAGTAGTGACATCATCACAGGGATTGATTGATAGGAATGAAGTCAGAGATGACATTTACATGCTTTTACCACTGAACCATTTCTTCCCAAAGGGATTTGAAGAAAACCTAATTTTTAGAGTGAAAAATGTTTCTTCAAAATAACTTACTCAAACATAATATGGGCACAAACTTCCAGGTCCACTTCATATTTAAATCCCTAACAGAGGGTGCATGTACACTCCATTGGTAACTCGACCGCTCCGGTGGCCTAGTGGTTAGAGCATCCACCTCGGATGCGGGAGGTTGTGGGTTCGATCCGTGGCTGAGTCATACCAAAGACTTACAAAAACAGTGCTAACAGCTGCCTCGCTTGGTGCTCAGCATTAAGAGGTCGGTGTGATTAGGACTGGTTGGCCTGGTGTCAGGATAATATGACTGGGTGGGACATCATGCTACATGTCTGCAGCATGATACCCTAGTGCTAGACATCACTATAAACTGCCACACTGCAGACATCGTAGTGATATGACTGAAAAATTGTTAAAGCTACGTTAAAAATCCAAATCACACACACCATTGGTAACTGATGATTGATGAGATTTTACACATATTCCTCTTTGCAAGGGAAGACCTCTCTATTCTGACTTTGCAGGGGAAGACCTCTTTAGTCTGACTTTGCAAGGGAAGACCTGTCTAGTCTGACTAAGCAGGGGAAGACCTCTCTATTCTGACTTTGCAGGGGAAGACCTCTCTATTCTGACTTTGCAGGGGAAGACCTCTTTAGTCTGACTTTGCAAGGGAAGACCTGTCTAGTCTGACTAAGCAGGGGAAGACCTCTCTAGTCTGACTTTGCAAGGGAAGACCTCTCTAGTCTGACTTTGCAAGGGAAGACCTGTCTAGTCTAACTAAGCAGGGGAAGACCTCTCTAGTCTGACTTTGCAGTGGAAGACGTCTCTAGTCTGACTTTGCAAGGGAAGACCTCTCTAGTCTGACTTTGCAAGGGAAGACCTCTCTAGTCTGGCTTTGCCTTGGCAAGCAGAGGATCTTTCATCATGTTTGTTGCTATAGAAAAGCAAAACACATGGTGAAGGTCTTTATTAGTTTGGAAGAGCTGAATTTGTGAGAAAGTGGATGAACTGCAATGTAAAGTATTATGAAATGTAAACTGTTTTGAGGTAAATCATTTTTAATATTGCTACGAATCATATTTAGTTTTGAGTTTGATTGTTTGACTGTTGCCTCTCATACTTGACTGTTTTATGGTCCCCTCATTATTACAACTTTGTACTATTATTTTGTGCTCATGTTTTTTGTAATTGTTGATTCATAAATTAGCATGTAATGGGTTCCTTTTGCTAAATTTACAAAACTGGTCCTTCTTTTGAAACAAGTGTTTAAGATTGACATGCATTATTTTCTTGGTCCATTAACTCCGAGAAAATAAACAGGAGAAATTGTTTATAAATTTTATTGCAGAGCTGTGATCTTGACAGCAGCACAATTAGCCCATTATAATTATGTTGGATTGTTTAATATTGATCAGAATTGATACAAATGAGACGGCCTCATCGGAACTTGAGCATCAGCACGAGGAACTCCAAGTGCAGGGAGTTGGATCAACCATCAGAGAGGAGGAGGAAGAAGAGGAGGAAATGCAGGAGAAAAAGGTGATGGATATTGAAGGGGAACGGGTGAAGAACGACTGTGAACATTCTCATAAGTCTCCACAAAGAACAAATCAAACAGCAGTAAATCTGAGTTCTACACAGGACAAAGTCTTCAAGAAACCACTGCCCCCAGTAAGTTTTAACTCAACTCTGATCTGTTTCAGCACAGTGCATGCAAGAAAACCACTTTAGAATGCTATAATATGTACATTGTAAACCAGATAGCATCATTACATTCTATCAGGGATTTAAAGATGTGGTGCAGTCTTAGTTCCAGTTTCTATTTTAAACAGGCCATCATCATTACATTCTATCAGGGATTTAAAGATGTGGTGCAGTCTTAGTTCCAGTTTCTATTTTAAACAGGCCATCATCATTACATTCTATCAGGGATTTAAAGATGTGGTGCAGTCTTAGTCCCAGTTTCTATTTCAACCAGGTCATCATCATTACATTCTATCAGGGATTTAAAGATGCGGTGCAGCCTTTGTCCCAGTTTCTATTTTAAACAGGCCATCATCATTACTTACTCACAGAAAAGCAATTTCTTCTACTTTAGATGCTAAAGATTAACAAAAATTGCATACAACAGCACAGACTGAGAGAAGGGAACAGTTATATTTTCTATATCATCTTTTGAAGACTGTGATGAATAAAACTTGTACAAGTACATCACAGTGTTGATAAATGTATTTTTTTTGTCATTTGAATTGTCAAGCATCTTTCTCAGTTTGTAGCTTCTTCTCACTGTAATTACTCATTCTAGATTTGGTAAAAAGAATTCAGTAAGGATTTTCATTGATGTAGTTTGAAAAACCCAAGCCATTCCTAGCTCACTAACTAAAGGTGCTTTGAACACATCTGTGTCCTATGCTAGATGTGTAACATGAAAGCATCAGCTAGATCAAATTGTACTGATAAACAAACAACAACAAAATTGGACTCATACATTTCATATATATTTTGTCCTCTTTTCTCTCTTTTCAAAAAAGGATATACAAATTTTGAAATATTTGTGATAGGCATTGGCAGTATTGCTTATACTGGGTGAAAAGTCGTTCTAGAAGGTTCACATATAGGGATGAAGCTGTAATAATACCACAAATCATTTAGCTCATTATAATTAATAATGAACACTTTAAACTTTCTCTGGTAGTTGTTACAACTTAGATACCGTATTAAGAACTTAATAAATTAAAAAAGAATTAATCTTTTTTCTTAATTTGCATAAAATTATATACATTGTTAATTTCTTTAATTTTACACTTTACGATTTCAGCAGGAATCTCAGTCACAGTACACATGGCGAATAGATTTATCAAAAACAGAAAAATACTGGAAAGGTGAGAATCACAGTATTTTTTTCATTTATTTATATGTCTTCAGTTGTCACTGAATACATGTGGCTCTTTTATTAGGGTTAATGGATTTAAAATTACAACTGCTCCCCTCCTATCTCTTTGGGGAAATATGTCTCATACTGTCAATCTGGCAAGATATTGCCCAAGACACAAAGCATGTTAGCATGACAATGTCCATATGTCAAAGCTTGTAATCAAGGTATTGCCCATCACACAGAACTTGTAAGCAAGGTATTGCCCATCACACAGAGCTTGTAAGCAAGGTATTGCCTATATTACAAAGCTTATAAGCAAGGTGGTAATGCCCATCACACAAAAGCTTGTAAGCAAGGTATTGCCTATCACACAGAGCTTGTAAGCAAGGTATTGCCCATCACACAGATCTTGTAAGCAAGGTATTGCCCATCACACAGAGCTTGTAAGCAAAGTATTGCCTATATTACAAAGCTTATAAGCAAGGTATTGCCCATCACACAAAAGCTTGTAAGCAAGGTATTGCCCATCACACAAACCTTGTAAGCAAGGTATTGCCTATCACACAAAACTTGTAAGTAAGATATTGCCCATCACACAAACCTTGTAAGCAAGGTATTGCCTATCACACAAAGCTGTTAAGCAAGATATTGCCCATATTGCAAAACTTGTAAGCATGATTTTGCCCATCAAACAAAGCTTGTAAGCATGATTTTACCCATCAAACAAAGCTTGTAATCAATATGTTGCCTATCACACAAAGCTTGTAAGCATGGTACTGTCCATCAGACAAAGCTTGTAAGCATAGTATTTCCCATCAAACAAAGCTTGAAGTAAAGATATTGCCCATCACACAAAGCTTGTAAGCAAGGTATTGCCCATCAAACAAAGCTTGTAAGCAAGGTATTGCCCATCACACAAAGCTTGTAAGCATGGTATTGGTTATCACACAAAGCTTGTAAGCATGGTATTGCGCATCAAACAAAGCTTGTAAGCAAGATATTGCCCATCAAAGAAAGCTTGTAAGCAAGGTATAGCTTATCACACAAAGCTTGTAAGCAAGGTATTGCCCATCAAACACAGCTTATAAGCATGTTATTGCCCATCACACAGAGTTTGTAAGCAATTTATTGCCCATCAAACAAAGCTTGTAAGCATGGTATTGCCCATCACACAAAGCTTGTTAGCAAGATATTGCACATCAAAGCTTGTAAGCAAGATATTGCGCATCAAACAAAGCTTGTAAGCAAGGTATTGCTTATCACACAAAGCTTGTAAGCATGGTATTGCCCATCAAACAAAGCTTGTTAGCAAGATATTGCACATCAAACAAAGCCTGTAAGCAAGGTATTGCTTATCACACAAAGCTTGTAAGCATGGTATTGCCCATCAAACAAAGTTTGTTAGCAAGATATTGCACATCAAACAAAGCTTGTAAGCAAGGTATTGCTTATCACACAAAGCTTGTAAGCAAGGTATTGCCCATCAAACAAATCTTGTTAGCAAGATATTGCACATCAAACAAAGCTTGTAAGCAAGGTATTGCTTATCACACAAAACTTCTAAGCAAGGTATTGCCCATCAAACAAAGCTTGTAAGCAAGGTATTGCCCATCACACAAAGCATGTAAGCAAGGTATTGCCCATCACACAAAGCTTGTAAGCAAGGTATTGCTTATCACACAAAGCTTGTAAGCAAAGTAATGCCCATCACACAGAGCTTGTAAGCAAGGTATTGCCCATCACACATAGCTTGTAAGCAAGGTATTGCCCATCACACAGAGCTTGTAAGCAAATATTGACCATATTACAAAACTTGTAAGCAAGGTATTGCCCATCACACAAACCTTGTAAGCAAGGTATTGCCTATCACACAAAGCTTGTAAGCAAGATATTGCCCATATTGCAAAACTTGTAAGCATGATTTTGCCCATCAAACAAAGCTTGTAAGCATGATTTTGCCCATCAAACAAAGCTTGTAATCAAGATATTGCCCATCACACAAAGCTTGTAAATAAGGTATTGCCCATTAAACAAAGCTTGTAATCAAGATATTGCCCATCAAACAAAGCTTGTAAGCATGGTATTGTCCATCACACAAAGCTTGTAAGCATGGTATTTCCCATCAAACAAAGCTTGCAGTAAAGATATTGCCCATCACACAAAGCTTGTAAACAAGGTATTGTCCATCAAACAAAGCTTGTAAGCATGGTATTGCCCATCAAACAAAGCTTGTTAGCAAGATATTGCCCATCACACAAATGTTGTAAGCAAGGTATTGCCTACCACACAAAGCTTGTAAGCAAGATATTGCCCATATTGCAAAACTTGTAAGCATGATTTTGCCCATCAAAAAAAGCTTGTAAGCATGATTTTGCCAAACAAGCTAGCTTGTTAGCAAGATATTGCCTATCAAACAAAGCTTGTAAGCATGGTATTGTCCATCACACAAAGCTTGAAAGCAAGGTATTGCCCATCAAACAAAGCTTGTAAGCATGGTATTGCCCATCAAACAAAGCTTGTTAGCAAGATATTGCACATCAAACAAAGCTTGTAAGCAATGTATTGCTTATCACACAAAGCTTGTAAGCAAGGTGTTGCCCATCAAACACAGCTGATAAGCATGTTATTGCCCATCAAACAAAGCTTGTAAGCAAGATATTGCCCTTCAAACAGAGCTTGTAAGCAATATATTTCCCATCAACAAAGCTTGTAAGCATGATATTGTCCATCACACAAAACTTATACGCAAGGTATTGCTTATCACACAAAGCTTGTAAGCAAAGTATTATCACACAAAGCTTGTAAGCATGGTATTGCCCATCAAATAAAGCTTGTAAGCAAGATATCGCCCATCAAACAAAGCTTGTAAGCAAGGTATTGATTATCACACAAAGAATGTAAGCAAGGTATTGCCCATCACACAAAGCTTGTAAGCAAGGTAATGCCCATCAAACAGCTTGTAAGCAAGATATTGCCCATCAAACAAAGCTTGTAAGCAAAGTATTGCCCATCACACAAAGCATGTAAGCAAGGTATTGCCCATCACACAAAGCTTGTAAGCAAGGTAATGCCCATCAAACAGAGTTTGTAAGCAAGATATTGCCCATCAAACAAAGCTTGTAAGCAAGGTATTGCCCATCACACAAAGCATGTAAGCAAGGTATTGCCCATCACACAAAGCTTGTAAGCAAGGTAATGCCCATCAAACAGAGCTTGTAAGCAAGATATTGCCCATCAAACAAAGCTTGTAAGCAAGGTATTGCCCATCACACAAAGCATGTAAGCAAGGTATTGCCCATCAAACAAAGCTTGTAAGCAAGGTATTGCCCATCACACAAAGCATGTAAGCAAGGTATTGCCCATCAAACAAAGCTTGTAAGCAAGGTATTGCCCATCACACAAAGCTAGTAAGCAAGGTATTGCCCATTACACAAAACTTGTAAGCTAGGTATTGCTTATCACACAAAGCATGTAAGCAAGATATTACCCATATTATAAAGTTTGTAAGTATGGTATTGTTCAGGCATGTGTTGTAGAGATGATGCCTTTTATGTCCAAATTATTCTTTCTTGCCACTTATAATAACAATACTTAGGATTATACCCGTACCACTCGAGGGGGGGGGGATGGTGGTATGTATGCTTATTTTTGTCTTAAATATTATATTTTTCATGCTAATTAATAGTGCAATGACTCCTGGATTCTACTGAGTACTTCACAGATGCTAGGAATGTAAATCATGGATAACACATTGGTTTTGGGGGAAAATACTCCTGAATTCTACTCATTATTTCATCAAGGCTGGCAATGTAAACCATTGATAACACATTGGTTTTGGAGGAAAATACTCCTGAATTCTACTCATTATTTCAACAAGGTTAGCAATGTAAACCATTGATAACACATTGGTTTTGGAGGAATATACTCCTGAATTCTACTCATTATTTCATCAAGGCTAGCAATGTAAACTATTAATAACACATTGGTTTTGGAGGAAAATACTCCTGGATTCTACTCAGTACTTCATAGAGGCTAGCAGTGTAAACTATTAATAACACATTGGTTTTGGAGGAAAATACTCATGATGGGCAAATGCTGGTGACTGTGAGCTACTTTTCATGCTTTTCAAGGTTTATGGATTATGACACAGCAGAGCAGGCAAGACAGCGTTGACAAATTCATTTACACATATTTGTCATACAAAATATTTTTCATTTACACATCTTGTCATACAAAATATTTGTCATTTACACATCCTTGTCATGCAAAATATGTCATTTACACATCCTTGTCATACAAAATATTTGTCATTTACACATCCTTGTCATACAAAATATTCATTTACACATCCTTGTCATACAAAATATTCATTTACACATCCTTGTCATACAAAATATGTCATTTACACATCCTTGTCATACAAAATATTCATTTACACATCCTTGTCATACAAAATATTCATTTGCACATCCTTGTCATACAAAATATGTCATTTACACGTCCTTGTCGTACAAAATATTTTTTGTTTACACATCCTTGTCATACAAAATATTCATTTACACATCCTTGTCATACAAAATATTCATTTACACATCCTTGTCATACAAAATGTGTCATTTACACATCCTTGTCATACAAAATATTCATTTACACATCCTTGTCATACAAAATATTCATTTGCACATACTTGTCATACAAAATATGTCATTTACACATCCTTGTCGTACAAAATATTTTTTGTTTACACATCCTTGTCATACAAAATATTCATTTACACATCCTTGTCATACAAAATATGTCATTTACACATCCTTGTCATACAAAATATTCATTTACACATCCTTGTCATACAAAATATTCATTTACACATCCTTGTCATACAAAATATTAATTTATACATCCTTGTCATACAAAATATTAATTTACACATCCTTGTCATACAAAATATTAATTTACACATCCTTGTCATACAAAATATTAATTTACACATCCTTGTCATACAAAATATTTTTTGTTTACACCTTGTCATTCGAAATATTCATTTACACATCCTTGTCATACAAAATATTTGTCATTTACACATCCTTGCCATACAAAATATTCATTTACACATCCTTGTCATACAGAATATTCATTTACACATCCTTGTCATACAAAATATTCATTTACACATCCTTGTCATACAAAATATTTTTTTGTTTACACCTTGTCATTCGAAATATTCATTTACACATCCTTGTCATACAAAATATTTGTCATTTACACATCCTTGTCGTACAAAATATTCATTTACACACCCTTGTCATACAAAATATACATTTACACATCCTTGTCATACAAAATATTCATTTACACATCCTTGTCATACAAAATATTCATTTACACATCCCTGTCATACAAAATATTCGGGGCCCCAAGTGGCCGAGTGGTCTAAAGCGCTCTTCGTTACGGATCACTGCCATCTCACCTCTGTCTGCGGCAGTTCGAGTCTAAGATTCAGCCAATGTGGGTATGTGAGAAAGCTTGCCAGTAGCTTCTCGTGGGTCGGTGGTTCTTTCCGGGGTTTTCTCTGGTTCTTCCTCCACCATTAATACTGGCCGCCATGTATAGCCTATCATGTGCTGCAAAATGGCGTTAAACCCCACAACAACAACAACAACAACAAAATATTCATTTACACACCCTTGTCATACAAAATATTCATTTACACATCCTTGTCATACAAAATATTTGTCATTTACACAGCCTTGTCATACAAAATATTCATTTACACATCCTTGTCATACAAAATATTTGTCATTTACACATCCCTGTCATACAAAATATTCATTACACATCCTTGTCATACAAAATATTCATTTACACATCCTTGTCATACAAAATATTCATTTACACATCTTTGTCATACAAAATATTTTTTGTTTACACCTTGTCATTCGAAATATTCATTTACACATCCTTGTCATACAAAATATTTGTCATTTACACATCCTTGTCATACAAAATATTTGTCATTTACACATCCCTGTCATACAAAATATTCATTACACATCCTTGTCATACAAAATATTCATTTACACATCCTTGTCATACAAAATATTCATTTACACATCTTTGTCATACAAAATATTTTTTGTTTACACCTTGTCATTCGAAATATTCATTTACACATCCTTGTCATACAAAATATTTGTCATTTACACATCCTTGTCATACAAAATATTTGTCATTTACACATCCCTGTCATACAAAATATTCATTACACATCCTTGTCATACAAAATATTCATTTACACATCCTTGTCATACAAAATATTCATTTACACATCTTTGTCATACAAAATATTTTTTGTTTACACCTTGTCATTCGAAATATTCATTTACACATCCTTGTCATACAAAATATTTGTCATTTACACATCCTTGTCATACAAAATATTTTTCATTTACACATCCTTGTCATACAAAATATTCATTTACACATCTTTGTCATACAGTATATTTGTCATTTACACATCCCTGTCATACAAAATATTCATTTACACATCCTTGTCATACAAAATATTCATTTACACATCCTTGTCATACAAAATATTCATTTACACATCCTTGTCATACAAAATGTAGCTTAAGTGTATTGATAACTGTAGGTACATCATTAAAACCTGCATTAGTCTTGAAAAATTGTGGAGGGACTCTTTGTGTCTTTTGCTGATTCAATGGTTTCCAATTTTGCAAAAAGATTTGGTATAAATTCATATTCAGTAATCTAGTAACAAACCCTTGTACTAAAAGAAAGTCATGTAGAAGAGTTAACCTCAGGATCATGTCCTTGTCGGTTGAAAGTGAGGATTAGAGGTTATGTAGAAGAGTTAACCTCAGGATCATGTCCTTGTAGGTTGAAAGTGAGGATTAGAGGTTATGTAGAAGAGTTAACCTCAGGATCATGTCCTTATAGGTTGAAAGTGAGGATTAGAGGTTATGTAGAAGAGTTAACCTCAGGATCATGTCCTTGTAGGTTGAAAGTGAGGATTAGAGGTTATGTAGAAGAGTTAACCTCAGGATCATGTCCTTATAGGTTGAAAGTGAGGATTAGAGGTTATGTAGAAGAGTTAACCTCAGGATCATGTCCGTGTAGGTTGAAAGTGAGGATTAGAGGTTGTGTAGAAGAGTTAACCTCAGGATCATGTCCTTATAGGTTGAAAGTGAGGATAAGAGGTTATGTAGAAGAGTTAACCTCAGGATCATGTCCTTATAGGTTGAAAGTGAGGATTAGAGGTTATGTAGAAGAGTTAACCTCAGGATCATGTCCGTGTAGGTTGAAAGTGAGGATTAGAGGTTATGTAGAAGAGTTAACCTCAGGATCATGTCCTTGTAGGTTGAAAGTGAGGATTAGAGGTTATGTAGAAGAGTTAACCTCAGGATCATGTCCTTATAGGTTGAAAGTGAGGATTAGAGGTTATGTAGAAGAGTTAACCTCAGGATCATGTCCTTATAGGTTGAAAGTGAGGATTAGAGGTTATGTAGAAGAGTTAACCTCAGGATCATGTCCTTATAGGTTGAAAGTGAGGATTAGAGGTTATGTAGAAGAGTTAACCTCAGGATCATGTCCGTGTAGGTTGAAAGTGAGGATTAGAGGTTATGTAGAAGAGTTAACCTCAGGATCATGTCCTTGTAGGTTGAAAGTGAGGATTAGAGGTTATGTAGAAGAGTTAACCTTAGGATCATGTCCTTATAGGTTGAAAGTGAGGATTAGAGGTTATGTAGAAGAGTTAACCTCAGGATCATGTCCTTGTAGGTTGAAAGTGAGGATTAGAGGTTATGTAGAAGAGTTAACCTCAGGATCATGTCCTTATAGGTTGAAAGTGAGGATTAGAGGTTATATAGAAGAGTTAACCTCAGGATCATGTCCTTGTAGGTTGAAAGTGAGGATTAGAGGTTATGTAGAAGAGTTAACCTCAGGATCATATCCTTGTAGGTTGAAGTGAGGATTAGAGGTTATGATAGATAAAGTGTCGACATTGGTAAGCAATTTTTTCAGTTCTAATAGCTAGCATTAGAAATTACCATTAGTACATTTCGATTTGTACTTTTCATAAATCTAATGCATGGTCTGGCCTGTGTATAATTAATAAAAATTTTATGATTCATTCATTATATACATACTGTCCATTGTCAATCATTACATACATATTGTCTGTTGTCAATCATTACTTGCATACTGTCAATTGTCAATTGTTACATACATACTGTCCATTGTCAATCATTACATGCATACTGTCCATTATCATTACATGCATACTGTCCATTGTCAATCATTACATGCATACTGTCCATTGTCATTACATGCATACTGTCCATTGTCATTACATACATACTGTCCATTGTCAATCATTACATGCATACTGTCCATTGTCATTACATGCATACTGTCCAATGTTATTACATGCATACTGTCCATTGTCAGTCAGACACGAGTGGCCAAGTGGTCTAAAGTGCTCTCCGTTACGGATCACTGTCATCTCACCTCTGTCTGCGTGGGTTCGAGTCTCGGATTCAGCCAATGAGGGTATATGTGAAAGCTTGCCAGTAGCTTCTCGTGGGTGGGTGGTTCTTTACGAGGTTTTCCCGGGTTCTTCCTCCACCATTAATACTGGCTGACATGTATAGCCTATCGTGTGCTGAAAAATGGCATTAAACCCTACAACAACAACAAAAACAACCATTGTTAATCATTACATGCATATTGTCCATTGTCATTCATTACATGCATACTATCTATCATCAGTCATTACATGCATACTGTCCATCATCAATCATTACATGCATACTGTCCATTGTCAGTCATTACATGCATACTGTCCATCATCAATCATTACATGCATACTGTCCATCACCAATCATTACATGCATACTGTCCATTGTCAGTCATTACATGCATACTGTCCATCATCAATCATTACATGCATACTGTCCATTGTCAGTCATTACATGCATACTGTCCATCATCAATCATTACATGCATACTGTCCATCACCAATCATTACATGCATACTGTCCATTGTCAATCATTACATGCATACTGTCCATTGTCAGTCATTACAGGCATACTGTCCATCATCAATCATTACATGCATACTGTCCATTATCAGTCATACATTGATACAGATAATTGTTTGTTCAAGAAGGTGTTTGTATACTTTCCTTGTGCAGACCAGTGTCTCACATAAAACCTACAGTATGGTCAGAATTGATCATTTTCATGAAGTCTTCCAGCTGTTTAGTTTGGGGCTAAAGCAAGGTTGAAAATACAAAGGACATGAAAACTCTCCAGAATGGGATGTCAGTATAATTTGTATTAAAACCACAGCTTAATTAAGCTGCTGATAAGATACAAAGCTGATTTTACTGTAGCAGTGAGATTTATGTATGTAACAGTGCTTTATTGGCAAGCCTTTAACACATTTCCATTCTTGTTGAGCTCACATTAGTAGAGGTGTGTGTTATTATCAGTGAAACGGTTTATCATAGTATTTTTTTGATGTTGTACATATCATGTGCTTACCAGTACATACCAGTACCTTGGTAGTTTCCATCAGTAAGTGAACATTTTTTTTTTCTTTCAGGTTGGTTTGAAGGGTTGTCAAAGAGATTTTTATCCATTGATGTACCAAAAATGTTATTACTAGCAGGTGAGTTGGTTTTTTTCAGATTTATGGCTTTGTTTATATCCCCCAACCCAATAAGGTGGAGCGTATTATATGAATCTGCCTATTGATTTGTTAGCAAATTTGGATTCTAACTCGAGTAATCCGATGTCTACAGATACCAGACTTTGTGGATTGCTTGCACTTGGGTAAGGGAGGATCCTAATAATTCAGAGATGCTGCCAGGGCATGTGAGTGTGGAAATTGTGGAAAATGTGTAGTTTGTGCACTTTGAGAACAGTAATGCATGAGAACTCCCACAAATTAATTTAAAGTTACACACATTAAAAAATACACTTAGCACAGTATCTGGGGTGTAGCTACCATATATACCATACGGCAAGATTATTCAAAGCCTATGGCCTACAGATTTTTTTTCTTATGCTGTAGATTAGGCAGGTGCCCATTGGTAAGCTTTGCATAGTGGTCCAGGCAGTGGCCCATTGGTAAGCTTTGCATAGTGGTCCAGGCAGTGGCCAATTGGTAAGCTTTGCATAGTGGTCCAGGTAGTGGCCAATTGGTAAGCTTTGCATAGTGGTCCAGGTAGTGGCCAATTGGTAAGCTCTGCATAGTGGTCCAGGTAGTGGCCAATTGGTAAGCTCTGCATAGTGGTCCAGGTAGTGGCCCATTGGTAAGCTTTGCATAATGGTCCACATGGGGCCTAGTTACACTGCTGCACAGTATGCACTTATTATTTTTAAAGTGCTTGTTGCAACCTAAGTCACACCACCAGTAGAGGTCACATACTGCTTGTCACAAGATGTCTTTTGTTCATTGATCTCCTTCATATGAGGTCACCCCATCTGCATATTAGGTCACTCCATCTTCTTGAGGTCACCCCATCTGCATATTAGGTCACCCCACCTGCATATTAGGTCACTCCATCTTCATATGAGGTCACCACATCTTATTATTAGGTACAGATATGTTTTAAGATTGCTCAGATTTGACTAATATTAGGTCAGAATTACAGCAGATTTAATAGATGTAATCTTAGTATTTGCTTCGTTAGGTTAACATCATCTGTCTCAGACCTTCATTCTAAATGTTCTAATCTGTTTTTCAGTGATTCATTGAATAAATCATATTAATGATTGCTATACAGAATGAAATGAAAATGACCTGTACATGTGTTTTAAAGTTCAGAGGTATGATAATTTATATCAAATCTTTCCAGAAATTATTTGTTCAGATATAGTTTGCTTATTGGCGTTTTAAAAAAAAAAACACAATTTGTACTTATTAAATTTATAATTGAGTTACTTGTTTTCTCTCCAACAGGCGTTGACAGATTAGATAAAGAACTCACAATAGGACAGATGCAGGGTAAGCTTTTGTTCTGGTAAGGTCAGTGGTTGCCATTCATTAGGACAGATGCAGGGTAAGCTTTTGTTCTGGTAAGGTCAGTGGTTGCCATTCATTAGGACAGATGCAGGGTAAGCTTTTGTTCTGGTAAGGTCAGTGGTTGCCATTCATTAGGACAGATGCAGGGTAAGCTTTTGTTCTGGTAAGGTCAGTGGTTGCCATTCATAGATTTACTTGGAATGTGCTGTTTTCCAGGTTTAACCCATCTTTGTTCTCTTCCTGGATCAGAGAATTCTCTCCCACTTTGTATATCTTTGAAGTCTGTAATTTATCTTTCCATTCCATGCGTATATTCTGTGGACTGTACATTTGTATGATTTGACATTGTTTGATATGTAATGAACTTTGATATAAGTTAAAGAAGTGTGAATATGACATTATACAAGCAGTTTTAGGTCTCTTACTTATTGAATTTAAAATATTAGGTACCGATATGTTATATGATTACTCAAATTTGACTAATATTAGGTACATATATGATATACAATTACTCCAGTTTGACTCATATTAGGTACAGATATGTTATAAGATTACTCAAATTGACTAATTTTAGTTACAAATATGTTATATGATTACTCCAATTTGACTAATAGTAGGTACAGACATGTTATATGATTACTCAATGTTATGTTATATGATTACTATCATGCAGCCTATTATTATTGGTCATTATTGGTGGCAATAATTACAGTAATGGCCAATCTTTGAAGGGCATTGAGGATGATTATGAAAGCTTGTTGTATGCCATCAGGTCCAAAAGCACAGTGTAAAAAACTCATCTCAGGTCTACTGCCAAGAAGGGATGTACTTATGACTCAACTAAATGACACCCTAAGCATGTTGTGTGAAAATTTCCAAATACTTTTTGTTCCGCAATACAGGACTTTCTTCAAAGAAAATCGAGTGAACCAACAATTATACCAGCGAGACCAAATCCACTTGTCCAACAGAGGTACTGCCTTGCTCCTTAGGAATATAGACCAGTATATAAGACTTATAAAAGGGGTTACGCATGAGTCAGACAACTGCTTGTATTGTGGAGAGCACGGTCATGTAACACAGCGGTGTCTGCATGGAAAACAGATTCGTTGCCATCTTTGTAACAAACTAGGACATAAGCAGAAGTTGTACACATACCAGTAGGTAGAAGGCTATGATGTACAGGCCTATGCAACACATATCCAACAACAAAATGCATTAGAATTTGTGTATACTTTTTAATGTAATAATTCTAATTCTATAAACAGGTTTCAGGCACTATCTGATTTGTGTACAAAGTGCAACTTGTTAACTTGTAAACAACTATGTGATACTGTTCAAGTTACTTCTCTTTCTGAGGCTCCTCAAGTGTCTAATGTGTCAATGTCTTCTTGTATGTATGTAAATCAGTCTCATATTGAACATTCTCATGTGTCCACTACATGTGGTCATGGTACAACAGATGGATCTTGCATGTTATCTTCTTCATGTGTTTATGTAAATAAACAAGGCGATGAAAAAGAAATCTGTCAAGTCTAAAAACAATACATGGCATACTACCTTGTCTGAAGGTCAATCCTCTGATCAAAATTGTCATGTCTTTGGGCACCTCAAAAGAGGTCTGCAAGTAATCAACCTAAATATTCAACACATCCTCCCTAAACTGAATGAGATAAAGTTAATATTACAGCAAACTAGATCAGTCAGTATTCTAGGTCTATGTGAAACCTTTCTTTCTGATGATACTGATGATTTGGCTCTCCAAATACAGGGCTTAAACTTTGAAAGAAAAGATAGAGACTCCATGGGTGGGGTGGGGGTATTATTCTCTGTGTAGACAGTTCCATTAGTTATAACAGATGTGTTGATCTAGAGACTAATGGGGTAGAGAGTATCTGGATTGAAGTAACCCTTCCTTGCCCAATCAAAGCCATTACTCTTCTGTTCATTTTACAGGCCACCTAGTTCCACAGCTGATTGGATTGATATATTTGAGGTGCAGATTCAAAAAGCATTACTAAAGGAAGATTTAGAAACTATCATATTAGGTGATTTTAACATTGACTACATGAAAACTCATCATTAACATGGATAAGTAACTTTGAAACTTACAGCTTCACTCAGTTAACACCACAATTAGAAATAAAAGTGCTACTTTCATTTATCATGTCTGTGCTACTAAACCTGAAAACATAAGTTAAATTAATGTGCCAGTGTATGCACTGAGTGACCACTACCAAGTCTGTATAACTAGACATGTTCCGAAATCATCTAAAAATGGCCAACACATTGAAATACAATACGGGGACTTCAAACAGTTTGATGAGGAAATGTTCTTAAATGATTTAGTTTGCAAACCCTTCCAATCGGTCTGCAATATAGCTGATGTCAACACTGCCTTAGACAAATAATATCAGATGTTCAGTGCAGCCTTAGACAAGCATGCCCCAATTAAAACAGAAAGGGTTAAACACCAAATTACACCCAAGTGGGTTACCCCTGAGATCAATGAGACTAGGCACCAAAGAGATACTTTCCACAAGAAAAAAGACATGAGAAGCTATAGAAAGTGGAGGAATAAAACTAAGCACCTGATAGATAAGGCAAAAGAGAAATACTATAAACAGGCTAAAATGATGAAAGTAACAGTACCAAAACATTGTGGAAGCATCTAAAGAGCTGAACCCATTCAACAGTTGTCTTCCCCCTAGACTTGAGCAAAATGATGACATAGTTACATCTGTACAAGACATTGTGGAAATGTTCAACATTTCTTCATAAGCATCTCCAGTAAGAGTATTCAGAACCAGACTAACATCCCAATTGAACTTGATGCTCTTCTATTATTTATAAGAGCTAAAATCCCTGATGACAATTATTTTTCAATAGCTAATGTTAGTGAAGCTGATGTTTTTGATATGCTAATTAAGGTGAATATTAATAAATCCTCTGTATTAGGTGATATTGGTCCACGAATCCTCAAAATTGCTGCACCAGTAATAACAAAGTCACTAACGCATATCATAAATATAAGTATAATGAGTGGTAATTTTCCAGAAACACTGAAATGTGCAAAGGTTACTCTTTAAGAAAGGAGATAAGAAGGATCCAGGGAATTACAGACCAATATCAATTCTACCTGTATTGTCAAAACTGTTTGAAAAGCATGTAGCCATTCAGGTCTATAAATTTTTTGAAACTCTCTATTTCATAAAGCTCAATCAGGATTTAGAAAGTAAGAAAGTACCACTTGTGCCAAACAGAACTTATAAAATTAACTGATCTTTGGCTGAAGGAAATGGATAATGGACATATGACTGGGATTGTTTTCCTTGACTTCAAGAAAGCCTTTGATCTTGTTGATCATAAAATTCCGCTGCAAAAGTTGAACTGTTACAGGTTTGACAATCCTTCTTTAAACTGGTTTAGATCATACCTAAACCAAAGGTCTGAACAAGTAAGCATTGGCAATATTAGCTCTCAAACTCGCACTATTCATTCAGGGGTCCCTCAAGGCTCAGTTTTGGGCCCTCTCCTCTTCCTTATCTGTATCAATTATCTACCATTAAATAGTGAATCCACAAATACAGATTTGTTTGCAGATGATGCAACCTTGTATACATCTAGTTCTGATACTGAAGTTATCCAAACAAGATTAAACTAACGAGTCACTCTCTATAAATAAAGCATTATTATTATTATTATTATTATTATCATTATTACTGAAATCCTATCATCCACCCTAGTAGTATTGGTCATTGAAATCTTATCATCCAGCCTATTATTATTGGTCATTGAAAGTCCGTCCACTTCATCAAGCTGACATTCCTGACTTTAAAATATTATGATGTCTGTAAAGATGCCACCAAGAATCTGAAAATTTCCGTGGAAATTTCAGTGGCTGTCCAGAAGCTAGAAGTCAGATAAATATACAGAACCAAAGCTTATGATACAACAAAAGCTTGCCACACCATTAAAACTTATCGTACCATTAAAGCTTATAATAGAATTAAAGCTTGTCAATCCATTAAAGCTTGTCAATCCATTAAAGCTTGTCAATCCATTAAAGCTTGTCATACCATTAAATCATACCATTAAAGCTTGTCATACCATTAAAGCTTATCATTGAATTAAAGCTTGTCACACCATTAAAGCTTGTCATACCATTAAAGCTTGTCATACCATTAAAGCTTGTCACACCATTAAAGCTTGTCATACCATTAAAGCTTGTCACACCATTAAAGCTTGTCATAGAATTAAAGCTTGTCACACCATTAAAGCTTGTCATACTATTAAAGCTTATCATAGAATTAAAGCTTGTCACACCATTAAAGCTTGTCATTTGTCATGCCATTAAAGAAAGGAAACAAAGAAAGATTTTTTCTCTGGATTGAACTCTTACATGTGAATTAAATCATTATGGATAATGGTGTGGAAATTCATGGATAATGGTGTGGAAATTCATGGATAATGGTATGGAAATTCATGGATAATGGTGTGGAAATTCATGGATAATGGTGTGGAAATTCATGGATAATGGTATGGAAAATCATTGACAGTGGGACATGTGAGTAATATTAGTTACTGATGAAGGCAGTGAGATATTGCTGAAAATTTCAAAATCTTAAGATGCATAGGCTCTTTGCATGGGAAATTAATAATGATTACAGAAACTCTATTTATAACATCTGGAAAAAATAACTGGATTGTGGTTGCCTAGTCAATAGAGAAAATGATCAATGAAAGATCAGTTAAATTAACCAAAGCTGACCTGGGGCAGTCATTGCCCCGAGTGGCTGAGTGGTCTAAAGCGCTCTCCGTTATGGATCACTCTCACTTCTGTCTGCGTGGGTTCGAGTCTAGGACTTGGCCAATGTGGGTATGTGAGAAAGCTTGCCAGTAGCTTCTCGTGGGTCGGTGGTTCTTCATGGGGGTTTTCCCGGGTTCTTCCTCTACCATTAATACTGGCCACCATGCATAGCCTATTGTGTTCTGAAAAATGGTGTTAAACCCCACAATAACAACAACAACCTGCAGCAGTCACCAATTTCTAAATGGAAATTTCATATCCTGACTTAAAACATTGGATGAATTGGCATGTATGGTTTACAATGGAAGATATGTGAAATAAAAGCTATGTACAACAAGGTTTGAAACAAGAATTATATCATTGTTGAGTGATATTCTTCCTTTAGAACAAATTGCAGCAATGAGATGATATTGTTGTTCTGCTGACATTCAGGTCTTAATGCATTTTAAACCAAAGTATGTACTGTACCTTGCCAGTGTCGACTGACAGTAGAATACATTCTTATCACTACTACCTTGTGAGGCTGGAGTTTTTCTGTGAACACAGGGAAGAAGCCTTTTTGTGATATAGTGGTGAGATAAGTTTTTATGTGATATCAGTGAATAAGGTTACCAATGATGTAGCTGTGAGACTAAAGGTTTTATATGTATTCAGTGAAGAATGGTGTAGCAGTCAGACATAAGTTTTTTATAAACTCAGTAAAGAAGATTTTGTTGTTGTAAGAGTGAGAAGTTTTTATGTGAATTCAGTAAAGAATCTTTTCAGTGATGTAGCAGTGAGATTGAAGTTTTTTTTATATGAACTTAGTTAAGGAGCTTTTCAGCAGTGAGACTTAAGTACTTTACATTGTCTTACAACTGTCCTTATTTTCAGCAGTGAGACTTAAGTACTTTACACTGTCTTACAACTGTCCTTATTTTCAGCAGTGAGACTTAAGTACTTTACACTGTCTTACAACTGTCCTTATTTTCAGCAGTGAGACTTAAGTACTTTACATTGTCTTACAACTGTCCTTATTTTGTATACCTTTTAAAAGTTTCTGACAGTTATACTATTATTTTAAAATCTTGTAAGACAACATGATTATGTTTTTTTTGGGATGGTTTATCTTCTGCAGCTTTTATCTTTAATTTTTTAAAACTTGAAATCAGCACCTTTTTGCCATGATAATGTTCAGTTAAATCCCTTACACATACATACATTTTGAAGCAGTTATTGTAAATATGAATCGTTTGCTAATGCAGTGATGATTGGTATCTCTGGACTGGTTCTAAAATATATTTATATTCATCATATGTAGCATGATTCATTTGAAACTGTGAACCATTACATATTGTTGATGTTGGTAGTGATTTCAGTCAATAAAAGATTTGTGATCTACACATTTCTGACTCTTTACTTTACATTTATTTAAATGGCATAAATTTCTGACTGAAATAAAGTGTGGTTACTTGTTTCCAATATAATTTAAACCCTGGTTTAATAAGGTGTGATAATTTGTTTCCAATAGTATATTCCTAAATTGCATATGGCCTGAATAAAGTGTGGTCACTTTATTTCAATACAGTGGATTCCTAAATGACATATAGCTTGAATAGTTGCTTAGAGTGATATATTTGCATGTAAAATTATTGATGGATTATTATTGAACAATATCCACAAGTCTACCCACTCACTGATTGGTTTGTAATGTTAATTTTCTGACTTCAAGAACTATTTTTCTGGGCAGTTTTTGTTTTTTATTCTTGTTGATAATTGATTAATTTGGGACAATCTTGATAATCAACATTTGACTTTTTGTTATTTCAGGGAAGTTTCAAATGCAGGTACTGCCTCAGTGTGGTCATGCTGTGCATGAAGATGTCCCAGATAGGGTAAGGTTATATGCACACAGGACATGGTTTAGATAGGGTAAGGTTATATGCACACAGGACATGGTTTGAGATAGGGTAAGGTTATATGCGCACAGGACATGGTTTAGATAGGGTAAGGTTATATGCACACAGGACATGGTTTGAGACAGGGTAAGGTTACATGCACACAGGACATGGTTTGAGACAGGGTAAGGTTATATGCACACAGGAAATGGTTTTAGATAGGGTAAGGTTATATGCATACAGGACATGGTTTTAGACAGGGTAAGGTTATATGCACACAGGACATGGTTTTAGACAGGGCAAGGTTATATGCACACAGGACATGGTTTGAGACAGGGTAAGGTTATATGCACACAGGAAATGGTTTTAGATAGGGTAAGGTTATATGCACACAGGACATGGTTTTAGACAGGGTAAGGTTATATGCACACAGGAAATGGTTTTAGATAGGGTAAGGTTATATGCATACAAGACATGGTTTTAGACAGGGTAAGGTTATATGCACACAGGACATGGTTTTAGACAGGGTAAGGTTATATGCACACAGGACATGATTTTATATAGGGTAAGGTTATATGCACACAGGACATGGTTTTAGATAGGGTAAGGTTATATGCACACAGGACATGGTTTGAGATAGGGTAAGGTTATATGCACACAGGACATGGTTTGAGATAGGGTAAGGTTATATGCACACAGGACATGGTTTGAGACAGGGTAAGGTTATAGGCACACAGGAAATGGTTTTAGATAGGGTAAGGTTATATGCACACGGGACATGCTTTGAGATAGGGTAAGGTTATATGCACACAAGACATGGTTTTAGATAGGGTAAGGTTATATGCACACAGGATATGGTTTTAGATAGGGTAAGGTTATATGCACACAGGACATGGTTTTAGATAGGGTAAGGTTATATGCACACAGGACATGGTTTGAGATAGGGTAAGGTTATATGCACACAGGACATGGTTTGAGACAGGGTAAGGTTATAGGCACACAGGAAATGGTTTTAGATAGGGTAAGGTTATATGCACACGGGACATGCTTTGAGATAGGGTAAGGTTATATGCACACAAGACATGGTTTTAGATAGGGTAAGGTTATATGCACACAGGACATGGTTTGAGACAGGGTAAGGTTATATGCACACAGGACATGGTTCTAGATAGTGTTAGGTTATATGCACACAGGACATGGTTTTAGATAGGGTAAGGTTATATGCACACAGGACATGGTTTGAGATAGGGTAAGGTTATATGCACACAGGACATGGTTTGAGACAGGGTAAGGTTATAGGCACACAGGAAATGGTTTTAGATAGGGTAAGGTTATATGCACACGGGACATGCTTTGAGATAGGGTAAGGTTATATGCACACAAGACATGGTTTTAGATAGGGTAAGGTTATATGCACACAGGACATGGTTTGAGACAGGGTAAGGTTATATGCACACAGGACATGGTTCTAGATAGTGTTAGGTTATATGCACACAGGACATGGTTTTAGATAGGGTAAGGTTATATGCACACAGGACATGGTTTGAGATAGGGTAAGGTTATATGCACACAGGACATGGTTTGAGATAGGGTAAGGTTATATGCACACAGGACATGGTTTTAGATAGGGTAAGGTTATATGCACACAGGACATGGTTTTAGATAGGGTAAGGTTATATGCACACAGGAAATGGTTTTAGATAGGGTAAGGTTATATGCACACAGGACATGGTTTGAGACAGGGTAAGGTTATATGCACACAGGACATGGTTTTAGATAGGGTAAGGTTATATGCACACAGGACATGGTTTTAGATAGGGTAAGGTTACATGCACACAGGACATGGTTTTAGATAGGGTAAGGTTATATGCACACAGGACATGATTTGAGATAGGGTAAGGTTATATGCACACAGGACATGGTTTTAGATAGGGTAAGGTTATATGCACACAGGACATGGTTTGAGATAGGGTAAGGTTATATGCACACAGGACATGGTTTGAGATAGGGTAAGGTTATATGCACACAGGAAATGGTTTTAGATAGGGTAAGGTTATATGCACACAGGACATGGTTTTAGATAGGGTAAGGTTATGTGCACACAGGAAATGGTTTTAGATAGGGTAAGGTTATATGCACACAGGACATGGTTTGAGACAGGGTAAGGTTATATGCACACAAGACATGGTTTTAGATAGGGTAAGGTTATATGCACACAGGACATGGTTTGAGATAGGGTAAGGTTATATGCACACAGGACATGGTTTGAGATAGGGTAAGGTTATATGCACACAGGACATGGTTTGAGATAGGGTAAGGTTATATGCAAACAAGACATGGTTTTAGACAGGGTAAGGTTATATGCACACAGGACATGGTTTTAGATAGGGTAAGGTTATATGCACACAGGACATGGTTTTAGATAGGGTAAGGTTATATGCACACAGGACATAGCTTGAGATAGGGTAAGGTTATATACACTCAAGATATGTTTTGGCCATTCATGTACTTTCAGATAGCAAAATATAGGTATCACGTTTGGTATAAACATAGAAACACTTTGGTGTCCATGTTCATATGCCTGTCAATGTGTATGTCTGTCAGTATGACCATTCACAGAATGTGTATGTCTGTCAGCATGACCATTCACACAATGTTTATGTCTGTCATTATGACCATTCACAGAATGTGTATGTCTGTCAGTATGACTATTCACACAATGTGTATGTCTGTCATTATGACCATTCACACAATGTGTATGTCTGTCATTATGACCATTCACACAATGTGTATGTCTGTCATTATGACCATTCACACAATGTGTATGTTTGTCAGTATGACCATTCACAGAATGTGTATGTCTGTCATTATGACCATTCACACAATGTGTATGTCTGTCAGTATGACCATTCATACAATGTGTATGTCTGTCAGTATGACCATTCACAGAATGTGTATGTCTGTCAGTATGACCATTCACAGAATGTGTATGTCTGTCATTATGACCATTCACACAATGTGTATGTCTCTCAGTATGACCATTCACACAATGTGTATGTCTGTCAGTATGACCATTTACACACTGTATGTCTGTCAGTATGACCATTCAGACCCTAAAAATTCTGGTCAGTGTTGATGTACACATTGTTGAAGTTTTTTACTTTCTGGATGATTAAAATGTTAGGCTTGACAGAAGGAATATTTTTTTAATTTGAATTGATATTATTGTCATCGTTATGAAGAATTTTATTTTTATTTTTGATTTCACTTGCAAAGAGATAATTTTCCTCACATTTCATTGAATCAGTGTTAAGTTTTGGCAGTACTATAATATATTATTACAATTACTAAAAAGTACTATAAGATACTGAAATATTGCATTAATCAAAAATATACTATCAGTACACTCATGAAAATAGTAGTATCGGATACTGTATATCACATTTATGAAAATGGTAATATTAGTTGCTGTCTATCTTACAAAAATGTTACTAACAGCTGCCTCGCTTGGTACTCAACATTAAGAGGTTAGTGTTAGGACTGGTCGGCCAGGTGTCGGGATAATGTGACTGGGTTGGACATCATGCTACATGTCTGTGGCATAATGTCCGATTGCTGGACATCACTATAAACTGCCACACTGCAGACATCATAGTGATATGACTAAAAAAAATTTAAAGCTACATTAAAAATCCAAATCACATACACACACAGATACTGTTTATTACATTTATGAAAAGAAAATGGTAATATCAGATACTGTCTGTTACATTTATTTAAAAGGTACTCTCAGAGACAGTTTATTTTATTTACTTAAAAGTTACCACCTGATAATTTTGATTACATTAATGAAAAAAGTATAATCTGATACTGTTGATTACATTTGCTAACAATTTATATAAGATACTGTCTTTATTGCATTCATTAAAATGGTAATATCACTCTATTACATTTACTAAAAGGTACTATCAGATACTGCCTGTATTACATTAATCAGCATTTTAGTATTAACTAAGTAGAAAACGACAAGCACTAATGGCTACAATTTACTTTGCTATTTTACAGTTGTGTCAGTCTGTATTTGCTTCTGTTATTTGACTGCCTTAGAACAGTATAATTTTAATGTTCATACTGATATATATATTGCACCCAAGATTGCCAGTATAGTGACGTCTATTGTTGTGATATTGCCACCAAAATTGCCAGTATAGTGATGGCTATTGTTGTGATATTGCCACCAAAGTTACCAGTTAAATGATGTCTATTGTTGTGATATTGCTACCAAGATTGCCAGTTAAATGATGTCTATTGTTGTGATATTACTACCAAGATTGCCAGTAAAGTGATGTCTATTGTTGTGATATTGCCACCAAAATGGCCAGTATAGTGATGTCTATTGTTGTGATATTGCCACCAAAGTTACCAGTTAAATGATGTCTATTGTTGTGATATTGCTACCAAGATTGCCAGTAAAGTGATGTCTATTGTTGTGATATTGCCACCAAAATTGCCAGTATAGTGATGTCTGTTGTTTTGATATTGCCACCAAAGTTGCCTGTTAATGATGTCATTTATTTTTGTATTGCCAGTGAGGTTGCCAGTGAAGTGGTCCCTATTGTTGAGATATTTTTGTTTTTTGCGTGAGTCTTTAAAATCAGATTTGGTGGTTACCCTTGAATAATTGATATACATTTTAGTTTCTTCATGCAAGTGCCATTATTTTTGTTGATGCCTTTCACCTCCTATGCACTCATGGATGTTTAGTTTTGGAACTCTTTAGCTTAGTATGTTTCTTTTTAGTTTTACTGGAAATTTAATTGAAAGTTAAGTACAATGATATCAGTCTTTTGGCTGTAATGGACTATTTACCAGTATTAATCAATAAAACAATTGTCTTTTGGCTGTAATACACTACTTACCAGTTTCAGTCAATAAAACAATTGTCTTTAGGCTGTAAAGGATTATTTACCAGTATCAACAAAACAGTTGCCATTTGGCTGTAATGGACTATTTACCAGTATTAATCAATAAAAAAAATTGTATTTTGGCTGTAATAAACTACGTACTAGTATTAATCAATAAAACAATTGCCATTTGGCTGTAATGGATTATTTACCAGTATTAATCAATAAAACAATTGCCATTTGGCTGTAATGGATTATTTACCAGTATTAATCAATAAAACAATTGCCATTTGGCTGTAATGGACTATTTACCAGTATTAATCAATAAAACAATTGCCATTTGGCTGTAATGGACTATTTACCAGTATTAATCAATAAAACAATTGCCATTTGGCTGTAATGGACTATTTACCAGTATTAATCAATAAAACAATTGCCATTTGGCTGTAATGGACTATTTACCAGTATTAATCAATAAAACAATTGCCATTTGGCTGTAATGGACTATTTACCAGTATTAATCAATAAAACAATTGCCATTTGGCTGTAATGGACTATTTACCAGTAATAATCAATAAAAAGAATTGTCTTTTGGCTGTAATAAACTACGTACCAGTATTGATCCATGAAACAATTGTCTTTTGGCCGCAGTAAACTACTTCCCAATTTTAATCAATAAAACAACTGCATTTTGACTGTAATGGACTATTAATCAGCATTAACCAATAAAACAATTAAGAGTACTACAGAAACAGGTTTTTGATTGGGATAGCTTTATTAAGCCTGTATTATCACAACTTTCAACACCTCACAGTAACCTTAGAGTTTCTTATGTGTTAGAATTGTTATAATCACATACATGTATGCTGGTTTCTGTTTCAAATGCCAACTTGTAACTTTCCAATAACCATTTTGACATATGGACAAAACTACATTATTGCATTATGTTATAAGTCAATTGAATTAACAGATTTGATATCATAAGGATAGTTCAAGGCCATCAGGCTGAAACATTGATATATCTTATGAAACGACTCAGAACAAAACAGATGCATTTTTTGTATTTATTACATTCACCCTCCTGTGCATTTTCCAAATATTTTCCAGCAAACAGTGTGAATGGAAATGGAAACTTATGAAATTTAAACAAGTTTGATTGTATCAAAGCATATCGATGCACAGACATCATGGAAAAGCCCTAAATGGTTTGTTCCAGTCTTGGAGTGCGATATTGAACCACAGTCTAGTGAATCAGATCAGCCCTTGAAAAATGGGTATGTAATAAATTGATTTACCTGTCTATACCATGGCTGGTCTGTGTCTCAAAGAATCATCAGCAACCTTGTGTAGTCTGAATTTAAAGTAATAGTACAGTGTATGTACAGTTTAAACTAATAGTACAGTGTATGTACAGTTTAAACTGATAGTACATTGTATGTACAGTTTAAACTGATGGTACAGTGTATGTACAGTTTAAACTGATAGTACAGTGTATGTACAGTTTAAAGCTGATAGTACAGTGTATGTAGTTTTAAACTAAACAGTTTAAACTAATAGTAGGGGCCCCGAGTGGCCGAGTGGTCTAAAGCGCTCTCCGTTACGGATCACTGCCATCTCACCTCTGCGTGGGTTCGAGTCTCAGATTCGGCTAATGTGGGTATGTGAGAAAGCTTGCCAGTAGCTTTTCGTGGGTCGGTGGTTCTTTCTGGGGTTTTCCCAGGTTCTTCCTCCACCATTAATACTGGCCACCATGTATAGCCTATCTTGTGCTGAAAAATGGTGTTAAACCCCACAACAACAACATTAAACTAATAGTACAGTGTATGTACAATTTAAAGCTGATAGTACATCATATGTGCAATTTAAAGCTGATTGTGCTATGTGTACAATTTAAAGCTGATAGTACAGTGTATGTACAGTTTAAACTGATAGTACAATGTACAATTTAAAGCTGCTTGTACATCATATGTGCAATTTAAAGCTGATTGTACTGTGTACAATTTAAAGCTGATAGTACAGTGTATGTACAGTTTAAACTGATAGTACAGTGTATGTACAGTTAATGTATTTACAACTTTGGCTCATATAAACACCTGTACAATGCAAACTTCATAGATCCAGACCTGCTGGGACATTGTAATTCTGTCTGTGAATATCAAATGAACATTGTAGAGCCTAATACATGAGAGTATTATAAGCTGTACTGTTGAGTGTATGTTACACATGGTAATTTATGAAACTGTACTACACTGGCACATGATGGAGCTTACCATTTGTAGTTGGGTGTATGTTACACGTAATTTATTATACTGTAATACACTGGCACATGATGGAGTTTACCATTTGTAGTTGGGTGTATGTTACACGTAATTTATTATACTGTAATACACTGGCACATGATGGAGTTTACCATTTGTAGTTGGGTGTATGTTACACATAATTTATTATACTGTAATACACTGGCATATGATGGAGTTTACCATTTGTAGTTGGGTGTATGTTACACATGGTAATTTATTATACTGTTCTACACTGGCACATGATGGAGTTTACCATTTTGTAGTTGGGTGTATGTTACACGTAATTTATTATACTGTAATACACTGGCACATGATGGAGCTTACCATTTGTAGTTGGGTGTATGTTACACGTAATTTATTATACTGTAATACACTGGCACATGATGGAGTTTACCATATGTAGTTGGGTGTATGTTACACGTAATTTATCATACTGTAATACACTGGCACATGATGGAGCTTACCATTTGTAGTTGGGTGTATGTTACACATGGTAATTTATTATACTGTTCTACACTGGCACATGATGGAGTTTACCATTTTGTAGTTGGGTGTATGTTACACGTAATTTATTATACTGTAATACACTGGCACATGATGGAGCTTACCATTTGTAGTTGGGTGTATGTTACACGTAATTTATCATACTGTAATACACTGGCACATGATGGAGTTTACCATTTGTAGTTGGGTGTATGTTACACATGGTAATTTATTATACTGTAATACACTGGCACATGATGGAGTTTACCATTTGTAGTTGGGTGTATGTTACACATGGTAATTTATTATACTGTAATACACTGGCACATGATGGAGTTTACCATTTGCAGTTGGGTGTATGTTACACATAATTTATTATACTGTAATACACTGGCACATGATGGAGCTTACCATTTGTAGTTGGGTGTATGTTACACGTAATTTATCATACTGTAATACACTGGCACATGATGGAGTTTACCATTTGTAGTTGGGTGTATGTTACACATGGTAATTTATTAAACTGTTCTACACTGGCACATGATAGAGTTTACCATTTGTAGTTGGGTGTATGTTACACATGGTAATTTATTATACTGTAATACACTGGCACATGATGGAGTTTACCATTTGCAGTTGGGTGTATGTTACACATAATTTATTATACTGTAATACACTGGCACATGATGGAGCTTACCATTTGTAGTTGGGTGTATGTTACACGTAATTTATCATACTGTAATACACTGGCACATGATGGAGTTTACCATTTGTAGTTGGGTGTATGTTACACATGGTAATTAATTATACTGTAATACACTGGCACATGATGGAGTTTACCATTTGTAGTTGGGTGTATGTTACACATGGTAATTTATTAAACTGTTCTACACTGGCACATGATAGAGTTTACCATTTGTAGTTGGGTGTATGTTACACATGGTAATTTATTATACTGTAATACACTGGCACATGATGGAGTTTACCATTTGCAGTTGGGTGTATGTTACACATAATTTATTATACTGTAATACACTGGCACATGATGGAGCTTACCATTTGTAGTTGGGTGTATGTTACACGTAATTTATCATACTGTAATACACTGGCACATGATGGAGTTTACCATTTGTAGTTGGGTGTATGTTACACATGGTAATTAATTATACTGTAATACACTGGCACATGATGGAGTTTACCATTTGTAGTTGGGTGTATGTTACACATGGTAATTTATTATACTGTACTACACTGGCACATGATGGAGTTTACCATTTGTAGTTGGGTGTATGTTACACATAATTTATCATACTGTAATACACTGGCACATGATGGAGTTTTACCATTTGCAGAAGGATGCATGTTATGCATGGACATTATTACACTTCCATACATTGTTATATGATGGCGCTCTACTGTTTGCATGTTATGCATGGACATTATTACACTTCCATACACTGTTATATGATGGCACTCTACTCTTTGCATGTTATGCATGGACATTATTCCACTTCCATACACTGTTATATGATGGCACTCTACTGTTTGCATGTTATACATGGACATTATTACACTTCCATACACTGTTATATGATGGCGCTCTACTGTTTGCATGTTATACATGGACATTATTATATTTCCATACACTGTTATATGATGGCACTCTACTGTTTGCATGTTATACATGGACATTATTACACTTCCATACACTGTTATTTGATGGCACTCTACTGTTTGCATGTTAAACAGGATTATTTATTACACTTCCATACACTGGCACATGATGGGGCAGTACTGTTTGCTGCAAAGTGCATGTAATAGTAATAAACACAATTCAGAATAACAGTTCAATCATGTGGTTGGTACCCAGTGAAAATAACAATTGAGTCATGTGGTTGCTACCCAATGAAAATAACAATTTAGTCATGTGGTTGCTACCCAATGAAAATAATAATTGAATCATGTGGTTGCTACCCAGTGAAAATAACAATTGTGTCATGTGGTTGCTACCCAATGAAAATAATTGAGTCATGTGGTTGCTACCCAGTGAAAATAACAATTGTGTCATGTGGTTGCTACCCAATGAAAATGATAATTGAGTCATGTGGTTGCTACCCAATGAAAGTTACAGTTCAATCATGTGGTTGCTACCCAATGAAAATAACAATTGAGTAATGTTTGCTACCCAATGAAAATAATAATTGAGGCTTGTGGGTGGTACCCAATGAAAATAACAATTGAGTCATGTGGTTGCTACCCAGTGAAAATAACAATTGTGTCATGTAGTTGCTACACAATGAATATAACAGTTATCATGTGGTTGCTACCATTGAAAATAACAGTTCAATCATGTGGTTGCGACCCAGTGAAAATAACAATTGAGTCATGTGGTTGCTACCCAATGAAAATAATTGAGTTATGTGGTTGCTACCCAGTGAAAATAACAATTGTGTCATGTGGTTGCTACCCAATGAAAATGATAATTGAGTCATGTGGTTGCTACCCAATGAAAATAACAATTGAGTCATGTGGTTGCTACCTAGTGAAAATAACAATTGTGTCATGTGGTTGCTACCCAATGAAAATAACAATTGAGTCATGTGGTTGCTACCCAATGAAAATAACAATTGAGTCATGTGGTTGCTACCCAGTGAAAATAACAATTGTGTCATGTAGTTGCTACACAATGAAAATGATAATTGAGTCATGTGGTTGCTACCCAATGAAAATAATTGAGTTATGTGGTTGCTACCCAGTGAAAATAACAATTGTGTCATGTGGTTGCTACCCAATGAAAATGATAATTGAGTCATGTGGTTGCTACCCAATGAAAGTTACAGTTCAATCATGTGGTTGCTACCCAATGAAAATAACAATTGAGTAATGTTTGCTACCCAATGAAAATAATAATTGAGGCTTGTGGGTGGTACCCAATGAAAATAACAATTGAGTCATGTGGTTGCTACCCAATGAAAATAATAATTGAGTCATGTGGTAGCTACCCAGTGAAAATAACAACTGTGTCATGTAGTTGCTACACAGTGAATATAACAGTTATCATGTGGTTGCTACCCATTGAAAATAACAGTTCAATCATGTGGTTGCGACATAGTGAAAATAACAATTGATTCATGTGGTTGCTACCCAATGAAAATAAGTTCTGTCATGTGGTTGCTACACAATGTGAATAACAGTTCTGTCATGTGGTTGCTACACAATGAAAATAACAGATCTGTCATGTGGTTGCTACCCAATGAAAATAACAGTTCTGTCATGTGGTTGCTACCCAATGAAAATAAGTTCTGTCATGTGGTTGCTACCCAATGAAAATAACAGTTCTGTCATGTGGTTGCTACCCAATGAAAATAACAGTTCTGTCATGTGGTTGCTACCCAATGAAAATAACAGTTCAATCATGTGATTGCTACCCTGTGAAAATAACAGCTCTGTCATGTGGTTGCTACCCAATGAAAATAACAGTTCTGTCATGTGGTTGCTACCCAATGAAAATAACAGCTCTGTCATGTGGTTGCTACCCAATGAAAATAACAGTTCTGTCATGTGGTTGCTACCCAATGAAAATAACAGTTCAATCATGTGATTACTACCCTGTGAAAATAACAGCTCTGTCGTGTGGTTGCTACCCAATGAAAATAACAGTTCTGTCATGTGGTTGCTACCCAATGAAAAGAACAGTTCAATCATGCGATTGCTACCCTGTGAAAATAACAGCTCTGTCATGTTGTTGCTACCCAATGAAAATAACAGTTCTGTCATGTGGTTGCTACCCATTGAAAATAACAGTTCAATCATGTGATTGCTACCCAATGAAAATGACAGTTGAGTCATGTGATTATTAGCACATTATCTTGGTAATGAAAATAACAATTATATTCATTTAATATTTACCATTGTTATTAAAACCGAGATGCCCTGTTGTTAGATACATAGAAGATATTTATGAATATTTTGTTTTTGGTTGGGAGTGAATTATGAAGCATAATCACTATGCTAACATGTATTATATATTGTTATGTTGGTAAGCAAAGGAAATAAAGTATACAAGTATAAATGAACCATGTCATAATTGATGAATTGTCAAAGCACACACATTTCAGCATCATACACTGAGGTTTAGCTACCAGAGCCGAGATTCATAAACACTCCACTCTCATGTTTCAGTTAGTTCCCAAATGTAAATCCTTAGTGTTGACAGCTGTCACAGACATGCTTCCAGGGCGTGTGATCACATGATTCATGTAAAATTAGTATGAATTTACAGACATCATAGTGATGTGACTGAAAAATTGTTAAAGCTACGTTAAAAATCCAAATCACACACACATATACACATCTGATTTCTTTGGCTTCACATAAATGCTTGTTTGAACTTAACTTGAATAGCATATTGGGCCCTTTAACATGCAATCTGTCGTAGTTTGAACCATGCATAATGGAAGTTTTACAAATGCATGATTCCGAGCATGGTTCAGTTTTAGATGATGATTTTGACTGGCAAATACTGACTGACCATAATGATGAAGGCAACTTACTTTTACAGTTGGGAAGTATATCAGATTATTGGAGCTGGGAAAGTGTTAATGGAGATACCTGTGAGTAATTTTGAACCCAAAAATGGTGTTCGAAGTGAATGCAATGTACATGCTGGATTGACAAAAACAGACAACATGATCATCATTATTTAATGTTTTCAAAATAAATGTAGAAAAGGCAGACATATAAACCAAATTAAAATATAATTTAAATGTAGAATACCATTTTAATTTCTTTCCTGGTCACAATTTGGCCCTGAAGGATCATGTGCTACAAGACCAAATAGTCCAAGCATAAAAGTTATGATAATTCTAGTAAATAATAATCTAAAAATGAAATTAATTGAAGATATTTTTTTGATCAAAATACTTCTGTTTGAACAAGTAGACTATGACATTAATGAACTTGAAATCCTAATACAGTATTATGGAAACGTAAATCTGGCATTGTAGTCAGTAGAGTGCATATTCAAGAAAGTTCATTTTGGCAAAGCTCAAGTTAGTGGAAAATTTTATTTTGGAGACAAGTATTCAAAAGACAGTATGCGTGTGCTGTGGAAAATTTTATTTTGGAGACAAGTATTCAAAAGACAGTATGCGTGTGCTGTGGAAAATTTTATTTTGGAGACATGTTTTCAAAAGACAATATGTGTGTGCTGTGGAAAATTTTATTTTGGAGACAAGTATTCAAAAGACAGTATGCATGTGCTGTGGAAAATTTTACTTTGGAGACAAGTATTCAAAAGACAGTATGCATGTGCTGTGGAAAATTTTATTTTAGAGACATGTATTCAAAAGACCGTATGCATGTGCTGTGGAAAATTGCACAACAACCATGAAGAAAAAGTTTTTAAACTTGTTCCAGCTGGCTGAGCTAGCTATGTATATGCCCCTTCAGACAGCAAAGAATGAAAGAGGGTTTTCAATACAGAACAAGATTCATACATGGATAAGGAATAAATTAAGCTCAGAAAAATCAACAGATCAATGCTTATAAACTAGATGCAACATCTTTCAAAGATTTGATTCCAGTAGGATTATAACAGAGTTGGAAGAAAGATAGATGGATATTGAAGTAAATGTTGAACTATGGCCATTTCCTCCTTCCCCTCATTTTTGTTTTACTCCCCCTTTTTTGACAAGGGGGGGGGGAATGCCTCCAGCCCATATCATTAAATTATTTTCAGTAATTCAGCAATTCGCCAAGTAAAGTTGTTTGATAGATGAGACATTTTGCAGTAAACTGGTCCCACATATTGATTAAATTGGATGACTACACGGATGCCATTCAACATATTAAATGAAACCTTTAATTAGAAATCAGATGATTTTGCCATGAACAAGACTTTACTTTAAAACTAAACTATGTAACCAATACAATTCACTATTTATATCTATGTCCTGTCAATTCACTATTTATAGCTGTCTCCTGTCACCTCACTATTTATATGTCTCTTTTCAATTCACTATTTATATCTATGTCTGGTCAATTCACTATTTATATGTCTCCTGTCAATTCACTATTTATATCTGTCTCTTTTCAATTCACTATTTATATCTCTGTCCTGTCAATTCACTATTTATATCTGTCTCCTGTCAGTTCACTATTTATATCTGTCTCTTTTCAATTCACTATTTATATCTTTGTCTGGTCAATTCACTATTTATATCTGTCTCCTGTCAATTCACTATTTATATCTCTGTCCGGTCAATTCACTATTTATATCTATGTCCTGTCAATTCACTATTTATATCTGTCTCCTGTCAATTCACTATTTATATCTGTCTCCTGTCAATTCAATATTTATATCTATGTCTGGTCAATTTACTATTTATATCTGTCTCCTGTCAATTCACTATTTATATCTATGTCCGGTCAATTCACTATTTATATCTATATCCTGTCAATTCACTATTTATATCTGTCTCCTATCAATTCACTATTTATGTCTGTCTCCTGTCAATTCACTATTTATATCTGTCTCCTGTCAATTCACTATTTATATGTATGTCCTTCAATTCACTATTTTCTTTGTCCTGTCAGTTCACTATTTTATATGTCCTGTCAATTCACTATTTATCTTTGTCCTGTCAATTTACTATTTATCTATGTTCTGTCAATTCACTATTTATGTCAATTCATTATTTATGTGTCTCCTGTCAATTCACTATTTATTTATGTCCTGTCAATTCAGTATTTATATCTGTCTCCTGTCAATTTACTATTTATATCTGTCCTGTCAATTCATTATTTTATATGTCCTGTCAATTCACTATTTATATATGTCCTCTCAATTCACTATTTATCTGTGTACTGTCAGTTCGCTATTTATTTATGTCAATTCACTATTTATGTGTCTCCTGTCAATTCACTATTTATATCTGTCTCCCGTCAATTTACTATTTATATCTATGTCCTGTCAATTCACTATTTATATATGTCCTCTCAATTCACTATTTATCGGTGTCCTGTCAGTTCACTATTTATTTATGTCAATTCACTATTTATGTGTCTCCTGTCAATTTACTATTTATATCTATGTCCTGTCAATTCACTATTTTCTATGTCCTGTCAATTCACTATTTATATCTGTCTCTTGTCAATTTTGCTATTTATATCTATGTCCTGTCAATTCACTATTTATATATGTCCTCTCAATTCACTATTTATCTGTCCTGTCAGTTCACTATTTATTTATGTCAATTCACTATTTATGTGTCTCATTTCAATTCACTATTTATTTATGACCTGTCAATTCAGTATTTACATCTATGTCCTGTCATTTCACTATTATCTAGGTCCTGTCAATTCACTATTTTATCTGTGTCCTGTCAGTTCACCTTTTTATATGTCCTGTCAGTTCACTATCTGTATCTGTGTCCTATCAATTCACTATTTGTAAGATACCCTGTCAATTCACTATTTATCTATGTCATGTCAATTTACTATTTATCTGATACCATGTCAGTTCACTATTTTTCTGATGTCCTCTCAATTTACTTTTATCTGATGACCTGTCAATTCACTATTTATCTGATTCCCTCTCAATTCACTATCTATCTGATATCCTGTCAATTCACATTTTATATGATATCCTGCCAGCTCACTAATTTACTCAGCTTTTTTGTATGTGGCAACATTTAAACTTAAACATCCCATGAACAATGAAACAGTTATGGTAGCAATAGGACCTTTTCTCCAGTACATCTTTGGGACCATTAGGGCTTTTCTCCAGTACATCTTTGGTACCACTAGAATGTTTCATCAATAGTACACTAGGGCTTTTCTCCAGTACATCTTTGGGACCATTAGGGCTTTTCTCCAGTACATCTTTGGTACCACTAGAATGTTTCATCAATAGTACACTAGAGCTTTTCTCCAATACATCTTTGGTACCACTAGAATGTTTCATCAATAGTACAGTAGGACTTTTCTCCAGTACATCTTTGGTACCACTAGAATGTTTCATCAATAGTACACTAGGGATTTTCTCCAATATATCTTTGGTACCTTCGGAATGTTTCAACAATAGTACAGTAGGACATTTCTCCAATACATATTTGGTACCTTCGTAATGTTTCATCAATAGTACAGTAGGACTTTTCTCCAGTACATCTTTGGTACCACTAGAATGTTTCATCAATAGTACAGTAGGGCTTTTCTCCAATATATCTTTGGTACCTTCGGAATGTTTCAACAATAGTACAGTAGGACATTTCTCCAATACATATTTGGTACCTTCGTAATGTTTCATCAATAGTACAGTAGGACTTTTCTCCAGTACATCTTTGGTACCACTAGAATGTTTCATCAATATTACACTAGGGCTTTTCTCCAATATATCTTTGGTACCTTCGGAATGTTTCAACATTAGTACTGTAGGACTTTTCTCCAATATATATTTGGTACCTTTGTAATGTTTCATCAGTAGTACTGTAGGACTTTTTTCCAGTTCATCTTTGGTACCATTAGAATGTTTCATCAATAGTACAGTAGAACTTTTCTCCAATACATCTTTGGTACCACTAGTATGCTTCATCAGTGGCACAATAGAACTCTTCCCCAATCCATCTTTGATACCACTAGAACCTTTCATTAGTGGTAATCTAGTACCTCTTCCAAAATACAAAAATTAAGTTCACAGAAAATTAAATCAGAAAAGCACATAGCTTTAAACACCACAAAAATTTGAAACAATTTCAATTTCACTTTTTTTTTCCACTTCATTACAGGTAGCTGACTGTCTGGCATCATTTATGGTTCGGTACAAAGTGGCAACTCCAACAGCAGACTTTCAAAGGTATTAGGATGGTTTCTTGTTGTTATTGCTAATTTGCTTGTCATAAAATTTTAATATACTCAAGATTTTTATAATTTCTGAAACTAAGTTTCCAAAGATATTGTGAATGAAACTTGATTGGTGTTGGCCAAGTTTTTAAGCCATGATTATTATGAATATTCAGAAAGATTGTGTAATAATAAAATATACAGTAGATCATTCTTTTAGCAGGTAAAGTTTGGACGTGCAGCTGAAGATGCCAAATAATTTTTTCAAGCTTACCCTGTCAGAAGTTTACCAGATTGATCACTTAAGCATCTATGTACATTGTCATATGCTTATTCCATACATGCCAACCCATGGTGAGGAAAAAGCGTAATCCATGTGGGAGTAATCTGAGCAGAAAAAGAGTAATCCACATATAACATGATAAAATTCAATGATTTATTTACCCCTTCTGGTCTTTTAACATCAATTACTGCTTGAAATTTTCATATATAGCACTTGGAGCTTTAAAAAGCAACAGTCTTATGCTGCAGTTCAAAACACTATGTACCAGCTGAGATTATGAATGTTTTGCACACCAGTAGAGAACCATGTGCTTGGTTACACGGGTAGTCCGTGTTCTATTAAGAACTCGTTTAATAACACCTCTGCATTTATTAATTCTGCTTTAAAAAGAAAGAAGTTACAAGTTACCTTAGTATTGGAGTTTGTAAAACAAGCTAATTCAAGGTTTCTTTGTTTACCACCATGACCAATATTAAAATCCTTTCCACACAGCCTACAGTGGGTGTTAAGCTGCCCTAGAATGGAATGCTGTATTATTTAATTCATGTATTCATCTTTGAATCAGTTTTTCATCTTTTTCTAATCCATCTGTAAAATTATTTCAATAACATTTTTGCTCTAACGCACACATCTACTAGAATAAATCTGACTTGACTTTTAGCGCCAAATATCCACAGACTGGTTTTGTATCAGATATGAATTACAACAAAGAATCTGCAAGCAAAGATTAAAAACTAGAAAACCAATCTGTTCTCTCCTAACTATGCCATACAGCTGATATAAATAGAAACCGAGGTCAAAAGTTTGACACTAAAACCAGCATGTTTCTTGGAAATAGGGCAGCTGTTATAAATAGAACATACTACTGCTAGGAAAGTGCATGCAAGGCTATGGACAAGCGTACTCTTATGTTGTAGTTATGAAGAAGCCGTCTTTTCTTGGTCTGTTAGATTAATGGGATGTTAATAAAAATAAGAAAACAAATTATTGTTTTGGGACATACCGAAGATGTGTAATCCAAATACATTTACGTGTAAGGCATAATTTAGTGAAAAAGCGCAATGATTACGCCAAAAGCTTAATGGTTGGCATGTATGTTATTCACACATCCATCAGAATGTCTCTGCAATTGTCTTTACATCCATGCACACCTATATTAGCTTCAATGTTGAAATTTGTAATGTAAAGTTTTCAAGTACATTTGGTTTGCGATGTGGATACATCTTGATGTCTACAGTTGGCCATTGAGTCATGTTACTTGGAATGTGGATACATCTTGATGTCTACAGTTGGCCATTGAGTCATGTTACTTGGAATGTGGATACATCTTGATGTCTACAGTTGGCCATTGAGTCATGTTACTTGGAATGTGGATACATCTTGATGTCTACAGTTGGCCATTGAGTCATGTTACTTAGAATGTGGATACATCTTTATGTCTACGGTTGGCCATTGAATCATGTTACTTAGAATGTGGATACATCTTGATGTCTACAGTTGGCCACAAAGATTTGTTACTTGGCTTGTGGATGCATCTTAATGTCTACTGTTGGCATGTACTTATGTTACTTTGTATGTGGCTATCTTTTGATGTCTTCAGTTGGCCAAAGAATTAGGTTAATTGGCAGGTGGCTACATCTTGATGTCTACAGTTGGCCACAGAGTTAGGTTAATTGGCAGGTGGCTACATCTTGATGTCTACAGTTGGCCACAGAGTTAAATTAATTGGCAGGTGGCTACATCTTGATGTCCAAAAAAACTTGGGGGTGGGCTCAACTTGGAGTCCATGGCCTACTTCTTGTCTGTTAAATATGGTGGAAATAGGTACATTTGGATGTCTTTTTATCTAAACACTTCAGATTTATGACATTTTTGTGACAGTAAGTGATTCTACAGATACCTAATAAGCATCAAAATGATCCATCATTTTCATGAAATACAAACAAATTTGATTAGTCCTCTGTCAAGTGTTCCTTTATACATTATTTTAGTCCAACAATCACCAATGTGATAACTCATAATGGGCTTATTAGTAGGCTTTTCGGTTTTTGTTATAGCATGGAATGAGATAAAGAATTTTGATAACACATTCATTAAAGTACAAGTCTATGCTTAACGTTATATTTCTTGTGACTTGGTCTTTTTTAAAGATTTTTTAATGATTGAAGAAAAGATGATTTATTGTTTTATGGGTCTATTTTTTATGGACTATAAACACGTATATAACAAAGTAAAAAATTTTGTATGTTTATTTTTAAAAAAGGACTAGAAGTAAAAATCAGTAGGAAATATGGACTGCATACAAACCATTCATAACAGGGCATATATTGTTCTCTTGTTATTTGCAGGATTTTCCCCGGTTGTTGAGGACACTTTTGCCGTGACTGTTCATCATTAGTAATAGACATGCGCTGACAGTAATTATATACTCATCGACTGAACTTTTCATCAACACTAATAGATGTGTGTTGATTCTGATTTTATGTTCAGTGATTGAAGTGTTTATTATTATCAGCCAGAAAGTGTTGTGTGATGTCACCTATTATATTAAAGAACATTATGTATATAACTTTTTAAGGATTAGTTAAATAAGACTGAAATGAAATGTCTTTTTATGTTAGTTCTTGGAGGTCTTCTTTGTTTATTTCATAATCAAGGATGTGTTGCATAACATGCCATAAAGGCAAGGATGTGTTGCATAACATGCCATAAAGGCAAGGATGTGTTGCATAACATGCCATAAAGGCAAGGATGTGTTGCATAACATGCCATAAAAGCAAGGATGTGTTGCATAACATGCCATAAAGGCAAGGATGTGTTGCATAACGTACCATAAAGGCAAGGAGTCATAAAATCCATGTAGCCATAAATGTACAATCTGCCTCCACATTTTCAAATTTTTATTTAAACTGAATTATTTTAAAAGCTTCATATTAAAACATGTCATGTGAGTTGGAGCAGATTTTGCAAGATGACTAAGAAATAGGCATCAAAATAGTCATTAAGCACTCAAGCATCAGCAGTATTTTGTTTGAACAAATGAACTGTAAACCTTTACAACTTCTTGCAATAGTTGGATGATCATCTATATATGAATTACATTATTGACTTAAATAAAAATGTACCTCATTGGCTGGTATACAAATATTTTTTCAACCACATTTGCTGCAAAGCTTCATCTTTACAAGATTTTTGTTGGTGTTTATGGTCCAGCAGCATAAATAGGTAGTTTAGTGCCAAGGCAGTGGGAGTAAAATAAATAGGTAGTTTAGTGCCAAGGCAGTGGGAGTAAAATAAGTAGGTAGATTAGTGCCAAGGCAGTGGGAGTAAAATAAGTAGGTAGATTAGTGCCAAGGCAGTGGGAGTAAAATAAATAGGCGGTTTAGTGCCAAGGCAGTGGAGTAAAATAAATAGGTAGTTTAGTGCCAAGGCAGTGGGAGTAAAATAAGTAGGTAGGTTAGTGCCAAGGCAGTGGGAGTAAAATAAATAGGTAGTTTAGTACCAAAGCAGTGGGAGTAAAATAAATATGTAGTTTAGTGCCAAGGCAGTGGGAGTAAAATAAGTAGGTAGATTAGTGCCGGGAGTAAAAGAAATAGGTAGTTTAGTGCCAAGGCAGTGGGAGTAAAATAAATAGGTAGATTAGTGCCAAGGCAGTGGGAGTAAAATAAATAGGTGGTTTAGTGCCAAGGCAGTGGAGTAAAATAAATAGGTAGTTTAGTACCAAGGCAGTGGGAGTAAAATAAATAGGTAGTTTAGTACCAAAGCAGTGGGAGTAAAATAAATATGTAGTTTAGTGCCAAGGCAGTGGGAGTAAAATAAGTAGGTAGATTAGTGCCAAGGCAGTGGGAGTAAAATAAATAGGTGGTTTAGTGCCAAGGCGGTGGAGTAAAATAAATAGGTAGTTTAGTGCCAAGGCAGTGGGAGTAAAATAAATAGGTAGTTTAGTGCCAAGGCAGTGGGAGTAAAAGAAATAGGTAGTTTAGTGCCAAGGCAGTGGGAGTAAAAGAAATAGGTAGTTTAGTGTCAAGGCAGTGGGAGTAAAAGAAATAGGTAGTTTAGTGCCAAGGCAGTGGGAGTAAAAGAAATAGGTAGTTTAGTGCCAAGGCAGTTGGAGTAAAATAAATAGGTTGTTTAGTGCCAAGGCAGTGGGAGTAAAGTGCCTCACCCAAAGACACACCTTCACTTTATGACAATTTAGTGCCATGGCAATGGGAGTAAAATAAATAGGTAGTTTAGTGCCAAGGCAGTGGGAGTAAAGTGCCTCATCCAATGATACACCTACACTTTATGACAGTTTAGTGCCAAGGCAGTGGGTTTAAAGTACCTTGCCTGATGACACACCTACATTTTATGACACCAGGCTGGTCCAATGGTAGGATTTAATCCTGAACCATTTCTATTATGAGTCAGACACATTATCCACTGAACAACAAGGAAACCGATGAGTGTGATGATAAGCAGATTTTAAGTGCATTATATGCAGGTACAACCCATTAACTACTTGCAATACACATCCAGTGTCTGGTCAGCAGTTTGGCATCAACATTTTTTGTGATCCAAAATATCACATCTAGAGTGTGTGTGCATGTGTTTGTGTTGTCTGCATTTAGATTTGATGTTGTGGTTAAAGTTTTTAATAATTATAATAATAATAATAATAATGTGGACTTAGTGAGGTGCCTAATCTTTTGAAGCTCTAAGTGCTTTACAATATTAGATAACACATACAAACATACACAAGGACAAAATTACAAAACAAACACCAGGTACTTACATAGCAAACAAATGCTGAACTAAACAGTTAGTCTTTAAGTCCATTCTTGTAGTTGTATTAGGTTAGGTGAGTTTTAAGAGCACTCTTGAGTGAGAAAACAGTGTCCATGTGTCTAAGATCTGTGGGCGATTCCTTCCTCATAGTTCACTTGACAAGCAAAATAATTTTGTCTTTATGACTTCATCTTAACACACATACACTGCTGAGCAATGAAAATGTGAGTGCTGGAAGAGGAGCATAAGTTTCTAGATGGGGTGTACAAAAATGGTGAGGTCTAATAGTTATATTGGACTGGAGGCAGTTGACGAGGTAGGCAGTTGATGAGGTCAGATAGTTATATTGGACTGGAGGCAGTTGATGAGGTCAGACAGTTATATTGGACTGGAGGCAGTTGATGAGGTCAGATAGTTATATTGGACTGGAGGCAGTTGATGAGGTCAGATAGTTATATTGGACTGGAGGCAGTTGATGAGGTCAGATAGTTATATTGGACTGGAGGCAGTTGATGAGGTCAGATAGTTATATTGGACTGGAGGCAGTTGATGAGGTCAGATAGTTATATTGGACTGGAGGCGGTTGACGAGGTCAGATAGTTATATTGGACTGGAGGCGGTTGACAAGGTCAGATAGTTATATTGGACTGGAGGCAGTTGACGAGGTAGGCAGTTGATGAGGTCAGATAGTTATATTGGACTGGAGGCGGTTGACAAGGTCAGATAGCTATATTGGACTGGAGGCAGTTGATGAGGTCAGATAGTTATATTGGACTGAAGGCAGTTGACAAGGTCAGATAGTTATATTGGACTGGAGGCGGTTGATGAGTTCAGATAGTTATATTGGACTGAAGGCAGTTGATGAGGTCAGATAGTTATATTGGACTGAAGGCAGTTGACAAGGTCAGATAGTTATATTGGACTGGAGGCGGTTGACGAGGTCAGATAGTTATATTGGACTGGAGGCAGTTGATGAGGTCAGATAGTTATATTGGACTGGAGGCGGTTGACAAGGTCAGATAGCTATATTGGACTGGAGGCAGTTGATGAGGTCAGATAGTTATATTGGACTGAAGGCAGTTGACAAGGTCAGATAGTTATATTGGACTGGAGGCGGTTGATGAGGTCAGATAGTTATACTGGACTGAAGGCAGTTGATGAGGTCAGATAGTTATATTGGACTGAAGGCAGTTGACAAGGTCAGATAGTTATATTGGACTGGAGGCGGTTGACGAGGTCAGATAGTTATATTGGACTGGAGGCAGTTGATGAGGTCAGATAGTTATATTGGACTGGAGGCGGTTGACAAGGTCAGATAGTTATATTGGACTGAAGGCAGTTGATGAGGTCAGATAGTTATATTGGACTGAAGGAAGTTGACAAGGTCAGATAGTTATATTGGACTGGAGGCGGTTGACGAGGTCATATAGTTATATTGGACTGGAGGCGGTTGACAAGGTCAGATAGTTGTATTGGACTGGAGGCAGTTGATGAGGTCAGATAGTTATATTGGACTGGAGGCAGTTGATGAGGTCAGATAGTTGTATTGGACTGGAGGCAGTTGATGAGGTCAGATAGTTATATTGGACTGGAGACAGTTGATGAGGTCAGATAGTTATATTGGACTGGAGACAGTTGATGAGGTCAGATAGTTATATTGGACTGGATGCAGTCAATAAAATTATAGCATACTGAGCAGAATTTTTTGTTAAATTTTGGATCAAATGGGTTGCTAGTTAAGGTTACAGACTAAGGGGGAGGTGTGCATATTTCTTCATACTCTAAGGATCGTCCAAGCTGCTGTGTTTTGAACTAATTTAAGTTTCTGTAGTAGATACTGAAATGAACCAGATAGAAAGGAATTACAATAAGGAACATATAATTGATTTAATGGCATCGACCAAAAGAAAATTGCAAATGGAGCTGATGCATCTCAGCTCCAGATATGCAGCCTTGCATATGTTTATTACATGGTAATGAGAGCGTACTGTCGAGAGTGACACCATGGTTTCAGACTAACTGTAAATTTAATGTTGGTATTGCTGATATTGTTTGAGGTAAAGGCTGTAAATGAGAAAGTCTGTGCATGGTGATCAAGATGGCTTCAGTTTTACTGTCATTCACCTGCAGCTTGTTATGTGGCATCCATATCTTCATGCCAGAAATGCACCTCTGTACACCTTGGATGGTAACCTCAACTTGTAGCTAGATTTGTCATCAGCATTTAGTTGGCCAGAAATGCACCTCTTTACACCTTGGATGGTAACCTCAACTTGTACCTAGATTTGTCATCAGCATTTAGTTGGCCAGAAATGTACCTCTCTACACCTTGGATGGTAACCTCAACTTGTACCTAGATATGTCATCAGCATTTAGTTGGCCAGAAATGCACCTCTCTACACCTTGGATGGTAACCTCAACTTGTACCTAGATTTGTCATCAGCATTTAGTTGGTGAGACACTGGACTTCAGTGTATGACGTTTGAGAGCAGCCAAGTATGTAATGAAGAGACCTTGGCCAAGAACAGATCTCTGTGGAACACCAAAACAAAGACCAACTTGGCTGCAATGTTTTCCACTTAATGACACAATTTGTGTCCTGCTGACTAAGTAGAACTTGAACCATAGTACAACTGTATCATGAATGCCAAATACATGCTGGAGATGGTGAAGTAATATATCTTGGTCTATTGTGTCGAATTCCACAAACAAGTCAAAAAGGGAGAAGACTGCAATCTTTCCATAGCAGAGAGAAGGTCATTAACTATTCTCAGAAGGCCATATCATTATGATGAGGGCAATAAGCAGACTGCAGTCCATTTGAAATCAGATCAGATACAAGTTGGGATAGAACATCTTAGATTTTTTTAAATCAACAAGTGTTTAGAAACAGGACTTTATTGGTCTTTGAGTGGCATATAAACAAATGAAGATAATAATGTACCTGGACAATAAGACTAATATACCTTGCATGTGGATGCAGAGAGGCAGACACAAAGCAAACATCTGAATGACCTAGACTATTGAAGTATATGTCATGTCATTTCCTTAGTACAAAATCTTATGACATTTTTGGCTGCAATAGTAAATTGTTACAAATAGAGAAAGTACTAGGTTATCTCAATAAATCAGTAACTGAAATTTAATGGGTAGAAGGATGATTCCATGCTGCACAAAGTGGGCCTCTGAACATAAAAATTTATTTTCTAACAAAGAAATGATGTGAAAATGGTACTTGTACACTCAATGTAAAGCTCTGAAAGGATGAAATATTCAAATTATCTTAGTAAGAAATAGTAGGAAATTATTAAAAAGAAAAAGAAAATGCAACCTGGCAACTCTTATCCATTATAAAAACAGTACCAAAAGAACATAAGAATTTATTTAAACAAGACCTGGAATCAAGATAAAAAAAAGAAAATACTTTCTTATTTTAATTATTTGGCAAAATCTTATTTTAGTATTTGGCAGACTTTTTCCTTACTGAAGCTACTAAAAGTCATATTTCTTTAGCTGCCATGAATGAAGATCCTAAATTACCCAAGTCACTTGGCTTGAAATTATGCTAAAAGGCACACTATCATATTTAGACGATTTAGTGCAAGACCATGCAAGTAAAGTGCTTTGCTTAGAGACTCATAACAGCCAACCTGGTTAATCTGAGTAGGAGTCAAACCATCAACCCAAGTATCACTAGTCTGGCACTCCAACCTCTCAGCCACTACCAAAGTAAATGGGGACATGTTAAAACCTGTCTATATTAAGTGCAAAATGAGCTTATGCTAGCATTTTTTCTATTCTTTTTGATAACCATAATATCAAGTTTGGAAACAAAAAGTAAAAACCTTACATTTTAACATATTCCAATAAAATGACAACAATAAGACACTATATCCATAATGTGAATAGGTTCATTCTGCCAAATGATTACAGTGTATGACAATTTTCTATGAAATCTGGCACAAAAATGGTGTACAGTTCACAGAGTAATTTCCAGTTGCTGGGTTTTGTTCCTGTATGTGGCAAGATCATAGATTGTGTAATAAAACTGGAACACCCTCTGCTGTCCAACTTAGATACAATCTGTAATTTTTCCCTCAACTAAAAAAAGTGTCATGTAGTCCTACCAAAACTAGGATTTGTAAATAATGACTTTTACCAATCGATTGATTCAGAAATGTCATGATTATTACCAATAGCTCATGTACTTAACATGTGCAAAAATACTGGGATTAGATTACTGACCACCAACAGTAATTGTTTTCCAATTAGCCTTTTCCATATGTGTTTCTTCTCCCCCACCTATGCGTGTTGGAATCATTCACTGTATCTGCCATAAAAAAGGGGTATTATATATCATTCCACTTCCTATTATGACAGTACCCAATTTTGACGTAGTGTAATAAATACCCATTTCTCAAGAGGGCACATCTGTCAGTGATGTCACAGCCTCAGCATTTGTTTACACCGATCAACATTGAGTCAAGCAGACAAAAAGATTTGTCAAAAGTCATATCATTATTATTTATGAAGTGAAACAAGGATTAATACCATGAAAAAAATAATCCATTTCATGAATTCTCTTTTTTCCAGTCACTGCAGGAAGTCCTCTTAAAATCTTTACTAACTATTCTGACAGGGCAAATCAAATTCCTGCCATAACAAGCATCCAGTCTGTTACTCAACATGTGTTGGCTATGTGACACAGCTGATAACTGCATCTGCAACACTTAGAATTGTGCATAGTGTTTTACATGGATCTGTCATTACTGATTTTCTGAGGTGGTTCTTGGGTATTTTAATTTGGGGGAATGAACATGAAACACACACTTTTATGGTATATTCCATAAATCAGCATCCTCTACCTTTTTGCTTATTTAAAAAAAAAGTACATGTACATGTATTAGGATTTTTTCTCAAAAATAGGTAATTTTACTTTAATGGTCAATTTTCAAATGTCCTTTATACTAATTTTGATATTTAACTTATTTTAACAAATGTATTCTTTCTAAATGTCTTCTGTCTCTAATTATTTTCACTTTTAGAGAAATAAGTTATGACGTATGCAAAACAGTTTTGAAGTTACAAAACCTACATGTACATTCAAGAATTGGGGTTCTGCATATTCACAATTAGCTACAATGTTGTAGCCTCAACTTGATTTGTTGTGGTTGAGGTCGGAGTAAGAGCACTAATATTAGTACTAATTTACAATGCCAATTAATTATTGCAAAGCTGTTGTACACTAAATCTAGTATTTGTTTTATTATAAGTAAACAATTTTATTATAATACCATCATGATTTGTCCCAATTTTATTCTTTCAGCCTTTCCAACAAAATCTGTTCCAAAACAAAAATTGTGATAAATATGGGAAAAGTATTAGGAATGGCAAGTTAAACGACTTTTCCATGTTCTATCGATGTTGCTCTGCAATATATATTTTAAATCAAAGCATATATGAACTTGTCAAAGGAAGAGATGGACTGCAGTGAACTGCATCAAAATGGTTAACATAAAAAATGAACTTCACAAAAGGTCATTTGGTTCAAAACATGCCAAGAAGAGGATAAGAAAATTCATCACGGTCCTTGGTTATTGTGATAAAATATTTTTCTTCTAAAGTTATGGTAAGTATCACTATGAAAGGGTTATATTTATGACAAGTATCACTATGAAAGGGTTATATTTATGATAAGTATCACTATGAAAAGGTTATATTTATGACAAGTATCACTATGAAAGGGTTATACTTATGACAAGTATCACTATGAAAAGGTTATATTTATGACAAGTATCACTATGAAAAGGTTATATTTATGATAAGTATCACTATGAAAAGGTTATATTTATGACAATTATCACTATGAAAAGGTTATATTTATGACAAGTATCACTATGAAAAGGTTATATTTATGACGAGTATCACTATGAAAGAGTTATATTTATGATAAGTATCACTATGAAAAGGTTATATTTATGATAAGTATCACTATGAAAAGGTTATATTTATGATAAGTATCACTATGAAAAGGTTATATTTATGACAAGTATCACTATGAAAAGGTTATATTTATGATAAGTATCACTATGAAAAGGTTATATTTATGACAAGTATCACTATGAAAAGGTTATATTTATGACAAGTATCACTATGAAAAGGTTATATTTATGACAAGTATCACTATGAAAAGGTTATATTTATGATAAGTATCACTATGAAAAGGTTATATTTATGACAAGTATCACTATGAAAAGGTTATATTTATGATAAGTATCACTATGAAAAGGTTATATTTATGACAAGTATCACTATGAAAGGGTTATATTTATGACAAGTATCACTATGAAAGGGTTATACTTATGACAAGTATCACTATGAAAGGGTTATATTTATTACAAGTATCACTATGAAAGGGTTATATTTATGACAAGTATCACTATGAAAGGGTTATATTTATGATAAGTATCACTATGAAAAGGTTATATTTATGACAAGTATCACTATGAAAGGGTTATACTTATGACAAGTATCACTATGAAAAGGTTATATTTATGACAAGTATCACTATGAAAAGGTTATATTTATGATAAGTATCACTATGAAAAGGTTATATTTATGACAATTATCACTATGAAAAGGTTATATTTATGACAAGTATCACTATGAAAAGGTTATATTTATGACGAGTATCACTATGAAAGAGTTATATTTATGATAAGTATCACTATGAAAAGGTTATATTTATGATAAGTATCACTATGAAAAGGTTATATTTATGACAAGTATCACTATGAAAAGGTTATATTTATGATAAGTATCACTATGAAAAGGTTATATTTATGACAAGTATCACTATGAAAAGGTTATATTTATGACAAGTATCACTATGAAAAGGTTATATTTATGACAAGTATCACTATGAAAAGGTTATATTTATGATAAGTATCACTATGAAAAGGTTATATTTATGACAAGTATCACTATGAAAAGGTTATATTTATGACAAGTATCACTATGAAAAGGTTATATTTATGACAAGTATCACTATGAAAGGGTTATATTTATGACAAGTATCACTATGAAAGGGTTATACTTATGACAAGTATCACTATGAAAGGGTTATATTTATTACAAGTATCACTATGAAAGGGTTATATTTATGACAAGTATCACTATGAAAGGGTTATATTTATGATAAGTATCACTATGAAAGGGTTATACTTATGATAAGTATCACTATGAAAGGGTTATATTTATGATAAGTATCACTATGAAAGGGTTATATTTCTGAAAATTGCCAGTAAGTGCTTCATTGCATCAAAACCAATGAGTCCAGGATACAATCAATAGCATTCCAAGTAAATACCATTTTTGCTTTTTTTTATTACTGGTAGAGTGAGAGAAGAAAATGCCGCAACATATAATATGAACTTAAGTGAATTTGTGAAAATATGAAGTCAGAATTAAAATAAATGGTAGCACTTGCATTTTTAATGACAGCCACAATCATCTTATAGTTTGGGCTCAAACCAGTAATAGACATACCACAACTCACTCCTTATAAGTTATGTTAAGAATTATCATCATTGAAAACTTCTTAGATATAATAATAAATATTATATATGTATGGTGCTTGTAGGTGACATAGGCTGGTTATTCATTCCCCACATCCCTCTTCCCTGGCAGTTGAGATCCCTCACAATAATCATGGGCAATAAATTTGAAATATACTACTTCCGGGTCGATCCATTTTTTCTTTACTGCACAAGAAATGTTAGCACACGATGGGAGGTACCTCAAAATTTATGTTATTCAATTCAATTTAATACTGAAGAAAGCGTAAATAAATAGGAAAAAGGCAGTCATTTATTTTGAAATGAATGTTTGTCAGATAGTTAACATTCAACAGAGGAAATATGCATTCATTTTATTGATATTTCTGGCAAGAGCACAGAAAAGGATGACGTGCTTTGTAGGCAGGATTCCATCTGTCCACAACCCTTTCATCTGCCCACAAGAAAGTTCAGAGGGCAACAAAACTGCATACAACCCACCTTTAATAGTACTCTCTCTCTCTCTCACTATATGTGTGTGTATGTGTGTGTGCGTAGTGTATGTGCGCTGTAGCAATGATATACCACAAGATTATTTAATTTCCATTAAAAAGAAACATGGCTTGATGGGTTTTCTTGTAATGAAAATTTATACGAGTCATATATCATTGATACAGCATACATACAATGCATATATTTTATTTATGTCACATACAAATGCACATATTTACACTTTGAATGGAGTTACCAGATGCTCCAGCAATTGTGTATTGACCGAGTGAATGAACTCCTCACATCCCTGCGAGTGTGTCCTTTACAAAATATTGTTCTACGATTCTTTTTGTTCACAGTCACATATGCAGATTGATAAGTTGATTGTTTTCTTTTTGATTTTATATTTGTATTCACATTTATGAAACCAATATAAGATACACTCATGATTTAAACATGAAATATGGTTTTTATGAAGAAAATAGTGCACTACAAACACGGTTAGCTTCTTGTACACTAAAACTGAATAGTCAGGCATTAACGTACTGGCATATGGAAATTGGCATGGAATGGAAACTAAGCAAAATGACGAACCCAAAAGAGGTAATTCAAATATTTTAATATATTGACAGTTCATCTAAGTCTTTACTCAGCTTTAATTTACATTTCTAAAGACTATAAAATTCTCTCTAAGATAATGTTATTATTCTTTTACAATATTGAAATTATTGAAACAATCAGGAAATCAAGTAACAAGTGGAGAGAAGCAAACAAATAATCTGAAAAGCATCGTCTTGTCTAGGGCAGCATCTTACTGAAGATTCTAGTTAGTTTTCATATTGCGCACTCCAACGGCAGATCATATCTCTTATTTCACATAATAGTTTCACAAGCTGAAGGAATACAATCCAGATATGAGACAGAACGATGGTTCCGAACACTAGAATCATCAATACCAAGATTCCAAGGATAAAGCCAAACACTTTAGCTGACTTGTGCTAATCAGGGGCACTTGTTTTCTTTCTTACTGTGGTTGAGAGTGTATGTTCGACCGGTGTAAGATCTTTCTTAATAATAATAATAATAATAATAATGAATTAAGGGCAGGAAAGAAATGTTTTCCAAAAGCTCCTTTTCAAAACGTTTTACATTTTGTTTTCATGCATGTTTGCTTCTTAGCTATCTAGACAATCCAAAGGTGAGACATATACCAACTTATGCTTTTAAGAAATATATATTGTGATAAGATGGACAAATTGAATTCTAGACCAAATACTATCTGAAGTAATTGCGGAGAGAGAGAGATTTGGGGAGAGTTAGTATTGCATCTTAACAATATGCTTAGGTAGTAGTTAAGTTTCTACCATACTATTTAATCGGAAATGAAAACCACAGTTAAATACATTATTGAAAATGCCAGTGCACGTGTGTGTATAGACTATGCATGTACACAAGACCATGGTTTTTATGGTATATCAACACAGTCATAGCTATAAGGCGGTAATGGGACTTTATGGGGATAATAGGATTTAATAATATGACCACTATTTTATTAGGTCATTTTGTTTTAATTTTAATTTGTTTACTGTTGTTCACAACATCAGTACAGTATATTCAGAATTTTCAACACCTCCAACATAATTGAAGGTATTTGTAATGCTGTTCAATATCATATATATGTATGCTGTCACGGAATTGTATAAATCCTTTTATTTATTAAATGCATGTACTCGGGTTTCATTTTTTTGTGAATAACAATACCCAAGGGTGATTTATGTATATTGTACAAAGATTTCGAAATAGTGAGTTCGGTTTATCCTATGCTACACATGCAAAGTGCTTTCGATGGGAAGAACCGAATGCTTCCAGCGCTCAGATGATGTATAAATGCCTCACTGTAAGACTAAATCGTTACATTATGGAACATCTTGTCAGTGAGCAGTCCTGAACACAATAAAAAACAAGGATGGCTGGCTATGGTAAAGGGGGAAACCTAGATTTCCCACTTGTGAATACAGAGATTAAAAGGAAGGTAACTTTTTTGCACACAAACAAGATTAAATTTTAAATTTAACAATCCAATAATTCAGCAATTTAAAATTTTACTGCCCCAATTACTGAAATAGAGGTTTTGTTGTACCAACAGTTCTTTTCAGAACTCTTTAGCCCTTCATGCACTTAAGGCCTACATTGGCAACAACTCCTAAATTTGTTACTGGGGAAAACTTCGTCAAGGAGTATTTCTGCACTGAAGAGGAGTAAGTTGAAAAAGGCAGGCTCTTTGGGCTCAAACAATTGACCTATCGGACATACAGGCCTCTGACAGGCCTAATGACTTCACTATACTAGCCGCATAAGCAGCAAGTGGAATAAATTCCTCTAACTTGGAAACCTTCTATAATATTGGGAGAGGGGTAATTATTCTTTATCCCAAAAAAGAGCAATTTTTGCTGGGGGATGTGGTGGCAAAGATGACCCGCCCCCCTTAAATAACCAGATTAATAGAGAAGAAATTTGCTGAGATTATGTATCCAGATTCCCTAGGGAAACCCCCTGGCAGTTTTCCAGGAGGGTTTTCAAACGAGAGCTAGGGTCAAATCCTCAAGTGTCCAAAGGGACACTTTCAGAGCCTTCCCTGGCTTACATAATGGATAGATTGTTGTTTAGGTGGATATAATGGATGCCCCAAAAACTCCCGAGCATGTCAAAATCTACGTGATACCCATCCAGACAGGGTACTATAATTTCCACATGTCAAGGGCGTGTGTCAATTGTGGAACGGTAGGACATAAGATATGGGACTGCAAACAACCAAGGCAACAATGATAACAACAAAACAATCTAGAGACAAACACAACCCGCCATAAAAGCATATGCACAAGCAGTCATGCAAAGCATAGAAGATATAGAAGACATAGTAGACATGACATTAGAAGAAGAGCCAATACCTCTAGAACCTAACCCTCCACTACAAACACCACAATCATACACAACAACAACAACAATAACGAAGACACCAACACCGCAAAACACACCACCAAATGAACAAGCACAACATTAAAACGCGATGGAAACATAATCCATGTCAGATACTGAAGCAACACCCAACCCAAAATCAAAATAAAAAAAGGCAGCAAATAAAAGTAAAGCTAATTCGTCAAAAGGAGGCCAAGTGACCAAAAAAAGACCAGGTATTCTCATCAGGGACCAAAAAAGTAAGGCGTTGCTAAAAGAACTCAAATACTGCAAATATTACTTGCACTAAACAAAGAATCAAATGAGACAACCTGTACACCACCTAATCAACAACCCAGTACTTAAACTACATCACATGCCAACAATGAAGACCACAACCAAAAACAAACAGGAGTACCAAATGCCACCCACAAGCCCAAACAAAAAGACAACTCCTAATGCTCGCAAAAAATTGACTCAACAGTCAAAAGGAGAAGATAAACAAAACAAAGCCAAAGCCAAAACGAGGAAAACAACAAATAGCATCACCCCACACAAAGAAAAATAATGAGAAAACAAAAATTGTATAACATTTATCACTACTTTGAATAGTACAAACCCAAAATAAAATAAAAAACTGGAATATACATTAAAAAAATTATGAAAAATAGAATAGCAAGAAAGAATAAAAATACTTTCTCAATAAACATAAATGGATTATTATTTTAAAAGAGCCTAATATCTAATAGAACTAGCAAGGTCATATGTATTCGAGAAATACGTAATATACAACAGAAAATAATAAACTACATAGAAGCTTAATTCAATTTTTATTTCACAAAAAGATGACACCAACCTAAAATCAGGAGTGGGACTAATAATTAATAATAATTAATAATGATTGGAAACTGTTACCAACTCCACCTGAATTAAAATGAAGACTTATTCATAAAAATAAATAAAATATAATAAACATATATGTACCACCAAGAAGGAATAGAAACATACCATTTATCTGCAGATTAACAAACTATCTACAACCATATACTCTATCTAGATAGCATTGTAATAAGTGTGGACTTTAACTCGGTCACTAACGATATTGACAGAAAAAATTGGTATATGCCAATGTCAAAAGAAATCGATACTTCTCATGAATGGCTTCAGTCACAATAATAATCTTATTGATACTTTCAGATATTTACACCCGACCAAGGTAGAATATACACGTATTACGGGAAATTCGGCTGCAAGAATATATCACTCTTATGTAGCCAATAAAATACAAAACAACATTATTAGCAGTGCAATATTACAAGATCAAATAGCAGAACACGGGTCCATAACACTAGAAATTAAGTCACAATCGTCAAATAAATGGGGAAAAAGCCATTAAAAACTCGATAATTATTTCCTTAACCTTCCTGAATATCAATAGGAAATAATAAATTTCTTATATACCTTACAAGGGTATAGCATTTATGGGACCAATTTAAACAAGAATTATCCAGAATTAGTCGAAAATATTCCAGATACAAGCTGAAAACTATAAAAATCATTGAAAGAGAATGTCAGAAGATAATATATGACCCCACCATGAATATAGAAATCATAAACAAAGCAATGGAAACCTTAAAAGAATTAAGTGAAATACACACAAAAGGTGAACAAATAAAAGCAGGACTATTTCAGGACATCTATAATATAGGAAAGAAGATTTACAACAGAGAGGAAATTAGAAAAGGTTTACAGAGAAGCTTAACAAAACTAAAAATCAACAATAATGAAAAAAGGAAAAGAGCTATACTAGATCATATAAAAAATACTATGAAAAATTATACACATCGCAAAATATTCCTGATCAAATTATAACAAACTATACCAATAATCTGCCCATTCCAAAAATAAATGAAACTACCAAACCTGAATGTGATGAAACAATCTCTGAAAGTGAGATTTTAAAAATAGCAATCAATGAATCAGCCAAAAGTAAATCTCCAGATCTTGATGGTCTGACAGCAGAATTTTATCAAAAATTCAAAGAACCTCTAATACCCTTACTAAAATCAATATAAAACAATAAGAAACTAAATGTCAGCAAGCATGAGAACTGGTATAATAACTTTAATCTACAAAGACAAAGGAGAGATAACTGACTTAAAAACATTGGAGACCAATATCTTTACTAAATCTAGATTACAAAATATTAAGCAAAATACTGACAAATAGAATAAAATCAACTTTTGGAGAAATCATAATAATGAACCAGACGTGGAGAAGGAAGAAACATTCAAACTAATGTACTGTCCATAAAAAAAAAAACAATAATAGTTTATATGGAATCGAACAACTTACCAGGTGCACTAATTCTCTTTGATCAAGAGAAGGCATTCAATATGTTAGAACTAAACTTTAATATGCATATTCTTCACAGATTCGGCTTTGGACCCAATTTCATACAATGGGTCAAAACTCTATACAAAAGTATTTAATCAATGGCATAGACAAATTGAGCCAAAACTCAACCCTCCCCAGTCAACATATCTATTAGGTAGGGGTGCCCCTTGTCAATGCTTTTGTATGTACTGGGAATCGAAACATCACACATTGCAATTCAAAATGATAAGAATATTAATGGAATAAAAGTACCAGACATCAAAAGAGAATGTAAAACTTTTCAACATGATGATGACTGTTACAACTTCATCAGACACATCAATCGTACCAATATTTAATCAAACAATACAACCTTTACGGCCTTCAAGTTCACAAATAAATCATGACAAAAATAGAAATTCTTCTTATAGGAAATTGGAGAGGAAATCACTCAGGTACTTTCCGGAAAAAGGAGAAAACAGCAAAAGCCTAAACTTTACGTAAATTAAAAATAAAATACAAAACACATAACAACTTGGAAAAATAGACATTGAAACTTTTAGAAAAAGTGCAGATAGCAAAGACTTATCTTTACAATTCAATTTGTTATGAATTTGATGAAACTGACTTTTAACTTTTTTACATTAACAAAATTGAATCCTTAATGTTAAACTTCATATGGAATGGAAAAATCTGTAAACTTTCTAACTTCACACTACAAAAAGATAAAAGAAAAGGAGGAACGAGCATCCCAAATCTAAAACTTAAACAAACAGCTAATGATATTGATAGATTCAAAAACCTTACACAGGATCCAGTATACTATTAGCAAGGTATTTATTTACATTAGTTTGGGTTTCTAATTTCTAACAGACAGGAAATCCATAAAAACAACAAACTCATTGAAACAATAAAAACCCCTATTGAAATATATTGACAAACCGTTGCACTGATTAAAAAAATCTGGACCACAAAAAAATCAAGAAGAAATATGTGATTTACTATAAGAAAGACTCAGGTACCCACAAATAAAATAGAAATTAAAAAATCCACTCTAAAATGGAAAGATGTTTGAAAAAATGTGGAAAACGTTAAAGGACTAAAATACAAGCAAAATTATTGGAATACCTACATGATGCATGGTGGACTGGGGGAAAAAAGCCTTCCAGACGAAGAATATCAAAACCAACCCATCGTGTCCCTTATGTAAATAAGAATTTGACAACAAAAGACATAATTTTATACTGTAAGAAACTAGAAACACAAAGAAATAAAATCATACAAAAAATCACTAACAAGTTAGGATATTTTGAAGCCTTCCCTCTTATATACAAATCCGATTAATGATAAAAACCTATATAAGGATGTAACAGATTTTATACTCATAGCAATTTAAACTAGGCACCAAAATGTTAGGATAACTGAAATATAATTAAACAACTAATAGTATAATTAACTTACGTCTGGAAAAGCCATCTACAGATGTGTTAGCTTCAAGAGCCCCAGAAACCATGTTTTCCGTCACTTCTGCGTGAGGAAAACTTAATCCTTCACATGGGAAGAGCCACAAAAAGTGTGTGATATCATAAAAAGAACCCATGTTTTCCATCACTTCCATGTGATGAACATTTTCTATCCCTCTCATAGGAAAAGCTACTAGGTGAGCTATCTTGAAAATAACCCTTGAGGTGGAGAATCTTCTTGATTACTACATAGTCATCTTTGCCACCTATATCCCAACAAGACCTCTGAACTACAGCAGATGCTTTTTCCCAATAATAACAGAAACAGGGCTCTCTAGATAACCAAGCTACCCATAAGATGAGCATTCAAAGGAAAGGTTACATGCGAGAGCTCTGTAACTGGCATTCAAATCGTACACCCTTATACAAATTTTCCTTATCCAATTTTAATTCAAATTTCGCAATTCTTCCATAACAGAAAAACCGACAAATCTGCGAACTATTCGTGTTTCGGCGCTAAGGTTCACGAAACAAATAATACAATACATACATTAAAACAACGTAATTGGTCAACAATATGCTAAGGCATACCGATCAACTTCATCCTAAATAACCAAACACAAGACATGCACTCACCAGACACAACAAAAAGCATTTAGACACCTTTTTAATTTCAACACTAAATATTTTTATTTGGCTTAAATATATTTATTCCAAATTTATTTTCACACATTAGGTTTAGAAAACAACTAGTACAGAGTTGATCTAGATAGAGCTGTCCGAACAAAGGGTACACTTAACAACAAAGTACTCACTATTTGCACAAAACAAGGACAAAATGAGTCTGGAAAAGTCACTCAGTTATACTGAACAATGTGAATTAAGGGAGAGGAACCCCCACCTCCGGGACTCAATAGTTCTAAAGGGGACTATTACTATCCTAAGTTCTAAGCAAAGGAAGATATAAATCAGGCCCACTGCCAGCGCAGGCAAAGGGAAGAGAGTATAACCACCCAAGCTTTCAGCGGGATAACTAAAAACTCCTTAATTTGGTGAACAAAGCAAAGAGTAACCCTGACGCAATTACACTTATGTTATAAAAATCATTATTATTTTTATTTAACAATACAACTAACACCAAATGGGAGGACAGGGAAACCCCGCATCACATCATAATTTTGGAAAACCAGGGTATCACTAAGTCCTAACCAGCTATATGTGCTGGGATGGGGCTAAGAGGTGTCAACAGATACTTTAAGGACTTGCACATCTTCAGCTGTAGAGGTGCCGCTAGCGAAAGTGCATACGAATAGTCTTAGCACAAAATTGAACCCATTTTTCTCGGAACATGTTATAACTCTTTTAGCATACAAACAAATGACATTCGGTTATATGTACACCTTTAGACTTGTAACAAATTGAAGAAAAGCTATTCTAGGTCAAGAGCCCGAGCATAAATATTCACGTATACCCATTTGTATTGTATATCATTAAATTAAACCACAATAATATGTATAACTAAATTTTACTAAGTATAGTGTTAATCAATTAATTATTTTTCCAAATCGTCTTTAATAATTTTCGCGCAACATTTGAGTATTTTATTGCACGTCTGAGCTCGTGTCACGCTTATAGATTATCATGGATTTTAATCTGGTCCTGGCAAGATGACAATTTTAACTTAAACTAGCTCAGTTTAAAATTGGTCCAGACATGATTATTATTTCAGTTAGTTCTAGACAAGGTGACAGTTTTTGTTACAACTATGTCAGTTTCAATGCGGTTCAGACATGATTATAATTTCAGTTTGGTCTATTCTAGGTGACAGTTTTTGTTACAACTATGTCAGTTTCAATGCGGTTCAGACATGATTATAATTTCAGTTTGGTATATTCTAGGTGACAGTTTTTGTTACAACTATGTCAGTTTCAATGCGGTTCAGACATGATTATAATTTCAGTTTGGTCTATTCTAGGTGACAGTTTTTGTTACAACTCTGTCAGTTTCAATGCGGTTCAGACATGATTATAATTTCAGTTTGGTCTATTCTAGGTGACAGTTTTTGTTACAACTATGTCAGTTTCAATGCAGTTCTGACATGATTATAATTTGAATTGAGTTTAGGCCAGACGACAATTTTCATTTAAGGTAACACTTAAAGCTAGATTTTAATTGGGTTAACAACATACGCAAAGTATATAGATAGATTTGATTGAATATATGAAAGTCCAAAACCTCTTCAATCTGTTCTTCAATTATGTTATCTCTTTCTTCGACTGGAATCATTTTGTTTTTCTCCATCTGCGCCTTGATAGACAGAATGTTGTCTCATCTGCACATGCATTTCTCATCAGTTCGCTGTATGCTGCTAGATGTGGAATTTGTACCATTATTCAGAAGTTTGGTGAAACTGTTTATAACAGATTTATTTTCGTGTTTCGATGTTGCCGTAGTGTTCGTCATCAAGCTAATGTCATTGCTGCCGTGGATGGGGTGTTAGTTTTAACGAAATTGAAATCTGACACGGTTACATAATTCTATTTTCTGATTCGAAGCTGTAGAAGAAATCAGTTATACTGATAGATCATCATGACAATTGGTTATAATGTTACACCATCATGCAATAATGGGTCGTATTGTACATTGTTACAATATTGTGCTATAATAGCTTATAATGTTACACTATCATGCAATAATGGGTCATATTGTGTTACATTGTTACACTTTTGTGTTATAATAGCTTATAATGTTACTCCAGCAGGCTATAATGTGTCGTAATGGGTTATAACGTTACACAAGGCTTTCGAAAATGGGTTAAACCTCTCAAGTTCCACTGAAAGTGTTTGCAAACGTTAAATTAGAAAATAAGGTCCATCACAATCAAAATCTGGTCTTGCTTCCCCTTGGCACGAGTAATTGTGCCAATAACTAAAGAAAGAGACCATTACTTTGGACATCTATAATTTATTTTCTATGCATAAATCGTAACATTTTGCGATTGATTCTTTGCAAATTTTACTGCTAACTATATTTCTCGGTTATTACATTAGGATTAAGGGAATAAAGGATAGAGTTTCTCAATGCCATCAGGCTTGAACGTTACTCAAAGGAAAAATATATTTGTTTCAAGCTGGAATGAGAAGATTTTGATGATGTTTTATGGGTATCTCTGACTACATGTAGGACATGATACTATATTGGACGATCAAAAGAATGGATCCTCGGTGCAGAAAGTCTGGATCTTGAAAGGACAACAAACATACCATCGGCTTAAAATGATAGCTTGCCCTATAATATAGTTTTTATTAAACAGTTTGCTACTCACTTGGAACCTTGCAGATGTAGAGTGGATATTTTAGGCCGCAGTCCTCTTGAAACCACATGGACAGTGTTGGGTTTATTGCTACACACATGGAAGAGTTTGTTGCGAAAACATATGGTGAATATGAATACAATTTAAATTCGAATGATAATGCTCAAATATTAGTAGTAGTACTAGCAATAACAACATCAGCAATACTCACAACACAAGATACAGAGACAACGGCAGTAACGATAGTTTGTGACAGAGCATGTAATTACCTTCGACGGGCTTGTCAAAAGCTGGAACTGCAATATTTGAGCCATCTAACCACCTAAACCTTCCATCCCTTGTAAAGTCATCGACCCACACCAACCTTCCATTCCTTGTAAAGCCATCGATCCACATCAACCTTCCATCCTTTGTAAAGTCATCGATCCACATCAACCTTTCATTCCTTGTAAAGCCATCAATCCACATCAACCTTCCATCCCTTGTAAAGCCATCGATCCACATCAACCTTCCATTCCTTGTAAAGCCATCTATCCTCATCAACCTTCCATCCCTTGTAAATCCATCTACCCACCTCAACCTTCCATCCCTTGTAAATACATCTACCCACTTCAACCTTCCATCCCTTGTAAAGCCATCTACCCACTCAACCTTCCATCCCTTGTAAATCCATCTACCCACCTCAACCTTCCAACCCTTGTAAAGCCATCTACCCACCTGAACCTTCCGTCCCTTGTAAAGCCATCGATCCACTTCAACCTTCCATCCCTTGTAAAGCCATCGATCTACTTCAACCTGCCATCCCTTGTAAAGCCATCTACCCACCTCAACCTTCCATCCCTTGTAAAGCCAGAGATCCACATCAACCTTCCATCCCATGTAAAGCCATCGATTCACGTCAACCTTCCATCCCTTGTAAAGCCATCGATCCACATCAACCTTCCATTCCTTGTAAAGCCATCGATCCACATCAACCTTCCATGCCTTGTAAAGCCATCGACCCACACCAACCTTCCATTCCTTGTAAAGCCATCGATCCACATCAACCTTTCATTCCTTGTAAAGCCATCAATCCACCTCAACCTTCCATCCCTTGTAAAGCCCTCGATCCACATCAACCTTCCAACCCTTGTAAAGCCATCTATCCACATCAACCTTCCATCCCTTGTAAAGCCATCTACCCACTTCAACCTTCCATCCCTTGTAAAGCCATCTACCCACCTCAACCTTCCGTCCCTTGTAAAGCCATCGATCCACTTCAACCTTCCATCCCTTGTAAAGCAATCGATCTACTTCAACCTTCCATCCCTTGTAAAGCCATCTACCCACCTCAACCTTCCATCCCTTGTAAATCCATCTACCCACCTCAACCTTCCATCCCTTGTAAAGCCATCTACCCACCTCAACCTTCCATCCCTTGTAAAGCCATCTACCCACCTGAACCTTCCGTCCCTTGTAAAGCCATCGATCCACTTCAACCTTCCATCCCTTGTAAAGCAATCGATCTACTTCAACCTTCCATCCCTTGTAAAGCCATCTACCCACCTCAACCTTCCATGCCTTGTAAAGCCATCTACCCACCTCAACCTTCCATCCCTTGTAAAGCCAGAGATCCACTTCAACCTTCCATCCGTTGTAAAGCCAAAGATCCACTTCAACCTTCCATCCCTTGTAAAGCCATCTACCCACCTCAACCTTCCATCCCTTGTAAAGCCAGAGATCCACTTCAATCTTCCATCCCTTGTAAAGCCATCTACCCACCTCAACCTTCCATCCCTTGTAAAGCCATCGATCCACATCAACCTTCCATCCCTTGTAAAGCCATCGATCCACATCAACCTTCCATCCCTTGTAAAGCCATCGATCTACATCTACCTTCCATCCCTTGTAAAGTCAGAGATCCACTTCAACCTTCCATCCCTTGTAAAGCCATCTACCCACCTCAACCTTCCATCCCTTGTAAAGTCAGAGATCCATTTCAACCTTCCATCCCTTGTAAAGCCATCTACCCACCTCAACCTTCCTTCCCTTGTAAAGCCATCGATCCACATCAACCTTCCATCTCTAGTAAAGCCAAAGATCCACTTCAACCTTCCATCCCTTGTAAAGCCAGAGATCCACATCAACCTTCCATCTCTAGTAAAGCCAAATATCCACTTCAATCTTCCGTCCCTTGTAAAGCCATCTACCCACCTCAACCTTCCATCCCTTGTAAAGCCATCTACCCACCTCAACCTTCCATCCCTTGTAAAGCCATCGATCCACATCAACATTCCATCCCTTGTAAAACCATCGATCCACATCAACCTTCCTTACCTTTTAAATCCAGAGATCCACATCAACCTTCCATCCCTTGTAAAGCCATCGATCCACATCAACCTTCCATTCCTTGTAAAGCCATCGATCCACATCAACCTTCCATCCCTTGTAAAGCCATCGATCCACACCAACCTTCCATTCCTTGTAAAGCCATCGATCCACATCAACCTTCCATCCTTTGTAAAGCCATCGATCCACATCAACCTTTCATTCCTTGTAAAGCCATCAATCCACCTCAACCTTCCATCCCTTGTAAAGCCCTCGATCCACATCAACCTTCCAAGCCTTGTAAAGCCATCTATCCACATCAACCTTCCATCCCTTGTAAAGCCATCTACCCACTTCAACCTTCCATCCCTTGTAAAGCCATCTACCCACCTCAACCTTCCGTCCCTTGTAAAGCCATCGATCCACTTCAACCTTCCATCCCTTGTAAAGCAATCGATCTACTTCAACCTTCCATCCCTTGTAAAGCCATCTACCCACCTCAACCTTCCATCCCTTGTAAATCCATCTACCCACCTCAACTTCCAACCCTTGTAAAGCCATCTACCCACCTGAACCTTCCGTCCCTTGTAAAGCCATCGATCCACTTCAACCTTCCATCCCTTGTAAAGCAATCGATCTACTTCAACCTTCCATCCATTGTAAAGCCATCTACCCACCTCAGCCTTCCATGCCTTGTAAAGCCATCGATCTACATCAACCTTCCATCCCTTGTAAATCCAGAGATCCACATCAACCTTCCATCCCTTGTAAAGCCATCGATCTACATCAACCTTCCATCCCTTGTAAATCCAGAGATCCACATCAACCTTCCATCCCTTGTAAAGCCATCGATCCACATCAACCTTCCTTACCTATTAAATCCAAAGATCCACATCAACCTTCCATCCCTTGTAAAGTCAGAGATCCACATCAGCCTTCCTTATCTTTTAAATCCAGAGATCCACATGAAAACTCGATCTAGTATGAGAACATCTAAACAGAAGAACAAAAACTTTTCTTAATGTATTTGCACGTGCATTCTAAAAATATCTTATCTTAATTCGTGCGAGCTCGCCGATGAAAAGAAAAACTAGTATAGTTATAAAAACTATATGGAGGTGTATATATGGAAACAGTTTCGCTATTTGTTAATAGGTCTTACAAAAATATAAATATAGTACGTGACAATTCTAGCGTTGGTTATTTGTTATTTTTACACGATTCCATTCGTATAAGGTACGACAAAAACAAAATAAAATCCAAAATATCTGATGTACTAGCGCAACACCCGAATTGGAGATGACGATAATCACAATCATAGTAATATTCACTGGTATTAAGTTACAACACTCTCTATACATTAACATCGTTACTTAGCAATGTGCCGAATAAAGATGGATGGATGTAGGTTGGGAATCTTTTTGCATCCAAAGTGTGATTAGGACACATACTAGAGTTATATAAAGATCCAAGGAAAATATAGACTGCACTTGAACTATGCATCTGAATATGATTATATACATTAAAGCGCCGTGTATCAGTAGTCATGACTTGTTTCAACATACAAATTTAAGATCGTGCTAATTCTACATCTTATTACACTCTCAATCATCAGCAATATGTTATAGTTTGTTTGAAACTCAAGCTCATCACAAATCATCTTCAAATTCCATCATGCACTAATCTGGGAACAATAATAATGAGCAGCGACTAGTATGTATTCGACACGCCACAAACTGCTCCATACATCTCCAGATATATGCAAACCTTGTTTTCTCTGGAACTGTGAATCCTTTTGTTTCCTTCACTAATTTATCAACTGTGAAGTCCTTAATGACTGCTATAATATTCATCGCTGTAGATAAGATTTTTTTTATCTTCCATCTGGATAATAATCAGCCATTGTTGGAAATCACAATTAACTGTCATAAACGACATGTTATAAATTAACAATTGTATATATTTCTGATATTTAAATTCAAATTGCATTTATTATGATTTGACAGTTGAATGGTCAGATTTCTTACTTTGTTCTGAGTGATTTTGACTTCACAAGATTAACAAGTGTTTGGTATTGTTCGAGCACAATACACGTTCCATCTTTCAGTCTTAAGTTTTCAAGAACCAGTATTGTGATCGTACCAAACGCATTTACAAATACTTAATTATATCCTGCCCCCACCCATTTAATTAGTATTTGTCCTTTTCCGATTACACAACTGCGCCTTCTATAGATTTAGCAATGTTTCCCTGATTGCAACCCCTCCCACAACATAACTGATTGCTTGTTATCACGGCCAACTGGAAGGTTTGTTGTCATTGGTTTCTTACATCAAGTCAGTTGGGATGTCGCTCAACCTCTTTAATTTCACGGTTGGATATAACACGCACTGGACATCCTAGGTCGAGAAAAACTCGGAGCTCCCGAAGCAGTTCTATATGTATGGATAATATTGAAACCGTCTAGAGAGACTTAACGTGCAACGCAGTTTCACGTGACCAGTATTGTGAAATAATGTCAAATTACGTGTTTGGCACCTATTTGTTCTCAGAGGTATAATGTGACTCAAGCCATTCAGTCCAGTTACTTGATGGTGGATGGACGAGAGGAAGCAGCTACTCTCACTTAATATAGGATACATTTTCCCTCTGGCAAGAACCAAACAACTGACCTTTTGTTATGCAATAACGCGAGATTGGCCGAGACTAAGTGGACTAAGTTATTATCACACTGTAAGATAAATTATACAAACTTTATCTGTATATGGACAGTTGGTGTTTTCAGAGATATAGGTTTGCGTAAGTAATCAATTCTTTAAATCCATCGGGTTTGGTCATTTTTCATTACCGCACGTGCGTCATTCTATTATCATTTTATTTTAGCAACAAATAACATGAAACGATTTAGTGGGTTCACTAATAAATATCAATTTTTATAACATAATACCTAGTGATTATAGATTTTTGTAATATAATACCTAGTGATTATAGATTTTTGTAAAATAATTCCCTGGAGTCCAACTGTGCTTGAATGACGACTATTTACGTTAGTGTTGTTCTACGTCAAAGCTAGTGAGTTCCTGTGAAAATGGCGTGCTTAGAAGAAATGTCTATTACTATATATTATTATATCATTGAAATTATGATAGCTGTCATAATTGAAACTAAATATCCTTTATATACGTTCGCTTGCTTGTATATCAACAAAGTTCTCATCCAACAGTTAGAGGTTCCTCCAAACAAAAAAAATCGAACAGGCCATCCAACCAATATCTAAATTATTACATTAAAAATGTGCTGTTTATTTGTCTAGCGAGTCAAAGATGTATGGGTCCCCCGCAGAGATAGGATGTACTGAATATTAGTTCTGGGAAAAGTTTCCGATGTTTCTAACCCGATATGTTGCTTTACAATCAGTGTAACTTACGTATTGTAATAATAATAATAATAATAATAATAATAATAACCATAACAATAATAATAATAATAATAATAATAATAACCATAATAATAATAATAATAATAACGTGTCTTTATTCTTCTTTTTGTTATTATTATTATTATTATTATTATTATCTTGAAGATGCCGAGCAAGTAAAACTTGATGACGAAATTGACATTCTCAGAAGAATATCGATTCTAATAGAATAAAAGAAACACATTTTAGTTGCAGAGGAGGAAAGATAAACTAGAATTATTTGACAGAACATAAAGATGGTGTACGTCATAAATATCTTTATGTTCTTTCAAAATATTCAGGTTTTTTCTGACTTCTCAATATTCTATATAGCTGTAAAACCATGCCAGTTTTTCAAGTTGAAGCAAAATTTCCATGTATAAAATACAATTTACATGTTTGATTAAACTTGCCGTTTTCGTGTCGCAAAGCTACAAGGGAGGCAAAGTTTTGATACTCCTATCTTCTTCAGAATATAATTCAAACGTTTCCAGTTATATAATTTCATTAATTTTGCATCTACAGGCCTGGCAGATATGCTACTGGAGACCAACAGAAATTATTCGATAAATTCAGACCTTTGATTTTAATTTCAGTATTTAAACAATTGTTTGCATGTTTTGGAGTGTAGTTCGGTTGTTATTTTTCAAGCTGTCCATGGATTTTATTAGTTTAAGGATAATAGGTTAAAAAGTGTCAGGATGCATGGTATTTCTCTGTTTCTAAAACATGGATTTCTTCATATTTCTAAGATTGTTGATAAGTACATTTCGTACATTTTGATTTTAAAACAACGGATTTTGTTTTTTAATTTTAAGAATGATATCAGTCTGTATATATCACTCTAAAACTAAATCCTTCCTGAAAAGTACATGATAGGGTTATGTCAAAATATTTTGCTAACTTTCTTTTCCCAAAATATTAGAATTCTTTCTTTTTAAATATTGTTAAAAGGACCTAGAATTTTTTTTTCTAAATACCTGTAGCATTATATATTTGATGTACACACAGATTTTCATTGTCCATCGGTCTGAAATCAGTTTTGCGAACCGTGCACGTGAAATATTAAATGTCTGCATCATTGCTCCTGTGCACCTATACTGGATATAACAAACGACCCTAGACACGGAGGTGATTCACCAGCATTATGTCATCTTTACTGTTTTTCTTCAAAGTTGAGAGCGGAAAATAAAATCCGTTAACTAGCCAATTGGGTCCTCGCCAAGGCTTATCATAAGCACGGCAATATGTCTACTATAGCACATTTAAAGTAGTTGCTACGCAGACGGATAACATCACAAATTGAATATAATGATGAATTTTATGCAGTGTTGTTTGGATGGCAAAGTTCATCAACAATATGTACATTATTGCACAGTCGATAGCACGAGTCCCACAAGTCAGTTTTGATAACTGGATAGATGAATTCTTAATGAAGTTTCTACAGCTCAGTCTGTGACCCCACAAGAAAAGAAAACCTGACATTACTTTTAAGCAGCCTGGCCTTTTGAGATTACACTCACAGACTGAAAAGAAGGCAATCGGAGGCTTTGGAACCCAACTTCATGAGGGAGGCCGTATAAAGCGATACAGCGGCTGTAACTGAGATCTTTGCAGTGATAGTCGGGATAAGCTGGTTCGAGATCCGTAATTATTTTGAACCTCACGTTTGTGTTGTCTTTATACGTAAATAGTCAGGGGCTGACACATGATTTGACATCTATGCTCGCTCATCCGATCTCTTGACATGTACAAGTGGGTTCTTGAAAAGCACCGTTTAAAGTCTAATAACAACGTTGCATAAGAAGAATTATAGAAACGTACCCTCCCAAACTGATCTATCCCATCTGGTGTATGCCATGGGAATTGCGTTGGACTGACACTGAGGTTTCGTGTGTAAGTGATTTTTGAGAGGAACTTCTACTGATATTCACGGTAACATGGTGCGTAGGATGTCGCCGAGACCTACCTTAGTACTAAAATCTGAGACTGTGTGGACCGAACCCTGAAACTAAACAGAGCTCCCAAACTTCTAAGGAGGAGTTGGTGTCCCAAAGGGCACGCTGTACATGATCAGAGCGTTGGAAACATGTCATGCATCCATGAATCAAGCTTCCTACTCGTCATGGCCCAGTGGTTTGAAGGATGTTTACCCGCTGACACATCACACACAGTGATTACCACTCACAATGAAACCACGCGAATATCCCGCCATATTATGGGAAATCGTTTTCAAGTACACAAAATTGATGACGACTCAACCAGCTGACAGTATGACAACGCTAGGCGAAAACGAAGAGGTAGGAGCAGGCAGCGGAAACTGTGGAGACACAATACATCACCTTAGACGTGACCTGTCAGAAGATGGCTACCCTGGGTTACAAATGTTTTGCCTGTTAGGATCCTGCAGACAGTGTCTGGAGTATTGACCGTATACATACTGTTAGTGCACATGTCCAGAACAAGGTCATATTACCAGAATACCTGTACACAGCATCTTGTCACAAAATACACAGATAATACATCTCAATAGCGGGTGCTTCTTGCATTAATGCACATGGAAGACGACAGATACTTTCACATAGAGAACATTAACAACACCTGCTAAACGTTGCACAGAATGTACCATATCCAACAGAATGGAATATGTACACATTGCTACCAAGGACAGTATCACAACTTTGTAGCAGCGAACGCGAATGGAGATTTCCTTGAACATTTTTGTGAGTGCTCAAAGCTGGTCCACCAGATCAAAATCTCACGGTAAACCAGAAATACTGCCATTTCTTGTACATACAAAGGCGATACGTGATCTTTGACGAACTGGATCGGCTCAACCACACTTACAAGACCTGGAATGGTCTGAAATTTGGCTCAGCCAGCACAAAGTGACACAGTCCGCAAGCTATCGACAGGAATGGAGCTACTTCCCGTGCCATTCTTACCCCGATGAAATCAAAAGGTAAATAATTACGTCCCACTCTAACAGATGGACCACTTACACCTCTAAACCTTGCTCGAGCACTGGTTTGTGGATCCAGACAAAGAAAATCTAGACGGACATCCCTACTCAGAAGTAAGGGGAACACAAAATGGCCATATGTATCGAGCTATCTAGCAGATAATGGCCAAAGTTGGTCCGAAAGACATTGAACGAGTCCCAGCGGACAACTGGGCATCTGCGATGCATCTGCTTGCTCGTCTTGATAGAGGTCCTTTTGTTCGATTACTACTTGTGGATCATAAGAATATACCATTAAACCACTTAATAGCTTAAGTAGGGTCTACCAAATAAATTGCACCTCCGCAAGCGCCAGGTTAAGAGTGTAATTGGTCTGAGAAGGTTTGAGTCCGGTTTGTGGACCGTGCCCTGTTTTTCTTCTTCGCTGGGAACTAGATAATACACTTTCCAGATTCGCTGAAAACTTGGTAAGTTCTTTAAGCATGATTTTGCTCCTGCTTTGTTTCATTGAGCTAAATTACGCTCTCTCAGCGCTCTGTCGTGCTGGCGTCAATAACAGTCACAAGAGCAGCAGGTTATTAGTTTCACGCAATTTTATTAGCAGGAATGGTGCCTTCCTTATTAACTGGTTTTGTGTCCCTATGCTCTGAGATGTGATGGTCATGATATTTACAAATGCTTCAAAGTCTAGGCCATCAAGGTAAGCCAATTTTTCATTTAACAACCGTTTGACAATCACTGTCTACTCACCGTCACGGTCTGTGGTGAATGCACCTTGTAAAAGCGTTCCACATTTAACAAATTTCTTTTTTTTATGGCATAAACCATACTGTTATTCTATACAGAAGTCAAGCGTATGTCTAATAGATGCTGACGTATGCTTGCTTCGTTTGCACCTGGGTTGGTAAATTGAGCTGGCGTGCGAGGTAAGGAGCAAAGAAGGCCAACCATCACAGCCAATCCTCCTAAAAGAACACAAAGTGGCATCGCCTGCTGTGTGTAAGCAGCAGGAGCGCCGTGCGTGTTAGCATTGTCCGTTGCGTTAATCGTCACTTGTGCTTGTAATTTCCTGTCGTTGTTTCTAATTAAAATTGACATGTATATATGTAAACTAGACAGCTACAATGGGAGCTAGTATCAGAAAGTACCTAATATAAATGAGGCGGCAGATGTTTGACAAGGACGTGTGCATGACTTAGTCAATTTTGTAATCACTAGCAAACGTTCAAGGTTATTTACAGGCAAAAAATGGCTTTCTACTGATCCGTACAGTTCGAACAGAGACGCCATTGATCTTTGATAAAATCTTCATCGCTTATCGTCATAAGGCTAACAAAGTTAAGAGATCGTCTTACATATCTTTCTTGACTGCTTCAGAAACCATTGATTCCAACAGGCTTTATAATTGCTGTTGAACTGTCGGGTCTTGGAATCGCCATGTAAGTGCCCCTTGATTCGACAGTCAGCGTCTCCTTTTTACTGTCTCTTCTGTTTTTAACCCACGGATTATCTTGTCATCACCCGTGTTACTTATATCAAACACTGTTGTGCTATGAATATTTGAATATGCTTCTTTGAGAGATTTGCTCTAAGTGGCTTAAGGGTGATATAGGTCTCAATTCCGGATGGTGAATTACAAAATATTTAACCATCAAATTGCACCAGCTTTAAAGTTGACAAACTATTAGGACAATGGTGGGTTGTAAATTAAAGAATCTTACCAAAACTCTCCTGTTTATCAGACGTCGATGATATTGTTTTATCTTAGCGTGTTGCTAAATGAGTTTTAGTCTTTGCAACAGAAGAGAAGTACTCACGAGGTGTTCTCGCGAAATGCAAAGTAAAATATGTTATTCATTTGTGTTAAGACCTATACGCTAATGCGGGCCAGGGGGCTGACACAGCTGAACATAGTAAAAGCCGTTTCCTAATGTCAGAAGCCAAAGTGAATGAAGCAATCGTCGAGTAGAAAACACGTGAAGATTTCCTTGAACATTTTTGCGAGTTCTCAAAGCAGGTCCACAAGATCAAAATCGTCAGGGTTGACCAGAAATAATGCCATGTCGTTTATGCTGCGGGCCAACGGCCTGTATTATGACTTGTTCAGGCGTATATTATAGAAGATGATAACACAGTCAAAGTCGCTCTTAAATGTCTATTCGAGTAGCGATGGCATACTATCAAGACGCGATGTTGTGCCTTCAAACTACGTCTTTCTATCCTATGGAGAGATTGCTCTATCGTTGAACTCATATCAGTGAGAAGGGGAGACGATTTGAGTAAAAGGCTCCAATATCAATCAACGGTGACGAAATTATTGGTCACAACCACGTTCATCTGGACTCCCTTTACACTATGCTTGCCGCAAAAAGGATCGGCATAGGTCGAATGTGTTTCCATAATAAGTCAAACGTGAGATTTAACAAAATTGGTGCTATTCGATTTCACGTGTCCTTCATTTTAATATGTAAATGTATTTTGTATAACTCTTGGCTTAATAGCGAAACAGATGAACACTTTCATATGATCGAACATCGTATTTGTGAAACGAATCTGACTTGGGAGACAAAGCCACACCTACCACCGATGCTAATAACATAGAATAGCTACAGACTGAAACCCTTTCTTGGGCCACCAACAATAAAGCGTCATATGGGTGGACACTTGAAGATGTGTGCAAAATATGAACTGAACGACGCCTAGCCGAGTTTGAAAAGTACCATAAGTCACTGGGCCTTTCTCAGATGTGATCAATGTTGAGCAAGCCAGACCAAACGATGAGATTGTAATCATCAACGACACGCGTTTGAAATCACCTGGAGCGCTTAGAAAGAAAGACTGTACATTTTTCCTGGCAAGGAAATATCCCAAAATTAACAAGAGAACACAAAGTATTCTTCGCAGTCAAAATCTCAATCTTGAGAATGTTCGAATCTTTTGCAAAGGGCTCAAAGTGATTAATGGTAGTACGCCTGTTAAATTTTGAGGGTCCCATAAACTCTGTAATAGTGTACACGAAGTGTGTAAGCTGTTTACATGAACATGAAACTTCCGAAACAAATCTACCACAATGCTGCTTCAGAACATAAAGGTCCACTGTCGGTATGAAGTGCAGGAAACCTAGAAGGACAATCAACAATGCCTTCATTGACAACACAAAGGCTTTCAAGACTGTCCGCAAGAGTGTTCTTCATTCGCCTAAAAAAGATCAGATGTCCCCCAAAGAGTCTCAACACCATCAAGTTATTTCGTAGAAACATGAATGCCACAGATCAGTTTGATGGCTTAGCCTCAGAAGCTTCTGAGGTACGTAGTAGAGTCATGTAGTGGTGCATTTACCACTCCCTTGTTATGGATATTCTTATCTTTCATGCTAAAACACTCTTTTAAATCATCAAACGGTAGGGTCTACTTTCACACAAGGTCAGATTAAAACTACACAACTTCATGCGTCTCGTCCCCCACATCAACCCGTCTCCAAAACCTCATTGACGGAGTTTAACAAGATTATCAGAACTTTGGGCCTACTATCAGCCTGAGAAAAGACCTATCGGATAGGACAAGCTGTTGAAGACTCACCCTTAATCTACATCATCAACTACAAACTTGAGGTTATCAGCTCACATACCTTGGATCTACTATCACTGTGCACTTCACATTGAGCTCAAGTAGCGCTTTGGAAAGATAGCTTCAACAAAGTCTTGGCTGAGCAAGAGCGTCTGGAGCAACAAAAAACTGACTTAATACGCCAAAATACAAGTACACAACGCTTGCGTTAACAGCAAGTTTTTTATGGCGGTCAGAAATGTCCATTATACTCGCATAAAGAAAAGCAGATATACATATTTCACCTACGCTGCCTCAAATGCATATATGGTCACACTGCTACGACAGCGTTTGCTCTGATGACTTTGGCATGTACACCGAATGTGTGATGGGCGTATACTTAAGGACATCATCTAAGTTAAAGTGGCATTAGGCAAAGAGCCCATAGTTGTATGTGTGCAGGAAATACATCAAGGTTTCGGATGTCCATGTGGACTGCTGGAACGCACTTGCTTAGGATAGTTGTTGGAACCATATGCTCAGCCAAGGACTAATGCACGAATGGTCTATGAATTGAAGCCACTAATTCACTCAGTACCTATGTACAGCTAAATGTTATGACGGACAGGTGAACTGTACATATACATTATATATCATAAAAAGAAATAATAGAGAAGTAGTCTAATATTTTAATTGTTTTATTTTAAAAACTATTTAAATGTATTCAAAAAAACCACATGTCTATATATTTAAAGTCCCTTCCGCTGCAGGTTCGTTAGGGATTGGTTGTAAATCGCATATAGCTGGAGTTGCATAGAATGAATTAACGTTTAGGGAGTATAGTCATCCTTATATATATGAGGCGAAATCGCCAATATGACTGTATGACAGGATTGTCGGAACAGATTTGTCGATGTTTTGTGGCGGGATTGCATAACGTTTTATAATGATTTTGTGTGAAATTACACAGTAAGTCAAGTGGATTGGGGACATAAAACTCATATCAAACGTTATTCTGCGAATGGAACAACTTGAGTAATATAAACTGAAGAGCCCCATCGAATGGATTTACATGGAAGGAGTGTATCGACTCTTCTGTGATTATCGAAATGATACATGATAAAAGCAAATCATGAAAAGTAAGGACGAACGAAACACTCTAATTTAAAATCTAAATAAACTCTGAGCTGGCTGTGGTGTTAACTTTCAGGAGCTTTACATAAGAAGCAAGAAAGAATGGATTCACTCGCAACATGATTGGTATTTGAAAAGTTCTGAATATTGTGTTAAAACTATTTTGTGTCGTTGAACATATCATTGAATTTTATGCAGATCGATAGACAAAATATGCGTTCTATGAAACGATCAGCAGATGCATGTGAAGCATACCTGATACCTGCAGATACAAACATGTGAAGTTACATAGGTAAATCATTGACGTTAAAAATCAAATGTCGTACAAGATTTCTTCTAGTGTACAAAAAGCTTACTGTAAACTCCGAAAGTTCAAACGGGTTTTCCATCTGATATAAGGGACGATTTAGATAAAGTTTACTGATGCAGTTCTATGTCTTATCCTACAATTCTGAGTTTGTTACATTATTTTGAAGATGGTCACGACACAATTGAAAAGATAGCTCACTTTCTAGACCTCATCTACGATTGTCGAGAGAAATGTTGTTTGTGTGAAAGAAATAAAGATACTCGATATATAATGGAAGATATTTCTATTATTAAAGACGATACTTCGTAAGCTGTTTTAATATACTGAAGAATAATTGAAACTCGTAATGGTTTGTGCAAGGGAGGTCGCGCATTTGTTCATGGTTGATCCAAGAGAGACTTGGAATGATATCAGCTAACAGCCATTTGATCAATATGCAAAAGAGTGACCAGAGACAAACTGAGATCCGACGTGCGGTTGAAATAAACTAAGTTGTATTATCAACACACCAAATGGTGACTGAAAAACGGTATTTAATAATTTGATAATTACAGAGAAAGTGTATAGAGGTGCATGGTAATTTGAGAGGATGGGCGTACTTACTAACAAGATACATTGTTGTACAACGCACGAGATAGACATACCACGAGTGCATAATACACCACATACTGTGTTCAAGATCTCAAGATCACTCCATAGCAAAAATAGATAACTTTAACAGAAACACCGAATCACACATCACTATGGAATAATGGTACACTTTCTTCCGTAGAAAGAAGCCGAATAGTCTGGTCAGGCACTATACAATTGCCTCACAAAATTGCAAAAACGCTTCCTAATAATATACCCTTGCACGCCAAAACACTGGAAAAAGTCATTCACAGGGTGAAAAACGGCATACAATGCAATTAAAGTAACTTGCCCGAAATACGGCAAGCGTCTAGAAATTTATACTGATACACATGACCCGATGCGCATGTTGAATGACATCGTTTGAGGTCTGTGTGTAACGAACGTAGTAATGTAAGTTCCAACGTCCTAATATTGCCATTCGGTGGCCCTTGATTCCTTCATTAGGTGCAAAGAAAGTGTCAGCCCCTATCCGCAACGAATGTTTATTCCATTTTACATCTGGGCAAGCATGCGTATTGGAATATGTAGCTTCTCTATTAAACATTGATCAAGAATGTGTACGAAAATGCAGTAAATTGCAAACAGCTAATACGTACGCTTCAAACAACCCACACTACTGCGGATTGTCTACACCTTCTGAGGTACAATGGAAAGAGTCAAATATGCACACCAGATATGAACGGATCTGACTTTGTCTTACTCACTAGGACATTAGAAATTCCCTCTATCATAATGTTCAAGTGATGGATAGGCAAGTAATGTACTTCGTATCAGTGGTTATCATAATCAAAAATTCATCACATATCAGAAACATTGTAGATTTTAAAATCACCATGACGTCCACCAAGGGGATAAAACAAATAGTTTTAACGAAAGAACATTAGCGCGATACTTCATCGGATGTAATTGTCAGTCTGAGAGTTCTTTACACCTTTCGACTCAATTCATAATGTTTGAGACTTGTTTGTATTATTGTATGTTATGTATATCTGTATTATACGAAATACCTTGGTAAGTAATTTATTTAGGGCCTACCTGACAAAAATCGTTTTATTTTGTAAACAACGTAATACATAGCTAATGTTTCTCTATGATTGTAAATTATATATTAAGATTATTATTACTTGAGGAAACGATGTTTACTTGTATTGGAGTTCGGGACATTAGTTTTTAACTTCAAAATTCCTGATCCTGTCTGCAATTTATGACATTTTAGAAGTGAACCTTTGACCCTCATCCTTATGCTGAAACTTAGGTTTTGTATAACGAAGAAGTAATCATAAGTATTAGTCTTTATAAAGGAGTTTATTTAAGTTGTGTTTCAGGTAATATTTGAGAGGATGATTTATATAAATTATTCGACGGAATTACAAAGAGCTCATTAATATTTCTTGTATTATATCACGGTTTTGAGAATACCGGGAATTCATTTCAGGACATATTGTACGATACATCATGATTGTAGACACATTCCAGGTTATTAGCACATCATCAAATTCGAAATTGGAATTCATTTAGGTCACCGGTGGCATTCACATAGAACACTATACTTTTGGATTTGTGTAAGAACCTTTAGGAATATTTGAGATTTAGTTCACGATAGCTTTTTAAATTTTCACTTTGCATTCTAAAGAAAAATATTATTTGTTGAATTTGACAAAACCAGTTGGTTACTTAGCTTAAGCCATGTAGTCGAAACAGATACCGCAAATATGCACAACCGTAAAAAAATGACATATGCATTGTTGGATATCGAATTTGAACAATCTTGATGCAGTATGTCTTAAAATTAACTATGGTATTTTTTGGTTGGAAACATAGAGTGGCTAGAATAATTATCTTCGCTTTACTTATATGGTCACACTGCAATCCGTTTCCTTTTCCAGATAGGGACTCTTACATAGGTAGTAGCAAAAGTTTTAATATAATGCGTTCACTTCTGAAAGAGATGAATCTTGCTTGTTTTAATTCCGAATGTTTTATGCTGAAAAGAGCGGAAACCATGTGACCCCAAATCAATAGTCGAGTTAATGTATAGATTTATGATTGATTGATTGATCATCGGTCGACATACCTATTTTTGGATTGTTTTATTATTGTACATTTGCAAAGAATATATGGGGTTTCATGGGTCCAACAACCACAGGAGGAAGAAAACGTGGAGAAAGTCTAATTGGTCGTGCCCGCAAATATTAATTAACCAACAATACTGTGACAATTAAGTGTTCAAACGAGTGTCATTGGATGAATTTGTGGATTGCCGGTATTAACGCACCAGAAGTCATTAAGCAGGCCATCATTGCTCACCAATGGTATTATAGATCGAAACACTTTTCGCGCTTGTTGAAGACATGAATGATGCGTTTTACAAAAACTATAATTCGTTCTGAATCATTGCTAGTTATGCAAACATATCTATATTACGATTCAGCATGTTGTTCTAAATACCACCTAGAGAGTTACCTCGATTATCACAATATAATCAATGAAACCAGAATTCAGTTTGACCATTTCTACGACTGCTGCCGCTGGTGAATCGCGCACATTTGAGATCGCATTAGCGTCGTTGCGAGTTTATTACAATTGGCATAATCATTGATCACATCCGTTTGATGGTCTTGGTGTAAATATCTCTTGAGTTTTCATCAGACAATGACTCCACCTGGAAAAGCATTGAACTCACTGTATGCGCTTACGATCAATAAATAAATTCGACGAAGAATTACATTATTGATCGACAAGGACTCCAAACTGTATAAACGTATCCATGAGCACACACTCATCTCTGCCATTGTAATTGAATTATCACCATAAGCAAATGATATTAAACGGTCGTGAATAAGAGCGATTTTAGTTTTGCCAGATAAGATTTTTTACGCATTGGATACTATATCGAGCCTTACGTTGACATGAGTAACACAACGATTTAAATCAGTTTATCCTGTCATGCCTTCAGTGGCAGTTTTGAAAAGGGAGGTTCCTAAAGTATGGCCTCCCAGGATTTTATACTGCTTGAATTTTCATCAACTGCCAAACCAGGTGATTTGATATCGATTACGTCTTCGTCGTATGTGTATCATGCGATAGTATGTGTATCATGTGATAGTAATCGGTTTACACGAAGTCTCTTTACACCGATGGATCAAGGACACGTTGAAGATATGCGTGTTGAAACATTGACTATACAACTGTATATAAGAGATAGACATTATATTTAATTTAACGATACTCGTACATTAACATTGACTATACAACTGTATATAAGAGATAGACATTATATTTAATTTAACGATACTCGTACATTAACATTGACTATACAACTGTATATAAGAGATAGACATTATATTTAATTTAACGATACTCGTACATTAACATTGACTATACAACTGTATATAAGAGATTGACATTATATTTAATTTAACGATACTCGTACATTAACATTGACTATACAACTGTACATAAGAGATAGACATTATATTTAATTTAACGATACTCGTACATTAACGTGTGATACAAGTGCTTGTTGTTAACGGGAGACAACTCTATTATGCGACATACTAAATAACTGAAATCGTTGACGTTGTTTGTCAATTGTTCACAGGTGCATCAAAGGTATTTGAGGCCTTGTGATCGCACGCCGTGCGAATAGCTAAGCAAATTTCAATACAAGTAATTTATAACATCACAAATGTTGCTGCGGGTCGGAGAAGAATCTGGGAGTTTGAGCTGTTCCATCGATTCATGATCAACTACAACGATTAGTGACTCAAACACTATCTAAATCGGTTGAAACCTAGGCGATTACGTTACCATCGATGGAAACAATGCCGGCTGCTGTTGGTAACGTTATTAAGGAAGGGGCTCATCAGCGAATGTCAAATTCAGCAATTGTAAATCTGGCAACGGGAAGATGATTATGTAGGCAGGCCATCCAGTCATTAGACAAAGCCACTAATGTATAAACATTGGATCAGTTCAAAGATACACCAGATCCCGCCTTTTATCTGGGAGAGCCTGTAATTTTCTGTAATATTCATTCCTGGCCTGAGTCCCCAATCAAGAAAAAATAGAATTACGAGTACAGAACTATTCAACTGCTTTTTCCCTAATGTGAAGCGTTATTGGAAATTGAGGGAAAACTTACACGAGCCGAGAACAGTCACTTGCAATGTGAGCAGAAAGTAAATTGGACTTTACTTAATTTTCAGTGATTAGATATACTTAACACATCAAAAAATACCCAATCATGATTATTTAATCCTAAAATGAACATGGTTACATTTGGTATAGATAGTTGTGACGCTTAAAATAGTGACGTCATCATTTACATCATGCTGTGTACTAGATTTCTAAAGAAAATAAACAAACACCAGAATAATTATTCCACAATCGAGAAGGAATCTTTGGCACTGATATTGCCTTTGAAATCATTTTAAGTGTATATTAGTTAAATTCCTTCTCTGATTTTATTTTTCAGGGATTACAAACCACTTGATCTTTAACGGTGAACGCTTTAGACCACTGGGCCACTCGGGGCCCCCTCTACCTATCTAAGTTGTATTATTATAGTATTATATGTATATTTTATTAATGTTTCAAAATAGTTTTAATGTATAAATATTTCCTTTTCTTTATCAGCGAAGCTGTTATGTATTTTTAATTTGTATTGGTTAATTGACTTTTGTCCATAATTGAGATAGTAATTGGTTGTACCTGACTAATGTCATTTTTTCTTAACACGTGTATTAATATATGAGTTCCGGACATTTGTTTTACCACTGGAAATTCCTGGGCGACCTGATTGTTTGTCATGTTCGTTACTAAACTTTAAGTAAAAGACCCACCTTAGTGTGTTTGTCATGTTCGTTACTAAACTTTAAGTAAAAGACCCACATTAGTTTACGACATAGAATGTTTTGGAAATTAAATTTTGACCCTCTTCCTGGTCCCCTTATTGTGTCGTAGATTTCTTTATTATAGTTGCGTAATCCCTATTCAAACAGCTGTATTGGAACCAGTCCTTGAGTTGCGTTCAGTTATAATTTGAAAGTATATATTTATTGAAATTATTCATTCCATTAAAAAGTCAACATTGATCTTTATCGACATAAATCACTTTTTCGGTATTTTTTTGAATTCGTTCATTGACAGTTTATAATAATAGCCCATTAGCATATTCAACATTGGAATTCATTCACAGCAACACCTCTGAAATTCATTCGGATCACTCAATACCTTTGGACATGTGATAGAACTTTTATGGCTATTTGGGATTTAATTCGCAATAATGCAAGTTCTTTTTAAATTTTCACTAGGTAAATACATTATTTGTTGAATCTTACTAAACTTGGGTTTCGCTCTTTTTCCTGTTATTTAATTCAAGAGCACAGAGTTGTAACAGGAAAAAAAGCACTGGGAGTAAGTGCATACAATTCCGTGACGTAGATTACTAAAATTACTCCATTATAAGCCAAATGCCGACATGAAAAAATTGATGCATTATACGAAACATTTTAACTGTGGATTAATTGTGAAGTTTTAAATCAGTTTGATTGCAATTACTTTTTACAATATTTTGTAAAAAGAACGCTCAAGAAACTTGGTATATAAATACTAATTAACACATGGGACCGTCGCTTTCATGAACCAATTATCATGGGGACAACTGGATTTCATAGCAAAGTCACGGATAGAATATTGTAATGCAAAACATAAAATGTGTAGTAAAGTCGCATACATACCTATATGGTTATAGAAAGTACATATCACAGAACCTTCGAACGGTTCAGTATATTATTTGTAATTCTAAGGCAGAGTGTATGATTAGTGTTGAGGTAAACGGAATTACTATTATACTTAAAACAGAACAAGGAAGTTAAAAACATTAAAGAAGCACAGACGAAGAGCGTGCATACCATGGGTGGGAATAGTTCAAAATCCATTATAAACTATCATCAAGTAAGTATCGTTATATGTTGAGCCATTTGTTAATATTCACTTTGTTTTCCGTTTTGTCTTAAATCAAAACTTTTATTGAATATACAACGGAGTATCCTTGTCGCAACATGGCTGGATTTCTATTTAAAAATAATGTATGTGTGTGCTTTCCTGTGTGTGCGTTCGTGCGTGTGTCTCATGCGTGTGTCTCATGCGTTTGTCTCATGATGGTAATTACTCTGAAAGATTAGCATTAAGAAGTAACAATCGATACTCATATAAATTCAGTGAACATGTCATGACATAAATTGCACACATGGACAATAAGTCGGCTGTGATTTGGAATATCATAAGAAGTGTTCAACTTGATAACATCAGTGTATTCAATATATAGTCCTTCAACGGTTCAATAAATAAGAAAGGCTATTCATATGTGTCATGTTGTCTTTGTTAAAGTGGCCTTCAATGACGATTGATTTAAAGCACCTTCGTTCTTTGAAACATGATATGATTAATTCAAACATTACGAAAACTGTATAACCTGATATAGATATAGATCATTAAACAATCGACTTATCTTAATCTATTGCTGTTTTCTTACAAAACAGACAATGAATGCAATATTAAATATATGCAAACATGTTAATTTCTCTCGTCAAGGTGACTCAAATATTACTTGGTACTTAAGTGTCGTGTAAGAAGTTCAATATGTTCTCTTTGTTTCTGTCTCTATGTCTCCGTCTCTCTTTCTCTCTCTCAAAAGTGCATTGTCTTGTGGATTGTAGCGCTGCTGAATGGAAAGTGCGATAGTTCTAGTTACTCACGGTATGACTGATTCCTGTTTGGAACGAATTTTAACTCCTTAAACTGTTAGATTATATTAGTTTCATTAAACAAAAATGTCTTTCATATATCATGTATCTTAATATATAGTGTGGTAACGAAATAAATGTTTTCTTCTCTTTTGTAAGTTTTTCGAGTTTTAATATTTACAATTAAACTTATATACCTTGCATTTCAAGTGGGAAGGTAGTCGATTGCTAACATTATTCACGGCATGGAATTGATTTACACCTCGAACAGTTATAAATTTATAACATTCCATTCATTGGTGTTATATATATATATATATATATATATATATATATATATATATATATATATATATATATATATATATATATATATATATATATATATGATAGATGAACTGTTAAATATCTATCAAACATTTTACTTCACCTCCACTTAGTTGTGCCTATTAGGCATTGGAAGGTTTAATATGAGCTCCAAGGGACACAATTTAAATAATTACGCTGATTAAGCATAGCTTGGAATAAGGTATAACTCTAACCTGTACAATTGTATTGTTGTTATTATACGCATTGAGCTTGCACGTCACGCAGTCATTTATCTGATCATCCAGGAAGCATATCGATGATATTTTAAGCAATCGATCTGTGCAATTCGCTTAATTTATCGAGACCGTTCATGAATTCTGTCTAAATAATTGTGCCCTCATCCATCCATGGGGAATTTGCATCTCAGGCACAAAATTGAATGCATGCAGACGACATTGACAATGGCTCGCACTGTCTAGGTGATGAAGGAAAAAGAGTATTAAGTCAGTAAATAATAACTTTCATAGCATAGTGTGGAGGTGACTTTTTAGAATATTGGCCGATTTCATACGTAACCACCACCATTGCATTCAAGAGAGTAGTGTTTCAAAAGAAAGTTGATATTGACAAAGAAAGATTACTTACTAATGCAATGTTACTCCTAAATTGTAGAAGGCGATAATAAAAGAAAACATAACTTGTGAATGTCGTTAAATTTTCATAAGAAGTCATATGACAAAAATTTCGTTATTCAGGGTGTCTGCAAAATGATCGTTATAGTCGAAACCTATATGCACAATCTCCACAAAATAATATACTATACGATTATCAAGAGCATAAATGGGAAGGTCATAATCAACGTTGTATCCTCAAACCAGACATAATTGTTTGTGATTGTACTCATTCCTCTGGAAAAGCTGAAGAAACAGGATACCTAAAATGAAGAACTCTATTTAAAAATCCCACGATCTTAAACTGGTTTGGGCAAAATGAGTCTGATCCAGTGGTCCAGATAATAAAATAAATCTATCGACACAGACAGCCTAATGGAATTATGGGATTGAAAGGAGTGCAAATCTCTGAACACTAAGCATCTTAAACTGGAAAGGAAAGAACGTTAGCTGGCAACAGCCAGAGATTAAAACGAATCGGGGATAATGGGTTTAAATATCAATGGTTTCGTGAGGAAGATGCCATTAAAAATATGAAAAGTACAGTCAGGAAGAGGGAATGTTATTCGCAAGTTGAGGCAAATATTGGATCATTGTTTCGTCATCTTGTAAAGTTTGTTTTACTTTTTCTTACCAAGACTGGATCATGAGTAACGTCTGAACTCCACATCCTTTGCTGCATTGCGACAAACACTGCAATATCTAATTCCGAACATGTTTATCCTTTCTCATGCAAAGTATTACAATATACTTTTATGCACATTAATGTTAAGGTATGAGCATATTATTATTGCATATTTACATTGCCTGTACCAACACGGCTAAATTAAGAAAGGTAAGTGCACAAAAAGGTGCTGGTAATAACATTCTAAATAGTCGATTTGTAAAGGGTTGTCTACATCTAATGCCAATTACTTCGAGGTTATTTTGTTACTTTTGTTACATTTTTTTTGCAGCTGTGTTATAACAATATAAAGAATCATAATTGTATAGAACAAACAAAATAAGCCAGAAAAGATATGTTGTTTTTATAACTTAAAACGTCGAGATGTATCTTCTCAGGATAATGCTGTGATAGGAGACAATCATACACCTGGATATTCAAAGTTGCCGAGCGCTAAAGATACAGGTTCGAATCCCTACACTGCACCCATAGTAAGTACCCATCTCCCGTTAAAAGTACAGCCACGAAAAATTGCATCACACTGTATCAAGTGCCCATCCCTCTTTAAATTTTTCGTTATTTCGTCCTTTCATTTCAGTCCGTACACACACACACACACACACACACACACACACACACACACACACGTGCAAAATCTCACGCATAAAACAAAGCTGGCCTTACTGTTAGCAGATGTTACTATGCATGACTGCTTCATTATAAGTGGGACTACATTTGTGAATGGGAAAAATATCCATAATGGAGGAAACCTTAGAAATAAAATCGTGTTTAGAGAAGAGAAATGAATCATTAGATACATAAATGTCGATGCCAGAGCGACTAAATTACATGTATTTTCCCGCCACAGTAGCCTCATTAATGTAATAGTTTCAGTTATGCCATCGCTATTAAATAGATGCTAAATAATTGTTAAGCTTATATGAAATTAACAATATTAAATTTAGAATCAATGAGATATGTTAAAACACAAATACATGCAGAGGAAAAATGAATTTGGATGTATAATGAAATAAAAATTTGAATGGCGTTCATAATGATAATTTAGTGTAGCTTTTTAACAAGGAAGCTAGGGAACGTTTATTGAAGAATGTTTGTATCAGGTACATCAATTACTTTGATGTATCACAACACGGAAAGGTCCATATGAAAGTTTTTCTATCAAAATTAACTAAAGTATACAAAATTGTGTGTGTATTTGTCTGCATGTCCTTACCGAAATTCTCACTTCACAAGAGACATTTGCAGTCACATCTAGCCTCAGCAATGAAAACAATCGGCGCTAAACCTAATATATATATATATATATATATATATATATATATATATATATATATATATATATAATACATACAAGTACATGTTGTCTCAGATATGAAAACAATCGGCGCTATTCTCACAATACATTGCATTTATATCGTAATCGGATCATTGTAGAGCTAAGTGTTTACTGCATGTGTTTAACAGGATAAAGTTTACTATCTCATTTAGCTATGTTTTGTTAATATTAGTTAATGCAGTTGTGCACGCACATGCGCACAGAAAGCCTGGTGGAGAATTTATATAGAAAACCATAAACACATTCCAAGGTTCAATCCAAAACTGTAATTAAAAACATTTTTCATTCGAAAGTTTCACCATTGCTTTTAAAGGATATACGTCACTGACGTCACACCTTCAAATATGAAAAAGCAGCTCTAAAATTTGATCACGAGAGTCCCAATCAGAATAAACACCGAAAATATTTTAACATAGCTCTTAAAGTCAGATTAAGACGGAACTGCTGTCAGCCTTCTTCGTTACATGTGCTAAGAAATACATACGTTACATGTCATTGATGCAGTAAATATTTTTGATGAAACTGGCATCAATCTTACATTGCTCTATTAAACAGTAATAGGAATATCAAGTCTATTTCACAAAAGGAACAATTTGTACTCCACACCTTTCTTAATCCTACAAATATTTGGAACGAAATGTAGAAACTAAAAACAATTTCATCATCTACACATTCACTTTTAATGCATTTCATTTAATCACTATATTTGATGTAGTGTAATACTTTTAAAAACAACCATAGCAAATTGCATTAGTCAGAGCAAGGCAGGAAAACTAAAATCAGTCCCGTATTTCATTTTTATAACATCGAACCCATACAGCTTTAAGAATAATGGGACTTCTGACGCGGCTAGTGACAATACACTTCATTTATGTACAAAAATGGAAAAAGAATCTGCTTCATGTGTCATTGTTTACAGTATAATCTGCGTGCCGTTTAGTTCCAGGATGGTACATTTACAATAATTTTCTATAGGTATTAATAGGCACTTATTCGAAGAATCAGTAGAAAAAATATATATTTGATTACAATTATAGCAATTTTGAATTGAGTCTTAATCTTTTTCTTATACAGCGAAAACTTTAATTAGCAAAGTGTCAACATTTGGTTATCTATACATGTATGATTGACACTTAAGTAAACGTATTGTAACTGAAGAAAGACTAAATGGACAGAAACCATTTTTGCACAAAAGCAAATAGTAATTTAGGAAGATGAATGATATCAAAATGAAAAATACATTCTTCGCACAAGTACTTTTCAAACAAATAAGCTAAAATTATAGCGGTGCCTTATTTGTGCTTCTGTGATACCATTTTCGATGGTTGGCTTGAAAATGTACTAGAATTCTAAAGTCATCGAAATGGAGAACATTGATAAAATTAAATTTGTTTTCAACTAATATTCATAGTGATGTTGTCCATCATGTCTAGGTAGGTGGGTTTGAAAACGAAAGAGATTCTGGACGAGACACAGAAAAAGAAAGTGCGTCAAGCAAAACACATCGTGCTGGACCACGGTATAACACAAAAACAGGAACTTTCACTTTTCCGAAGCGCAAGAGTAGACCTCGAATACCACTTAAACATATCTTCCGTGATAAGACTTCAGTTAGTCAGGATGCTGATATCGAGTCGATGGTAAATAAATACAGGCCAAAAATTCTGAAAGATGTCACCGTGAGACACATTCTATTTTGGATGAAGACCTTCATAGGTAAGATTATGTATACTTACATTAATCTCACAAAAATATTATTCATTTCATTAAAAATATCGTCTCCGTATTGAACATAAAGTACTGAATGTTTGAAGTTTACCTATATGCTGATAATCTTTTAACTGCTTACAGATGTAGATGATATAGACGAAATAGCAGAAAAGGACAGCAACGCCGCAGCAATGGAAAAACTCCTTCATCGAATTCAAAACTGCAAGAAAAAGGGGCACTGGCAACGATTTGTAGATGCTCTACGGGCAAATGGTAATATTATTGCCTTATTACCTAGTTCCTTCTACCCAGAAAAATATACCGTGCAAAACTTGAGTAAATCAGTCAATTAAACATACGTTCACACGTAGAATTATGTAACAGTTCATTGTATATACCAAGTCTCAGTCATCGACCATAGATCTGATGAAACCGATACAGAACCAACATGTGATGCATTAAATGCATATACGTTTGATCAAAATATTCAATAGCATTAAATCCGGTTCTCGTAGGAATTATATCTGCCATATATGTCGTGCAATCCAAGTATATCACTATATTCCTGTGATTTGTGTCGCATGCATGGACAATTTTGATATTTGTCCCTTAAAAACAAAAGTCATAATGTAGAAACAAATGTCCTTTCATACGTATTTTAAATGTATTTAACCCCATTTTAGTTTCGTTAATTTTTTAATATTGTGATATGTCCCATTTTCAGTATGTCCTAAGGTCCCCCATTAATTTTAAAATGATTACTCTTAATTGTTTTGAATCAAACACCTGTATTACTATCATATTTCCTTTCTCACCTCCACAACATATCCATCAGCGCATCGTATATATGTACACATTCACATAAAATGCAGTAGTTGCTGTCTTCGGAATACTTCTTCAAGTATTGTTGCCTCATTTTATATCTATTCTGCTTCACTTGTCTATCTAGAATGATATTAACTGAAACAAAATATAAATCCCTGGTGATATAGAGCCTGTCAAAATTACCCAAGCAATTCTATAATAAATTTAAATATTTAGGTGAATGTTTCACCTTTTATCATCTACTACTGTCTAAAAGGATTTGTACTGGCCCTACCTTTTTGTGATTAGTACACAGAAATGATAGATGTCTCCCACGTTCAATGAATGGATCAATCAAAACTTCTTTATCACATCATCAGAATAGTATTTGTCTATTTTTTCTAAATGCATATAACATTCACTTCATTATGAATATTAAAACATTATCTGTTGATTATCTCGTGTCACACTAAATCAAGCCAAATGGAAAATATAAAATATTGCAGCATTTTATTAGTTACGTTTTATGTCTTCCAAAGAGAACTGGGTATTGATGTAACCATTGCACAAATGAACGGTGTATACTAACACAAAGGAAATTGTTTACTTCGAACTGAGAATCGCAATCAAAACTATGGTACAATTTCATCCACTGTATCTTTCTGAAATCAGTCTAAGTTTTTAAATTGTTCCCTAAGTTGGTGGAATTTTTTCTTGTCTTTCTTAATCAATGCCGTTCCCTCTACATATAAAACATGCTCACAGCTGATCTAATAATGGACACACAATGAGCAATGAGCTCAAACAGTTGCGCGTGTACGATGTCAGTAAAGTAATGTCTAAAGAATATATATATATATATATATATATATATATATATATATATATATATATATATATATATATATATATATATATATATAAGTTGGATCAAAAACCCAAGGAATTATATGCATCATTCCGAAATTAAAGGGTCAATGAACAGTGATAAAACTGTCCTGAAATGTTGTTTATATGATTTCATTTGTTTTACCCTTGCTCAGGTTACCATTATGATTGTAACTTACTTCGAGGTGGTCCTAAGAAAAAAGGACGAGCTGGGCAGGAGAAACTCTTAGACATTCTAGCGCCAGGAATCATTGATAGGATAAATCCTGTAGAAATAGCATTTTATCTACGATGCCACGATGCAATTAATAACTTTGATCTAGAAGAGATAAAACAGGCAGAACAGACTTCAGGAAAACGCTCTGCGGCTTCCAAGTTGCTGAACATAATCCCCCGCGGTCGTTCAGCTGACTGGTTCCAGTTATTGTGTGATGCTTTGAGAACCGAGGGTCAACATGACCTGGCTAACCTATTTTTAGCTCGTTACGAGGACGTGTCGTCCAATACAGAGGGACCTCGTTCATCCAGCAGTTCTGAATCTGAAATTACAAGTGAACCAAGAACACCTGAATCAGGTAATCCAGTTTAGAATACTTTTTTTTTCTTTCAATACGCATTGCAAGATCAACACTTTAAGGAACCAATTATATTGTTTTTCTAAATCAATACTTTTATTAATAGTGGAAGAGATATACCGTAAAACAATTCTGCAAAAGAACAAATTCAGTATCAAAACTGTGACGCAATCAAGCTATTTTTAGATCCTTACTATCACCGTTATAAATCATTGTACGGCTTCTATTTATATTTTGCCAATAATGCCGACGGCAAAAACATAATTCGATGCATCATCCAGGGTACTGGTGCATTGGATGTTTGTGATGGAAATTTAACTTTTTTTCATAGTTAATCCTACCCATGCCATTTTTAATACATTATAATCAAGTGATTCATGTAAGTTAGTTAAAATTTTCCGTAGGAGACTTTTTCGGTTTTAGTCACTTTGTCATCATAATATTATTGCTAACCAGTTCACATTAAAAAATTCACGCTCGTGAACGTTCTACTCTTCCATATGTGTCGTTTTGCTTAAATCAAAAAGGTAAAAAACGCAATGTCTGTTTAGCCAATTTAATAGACGCTCAAAATAAGGTTTACAAAACACGTTTATGTCATCGTCATCTTGCATTCAAATGACAAAGTATTTTCTTTTTGGTTCTTTTCTATGTAAAGCCAAAGGTTCAAACTCGCATGGCCCGATTATTAAAATCTAAAACTGATATAACGAATTGGGCTTTTTATCAATTTAGGACATGTCATAGTTTTAGTTCTGTTCTGTTCATGGTTTGTCATTTGTATTAATCTGTTACTTATTCTGGGCTACAAAAAGAATTCAGACTGCAGAGTCCCAAAAGACGACTAAAAAGACATCTTAGAAGACGGCGGGCCAACCCAGCGAAACTAACTTTCCAAAGCATTCGAGGTATCAATATTTACAACCAATTAATACAAATATTATTTTTGAAAAAGACCTTTTTTTTCTTTTTTTCTTTTCTTACAGAAGACAAATTGCAGTGACCTTGATAACTTTGTTGCAAAAGAAACTTTCAACTTTTTTTGCGAAGGTTTTAATGAATATCCCTGCTACAGCAATCAAAACCAAGGCACAACATAACCATGAGACGGAAAAAATCAAAACAAGATCAAAAGTAAATGTAAATCAAGAAGAAACAGAAAATCAAAATAAATAAATAATTAAGGTTCATAGAGGTTAATATATTTAATCATATACTGAATAATGTTTCATAAATAAGTTTTCGATTTTCCTAACCTATAAAATTGTCTTACAAAATGTACGCAGAATTTGTTTGGCAAAACAATAAGTAGAAGGAGAAGAAAGCATGTCTTCATCGTCGTATTATTATCATTATTATTATTATTATTATTATTATTATTAGTAGTAGTAGTAGTAGTAGTAGTAGTATCATTATTATTATTATTATTATTGTTATTATTATCCTTTCTATTACTATTATTATTATTATCCCTATTATTGTTATTATTATTATTATTATCATTATTATTATTATAATTATTATTATTATTATTATTATCCTTACTATTATTATTATTATCCCTATGATTATTATCATTATTATTATTATTATTATTATTATTATTATTATTATTATTATCATTATTAAGATCCTTACTATTATCCTTATTGTTATAGTTATTATTATTTTCCCTATCATTATTATTATTATTATTATTATTATTATTATTCTCTCGAAGATCTAGAACAAGTAAAACTGGCGGAAGAAATTGCTGGTTTCCGAAGAGAATCGAATCGTATAGAAGAAAAGGGACACGTTTTAAGAGAATTGCAAAGGAAAGAAGAGAACCTGAAGAAAGAATACGGAGAACGTAATTATGCCTACACAGTATTTTAGAAAATTCATGGTCAGAATTTTAAAGTTCTAGGTATTACATTTTTTTCAAGCGAAACTTACAATACAAAGGACGCAAGAAAGTATACATGTTGTCTCTCTGTTTCTATCTCTGTCTTTGTCTCTGTCTCTCTCTCTCTCTGCAGGACACTGGCTGCTCCAATAGTAGCATGACTATCAATAGGCTATTCTGAGGAATAAATAAAAACATATGCAAAAATGAAAAATGAATAATGATAAAAAGACCTGTCTGTAGCTGATAAAGACGGACCTGGTGTATTAGAACTTTAGCACATATCACTAAAGTACCTGCTTTCAATGTCTGATGTCAAACTAATGCGACAATAATAGGTTTTATCAGACAAGAATAGTACTGCCAACAATAGACCAATGTCCTTAACGTCGGTTTTCTGTAAGGACATGGAACATATTGTCAACAGCCACTGGATGAAGCATCAATAACAGAATATCATCCTTTGTGACCAATAAAACGGCTTAAGAAGGAAAAGATCTTTTTAGACGCAGCTAATTACTAATATCACGACATTGCACTCGGGTTTAACAATAAACAGCAGATAAATGCAATCAAGGTGGACTTCAGCGAAACGTTTGGTAAAGTCTTGCAATCAAGTGGACTTCAGCGAAACGTTTGGTAAAGTCTTGCAATCAAGTGGACTTCAGCGAAACGTTTGGTAAAGTCTTGCAATCAAGGTGGACTTCAGCGAAACGTTTGGTAAAGTCTTGCAATCAAGTGGACTTCAGCGAAACGTTTGGTAAAGTCTTGCAATCAAGTGGACTTCAGCGAAACGTTTGGTAAAGTCTTGCAATCAAGTGGACTTCAGCGAAACGTTTGGTAAAGTCTTGCAATCAAGTGGACTTCAGCGAAACGTTTGGTAAAGTCTTGCAATCAAGGTGGACTTCAGCGAAACGTTTGGTAAAGTCTTGCAATCAAGTGGACTTCAGCGAAACGTTTGGTAAAGTCTTGCAATCAAGTGGACTTCAGCGAAACGTTTGGTAAAGTCTTGCAATCAAGTGGACTTCAGCGAAACGTTTGGTAAAGTCTTGCAATCAAGTGGACTTCAGCGAAACGTTTGGTAAAGTCTTGCAATCAAGCTCCACGCTATTGCATCAGCAACCGCGAACGTTTGAATATGCTCAGAGCTTCCTAGTAGATAAAAACCAACAGGTCGTGCTTTACGGGTTTGTATAATCACTCTCTCCAGTGTCCTTAGCTGTCCCATCGGTAACATTGCTATAGGGCCTCTACTATTTCTGGCATGTATCAACGACCTGCCATCGTTTCCTCTACAGTTAGACTCTTGGCCGACGATTGTCTACTCTACAGAGTTTCTGTTTCCCAAGAAGATGCATGTTCCTTCAAGAAGACCTCAGTAAGTTACCTGATTGGAAGAGGAATAGGAAAATGAATTTCAACTCTACCAAGTGCGAATATATAGGCATAACCAGAAAACGAAAGGTCATTAACACCTCCAATTCTATCCACGAGCAAATCTTGAACGAGACCAATAGAGCCAAGTAATTTGTGTGTTTTTGGACAGCAAGCTATCTTGGATATCTCACATAGACTCTGTAACTAAAAATGCCAATCAGACGATATATTTTCTGTAAAGAAACATGTCATCCTGCCCATGACACATCAAGGCATGTTGCTTCAAGATGCTCGTACGCCCACAGCTCAAATGCGCTCCCACAGTATAGTAACCACACTCCAAAACCAATGCAGCCGAACTAGAAAGAGTCAAGAAACGGAAAGCAAGATTTTGTCACAACGATTATCGACGAGCCAGTAGCGTCACAACCATGCTAAAGGATCTTTAGTGGGAAGACTTGCGAAGCCAACGTCAACAGAACAAGGTCATCGTGATGTACCAGATCATTGACTTACTGGTTGAAATACCAACAACAGGTATTTTGATCCACGACAAAGCATTAGTCAGAGGCCATGCCAACACATATAGGGTAACATACTGTTCCGTGAACGCATATAGGAGTTTCTTTTTCCCCATAGGCATCCGTCTTTGGAGCTGCTTGATAGCGACAGCCATTACAGCGCCTTCCAGGTCTATATCGGCGTTGTGGGTCTTGTGTCTTAGCATGGACACCTTGTATAATTTTAAGCTGTTTTAGCTTGTACAAAGAGCTTTAATTCGCACATGTACGTAGTTTACCAAGTGCGACTGTACCAGCATATGGGCAAAGCATTTAATTGGAAGATGAAGCTTCATTGCCAGGGACAAATGGACATATGTTAAAAACTATGTCTTGCCTATTGCAGTAAGTATAAACGACTAGAGAGACAGGCAGGTAGATAAAAAGAGAGAGAGAGAATGAGAAAGAGAGGGGAACGCAATAAGATGCATACATTTTGATGATCCAATACACTTCCATACAATCCACATAAAAGAAACATGATCAAGAAAAATAAACTTTACCTGTACGGGAACACAACTGGGAACTTCTTTTCTTATTTTATCATAAACGGGCTCAATAACGGACAAAGCGGGGGTGTAATGCGAATAAGTTAAGTATGGCGTAATCAGCGTCACAGCAGACTGAAAATTGATCTCACAATTTATCAGCGCTGTGGTCTATTTCTACCTGTATCCATGACCTACACCCGAAATGTACACGAACACGTTTAACTCACATTCATGTGCATTTGCAAAATGAATTGTTCTAAGAACAAAATCTCATCTTTCTCTGAACAAACGGTTGTAGGTGATATTTATAGTCATTGTTTACAGCAGATTAAATTGTGCCATCGTTGAACAAATGGAACTCGATCAACAACCATTCTCTCAATACTGGAATTGCATGAGAAACCGTTTATTTTCAGCTATTGACGATTAGCTGCATTCTGTAAGAAAAATTGCCAATAATTTGCTTCGGTAATATATTCATAAAGTGATGGTGAGTTAAGACAGGAGGAAAATACAAAATATTTTTATCATCAACAACATGCAACGCTTACTTTGATTTATAATATACTTGGTACCTACCATTATACATCAAAATGCATAACTAACATCTGGATTAGAAACATGTGCACATCACCTAGCTTCAGAAACGTGTATATAATATTTAAGCGGAAAAATTGTAAGTAATCTTTCATGTATAGAATTGACGTTGTGTGGCGTTCATGTATAGAATTGACGTTTTGTTGTTGAGTTTAATTATAGTGGCGTACGCACAATTGTGCATGTGCCACTTTTTTCTGACTGCACCGCAGCCTGCTAGTTGTTCTTGGGGAAGGGGTTGGTGCCACCTCCCCCAGGCTTTTATGGATTCAAGGAACCCTAATAGTTTGGCCTCAATCTGTGGGTCCATAAAGGTCTCTACAGTTGAATGGCTGGCTGTCATTAGTGGGAAGGAGAGCTCGGGAACGGTCCTGCTTGCTTTACATCGTTGGTTTCTTGTTGCAATTGCCTGGTGTCTCTTGCGATTTTTTGTTTTTATTTTTTTTTTTTCTTTGATTTTTTAAATATTTTTTTCTTCTTCAAAATGTTCTAAAAGGAGGGGGGATGTTCCATGCCGTTTATAGAGGTTCTTAGTAGATATCATGTATGAAGAGAGATTTTCAAGGTTATTATGATATTACTAGTCGAGGTGTTTAGGAATTGACGTTGTGTGGCGTTCATGTATAGAATTGACGTTGTGTGGCTTTCCAGCCAAACATAAGCCAAACCTATTGATACCACGCATATGAGATTTAATTAATTACATATTAAATATATTTCTCAGGAGGGCAAGGTGTCAATAAAAAACGTCACAGGTTCAAGTATCCTTTCGACTTGACACCTGAATCTTGATTGAAACAGACCTCAAATAACTTTTAATGAATACAAATGCTATGAAAATTTTACAGCTGACGGTACATTTGTAATGCGTGAAATATTCAATAGCCATGAAAACAGCCAGATTGCTACAGCAAATGAGCATTTTTTGTGACGATGACTTATATATCTCGTATCCTTTTCATTTTGCCTAACATCATTTATATCATTGCAGTCCCTGAGCTAGTGTCCATGATAAACGTTTACGTCATGAGTAATTGGTGTTCATTTGGTATTGCTGTTGGACAAGGAACAAGAAACTCCTTTTACAAATTGTCAAGGAATGGCTAAATTTGTAATTTATGTGCAATATGGATGCAAAAATGATTAAATACGCAATGAATATTCAAATTTGTTAACGTCATAAAACTGCATTCATTAACTCATTAACCCCAGGAAGTCTTTGGTCACTTTCGCCGGAAATGCGAGTAGGAAACGCATTTTGGTTGATATTTCTGAATACATAATACATCGACTTTCAAGAGATTTTCCATTAGCCTAATTGTGTTAGAAACACTGTTCTTCATTGGTTAAATTGCTGGCGCATGAGCAGAAGATTAAAAGTTGGAGATTTTATTTTGCTTAACGGACCATCATTTTCGTATCGAGACAACTCTTTAGTCCCAATGCCCACCTTATCCTACTTTTTTCAAGTTTCACCTACCTGTGTGCAGTTCAGACCGGTCTGCTTTAGAGCTGAGGCCAAAAAGTCTAAAATCCTGACACAAAATCGGATTCCGACCATGGGTGAATTTTGGGTGGAAAAAAAAGACGGGTCCAGAAAAGTAGGTTTTTCCCTATGCATTTTGTAGTGCAATGAGAACTTCCAGATTATTTGGTATCATTGTATAGCTACATCTGTCTACATTTCTATAATACCACCCACGTCAGTGTATCCTACATGACCTTAACGCTACAGAGCTCGGCAGCAGGCTACTACCTCCTGCCACGTAAACGCAACGCCAATGTTTAATGAGTTAACAATACTGTAACGTTTCATGACTTGGCTTTCGTTGAAAAAGTAACAGTCGTTTTAGCTGTAACTATATTCTACAAAACAGGCCCTGATTTCGGATCAGATCTATCAGAACTGAAAAGAAAATTGACGGTTCTAGACGAAAAGGAACAACTAATGAAGAAATTGTTGAAGAAAGAGCAAGACTTCAAATCAAAATTTGGAAAGGGTAAGCAACAATGTAATAATGTAATCTGTTGTTGCTTTTACTATTCTGATTATAAGCTATCTCAGTTTGCATCATTTATTAGCCGGTCTACTAGAAAGGTGAATATTTGACATTTAAATTGATTTTCAATTGCCTCAAAGAAATTCCATAGATGATATCATTAGCATAAATTCGACGCCACTTTTCGTGTTCACGAATATTACCAACAGATTTTGTTAGTGTTACACAATTCGCAATGAATTTAGATTATATATTTGATTTATAAAAATTAACATCACTGAAAAGTTATTAAGTCGCTGTGAGGTAAAATTGTATCAGTGAATTGATACAATGTAAAAGTAATCACGTTTTAATTTTTATAAAGAATTAGCTTGATTTATTAAGGTTCGGTTGTAAAGTACGTATGATATAGAGTTCATTTTCTTCCACTAACGATTTCCTGTTACTTAATAATTTATATAAGGGAAAGACTTTAAAATTTGGAAGAAAAGCATCCTTAAAGATGATACGAAAACGCTCGAATGAATAAAGCATGGATATTTTTCTGATCTTCTAGTACGTTAACTAATATATATATATATATATATATATATATATATATATATATATATATATATATATATATATATATATATATATGTATATATATATGATTACTTTAGGCGTTGATAATACTGAAGACAACTCTGAGTTAAAGAGGATGTTGGACGCCCTAACGAAGAAATTTTTTCTGATGGAGCAAATTGAATCCTGTGGTGTAGAATCGACTAAATTGTAATGCGTGGAAAGGAAAATATTATATTCACATTCGGATTCTCTCTGTTAATATAGTTTAGTTATGCTGATCTACATATATTTATTAAATGGACTACAAATGTGGATTCAGACTGAAAAAGTAGCGACTGTCTATATTAATCGTCTAATTTATATCTCTTTGTTGCCCTCCCCACTTATACTTGGAACCAAGCATATTTGAAAGAAAGCATATTGCATAAAGCCCACATTTGATCAAAGCAAGTGAATAACGTGAATGTCTATAATTAATATGTATGTACGAATGTGTATATGTATGTATGTATGTATGTATGTATGTATGTATGTATGTATGTATGTATGTATGTGTGCATATGTATGTATGCATGCATGCATCTATGTATGTATGTATGTGCACGTCTCACGTCTGCCTCCAAGAAGGAATCATTCCTGGCATACCCCGGTACACCGCTTCAGCTGGCGGGAAAACGACGTTGAGGGGGTGATGTTAACACTGCATCACTAGGCGTATGAACTTCTACATGGAAGTCACCGGCTAGGGCGGAAGGTCTCTACAGATCAACGGCCAAGTGTTCGGGAACGGGGCGCACCATATGTATTAGTGGATTGCGGCTGTGGCAGATCAGCTATGGTTCGAAATTGCAGGGAAGGCAGATCTCTTCAGTCATGGTTGGCCATCTGCCTAGGAGAGGAAAACTCCGATATAAATAAAACCTACTGCCTGTGGACCTCGCTGGCACCGTCCTGGCTTGCTGGGCAATGGCGGATGAACCCCAGGTTTAAAGGGTGGGGCCAGTTTTCGCAGACTGCAGTCCACCTAAAAGCTCCATTGCGCAGGCATGACGAAACTTTTTACTGCCTGCTGTTTACGTTTGACCCTATCAAGCCCAGCAGCGATGGGAATGGGGTGAAAACGGTAGGTGAAAGATGTTAATGGAAGCCGCAGTCCCAATCCTGCATGCAGGCGAATCAGGCCTCTGGCCGTCTGGTGTTGATCCGGAGACGACGCCATCACCCGGCAACAGCCTGAGTGACCAAGCAGCCTTTTCTACGAACAGTACTGCTTGTTACGCATAGAGGGGGGCCTAGGAAAGGTTGCCTAACCAAAGTTTGTTTCGTTACTCCCACCCCCAGTTGGCCTTCCGCAGCCAACGGGCATCTTCCAACGCGGTCGAAACTTAACAGAAAAACAAGGCATGCCCCACCAGATTCACACCGTGTTTAAAGACTAGAACTGGTTTGTTGGAACATCTGAACAATGCTAGAATCAACCGACAGCAACAGACCAGAACAATGCTCTGCCTTAATCGCACACGAACTCTCTCGCCTTGGTGTTGACATTGCTGCACTTAACGGCGTCCGCCTTTCAGAAGAGGGAAGTCTGAGAGAACTCGGCGCTGGATACACTCTCTACTGGCCAGGAAAACCAAAGACTGAAAAACAACTTTCAGGAGTCGGTTTATTTGTCAAGGACTCAATCGCCACCAAGATAACAAACCTTCCCGCTGGTTACACCATGCGTCTGACATTAGGGAACCAACAACACGCCACACTCTTCAGTGTATATGCTTCAACACCCAAGGCAGATCCTTTTGAAAAGTATAAATTCTACGCTGACATGCACAGACTTCTCAAGAGCGTGCTAGAGAGCGACAAAAAAATCATCCTCAGAGAATTCAATGCCAGAGTGGGCCGAGTCTCCGAAGCCTGGAAAGCCGTCATTGGGAAACATGGCATGGGTGGCTGCAATGGCAATGGGCGCCTACTTCTTGAATTTTGCGCAGAATTACAGCTCACCATCACAAACACCGTATTTCAGCAGAAAGCATGAAAACGATCTGGATGCATCCTAGATCAAAATACTTGCAACTAATTGATTAGATCATATTACGCCTGAGGGACTTAAAAGATGTATTTCATGCCAGGATGACGTCCAGTGCAGAGTGCCACACAGACCATCCTTTTGTCCGATGCAAGCTCAACTTCCACTTCAAGCCCAGGCCCAGACAACAAAGGCAGATTTTGAAGACAGCCTGCAGTCTAGACTTGAAGAACTTACGTTTCTGCCAGATATACCTCCGGAAGAGATGTGGAATGACATCAAGGCTGCCATTCTGCAAACCTCAGAAGCAATTCTTGGATTCTCCACTAAGAAAAACAAAGACTGGTTTGATGAAAACAACCAAGAAATCCAAGAACTGCTTGCTAAAACAAGATCAACGTACTAAGCCAATCTCGCACAACTATCATGTCCACAGAAGAAAGCAGCCTTTCGCCTTATCTGCAGCTCCCTCTAGTGCAGTCTCCGAGATATACAAAATGAATGGTGGACAAAACTTTCAGAAAGAACCCAACTGTACGCTGACACTGGTGGCCACAAGGGGTTCTATGAAGCGCTAAAAGCAGTGTATGGTCCCTTCCAAATACAGAACCCCCTACGGAGTGCAGATGGCCAAGACCCACTCACTGACAGGGAATCTAGTCTGAACCGCTGGTCAGAGCTCTTTCACACCCTCTTCATCACTAGCTGTAGCTGTACAGTCCAGGAGGCAGCTATTGATCGCATTCCACAACAGCCACCTAAGATGGAACTTGATGAGACACCCACAGTGCAAGAGACTGTAAACGCCATAGAACAGTAGAAGACAGTAAAGGCTGCAGGAAAAGATGGTAACCCACCAGAGATATGGAAGTGAGGTGGCCTATCATTGCACACTAAACTCCAAGAGTTCTTCCTTTGCTGCTGGGAACGAGGAAACTCCCACAAGACCTCCGAGATTCAACCCTCATCACCTTGTACAAAAACAAGGGGGAAAGGTCTGACTGCTGAAACAAGCATGGGATAAATCTGCTCTCCATTGCAGGCAAAATCCTTGCTATAGTGTTGCTAAACAGACTGGTGCCCACCATTGCAGAAAACATGCTCAGGAGAGTCAGTGTGACTTCAGAGCCAATATGGGGCACAACTGACATTGTGTTCGTCCTGAGACATATCCTGGAAAAATGCCGAGAACAAAACAAAGGACTGTATATCACATTTGTGGACATGACGAAGGCGTTTGATAAGGTGAGCAGAACTGGACTGTGGAAAATCCCTGAAAAGCTCGCATGTCCTCCTAAATTCCTGACATGGTCATCCAGATACATGAAAACCAGCTTGGTCAGGTAAGAAACAATAGCGACCTGCCACAGACCTTCTCCATTGCAAATGGATTGAGACAGGGCTGCGTTTTGGCCCCCCCACACTGTTCTCAATCTTCGTCAGCATGATGATCCAAACAGCAACAGAAGACCTTGATGATAAAGTTGGCATCCATATCCGATTTCGTACTGATGGCAAGCTCTTCAACTTAAGGAGACTTCATGTCCACATGAAGGCCGTTGAAAAACTTATTAGGACACTTCTCTTTGCAGACGACGCCGCCCTTGTTGTCCACACGGACGCTGCATCACAACGCGTACCATTCTGCTTTTCAGAGGCTTGCCAGCTCTTTGGTCTTGAGATCAGCCTAAAGAAAACTGAGATATTTCACCAGCCTGCTCCAAAGGAAGAGAACCGACCACCAAGGATCTTCATAAACCAGACAGTGCAAGACGTAGTCCACCAGTTCACCTACCTGGGCTGTGTGATATCCTCTGATGCCACGATCGACACAGAAATAGAGAACAGACTGGCCAAGGCAAACAGCGCCTTCGGTAGGCTCTATAAACGAGTCTGGCACAACGCAAGTCTCAAGAGAGATACAAAATCAGCGTCTACAGAGCTGTCGTACTGACCACCCTCATATATGGCGCCGAATCTTGGGTCACCTACAGTCGCCAGTTCCGCCTTCTTGAACGCTTCCATCAGCTCTGCCTCTGCACAATAGTCGACATCTACTGGAGTAACTTCGTCTCCAACGCTAAAGTCCTCAAACAATCAGGGATAACCAGCGTTGAGGCCACGCTCATGAAGATACAGCTTCGCTGGTCAGGGCACGTGTCCAGGATGGAGGATCATCGTCTGCCAAATATAACACTGTATGGTGAGGTGTCAACTGGCCACCGTGATAGAGAGGCACGTCGAAAGAGTTATAACAACTCCTTGAAAAAGAACCTCACCACCTGTGGCATCGATTACTGTCAATGGGCATCACAATCTGCTGACCGTGAAGGCTGATGACGTACAGTTCACCAGGCCGCTGCCATTTGTGAACAAAACAGACGGGCAATGAATAAACCGAGAACCATCGGCAGCACCCACCAGAACCCAGAGATTCGCCTGCAGCCTTTGTGGACGGAAGTGCCTGTCACGTATTAGGCTGCTAAGCCACCAGCGCGCGTGAAATAGACATGACCATCCCCCTTCCTAATCTTCGAAAGCGAGGTCAAGCCATAAAACAACGTATGTATGTATGTATGTATGTATGTATGCACGCACGCACACACGCACGTACGCATGCACGTACGTATGTATGTATGTATGTATGTATGCATGCATGTATGTATGCGTGTATGTATGCACGTATCTATATATCTATATATGTATGTTTGTATGTATGTAAGTAAGTATATCTACGAATGTACGTACGTTTATAAGGATGTACGTACGAACGTAAGTATGCATGTATGCATGTATGTATGTATGGGAACATACAGAATATACAAATATTGATATAATGATGGATTATTGATTGAAATGACTACTGTACCCAACGTCCATATACAGCTAGATGGCCTGACAGACAGGTGAACTTTACATACAATATTTGTGGCATAATAAACAGTAATAAAGAGTAAGCATACAAACATTTTGATAGCACTATTTCTTAATAAAAAGATCAAATGGCATTATACGTATCTCAACCGCTTTTGGTTGGTGGTAGGGAAACACTGTTTGATACATCTGTATGCAGAATTTCAGATGTTTTTGAGACATGTATAGGAAGTTATCCTGACCATAATTTCCAATCGACGCCACATGCTGGTAATTTCCAATCGACGCCACACGCTGGTAATTTCCAATCGACGCCACATGATGGTATGTGAACAACTTGATTGGTATTCGGCGGAGGTACGGGCTTGCATGGAAGAAAGGATACTTTAATTATGTTACTATTAGCCCTAAATTGACATCACAGAGGTCCAGTTATCTCAATGATATGTATACGGAAGACGGTAAATGAGCTAGTGGAGTTAGATTTACATGCAACCGAACAAGAAACAGAATTGTTTGGAGGTTACAAATAATAATGCAGACTAAATTAGTCTAGTTCGATTTGCATCCTATATTAATCGATGTATGTATATATATATATATATATATATATATATATATATATATATATATATATATATATATATATATATATATATATATATATATATATATTCAACATGAAAACAAAAAATGCTCTGAATGGCATACACTGTAAGGAAGAATACACTCACTCTGCATAGTTATTGAGCAGTGAGAAGACAATGATGGAATCCTAATAATTTGTAAGAATGTTATATTCTGTATCTCGGTAGCTCATAAACTTGACCGACTGAAATACATGATTTAGATACGCAAAGAATGGCTCCCAGTATATATAATGCTGATTGTATTGACTGTGCTATATGATTTACGAATAAAGAGTACCTGATGTTCTATGGTGTATAACACCCGGCATAGTGCATTCGAATATTATACAACCTATTTAATAAGTGTATAGAAGGAATACAAGAGCTCAACTCCAAGAAACATGAATCCGTAGAAAGAATATGAAGGCTCACATCCATGATACATGCATCCGTAGGAGGAATCTATACACTCACATTCCGAGGGGAAAGCTTCCGTAGAAGGTACTTCAATGTTCGTTACGAAGAGTAATACGTCCGCACAAGCAGAATGTTCGTATCCAAGAGTAATACTCTGACAAGCTCTATACACCTACCTCACAAAAATGTACGAACACTATAGAAGAATATATTCTTTCACGTACTGAACTGGAAAAATCCGTTACAGAATAAATGAAGCACATCAATCTGTTTATATTATGACAAGCGTCTTGAATGGATATATATATACCTAACCGCATGGGAGTTTTAATGGCGTGGTGTAAAGTTCCGATATAACGAATCTGAGATCCAACGTCCCAACGATTTTGTTAGTAAATCCTCGATTCCTTCATTAGCTACCAAAGTGGCAGCTCTTGTCTGGAATTAGTGACAATTGAACTTTTAATTTAAATAGCCTAGCACATGTAGTGACAGATATATCAGCTTTAAAAAGAAAAAAAAAACTACTCTAGAAAATATATAAATATGCCTAATGTAAGTAGTGAATATGTAGGCTTGAAAAAATTGCTATATATTTGTTCATAACTCTCAATGGACAAGTACTAGTGTCCACTGGAAAGAGTTGAATCTGCATCCAGTATCTGAACGGATCTGACTTTGATGCCGTCATGTATAAAATTATATAATAATGTTTTCCATAGGTGTCGATCACGACCACTGCTTCAGTTATTGGTTGTGTACGGGGATGACTTGTGAGGCAAATCTGGGCACGGAAGTCTCTCCCGCATGTGGAGCACACAAGGGTAGGTATAAGAGTAGAGGTGTTGTCAGCTCTGGCCTTGCGAGCGACACATTTTCTCTGCGCATCAGCAATGTTCTGCTGTTATGCTACGCGGGTGCAAGATGTGATCTTGCCATGCCAATTGGACTGTCTAGAGCAAGGGTCTCTTGATATGCCCGTAGGAACGGCCTAGAACAAGGGTCTCTTTTGGAGAAAGCTGATTTGAAATTGTTTGAGGTGTCAGCGATGTCTGCAATATAAATTCCACGTCTCGCTGGCATAAAGGAGGGTGGTAAGCACTGCAGCACGGTACACTTTCATGTTGGTGGTAAGAATGATTCCTCTATAGATAGATAGATAGATAGATCGATAGATCGATAGATAGATAGATCGATAGATCGATATATAGACAGATAGACAGACAGACAGACAGATAGATAGATAGATGATAGATAGATAGATAGATAAATAGATAGATATATAGACAGATAGACAGACAGACAGACAGATAGATAGACAGCTCATGTAATATATATTCAGATGTGATTTCACTAACATTTGCAAATGCGAACCCATGTTAATATACCTGAGATTTGTTTTATTTTTTAAACAAAGCTTAACATAGGAATAATAATTGAAAGTAAATTGCAGTAATATATTAACAAAATATATGATTCAAATTGCTGGATTTCCTGATCAGTCATTTCAGAGTTTTCATAGTATATACTTTTCTTTCTTCCCTGCTGGTGAATGCTTTGAGAATAATTCTTTTCAGACAGCGCGAAATGAAATTGGGCAATTGTCTATACTTTTGATTACTTAATTTCACTTGGGTTAGACTCTTGAGACAAACGCTAACAACCATACTTCAAGCTGCTTCTTCAGTTAATATCAATGATTTGCTTCACCAGTAATATATAGTCCAATAATGACGTCATAATGAAGTGATTAACATTAGATTGGAGGGATTAGTTTTCAATCATAATATAAATTTAACCATTGCTCATTTGCCGATGGACTTAGTTGATCGAAACCTCCCTACTTAATTGGAACCAATTGCTTGCCATGGAACAGAAAGAAAAAGCTCCGCCTACCTAACATAACTATGATCCCTCGAGTTGTTTGTTTACATTAGGGCTTCTAAACAAACTACCGCATAACATATGGCAATAAAGGTCACTCTTAGTTCATTTTTAAAGGCTCATTAATGCTTCAAATTCAACATATATTGTGTATGAATAGGTAAGTTAATTGCATAACGAATCTTTTCATATAATAATAATAATAATAATAATAATAATAATAATGAGGACTTTGTAAAGCGCCTAATCTTTAGAAGCTCTAAGCGTTTTACAACTTAGACAACACCTATAAGATAAGAAACATAATAATATTATTACAAAAACAAACAACGTGAAATTAGAAAAACATTAAAATAAAATAAAAAACATGTTGAGAATATTTCAGGTAGGAAACATTATTAGGTCTTTAAGTTTGCTCTTGCTGTCGAAATAAGTGAGTTTTGAGAGCCCTCTTGAATGTGATCACTGTGTCTTTGTGTCTAAGTTCAGTGGGCAATTCATTCCACGTTGCTGGGCCCTGGTATGCAAAAGAACGCTGTCCATATGACTTTGTTTTCATACTTGGAGTAACGAGTATACGATTGTCAGACGCGGAGTGTAAGTATATTGCTGGTGTGTACACATGAGTGAGATCAGATAGGTATGTTGGAGTCCGACAGTGAAATGTAGCACAGAGAACAAATTTTGTGTTTGATTCTGGATCGAATGGATAGCCAGTGTAGGGTACAGAGCAGCGGGGAGGTGTGCTCTGATCGTGGCACTCTAAGTATGATCCGAGTAGCTGTGTTTTGAACTTTTTGAAGTTTCTGCAGTAGATATTGAGATGAACCAGACAGAACTGAGTTACAATAGTCCAGTCTTGAAAGTACTAATAAACACACAAGTGTTTTAGTGACATCAACTGAAAGATATTTGCTAATTGAGCTGATGCGTCTAAGCTCAAGATATGCAGACTTGCATATGTTCATGACATGTTGGTAAAAATATGAGAGTACTGTCCAGAGTAACACCTAGGTTTTGTACTGACTGTGTGAATTTAATGTTGGTGTTGCTGATATTTATTGTTTGAGGTAAAGGATGTGAATGAGAAAGTCTTTGTGTTGTGATCAGAATGGCCTCAGTTTTGTCCTCATTCATCTGCAGCTTGTTACATGTCATCCATGATTTCACATCAGAAATGCACCTCTCTACACCTTGGATGGTAGCATCAACTTCACTTGGGTGGCTAGTTTTGTATATTTGCGTGTCATCAGCGTACAATTGATGAGACACTGGATGATGATCTATGACACTTGAGAGCGACTGAGTGTACAGAATGAAGAGAACAGGTCCATGAACAGACCCCTGTGGAACACCACAACATGGATCAACTGGGTTGGAATGTATTCCATTTGCAGATACAATTTGTGTCAATTTGACCAAGTAGGACTTGAACCACAGTAAGGCTGTATCATGAATGCCAAATACATGCTGGAGACGGTGAAGTAATATATCATGGTCTATTGTGTCAAATTCTGCAGACAAATCAAGGAGGGTGAGGACTGTAATCTTTCCACTATCCAATGCAGAGAAAATGTCATTAACTACTTTTAAAAGAGTAGTTTCAGTACTGTGGCAAGGGCGATATGCAGATTGTACATTGCTAAAAAGCTTGTTTGAATTTAGATGAGATACAAGCTGGGATAGAACAACCTTTTCTGAGATTTTTGAAATGAATGGGAGATTAGAAACTGGGCGGTAGTTCTTTAAATGGTTATGGTCTAGTGTTGGTTTCTTCAGCAGAGGCTTTACAATGGCAGTTTTGAAAAATGATGGGAATTCCCCAGATGAGAGAGAGAGGTATTAATAACATCAGTTAGGGAAGGCAATACTGGACCTAAGCACTCAAGCAGCAGTGATGTTGGAATTGGATCAAGTTCACATGACTTTGGTGCACTCTTCAACACGATTGCACATACGAAATCCATAGAGACAGGTTCAAATTTTGCTAATGGTTGCCGCTCAAATTCTGTATCCCAACTGTATGGTGACGACGAGTCAATTGAAATTCTGGTGTCAAGCTTATCTCTAATGGTTTGTACTTTGTCACGGAATAAATTTGCAGACATGTCCGGAAGGTCGACTGGAGAGAAGGTAGTTGGAAGTGGTGTTGATTTGTTCCTTTACATTAGCTTGTTAGTAATCTCGAAGAGCTCTTTGCAGCTGAAACTTTCCATGATCTTAGTAGTGTAGTGGGATGATTTCGCTGCATGGACTATATTTGTGACGTTCTTCTTAGCGACTTCATAGATTTGCTTATGAATAGTGAGTCTCATGGAAAGCCAGAGCCTGTCAGCTTTACGGCGGTCTCTTTTAGCAGTGCGAAGCTGGTCCCTAACACTGCTATACCATTGGATAATACTTTTTAATTGATACTCTGCACTTGGTAGCTGGGGCATGTTTGTCAAGTAATGAACGTAGACAGTTATAGAGTTGTTCTGCGGTAGGAGGTAAGCAAGTTGTTAGGTTAGCTTGGATGTCATGCATTAATTTGGTTCTATTTATCATGCGGAGGTTTCTCTTAGTAGCAGATAAAGGTGGAAGGTTAGGGACTGATACTTCAAGATGGCATAAAATGCAGAGGTGATCTGATGCAAGGTCATGGGATACCAGGGAGGACCGTAGAATGTTATCATCAGGTCTATGAAGAATCCAGTCTAAAATGTGACCATGTTTATGGGTGGGTTGGTTAACTGACTGTTTGAGGTTGAAAACATTAATGGAATCTAGGAGTTTTGATGTATTTGAGTTTCCGGGACAGTCAAAGTGAAAGTTCAATCTCCAAGAACAATTAGGTTGCCACCTATCGAATTTCCATAGTCCAGGAGATTCGGAAACTGCTCCAAAAAGAGAGAGTCAGCTAGCTTGTTTTTTCTACTAGGAGGAGGGCGGTATAGGCAGAAAAAATGTTTTGACCTTTGCTCCAGTGTGAGTGTGGTTTGGACTAGTTCAAACGATGTATGGTCGAAATTGAATGTTGTGGTGTAGTTCAGACGTTTTATCATGGAGTTCTTTGTGATGACAGCAATTCCACCTCCGCGAGAATTACGGGGGAACGACTTGATGGAGTAACCAGTGGGTGTTAGATCCGTACACTTGGGCTCATCGCCTGATGTTTTTAGCCATGTTTCTGTCAAGAATAACATGTCAACATTTTCGTCGTTGATAAAATTAACTATTTCTGTTTGTTTTTCTACTGACTGGGCATTGAATAATGCAATGCGCAGAGGTATTTCTTGGATGTTGACATAACGGTTGACGAATTAATTGGGATTTGAATTAGGTTATCTAAATTAACGGTCGAAATTTTTTTAAATGGTTGTGTCGAGATAAGGGAGATAACTGGAATTCTTCTTCCTGTTCTACGCCAGCCAGCTTTGAAACAACGTTTCTTTTTTAGCCTCTGTTTACATTTAGGTAATGATGAATGTAGTCCCAGTTCGTTTAGTCTAGAGCCAGTAGCAATTTTAATATCAAATTAAATCATGTGCGAATCAAGGGGACTCGGCAATTGCGTATCTGCAGGATTTTATTGAAAACAAAAGCTCTCTTTTGCACCTGAATGTGACTATTTAATCATGATATATTTTTAGATTGATTTCCTGGCTAACACTTTATGTGCATTGTTTTGTGTCTTAAAAATCACCTACCATGCTGTGCGCATGCGTAAAAAATATTTAAAAAATAAAGCGTTATATCACAGGAAGACCTCGTCAGTCAGGTTACAGTGTTTCGATAAAAATGGCAACTCTCGATCCTTCACTTTGTTTTACGCACTTAATCACTTTCTTTCACCTTTATGAGAAGTAATTTCCATTCATAGTCATACCTCTGATGCCACTGTACAGAGCAATAATTTTAGTAAAGCTTCCATATCAAAAGTCAATAATACTCAACGTGCTTACAACCATATCAACCCCAACATTGAAAATCAGTAATACATCACTTACACTGACACATATTACATGAAAATAATTTTGTCTGTTGCATTGTTATTCATGTCAGCCTCGTTAGAATTATATTCCAGAGTAAATTTAATAGCACATAAAAAGCATTGTATAGGAGAATAAATCACAAAAGAAATAAATTTAATTAATATTCCTACGACTTCTTTATTCTTGCACTAAATTTGTTTTCTTTTTAGAGATTTATTCCGTAGTTCTTAAATAATCAAATTGAGAAAATGTAAAATATTTAAAAAAAATTATTTACTTACAATACAAACATATTAAAATTAATATTTAAATCGATTTGATGGTGTCCTACCGATGACAAACTATCAATGTTGTCATGCACGACAAACCACTAATATTCACGAATATTGTGACTCACATGCAACAAAACAAAACGGCATCGTTATCTTGAATCTACCACACCTGGCTTTTACTTTTTCATTGTGTGTTATTGTGTGTGTATTGATGGAAGCAAACCGACATCATTCAAATTACATCTTTGAAAATTCTTATCTGACTCGTACACGCCTTCCTTAAAATTGCATTAAGTAGGATAAAAGATGATTGTATGTAATACATTGAGAATCTTTATTTGCTATTGATACTTCGCGGCGGAGTGTCATTGTTCCTGAAAATGTTTAGACCATTTATAGGGTAGTTAACATGTGTAGCCCCTCAAGTGAAACCTCGCAATTTCTCGAATAATTTAAACTAAACTGGGCATGCGCAAACATAAACTGAAAGTCCTTCGTTAATAATAGTGACCTTCGCTGATTTTTAGAACCTACACATATGTCGATATATACAAGTACATGGAAATCTAAATTTAGACTAATGGGCTTTACATTTATTATCAGGTTTCGGAATGTAAAAAAATTATTTTTCTTTTCAGTAATTATTGTCAATTTATTTATTAAACCATCCTTCCATGCATCCATCCGTAACGAATGATTTAAGTAATCGATAAATCAAATCTCATCTACATTGGGCATGAGAGTATGGATAATACTTAGACTGGGACTTTAACATGGTTGTACATGGATAATACTTAGACTGGGACTTTAACCTGGTTGTACATGGATAATACTTAGACTGGGACTTTTACCTGGTTGTACATGGATAATACTTAGACTGGGACTTTTACCTGGTTGTACATGGATGGGCTGTATTAGTTCAGGCAAGTTTTGTTTAAAAACTGCAGCTGTGTGCTAGGTCACTGAACTGTTGATTACTTGACGGGAAATGATATGCGTGGTATTAAACACTATCAATAATATTACCAGCTTTTTTTCTTTTAGATTCTATTTTGTTAGATATGTTTTTATCTTGCATGGATTGTTCAACTGTGTAATACAAAATAATTGTTAGAAAATTCGTCTGAAAATTATATTAATAGTACTCATTAGCATTAATTACAGTTTAAATTTCATATCAGTTTTTACCCTAAACATATTGGGTATTCCTCGCTTTAGAAGTTACATTGGTAAAAATAACAATACACATGATAATAGATAGTCGACTGATATTTATAGATCCCTGAATAAATTTATATTAATTGTATGAATGTGAAATAATGAGACACTATGCTGAAAACTCAAAGTCTAAAACCCTGACTCAAATAAACATCTTTACGTCTTCTATTAATAATAATTCTGAGATTAAACACACAAGCAAAGAATAACGAAACCATACATTAGTTGTTTACATAAAGTGAAATTAGAAAATGTTAGTAAAGTAAACCAGAAATTAATTCAATTTATGACAAGGTCTTTAAACAAACAAACCAGTAAATTCAATATATATATATATATATATATATATATATATATATATATATATATATATATATATATATATATATATATATATATATACGAAATTCTTTTTCCTTAAATCTTTGTGTATTAGAGATGTTATTCTATCTGTTTCATTGTCACTGCATTTATAAATAATGGATTTCCTTCCTTCATTTTTAACGTTGTCATCGTTTTCACTGTAAACGGTTAGAGGATACTAATCTGGAATATGTTTTAACATCAATGAACTGTGCGGACGACATTTTGTTTTTCATCTGAAGGTCATTTTTTGTGAAGTTTTATCTATAGCATAATCTTACACCATAATATTAACAGTAAATAACTACAATCAGGGCGAGAGGGCACATTCCTATATGATGACCAGTTACTTTGACTTGGGCTAGACTCTTAAGAACAACGCCAACATATCTTTTTCCACGTTGCTAACTGCAATTTATCTGATTGATTCTGGTTGATATATCTGCAACATGAAAATACATTTTCAAACTATGACGTCAGGACTAGGTGAAGAATAGAAGTAGTCGGGACTTAGGTGCGTTCATAAAGAAATTTGATGCACGGCACATCGGGTGATGGAAAAATTCGTGTTTTTCAAAGTTATTGCTGTCTATTATATACGAATATAAAGCCTTGTCTGCGTAACAACATTACTTTTCTTGCGTTCCATGGTTCACTGTTTATATTCTCAACCAAATAACTACGTTCCTTTCACAAAAAGCAAACCAAACAGTTCATCTTTAAACATTCACTACATCATCATCTGAATTATAAGCATTTTAGCAGCTTGAAAGTTCAGTACTAGAAAAAAATATAGTGAAAATACAAGGAAATTATTTGCATAATTAATCCTGTAAATTAACAATTTTAATATTATATTTAATTATGAGATATTCACGGGGATTCAGAATGTGTGCGTGTGATGCGTTTTATTGCAAAAAGAAGCCCTCTTTTTCCACTAGTGTGTTATTATTTAAGCATGTTCGAGCGTTAGCTTTGTCTCTTGGCTGACACTTTATTCGTAACGTTTTTCAAAAGACAATTCCAATGTTGTGCTGCCGCGGTCAGCCGCAAGACAATCACACAAACAAAAACATTAGGTCACGGAAAGGTCTGTTTAGTCTGGTTCGCTGCTCTCTCTCCGCTCTGTTAGTCTTGGTTATGAGGATAATGCACCATTCTCTGCCATGGTAAAATGGCTAATAGCATATTGATAGTAAAACATGCATTTTAACCAGCTTGTTTTACAATATCAAATAGTTGTGCATGCAAGTTCTAAATGGTGTGTGTGGGGAAAATATAAGTTATACAAGCTAGTGTCATTTATTTAATGACTGACACTCTGATAGAATTTATATTTGTGCCGCCTGATTATCGTTTTATTCGACCCTCGACAGTCATTTACATACCAAGGGAAGTGTTGTTTTCGATAGTTTAAAACTGAAAATACGAATAACTCATTTGTAATAGAGGCCTCGTTTTGACCCTATAAGACCTTCACCTTTTCAAAATATGGTCCATTGACTACGTCATTTCGCAATGTATTTCAAAGAGTAATTAATTTAGGAATTGGTGTGTATCAAATGTCATTCACACGCTACCGGGCATCCGTTCAACCAGACGATCCCTAAAGAGAGCAAGTCTGTGTATTAGGTCACTTATTTTGATGCACTTTAAATGAATATACTCTACTTCTTTCTGTTACACTGTTGTATATGTCAGCCATGAATGAACTCTATCATGGTGCACTATCAATAGCGTATTTTACCCCAAAACATGGCATACAAAAACTTAATTTACATGTCTAATGGTTTTTATATTATTCTTGTACTAATTTTGGTTTTGGAGAGATATTTTATTATAATTTCAAAGAATGAAGTAGGGAAAAGTCAAGACGGTGTTATAAATGATTTGTTTACTTCTAAGTCAAAATTATTACCAATAACCATACGAACAGTTGTTTAAAAAGGTTAATAAAAATGTTGGCATTCAAGACACCAGTCTTCCTGAATATACTGTATAGTACAATCAAAACTATATTTCATAAATCGTAATTAATTTTTCTACAAGGTCATATGTTGGAACACAAAGGGATAGATTTTATATGCAATTTGTCATTCTCCCTAATTGCCAGAAATGACGAATAGTACATAAATCAAATAAGATAAATATTCATATTCAATTGAAAACAAGTGGGCTGTTAACTGATAGCAAAGCACGACAAGTGAGGCAATCATTTATGGCAAGGTAATAAAAAAGTTGGGTAATAGTTATCGGCAAAATAAAATCGCCTATTTGCCATATATATTTATATAATTGCTAACATGTGGTTAAAAAAATATATGTTTTATTTGATCCATTAAAATGCGTAGACTGGATATTTCATAGAGACTTCCATGGCTAATTCTAATATATTTGAAGTACCAGTAAAATCAACCTAGCAATCCCACGACGTTTTCAATTTGAATATTTACCAACAACAGGATAAATTTCTCAAACAACCTAAACTAGTGCAAGAATAAGAAAATATTTGAAATAGTAATTAAATTTCTTTTGTGATTTATTTTCCTTAAAATGCATTTTCTACGTGATAGTGATTTTATTTGTAACGCAGATAACAGGTACACCAATGCTACAGAAAGAAGCATATTCATTTAAAGTGCCTCAAAGTAAGTGTTGTACAACAAAAATTTGACATATTGAGGATTTTATAATTGTAAGCATGTCACTTTGCCATACTAGGAATTGTATGGTTGGAAGCATATCACTTTGCCATACTAGGAATTGTATGGTTGGAAGCATATCACTTTGCCATACTAGGAATTGTATGGTTGGAAGCATATCACTTTGCCATACTAGGGATTGTATGGTTGGAAGCATATCACTTTGCCATACTAGGGATTGTATGGTTGGAAGCATATCACTTTGCCATACTAGGGATTGTATGGTTGGAAGCATATCACTTTGCCATACTAGGGATTGTATGGTTACTCAATCGGTGGTATATGCACTCGTATGTAGCAGACACACTCGCATATATATATATATGTCATCATGCGAGTGTGTCTGCTACATACGAGTGCATATACCACCGACTGAGTAACAAAGTTTTGATGATGTGTGTGCGTAGTCGTGAGTGAATAAGGGCTCGTGTACGCAGGCAATGCATTTGGTGCCGTTTACCAGCAGACGTGGGTTCGAATCTTCGTAGAGTACGAATTAAAAAATTTCTAACCTGTATTAAAATAATTATTCTGCCTACTTTTATCAAGCATTCTTTTATAGGAATCCAGGGATATCACTTTTCATCCTGACTGGTGTATATTAATAATTCACTAGAATTAATTCCATATACCTTGATTATTTTCATAGGAATCCGGAATTACTGTGTATGTACATGATAATTAATTATAAGTTCGTCACAAAATCAAGTGAATACTCTGCATCATGACGTTTGCTCCTAGAAATTGGCTAATTACTTGAGCTGTGAAATATTTTCCCATCACTGACTCCCCATAGTCAATAAACAATAACAAAAATCTAATAAAGCAGCAGCAGAGAGGGTGAACAGACCACTTAGGGGAATGGTCACCCTTGTGTTTTACCAAAAAAAATAGTGACCACTCATAGAGGTCAATTACCACGTCTACGATTATTGTTTGTCCCAAACAGAACCGTAGACGCCCCTCTCTGCTGCTATCAATATTGGGAATCATCATCTGAATCATGGGAATCTTCATCTGTTTCATCTTTATTTGTTTCATCTTTATTTGTTCTATGTTTCAAGTAATATTCAAGTTCTGATGGTGGTTTTTCTATTTTTGGATTTATGTTCTTTCTGTGTTTATAATATATCATCAAACTTCTGTATCGATCTCCACCGCAATTTTTGCAAATCTGATATGATCCTCTAACGCCGTTGTTACATCCAACACATCTTCGTGGACCAGCATGAGGATTTTTCTTTATAAGATAATTATGTTTCTTGCAATATTCTCCACGGCATTTTTTATTACAATTGTTAGTGGTTCCTTGACGCAGCCACGCACAGTTGTTCATTATATTAATGATATCTGTTTAATTCAATTTAATTTTATCATCACCCCTCTCTGCTGCTCCTCTTCTGCTGATATTAATTAAATTATTATGTTATAATAAAAATAGTACATCCAGAATCTCATACTGCAAGAACAGCTCGAGAACGATTAGAAACAATTAAAAAATTTCTTCCTGTCAGAGACTCATTTAGAAAAAATCTGCAAGCGCAGCAAGAAGCAAAAGTTGAGTACGAAGAAGACACTAAAAAACTATTTAAACCCGTCACTGTAGCTACTAAGAAAGCTGCATCGGCTGTTGAAAAAACTATATGGGGAGATATTGCGGAGGAAGATGAGAAGAGGAAAAAGGGTATTTTTCCGGTATTAGAACAAACTGCAGTACAGGCTGAAAAAACAGCAAGAAGAACCAAACAAACAAAAAAGATTTTACGAGACCTTCCAACTGACATAGCCGCAGCTCAGCCTCCACCTGTTGATGAGGAAATACTTGAAGGTATTGAAGAACTTCGTACTGAAGTCGCCGATGTGAGAAAAAAACTTGCATCTAAATCCAAACCAGCAGGAGAAAACGTAGAATTAATTGCAAAATTTAAAGAAGGAGTTGTTGAGGAAATTAGAAAAACTGAAAGAGAGAGATTACCTGAAGAAATATTAAATAGTTTATCTAATAAATCTAGTATTTTAAAACCCGGTCATGAAAAAACAAATGATGATAATTTCATTAAATGGATATATCGCGTATATTACAACAAAAAACAAGCTAGAGGTCAAGAATTTGAAAGACTTAAAGAAGAAGTAAAAAGACTTAGAGGGGGACGGGAACAACTAGAACAAGGAGAGTCCTCCCAGTATCAGCTTCCTCCACCTCTGCAACAAATAGAACAACAACAATCTTCTTCGCCACAACAAAGGTTGAAGTCGGAAATTAAAAAGACTAAAGAGCTAATTAAATTACTACCCTCGAAGAAAATTTCTGCACCGAAAATGACATTTACACCGACAGGTTCACCACATGGATTTCGAGAAGGTTCACCCCCGGCCACCGCTGAAGTACTTACTCCGGTAATGCAACCACCAGTATTTAAAACACCTCAAGATGAACCTAAAACAGGATCTGGTTTATGTCCTGATAATATCATCAATGATGTGTCACGGTTAGAAGTTCTCATAGGAGGAAAACGTGCCGGAAATAATTCACCAGAAATAACTAATGAAGCAGCTGATATTTGTCGGCGACTATTTCAAGGTGGCATCATGGATATTGGCGTTTACCGAGAACTTATTGATGAGCTCGTTGATGACTAGTTGTTAGATAAATGGTAAATAAAATAAGATGATTGTGCATGATAATCATCGTAAACCCACACAGGTTAGAGCGGTAAACTCACGATTACCAATCTATAGTGTTATTTACGAAGATGGACTTGGTGATGTCATTCGAGGATTATTCACGAGGATAGCTCCAAAAGTAGCACCTGTAGCAAAACAATTATCGATGAAGGCTATTGATATTGTTCGTGATAAAGCTCCTGGTGCAATTGTCAATGTTGCTGGTAAGGCGTTCTCGGCGATCAAAGAAAGATTATCACGATTATTGCGACGAAAACAACAACCACTAGTAAAATTACCAAGTACTGAGGTGATGCCTGCAGATGTTAGTAAAATAATAAATCAGGCTGCAAATCAAAAACTAGCGGCGTTAGCAGATCAAGGACTCGGTGAATCTGGAAATAATATCTCAAGTTTGATATCAGGAAGTGGAACTTCCCGAGGTGGAACTTTCCGGCGGCGGTGATCAACGTGTTAGACGAAAAATAATTATAATAAAATGTTCAAGCGCGTGTCCGACACAGCATTTGATATGGAAGCACCCGTCCTTAAGGATGAATCTGTACGTGATTATCAATTTTATTCCTATGACGCAAAACAACCAAATCAGCCCGGGAGAATCGAATTACAGGTTCATGATACAAGTAGATACTTTTTACCCGCTGATGCCTTTCTTGAGGTAGAAGGTACAATTATAAAAACGGATGATACTAATTACTTAGATCCAGTAAAAATTGGTTTTGTCAACAACGGGATCATAGCATTATTTAGTGGCGTCACATACATGATTGATGGAAAAAATATTGAATCAATTCAGAATGATGTCGACGTTGCTACAACAATAATTGGTCTGGCGAGATATTCTGATGATTATACAAGATCAGCAGGTCCCACAATGATGTTTGTGAAAGATAACTCCAATCACCCTGAAAGTGATCCGTATAATATAATACGACCAAGAAATTTTGCCAATACGGGTGATGCTGACGTGGGGCCGGTGGTTCATGGTTCTAATGAAAATTTCAACTTAGGATTTGCAGCGCGTAGAAATATGTTGCTAGGAGGCAATAGAGGTTTTTCATGTACAATTCCACTATCGCATATTTTTGGATTTTGCAGGAATGTTAAAAAGGTTATTTTTGGAGCTAGACACACGGTTGTTCTTGTAAGAAAGAACGATGATAATGATGCTCTGTGGAGACCCATTGGTGATGCTGGTAAAGTAATATTATCAAAACTTTCATTGTGGATGCCGGTAATGACTCCAACGATCGCAGAAGAACAAAAATTGATTTCTTTCATGGATGCAGGTGGTAAATCCTTGTTGTCATGGTTAACAACAAGCACAGACAGTATGCAAACTAACGTTAACGGTCAGTTTACATGGCATATAGCATCACAACAGGGTGTTTCTGCACCACGACATATTTTTATTGCGTTTCAGAGAACTGATCGTTTAAACTCACAAACTCACTCTCATATGATATTTGACCAACTAGGTCTCACAGATATTTCTTTACGGATAAACGGACAACAGGAACCAACTGAGAATATACAACTAAATTATGCACGAAATCACATAGGACGTGCATATCATCGTTTGATGTCATTTATGGGACGTGATCAAAATGTTGATACCGGGTTGCAAATATCACAACTAGATTTTAAAAAATTGTACCCGATTTATTATTTTTCATTAGAACATCTTGATCTATCAAAACAATCTGTCGTTGATATACATCTCAAAGCAACATTAAATACCGGTGGTGGTGTTGATTACAGAGCGATCGCGGTCATACTTAGCGACAAGGCCATGCTACTTGAAGGTGGTAGTGGTCGAATGAGGGTCGTTGATGCACCGGTGGAAAATCTTTAATCGTGTTATTTAGAAAAATATATTTTATATAAAAATGTCGTATGGTCATGTTAATGTTACTCTGACTCCTGGTCAGGTAAAAAAGCTTCAATCAAAAACCGCCAACAAATGCGGAACTAAAATATCACTAAAACGAGATCAGATTGGTGGTGGTCCAAACAAATTATCGTTGACAAATAATCAGATTAAACATTTCAATAAAGCCCTAGAATCAAAAACTGGAGTTCAATTCCATCTCTCCTCGAGCGCCATCAAAGACATGGTTAAAACGGGTGGTATATTTCCACTTCTTGCGGCCATTCCGGCATTAATAGCTGCAGCTGCTCCAGCCGTAGCAAAAGCGGCCGCGTTAGGTGCTGTTGGAACAGCCGCTGGAATGGCACTAAAGAAAGCAACAGGACGGGGATACAAAAAAAAGGGGCGCGGTCTAAGATTACCGGGATCTCGTTGGGGGAGAGGCCTAAGGCTTCCAGGGTCATTTCGTTAAATGTTCCATCATCAAATTTTGATTTACTTGATGCTGCTAAAAAATTAAAAATATCTGCCCTTAGAGGTGTTTTTATGCGAGATCAATTACCGAAACAACCAAACAAACTAGAAACAGGTATTATTAATCTCGACAAACGTTCCGGACCTGGTACTCATTGGGTATCATACGCGGTTGACCCGCGTAGAATTGTTTATTTTGACTCGTACGGGTTAGCTCCACCTGTTGAATTTATCAAGTATGTCGCACCACTCCACGCAACAACTAGCGGTTATAAAGTTTGGTATTCAACGCTACCCACACAAACAATGACAGATCCGCCAATATGTGGCCGTGAAGTAATTAATGTACTCGACGCAATATCAAAATCATCCAAGCCGCCACATAAAGTCGTGCACGATTATACAAGCAACCGATATGTTGCGCGTAAAGCATTTTAAACAACGGATCTTATTATAATGGTTGATATTTACGGAAGATCTTCTACTGGTAAGAAAATAAAATCCGACGTTGATCTGTCAAAGTATGCGACTAAAGATGACCTCGCTGATATTATGAACCTTGCTGGAGTTGACCCAGATGAAGTTGTTATTTTTCAAGATCGATACGGTAAACTAAAAACCAGCAATATCAGATGGAATGATATAGTCCGGCGAGTACTCGGTGCAGTTACGGATAATATTCCCGTGTTTACTGATAGCGGCAAAATCAGAGATTCAAGTATGTCACTTAAAACCATCAGAGATGAAATTGTAAAAAGTGTTGCTAATCGCGTGAGAAACACCGGTGACACAATGATGGGTGAACTCAGCATGAACGGAAACAAAATAGTAGTTTTAAAAGATCCAACATCTGACGAAGACGCAGCAACAAAAAAATACGTTGATGTCAACTATGGCACCGTAGACGGTAAATTATCCACGCTACGGGCCGAGTATGACGTTCACACGGGCGCGTTTACAAGGCTTCGAAGAAATTTTCAAAAAACCGATGATGCCATAAATAAGTTCTTTGGAAATCCTTCCGTCATTGACATGAAACTTTCTGATATCAAAAGTAACCTAGACACGATCAAACGAACACAACTAGACATCGTAGCGGGAATTCCTGAGATTATCAATAAAACCAATCTGATTAAAATTCCAGCTGAAATAACTCCCGGGCATATCACAAACATCGTATGCACGGTATCATCGGGATTTGCAACATGGTCGCAGCAAAATAAAAATATCAAATATACCGCAACAGTCACTGGCGTGTACAGGCTATCTGTGTTTAGTGCTGCAAAATTTGAAATATTTACAACGTTTCCATGGCGTCATTCCACAGACAGGTTTTCCGGGGTTGTATCTGTTATATTAAATAGCGGAATCGAAGAAGTATTTATCCTGGAAGTAGATGATAAGACATTAACCGCAACATCTTACTGGTGGTGTTTGGAATTTGTAGCTGAAACACCTCAATTGTTTACTGCATAAATATATATGGACGGTGCACAATACAGATACAATCAAGCACGTGAATGGCAGGCTGCGCTAAAAGATCAAGTTGATCAATATACAGTAAAAGTAAAAAAATATCGACGACGATTGGTTATCGTTGATGTGATTGTTTATTCAGTATCCGCTGTTGTTGCTGGAACCGGTGTAATATTATCAGCGTTGACAACGATGGCACCAGTAGCTGTAACTGTTTGTATTTCGGCAGCAACAACTATTGCAGGTGTGCTTGGTATCATCACAAAAAAAATATGTACTTGTACGAACGAAAAGTTATCCGATTACAAAATAAAATTACATACAGCGACGGTAGCATACTCGAAATTATCCTCGTTGTTATCAGCGAGTCTCAGTGATGGAATTATATCTGATTTCGAATTTTCAATGATGACCAAAATATACGATGAAGGTATTAAAGATACAAGTATTAATAATGACAGAATTACTCCAGCAGATCGTGACCAACACAACTCCGCCAAAGATAACGATGATCTCGGTAAGTTCAACTAATCCTGAATTTAGTGTTAATTTTCCTACTGCAATTCCAGTAAAAGAAATAGCACTAGCTCAATTACGGGTATATTACAGCTGGCCAAATATCAGATCAAAATCGTTTCATGGTACACCAGCAAATAATTCGCTTGTATTTACTAACAAGAACAAACCCGATGGAACACCTGACTGGGTTGTTGTTGAAATACCAACTGGCAGTTACCAGATTGAAGAGATCAGTGAGGAATTTGCACGTAGAATAAAATCAATAACGGGAAAGGAATCAAAAATATCAATAAACGTTCATGAGCCGACGTTGTCCTCGACGGTTGAAATAAACTCGCCTGATTATGCCGTTGATATTTATCAATCTTCAATCAGATCCGTACTAGGTTGGCCGGATGTTCCCCTGGTGCATAAAGGACCACCAGAACCAACTCGGGCTGATTTTATCACAGATGAAGCAAAATTTATGATAGTTCCTGAATATAGAGGTAAATATCCATGGATCCAGTCCAGTGATTTTTCCGTTTTTACAAGTACTCCTGATGGTGAAACCTTTCCTACAATAATAAATAATGTACGTAATATTCGTTCAGGTGTTCTATTAAATCCACTCGTTGATGAAGAATTTATTAAATCATATTCTGATCCTGTTAATTTTGAATTTAAACAATCAATCAACAAACTACGAATTTTCTTTACTGATAGCTACAGCGATGACGTAAAACAAAAAATCATTGAGACGATAAAACATCTAAATCAGGTCATATCAGATATTAGATACGTTAATAAAACTATCATTGTGAACATGGTTAGACACGGTGATGTAGATATTGATAATTATAAAGCTGGACCATGGTTTCTCAATCATTACAAAATAACTGAACAACAATTACCAACATTTGTAATACCGGGGATTGATGCTAGAGAACTAGTAAAATTATTAAACGATCTTATCAACGAAAACTTCCCTAAAATACTCGATGCATGGAGAAAACTAGCACCATATCCAACTGTTCTCAGATATGATAATGATCCACATGGCGGCGGAAGACACGTATCCCCGCGGATCGTTAATATAACATCGACGGTCGCGGTCAATCTGGTTTGTGACGTAATCGATGGCAGCTATCAAATAGATCTCGGAAGATCAAATCAGGCTCAACAAGGATACATCCTGTACACGTTCACACCACAAGTTCCCCCTGGAAATTTAATCGTGCAAGAACCAACTAATCCCGTGTATTTGCGGTGTCACAATAATATGTTAACACGAATCAATTTTAAACTCACAGACCACCTTAATCGCTTGATTGACATACGTGGAGAAGAACTTGTAATAAATCTGTATGTAAAGTCGTAAGGACTTTTGTCGTAAAGACTTTATCGTAGATCTTCATGTGGAGGAGGTTTTTACACACGAGGATTTCTTAACAGTTAGAAGAACATTTGTAACAGAGATCAGAATCAAATTCGATCAACTTAAAAAAAATAATATTTATTAATTTTACTGAAATTGTACAAATTACTTGATTTTGACTACCAACTACCCCCTCAGAAACATAAAAATGCACGAACTACTTGATTTTGACTACCAACTACCCCCTCAGAAACATAAAAATGCACGAACTACTTGATTTTGACTACCAACTACCCCATCAAAATCAAGAAAGTTCTAACCTTGTCAAATTGTTCCTAATAAATTTTATTTATTTATTTACTGAGATTTTTATTTTTTTTTTACTAAAATACAACGAAATTGCTCAATTTTCCTGATTTTGACTACCAACTACCCCGTCAGAAATCAAGTAATTCGTGCATTTTTCTTTGATTTTGACTACCAACTACCCCGTCAGAATCAAGTAATTTGTGCATTTTTCTTGATTTTAGTATAAAAAAAATAAATCCTCAGTAAAAATAAAATTTATAATAAATAAAATTTGTTAGGAACAATTTGACAAGGTTAGAACTTTCTTGATTTTGACTACCAATACACGTGGTCAGCGTTGACATGGACCCCAGTTACCAAAACTTTCATTTTCATTATCATCAGTAACGAAGTTACCTTGGATCGTTTCATCAGTAACGAGGTTACCTTGGATCGTTTCATCAGTAACGAAGTTACCTTGGATCGTTTCATCAGTAACGAAGTTACTCGCTGACATTATTTTTCTTAATAGTCTTATGCGAGTACTAATCGTTTTCTTTGCCTCATACTCGTGGGATAATAACGACTTAATTCTTTCTACGGCGGTAGAAAGAGGAACGAACTCCTTCACATGATCATCTTCTACGGTAGCTAGCGACTGAAACATTGCCGATTGAATCCGTTTCATGAGCCTGTATTCAGATGATAGTGTGTGTGTCCCCATGGTTTTACGTTCTTGTAAAATCTCAAAGTCAGAAACTATTTTTTCAGGATTAAGTTCATCAGATATATTAATTCCATCTTTTTTTAATTTTTTAATAGCGACAATTACATCATTGATATTTTCATGGTTCATTATATAATATATAAATCTTTAAAATAAAAAAAATATCCCTAGAACACCTATCGAGTGTATTAGCGAGTTCGTCGGGATGTTTCAGGGACAGCACAGCCAAGAACTTGTAGCTTGCCACCGCAATCTACCAAGTTCATTAGGCAAATTATTCCCTCTACGAGAGCCCCTAACCCGCCAAACAACGGTCTAGAGGCCCAAGAGGGAGGACGGCACAACCCTCATAAACTCGTAGCTTGCCACCGCAATCTACCAAGTTTAGAGGATATACACATAACATATAACTAACTAAGGACAGCACAGTCCTCATTAAACTCGTAGCTTGCCACCGCAATCTACCAAGCTTAGAGGATATACATACAATGAAATGGTTATATACAATGAAATGGTTATATACAATGAATGAAGAGCCCCTATCGAGTGTATTAGCGAGCTCAGATTATGAATACGGTACTAACTAAGGACAGCACAGTCCTCATTAAACTCGTAGCTTGCCACCGCAATCTACCAAGTTTATCGGACATACATACAATGAAATGGATATATACAATGAAATGGTTATATACAATGAATGAAGAGCCCCTATCGAGTGTATTAGCGAGCTCAGATTATGAATGAAGTACAAACATATAACTTAACTAAGGACAGTACAAACATGTACGCTCAGCAAAATCACACCCACAATAATTAATCCAGTGGGTGATACGAAAATATGTATCAACCACAAGTCAATATTGTGGTTGTGAATTTGCTGAGCGGAGGGGTTCTTGCGGTTCCCCCCACTATTATAAAAATCGCAATTATGCGCACCACCGACAAATTGTCAGCCATGGGGATTCGATCCTGGACCGCGAGCGCCACAGTCCAATACCATACTGATCGAGCTATCAAACTTTGTTACGAACATATGTTTCGGAAGTTAATATATAGCTAAGGAACCAATATTTACACTAAACAGCGGTTTCTGAATAATAACGGTTTCTGTATTTAACAGTTTCTGTATTTGTAGCGGTTTCTGTATTTATAACAGTTTCTGAATAATAACAGTTTCTGTATTTAACAGTTTCTGTATTTATAACAGTTTCTGTATTTATAACAGTTTCTGAATAATAACAGTTTCTGAATAATAGTTTCTGTATTTATAACAGTTTCTGAATAATAGTTTCTGTATTTGTAGCAGACCGAAAATCAATAATAACAGTATCATTAATGCACCAGTCAAAGAACTTTCCAGAATTGTAAGTTCAGTGAACACACAACTGCAGGTCAATTACAATGAGTAACGGTTTCTGTTTACACACAGCTTCCTACGGATCATGTGTTGTATGATGGGAAAATATTTAAAAAACATAAATAATACTTCTACGAGTAATTAGTTACGATGTAATTAGTTACGATGTAATTAGTTAAACTGACTAATTACGATCATAAAAAACCAACCATCTACGAAGAAAACTATATATTACAAAGTAATCTCCCCTTAAATCAAAAATTCAGTAGTGTATGGAGGACCTACTGTGACATAAATTAAAAAAATTAATTCAATGTGGTGATGATAGTTAATAATGTGGTGATGATAGTTAATAATGTGGTGATGATAGTTATTGATACTGAAATGTAATTTTCTGTTTATATTTTTTCGAGAAAGCTGTTTTATATATATTTTCTGCCACTCTTTGTACTGATTGCGGGTGAATATCAAAATATTTCGCAGCAGAAGATATTGAACGAAACATAATTTCTTCACCAGTTTCTATGTTTGTGGAAATTACCGCCCTCTTTCCGATTGTCTTACATCTTCCTGTATTTCCACGTGTATTATTCTCGCTGTAAGAGATAGCTTGTAAATTGGATAAATTATTGTTTTGAGTGTCCCCGTCAATATGATCAATAACAAGACCATCATTGATCAACCCCCTGTGACACTCGTAGATGAAACGATGACAATGATATCTTTTCTTTCCAACTGTGAACCTTAGATAGCCAGTATTAGTAACATTACCAACTGGTTTTTTTAACCTACAGTGTCTGATGACACCATTAATATTTGATTCATAGTTTGTTATGACAGGATGTGGGACAAATATATTTTGCTCCATTATAATAATATTATATGTTTAAATCATTGTTTGTCTGAAATCTTGATATATAATCCTCCACGGATTTTATAGCGTTTTCACCGCTATTATTTTTTTTGTCATAATATCTTTTAAGTTCTCTGAACCGTTTCCCGCCGCACTTCCCACATAATTTTGTCTTTCCACGTACTCCAATACCACACCGTAGACATGGTATTGGTCCTAGACTTCCTCGTCGTATGTTTTGTGAGTGCATCCAACAAAATTCCTTTCTACAGGATTTGTTGCATCGATTTACTGAGCCGATCATCAACCATCTACATTGGGACATTGTATATATATATATATATAATTTTCTTTATTTAAATATTTGTTTTAATTATATGAACGAGTTTGAGAGATTATCCCAAACTAGGCCTGTTAAGTATAAATTCAACCTTGACAGATTATCTTCTGACTTGCCAGTACGAGATCTGGTTGATCCGAAAAATAAAAGTTTGATCTCGAAAATTCATGACGCTAAGAAAGAATTTTACACGGATGGTGCATCTCATACATGGTCAACGTTCAAGATTATACGCGCTGACGGAGTCAAGGACTTTGTCACGGACGCTACAATGAATGACAAGCGAGCGGCAACTATCATTAACTACATCGCTGAATATGAGGGCAATCAAAAATATTTCTTCAGAGTAAAATTTATTGTATTAACAGAAACAGGTAGTTGGATTATCCGTGACAAATATGATCCTGTCCTTGGTAATAATAAAACTATCATATTAAGTAAAAATTCCAGACCGGGTCTATTGACTGGTATTGATAAACCGTATTATGAGCGAGCGTATCCTGTAACGGCGGTTATTTATGGAATTTATGAGATAAATAAAAACCCAACGTTGATAAACTAGCGCCGATGAAATTATCATCCTTGACCTTGTCAAGGTTAAATTGTGTGGCTGAACGAGTAATAGAACACTTTACAAACGCGATGCGTGGAAATGGATTAACTGATTTAAGGCGTGAAAAAATAAACTCGTGGGCTGATTCAGTTAGGGATACCGGTGCTACAATAAAAGATGTTGCTGAGTTAGGAAAAATATTAAAATTTCCAATAACCGTAGCAACAATAACAGGAGAAGTACTGTACCAGTCGAAATATAAATCGAAAGGAGCTCCAATAAATATTATCGATCATAACGCGCACGCATGGACTAACGCAGTAACAATATTTCCACGTGATCGAACTGTTAGATTTTATCCCACAGATATGTTTGATTTTATCAACGAAATAAGTAAAACCGATCCTGTATCGGTATGGTTATTCAAAAGTAATGAGGAGGGTGAATTTGATCAGTTTGTCAAACCGAACGGTGAAATATATCGCACAGAATCCCTCCATGACGAGATGAAAAATCTTGCGACGTTTTTACAGTGCAAGCACGCGGAAAATACTGACAAATTACTAACTAATTGTTTTACCGTTCCATCTGTTGCGGCTCATTTCGCCAGAGAACGAAATTCATGGAAACCAACACGATTTGATTTACTCGAGGACGTACGTGCAAGTTGCGTCGAATATGGACATGGCGGATTATGGAATACCAAATACAATTACAATGATGTTATTTCGGTTGATATGGTTGCATGTTATCCGGGAAGTTTTCTGGGATACGGAGACTGTTCTACGTACTTTGAAAGATTTGGTCACCCTACAAACGAGATGACGCGAGTGGCAATTAATGGACCATTACCTGATTTTGATCTGACTGGATTCGCCTGTATTGAGTCGTTCGAGTTTAACGAAAATCTTCACAAGATTTGTTATGTTTGGTTTGGCAGACATTTTTGTGAAAAACGTTGGGCACCTATAGTATTGTTGCGATATATGCTAGATTGTATGATACTGACATCGTTGGTGGTCAGTGAGGCAATTATATCATATCATGCACAGACCAAAGTTTGGTTGCCCATGTCAGGTTCTGAAGTTATCAGCGAGTTTAAGGAAAAATATCCTGATGTTTCCGAAGATGATATTCCTAAAATTCTCGAGATTAAACTCAAAACCGCAAAAGATCTCGGTAGAAAAATTATAGGTAAATTTACTCAAGGTGGTGCATATGATTATAAAAGACATCACGCACGATTAATTTTAGATGATGCCGAGTACGATTTTATAATCGCTGATACAACGGCGAAAAATACATTTGTAAATCGAGAGAGTGTTTATTTATCCGACGGAACAAAATTAGGTACGATCGTTAGTTACATAAATGACGTATCCCCGCAATATACTCATCTAAGATCTTCCATGTTGGCTTATGTTTCTATAAATTTATTATCGATGATTAATAGATTTCCTGAGACCGCAGTCAGAGTCGCAACAGATTCATTTTATATTTCAAGTAAATATTTAGAACCTGTTATGAAATTTACAAGTAATGATGAACGATGGGGTTCGTGGAGAATAAAAAAGGAACTATTACACAATTACACAGAATCAGCAGATGTTCCAGTGAGAGATGTTTATCGTGAGGGTAATAAAATATCAGAAATGTCGAAGGCACCATCGTTGAGTGATCCAATAACCAGATATAAGACAGTATATCTCAATGGACCTGGTGGATGCGGCAAAACAACTCGAACGATTAATGTTTTTAGAAATTCAGATATAATCGTGCTGACACCCACACATAGACTTGCACGTGAGATGAAACAGCGGCAAGTACAATCGTGTACGTATCATAGTTTCTTCCGATGGCGCGGGGATACATGGACTCCTCAACGGATGGGGGAAAATATATACCTAAAATAATTATTTGGGATGAGATATGCACGGTCTCATTGGATACATTAAAAATGTTTCTTGATTGGTTGTTGACGAAAAATACCGCCATAATAATGTGTGGCGATCATGGTCAACCGCCGCCCTTTGTTGGACCATCTCCACATGATTGGTTAAAAAATTTCGTTGATTATTACGAAGAAATAGATGATGATCATAGAGCTCTTGATGCAAATTTGAAAGAGTTTAAAAAATTAATCAGATTACAATCAAACAAAATTCAGTGTGAAATAATACGTGGAGTGATCTCAGAGACATCAATGAGTGATTTTTTGAACTCATGGAGACCCACCGATTTGATCGTAGCAAGTAGAAAAATAATCAGAGACGCTTTACAACAGCAGTTATTTCAGCTACATAAAGAACAATATTCAGAACTACCCGTACCGTTGTGTTATAGACCATCAGATACACGAAAACAGAATATTAATGTTGATATTCCAGGACAGACAGAGTCAAGGAAACAGAATCTCGTATTAAATGATATTGTCGCCGTTGATATCAGTGTGGTCGAAGATGCATTACGCGCTGACAAATCTCCATGGGTGTTAGGATACGCCATGACGATCCACTCGTCTCAGGGATTAACTATTTCTGATACACGAGTCTGGATTGTAGACGATCGAATCGAGTGGTCAAATTTAGTTTATTTAGCGGTATCGAGGGTCAGAAATATATCTCAATTACGTAGAATTATAATTCCTGAAATCGTTGATAAATTTAACATCATCGATGATGATATAATAAGAAAAAAATTAATCGGATATAAACAATCTGACAAAAAAAATAAACGCGACTTTGATCTTGATGTTGAATTTATTATTGAGTTAAAACAGCAGCAGAACAATCATTGCACCAGTTGTAATTGTGTAATGTTATGGCGGTATTCGAGTAATGATTCAAGACAATTTACCGTAGATAGAAAAGATAATAGTCGCGGTCATACACGAGAAAATACCATGTTGACCTGTCTTGAGTGTAATCGACGTCGGGGTGCTGGCACCCTTGGCGCTAGTTAAGTGATCGAAATCACCGGAGTGATCGCGGTGGTAGTTGTGTATCCGCGGGAATTATTTGTAGTTGTTCACGTGTAAATCCACGTTGAGGAGCAGCAGAATCTAATCTGTAGATTGCAGGTCTGGAAACGCCTACGTTTCTTCCAGTGGATCTTGTCACGGTAGATATTTTGTGTGTGGTAACACTCCAAATAGGATCAGTTGCTCTCGCGCTACCACCTTCAAGTTCACCAGGCTCATATAAATATCTGACTGTAACATCACCTAATATTTTTTGTTTTCCAGCATCTTTCCGTTGTGTTCGTATATTTTTTTTTGTGACCGCGCTAATGGGTTTCATGTTGGTTGTTCGTGTGATCTCATTATTTAATGCAGCTATCACGATTGGTAATCTTGCAACCCATTCACGAGATCTCTTATCCTGAATAAATTCCCTCGCGTATTGATATCCAAATAACCGTTCAGCAAGTGTTCGATTAAATCGCTCAACAATTGCTTGATCACGGTGAATTGCAGTATGACCTCGTCGTATTTTGGTATTATGTTGTTTCATCAACGATGATACTGGACCAAGAAATTCCTTACCAGGATCAACCTGTAGTAGCTGTGGCCATCGTAGACCACCTTGTGGTCCAAGTCCTCGTTGATAAATTCGTTCAAACGCATCGGCTACTTCAGATGATGTTTTCGCCGATAGCGGTTCTGCTTCTTTATATCTACTTGCAACATCAACTACGGTTAGCGCGTACTTGTACGTTTTTCCACGCACAGTATCATGCGGTAAAAACAGAATATCAGCTTGATGAACTTCATTAGGAACACTGACTTCGAAATACGAGTACTGAATTTGTTTAGGACGTGGTAGATAAATTTGCCATATTGCTTGTTTAGATAACCACGTTTTAGCAGTAGAATGTTTAACCGATGCTGCATCAGCGAGTTTACCAATTGCTGCTTTGCCTCTCCAGTATCCTCTCGGCGAATAATAAATTGATTCCATTATTAATTACCAGCCCCAATCGCTAATTTACCTTTCATCGAGGATCTTACTAACCAATTAGCTAATGATTCTCTAATATTTTTATTTTTTATAGAATTTAATGAATGAATTAATTTTACATCTGCAATATGCCTATCTTGTAGATTTTGACTTTTATAAGCTACATCATGAGCATGACAAGCTCGATCAATAGCATTTATTGGTTCCTCGCCTGGTTTTGGTTGATCTTGATTATCGAGCCTGATATCGAGTCGAGTACCAGGACCGCAATAATTATATCCTGGTAGATGTTTTTCTCCGCTGTATTTAGCCCATGGAGCGCCTGGAAACTTTGACATCAAATTAGCAATATCACCACCGCGCTTATTAGGTAAAAACGAAAATTTCTTTCTACAGCATACAGAACATTTTCCACCGTACGCTATTTTTTTATTTTTTGTTGTAACCGTAGCTAAATCAATAGTTGGAGTTTTAACTTTAGAGCGTAAACAATATAAATTCATGTTATAATATATATGGATATAATTGATTTCTCAGCGACAAGAAAACGAGAACCTGTTAAACATCATCCTGCGCTACCGAACTCCATCAGAATGATTATCATAGGACCATCTGGATCGGGTAAGACGCAATTATTACTTAATCTGATAATGAGATGGTTGAAATGGGATAAATTATATTTAGTATCACCATCCGTTGATGATCAGCGATGTTATGATGTACTTAAAGATTTCAATGAAAACGCGCGATTACTGGATGAAGATAATGATGTTATAGAGTTTATAACCGATATTGATGAAGCACCATCCGTAGATGTTTTGGACGGATTTATTAATAATTTAGTTGTATACGACGATGTGATGCTAGATAAACAATCAAATCCAGCCAGAATATTTTCCCGAGGGAGACATAAAAATACAGATGTGATCTATGTTACTCAACGATATACACAAATTCCGAAGGTGATCAGAGACAACTGCAACATTTTAGTTGTGTTTAATGGCGTAGACACACACACGTTGCGAAATATTCATCAAACCTGGTGTGGTGGTGACATGGATATAATTAAATTCAAAAATTTCTTCTCACGAGCGCAAGCTACCCCGCATGGATTTATAACAATAAATTTACATGATCCAAGAACAAGATATCGTGTGGGTATTGATAAAATATTTGGGTAACAGGGGGAGCAGCAGAGAGGGGTGATGATAAAATTAAATTGAATTAAACAGATATCATTAATATAATGAACAACTGTGCGTGGCTGCGTCAAGGAACCACTAACAATTGTAATAAAAAATGCCGTGGAGAATATTGCAAGAAACATAATTATCTTATAAAGAAAAATCCTCATGCTGTCCACGAAGATGTGTTGGATGTAACAACGGCGTTAGAGGATTATATCAGATTTGTAAAAATTGCGGTGGAGATCGATACAGAAGTTTGATGATATATTATAAACACAGAAAGAACATAAATCCAAAAATAGAAAAACCACCATCAGAACTTGAATATTACTTGAAACATAGAACAAATAAAGATGAAACAAATAAAGATGAAACAGATGAAGATTCCCATGATTCAGATGATGATTCCCAATATTGATAGCAGCAGAGAGGGGCGTCTACGGTTCTGTTTGGGACAAACAATAATCGTAGACGTGGTAATTGACCTCTATGAGTGGTCACTATTTTTTTTGGTAAAACACAAGGGTGACCATTCCCCTAAGTGGTCTGTTCACCCTCTCTGCTGCTAAAGCTATAAAGTACAACATAAATACGCATAGCAAATACCCTATTATTATTATTATTATTAAAGGAGCTTTTCAGGAAAAGGAACAGTGACTCGACAAAGCGTTGCTTCAAACCTATCCTTAAGCAAATCTTCCATGAGCATGCTTATAGGACTTGCAAATAAAATCTTCCAAATATTTCTGAGATCAGACGCATGCATTCCGCTAATCCATTACGCAGCTTGAGACAAGTTTTAAAGTTCAAGGTAATGACAAGGCTTAAATACGAGAGAGAGAGAGAGGGAGAGAGAGAGAGAGAGAGAGAGAGAGAGTTTCATTAATAATGCTGAAATTTATATTGCATCCTATTAATGTTCTAAACCTTATAAAATATTGCTCCAATTACATATCTACACGCCAGGTAGTTTTAAATGGGTGTTGTATTTAATGTATCAATAAAACTATGCAATGAACCGATTTTTTGTGTCTTCAGAAACACATAATATGCATTTTAAAAAATGCGACAAGCCTCTAATCGACACGAAGTATAGAGCTCATATATATAATAAAACGAATCTTTATTGTATTTAATTTACTATATCTGACTTTTAAATTGTAGTTGTCTATTGTGTTTAAAGGGTTGCAGAGTGTTATTGTTGTTGAGCATTTTGTGATGGCCTATACAGTAGCTGACATGTTTACTCCCTCTATTTAATCATCTCATTTTGTCATGTGATTTGAAGGATACCGGTTAAGGATTTGTTTCTTAGCTGACACTCTTTCCATCACGGTTTGTCCTTTCAGATGTCACCCACACACAACCCGGTGCAGCAGAGGTCAAGGGAGGTTTAAATATGCAGTTGACTATTCTCAATATTTTGAAACTTTCGAGTTACAATTCATTGTATATATAGTTTTAAAATTGTCATTAATCAACAATGCTTCAAAGTAAGTTGAGTATCCATTTTAAAGGCGAGGTCCTTGCTGATATGCAACGAGACTTGAGGATTTGGAAGAATACTTTGACTTATTCATTGACCAAAAATAAATCGATGAACGTACTGAAGCCATGACTATCTTTATTACCAAAAATGGAAACGATATTTTGAAAACACGGTGCATTTTGATAGAAATGTAATATTCGTGTTGAAGATAACGCTTCTTGGTTTAGTGGTCCATGTATAAGATAAAGGAAATAGAATGAAGGTGCTTTTTTAAAATTAATTACAATCCTTCACATTCCATGAAAATAGAGGAAATTGAATAATGAAGAACAACTGATACAAAACGTTTTGCCGAACGTTTAGGTTACATTACTTTAGAAGGCGTAGGTTACTTTACTATAGAACGCGTAGTTTACTTTACCATAGAACGCGTAGTTTACTTTACTATAGAACGCGTAGGTTACTCCACTATAGTGCAGGAGGCTCAAATGGAATGATCTACGCAAAAGATATCCACCGGAGCTTGCAATAATTTTAAAAACCGAAATATTGTAGAAAATATTTAACGCTTGTTGTGATATTTTATGAACATTGTGGGAAACTCTCAACATCCTTATAGTACTAGTCAATTAGAGCAGGTACGGGCATAACAGCTAATGTCAAATTGTGAATTTAAGTGGAACGTTATTTGCAGTCTTTGTTGCTCCAATTACAACGAAAGTTAGCTCATTCGTAAACTAAATTCTAACTTAATTAGCAGTCATGACACAATATTGAACAAATACGTTTGAATACGATATTCAGCAGACGTTTTAATTCTTCAAATCGAATAAAGTGTTATATTGTGCCAATTGCATAAATGCTAATACATTCGATGAAAATAATGACAGAGAAATAAGAATGTTGAGTTGTACAGGAAATGTTTTCTCTATCCTATTCCATCAAACAATGCAATCTTGGGTAATTAAACGTGATATTATAGCTACTCATGCTCAGCTTGGCTTTAAGAAGACCAGTGAAGTCGATTCAAGTTTCTAATTGAAATGTTTTTTGACGAACAGAAAACAATTTTCCGTACCCTTTTTAATTTGAAAACAAACAACAAAATCAGTTGATTTTGTGGAATATACATGTCAATGAAATAACGTATTAAAATGCGTGGCATTTAAAAATGTTAAGATTAATAACACCTGTTTTGTAATGTCATGTGTCATCACTTTAACACGCACTCAGACTGTTTCAATAGATCAATTGGATTTTTTCAAGAAGAATGTCTCTTTCTAATTATGCTTACTGTCTATATATGGAATTCGCTTTCCAATCAAAATATAGAGGTTGCAATCGCTTTAGAAGAAATGTCTTAATATTTATGATTATGTGCTGATGATCTGGTGATTGTTTTCGGACAGCAGATGGTCAACAACCACCCTAAAATAAGTTTCCAGTATAATGTATAAAATATATTTGGAAAGATTTAATAAAAAAGGTTGTGGTTTTCAACTAAATAGATAGAAGAATAGACGTTTCTTTTAAATAAGGAAATGTATTTCTGTACATTGTAGATAATGTTAGATATATAGGACTTGGTTTAATAGGAAAGTCTCATACCTATGTGCTATATATAATTTTATTGACACCTTTGTCAAAGCAATACACGTACGTCCGAATAATACTAATAATCTACAATACATCGAACATAATATGTGATTTATTCGATTTTTGGTTAACTTCAATTTTGCCTTTCTGCTATGAAATTTGGGGTTCTTTAAAGCAGACAAGATAGAACAGGTACGTGAAAAGACTGCAATTGGTTTCAATATGTTAACCAGTAATATGATTTGTATGTGAATAGCAGGACAGATATCCAGTTTATCTATCTATCTATCTATCTATCTATCTATATATATATATATATATATATATATATATATATATATATATATATATATATATATATATATATATATATATATATGTGTGTGTGTGTGTGTGTGTGTGTGTGTGTGTGTGTGTTTGTGCGTCATCTAACACTGATTCAAACTGCAAAGCAAATTTATTTATATTCGTCATCAAATATACAATCTGATGCCTAACGAATGCGATACAAAAAAAAGTATAAGCACTGGGTTTCTAGCGTGAAAGTTGTAATATTTATTGCATGATTTGGAGAAATTACAGTTAAAACGTGTTTATACTTATATATTGGATATCAGTTTGTACTCATCATAATATGTATGCATATCAATGTTGTCTCATATATGTATTTGCATATGTTTGGATATCAAAGTGTGCAAAATTGTATCTAAATGTGTATAGATATATTTGCTTAACGTTACTTTCATATTATTGCCTGTACATAGTATTGCCTGTACATAATATTGCCTGTACATATTACATATTATTGCCTGTACATAGTATTGCATGTACATATTACATATTATTGCCTGTACATATTATTACATATTATTGCCTGTACATATTATTGCCTTCAAATATTATTGCCTGCAAATATTATTGCCTGTACATAGTATTGCCTGTACATATTATTACATATTATTGCCTGTACATATTGTATGTGCATATTATTGCCTGTACATATTATTACATATTATTGACTGTACATAGTATTGCCTCAACATATTATTACATATTGCCTGTAAATATTATTGCCTGTACAAATTATTACATATTATTGCCTGTACATATTATTGCCTGTAAATATTATTACCTGTACATATTATTACATATTATTGCCTGTACATATTATTGCTTATACATATTATTACATATTATTGCTTGTACATATTATTGCATATTCATGCTTGTAAATATTATTGCCTGTAAATAGTATTCGCCCACAATATGAAAAGTGATAGGCTGCAATTTAAAAAAAAAATGAATCATTAATTTCAAATACATTCCAAACCCATAAAGCAAAATACGTGTCGCTGTTATCTCAAATGTACATATTCTATTATAAACCCATTAAGGTAAATACTTGTGGGTACTATCTCAAGTGCATCAATTACATTCCAAACACATAAAGGAGAATACTGTCGTTACTATCTCATATGTTTCAATTGCATTCCAAAACCAACAAAATGGAAAATACTTTTTGCTATCTCAAATGTATCTAGTATATTCCAAAACCCAAAGAGAAGATTACTTGTCTTTACTATCTCAAATATATCAATTACATTCTAAACCCATAGAGGAAAATGCTTGTCGTCTATCTCAAATATATCAATTACATTCTAAACCCATAGAGGAAAATTTTTGTCGTTACTATCTCAACTGTATCAATTACATTCTAAACCCATAGAGGAAAATGCTTGTCGTTACTATCTCAAATGTATCAATTACATTCCAAAAACCTCATAGTGGAAATTCTTCTCGTTACTATCTCAAATGTATCTATTCTATTCCAAAACCCGTAATGGAAAATACTTGGTGTTACTATTTAAAATGTATCTATTATATTCCTAACCCATAAAGGAAAATACTTGTCGTTACTATATGAAATGTATAAATTAACTTCGAAAACTCCTAAAAAAAATATTTGTCGTTCCTATCTCAAATGTGTTAATTACATTTCAAACCCCATAAAGGAAAATACTTGTCGTTACTATATGAAATGTATAAATTACCTTCGAAAACTCCTAAAAAAAATATTTGCCGTTCCTATCTCAAATGTGTTAATTACATTCCAAACCCCATAAAGGAAAATACTTGTCGTTACTCTCTCTAATGTATCCATTACAATTTAAAACCCATAAAGGAAAACACTTGTCCTTGCTCTCTCTAATGTATCCATTACAATTGAAAACCCATAAAGGAAAATACTTGTCGTTACTCTCTCTAATGTATCCATTTCAATTGAAAACCCATAAAGGAAAATACTTGTCGTTACTCTCTCTAATGTATCCATTACAATTGAAAACCCATAAAGGAAAATACTTGTCGTTACTCTCTTTAATGTATCCATTACAATTGAAAACCCATAAAGGAAAATACTTGTCGTTACTCTCTCTAATGTATCCATTACAATTGAAAACCCATAAAGGAAAATACTTGTCGTTACTCTCTCTAATGTATCCATTTCAATTGAAAACCCATAAAGGAAAATACTTGTCGGTACAATCTCAAATGTATCAAGTACATCCCAAGACCTATAAAGGAAAATACTTGTCATTACTGTCTCACACGTATTTGTTATACTTCAAACCCATAAAGAAAAATGCTTATCGTTACTATCTCAAATGGAATGGTAAATTTCTGGCAATAGATGCCGCGTACATTAATTCTGTAGCACCAGACAATTCATAGAGAACAGCAGGACGATAGAAAAACTATTTAGTTATGAGTCGTAATATATATATATATATATATATATATATATATATATATATATATATATATATATATATATATATATATATATATATATATATATATATATATTGACAAACTATTACATTTTCAAATATTTTATTTATTGGTATGGAGACCTCCCTAGCTTTCTTTTATTGAAAAAAAGATATAAAAAGTGGTATATCAAAGATAAAGTATTCAAACTATACATATACGGTAATTATCCCAAATGCAAATACACGTGATATGGTTAATAAACTTCCCGACATAACAGTTATCCAGTCAGCGACTGATCATATGACTTCATCATGACTTTACAGTGGATATTAACACTGTTTAGTGTTTTCCACTATGACGTTTATGTGGAACTTTCGTTACCCTAATTATGATATGTATAAGAAAAAATCATGTTAATGTATGTCTTATAGTTAAAGCAGCTTTCCCCATCGTTTTGATTTATATGAAATTACTGACTTTCCCTATCAAATGGCAAAAAAGCAATTTTATTTGGCCAATAACTATTATCCTACTTGTTTTAACTGATTATGGATACAAATTGCAAAGCAAAAATCCCATCTCTTGTACGTTTATGCAATTTGTCTCTGGTTATGTACATTTATAGACAAAATATTTACAAAGAATGCAAGCTAGTTTTGAAGGTCCAGAACAGTGTCTTTACAGTGTATGATGCTTTGCATGCCACAATGTCAAACCAATTTTTAAAAGATTTGTTTTTGTGTCCTACTTTTAATATTCGTTTAAATAAAGCAAATGATTCTTTATAACAACGTCATTAGTTTTCTCAGTTTGATTTTTTGATAATTACAGCCGAAATCTCTCACAAAACAAAATTTAGTACAAAAATAAAAAAGTCTTAGAAAGTTTCTATATGTGATTTTTTTCTCATATCAAATGCATTTACCGGTGTTTTTGTTTTCTCTGTGATTAATTGGAATGCGGCTGACATATACAAAAATGCAAATAAAAAGGTATATGTGTTTACAGTGCGTCAGTGTAAGCGATTTACTACTGACTTGCCGTGTTGGGAATGATATGGTTGTAAGCATGTCACTTTGAGTATTAGAGACATTTGATATGCAATCTTTACTATAACAGTTGTCTTTAAAACGAAATCAGAGGTATCGCTACGAATGGACATTACTTCTGAAAAGGTGAAATAAAGTTCTTACGGGCATCAAACGCGAGTCCAGTTTAGCGGATAGCTCATGTTTTACGAAAACATGGGAACCTGCCTAACGAGACCATTCATTGACCTAATGCTTTGTTTGTGTTTTTTCTGGATGTCCACCGCAGCTAAGCAAGGTTGATGTTTTTTAATCCGCAAACATTATGCCTAAGGTGTCAACTAAGAAATAATCTAAAAATCGAACATGGTTAAAAAGTCACATTCTGACGGAAAAGAGAACTGTATTTTTCAATAAAATGAAGCAGATGTCTGAAATATTAATACTATTAAGCGAGCAGGTGTTTTTCTTCCTATTTCACAGTCATCATTTTTGTTCAAACAAACTGAAAATTTTCCATCAGCCAAGTCCAGTAGCCAATGACCCTTGGATACATTTCAATTATAATAGAAAACTTATCCTGCCATTATAATGTTAATCAATTCAATATGACGTCATGTTTTGAATACATATTGCTGGCGATGCAAATATAACCCACACTTTGATATAAAAATGCAGATTGCAACTTGAAAAGGTGTTATTTGTGTTCTTCTCATAAGTCTCATCCCAAGTCAAATTAAGTGCTCAACGTACTGAAAAATGCTAACTTTCTTTTAGGGCTAACTGAATCGATTTCCTAACAACACATTTATCAACAGCGGAAGATCAATTGAAGAAGGAAGGTAAGTTTCTAACGTTAAATATTGACTTCGTCAAAGATAAATTCCATTTTTTGAACCATTGATGTTGTTGCATTTATCTTTCATCGATTATTCCGATGTTAAGTAGTTTTTGAAAACAATTGCAGTTACGTTAACGCTGGCTTACATTTGTAAATGTCAATTAAATATATATCTAACTACTTATCTGTATATATCCTTACCTGTGTTTCTATCTACCTATATATCTGTATTTCCGTATCTATCTATATACCTACAGGGCCGGCGATACCATATAGGCAAACTAGGCAGCCGTCTAAGGCGCTGATTTCAAGGGGGGCGCATTTTTTAAAAAAATGTAATGATTATAAATTTTGAAATTGATATTTCGGGGGTGGGTGGGGTGGGGGGCGCCAGAATCTAACCTTGCATAGGGCGCCAGATAGTCTGGCCGGGTCTGGCGCCGGCCCTGTATACCTATCTATATGTCTACCATTATCTAACTATATACCTATCTAAGTGTCTATCCGTATCAGTTTATTTACCTATCTGTTTATTCTTAGCTGTGTATCTACCTATCTGCCTATTCTTATATGTGGTTCTATATTCCTGTCTATCCTTATCTGTCTATCTACCGATATATATGTATGTATGTGTGTGTGTGTGTGTGTCTTGATATTTCAATCTACCTATCTATATGTGTTTATCCTCATCAATCTATATAGCTATTTATCTGTCTATTCTTAACTGTGTATCTACCTATCTATCTCTATCCTTATATATTTACCTATATACATGTCTCCATCTTTATCTATCTACCTATGTGTATGTATATCATTATATGCCTATCTACCCATCCATCTGTCGCTATCTGTATCTCTATATCTACCTTTATATGTCTATCCTTATTTGTCTCTCTATCTATATTACAGATTAAAATCTCCCATACCCCACCATTATCGTACATTTTCCTTTCTTCATTTTATCCAAAATTTACAAAACGTGTAGTATTAGTATTCATATATGAGAATTACTATGTTATGCTATTTGTACACCTTCAATATGTCTTATTTCTCTCACTTATAATATTCTTTGAACTTGGTATCAGGAACACAGCGAGTATATTCTTCTTATTTTTTCTACTTCACATCTATATATCTACCAATTAACATCCTATATACTAAATCTATCCCCTTCTCTAATTAGTACACGTTAGCAGCCAGACAAGCACTCTGCACAGGAAAAATATCGATAGTGACTTAATGTTTCCAGTAATAATTTTATCACATGGTACACGTTCTATATTCTAAATCAGTCTGTGACAGTTTTGTGATAACACAGTGGTCATTTCACTTATCCCACCCTCTGGAAATGTTTTCTCTTTACAATTACTATTACCATTTTGCTGCCAATTTTCGAATCGATTTCCTGAGGGACAATAGAGAAAAGGTAACGTCTGTTAGAATGCCGCCAATTTACCCTGCTGGAGCTCCTTTCAAATAAAAAACTCACTGGATCAGTAAATAGATATAGGGCTCGGAGGAGGGGATCATGTGACAGTGACAACACGCTATTCAAAGAACAGACGTTGTTCAAGCGTGGACTTATATGACAACATTTATTATTAACACTTTAGAGGCCTTTTCCTGAAATGTATTGTTCAAGGTGAGCTTAGAAAAAGGTCACGTATGTCAGAAAGGAGCTCACTGACTACACACGGGATCGTAATAAAAAAGGTTTAGGGTATATAGGTCAATGGACAAATGGCAGCGGAGGAAAGGGATTTTAACAATGGACCTCAACTTGATTATACGTTCTGTAATATGTATTTGTACTTAACCTTGTCAAAAGTCAAGGTAATTATTTACCTGTCTAGTGACATATTTTGTAAATAAGACAATACCTACCGATATTTCCTTATCATTGTGAATTCAATATTCAGATCATCATTAGTAGTAAACATGTTTATTTCAATCTGAGTTAAGGTTATAGTCTTGATTCTGACCTCAAAAGCTTCCACACTAGAAATTTCCTATCACGTGACAGTGTATGTGCAGAAAATGATACTAGGTCAATTAGAGGGGTATATACTCTTTGGAGTATATCATGTTTACATTGGAATTATTTATATTGGAATAATTCATTCTTGCCTACTCATATCAAGTGGTCAGTCGTACGTTTGTGTTCAGTTTCAAATTTGATTGGATTTATTTATTCAAATTGTTATTCACTATAATTACAAAGTGCTCACACAGATCTTGATTTGAAATTATAGCGAATGCAAACTATTGTGAAACATCAAAAGACTCTAAAATCATTTACAGACTCCAGGCCATTGGCACATTCAAGACAACAAGCACATCAACATGTTTTGTATTGGACTTCTTTTCAAATACTACCGGAATTCAATCGGCAATTCGTCTCTTTGAACATGTAATATAACTTTTAATACTATTTGGGATTATTTAACAATACTGAATTTTTGAATTTCCACTTTTTATTGTATTGAAATGAACTATTTGTTGAATTTTACAACGCTTATTGAATTTCGCTCTCTTCTGTTACTTAGCTTAAGACCATAGAGTCCTTTCACATGTATTATTTAAATGTTAAGTTATATGAGTAAATAAACTCGCCCCTGTTTATAAATTCGTTTCGGTAAAATAGTTCCAATGAGCTAATGTTTCTTATTAGATCATTCAATTCCAACGCAAAAAATTGCCTACGTCAACCGTTCCAAATCAAATAACACAAATATCCGGTTACTGATGTATTATATCTAGAATATCTACATTCAGTCACAATCCCTTCACATAAATATCCAATACCTCGAATATCTGTATCCAGCAATAATCCCTTCGAATAAATATCCAATACCTCGAATATCTGCATCCAGTAACAACGCCTTCACATAAATATCCAATACTTGGATTATCTGCATCCAGTCACAATCCCTTCACATAAATATCCAATACCTGGAATATCCGCATCCAGTCACAATCCCTTCACATAGATATCCAATACATGGAATATCTGCATCCAGTCACAATCCCTTCACATAGATATCCAATACCTGAAATATCTGCATTCAGTCACAATCCCTTCACATAAATATCCAATACCTGGAATATCTGCACCCAGTCACAATCCCTTCACATAAATATCCAATACCTCAAATATCTGCATTCAATCACAATCCCTTCAAATAGATATCAATACCTCGAATATTTGCATCCAGTTACAACCCCTTCACATAAATATCCAATATCTGGAATATATGCATCCAGTAACAATCCCTTCACATAAATATCCATTGCCTGGAATATCTGCGTTCAGGAACAATCCCTTTACAGAAATATCCAATACCTGGAATATCTGCATCCAGTAACAATCCCTTCACATAAATATCCAATACCTCGAATATTTGCATCCAGTAACAATCCCTTCACATAGATATCCAATACCTGGAATATCTGCATCCAGTCACAATCCCTTCACATAGATATCCAATATCTCCAAACTGTGCATCCAGTAACAATCCCTTCACATAATTGTCCAATAACTGGAATATTTGCTTCCAGTCACAATTTCTTCACATACATATCCAATACCTGGAATATCTGCATCCAGTCACAATCCCTTCACATAAATATCCAATACCTCGAATATCTGCATTCAGTCTCAATCCCTTCAAAGAGATATCCAATGCCTCTAATATCTGCATCCAGTAACAATTCATTCACATAAATATCCATTGCCTGGAATATCTGCTTCCAGTAACATTCCCTTCACATAAATATACAATACCTGGAATATCTGCGTCCAGTAGCAATCCCTTCACATAAATATCCAAGGCCTGGAATATCTGCATCCAGTAACAATCCCTTCACATAAATATCCAATATCTCTAATCTGTGCATCCAGTAATAATCCCTTCACATAACTGTCCAATAACTGGAATATTTGCATACACTAGCAATCCCTTCACATATATATCCAATGCTTGGAATATTTGCATCTAGTCACAATTCCTTCACATAAATATCGAATGACTGGAATATCTGCATCCAGTCACAATCCCTTCACATAAATATCCAATAACTCGAATATCTTCATTCAGGCACAATCCCTTCAAAGAGATATACAATACCTCGAATATATGCGTCCAGTCACAATCCCTTCACATAAACATCCAATACCTCGAATATCTGTATCCAGGAACAATCTCTTCTTATAAATATCCATTGCCTTGAATATCTGCATCCTTTCACGTAAATATCCGATACATGATATATCGGCACAGAGTAACAATCCCTTCACATAAATATCTGATACCTGGAATATCTGCATCCAGTAACAATCCCTTCACATAAATATCCAATACCTGGAATATCTGCATCCAGTAACTATCCCTTCACATAGATATCCAATACCTGGAATATCTGCATCCAGTCACAATCCCTTCACATAGATATCCAATATCTCTAAACTGTGCATCCAGTAACAATCCCTTCACATAATTGTTCAATAACTGGAATATTTGCATCCAGTCACAGTTTCTTCACATAAATATCCAATACCTGGAATATCTGCATCCATTCACAATCCCTTCACATAAATATCCATTGCCTGGAATATCTGCATCCAGTAACAATCCCTTCAAATAAATATCCAATACCTGGAATATCTGCATCCCGTAACAATCCCTTCACATAAGTATCCAATACCTGGACTATCTGCATCCAGTAACAATCTCTTCACATAAATATCCATTGCCTGTAATATCTGCATCCTTTCACGTAAATATCCAATACATGGAATATCGGCATAGAGTAACAATCCCTTTACGTAAATATCCAATACATAGAATATCTGCATAGAGTAACAATCCCTTCACATAAATATCCGATATCTGGAATATCTGCATCCAGTAACAATCCCTTCACATAAGTATCCAATACATGAACTATCTGCATCCAGTAACAATCTCTTCACATAAATATCCATTGCCTGTAATATCTGCATCCTTTCACGTAAATATCCAATGCATAGAATATCTGCATAGAGTAACAATCCCTTCACATAAATATCCGATATCTGGAATATCTGCATCCAGTAACAATCCCTTCAATAGATATCTAATACATGGAATATCTGTATCCAGTAACTATCCCTTCACATAGATATCCAATATCTCTAAACTGTGCATCCAGTAACAATCACTTCACATAATTGTCCAATAACTGGAATATTTGCATCCAGTCACAATTTCTCCACATAAATATCCAATACCTGAAATATCTGCATCCTGTAACAATCCCTTCACAGAGATATCCAATACCTGGAATATCTGCAACCAGTAACAATTCCTTCACATAAATATCCATTCCCTGGAATATCTGCATCCAGTAACAATCCCTTCACATAAATATCGAATGCCTGGAATATCTGCATTCAGTCTCAATCCCTAAACATAAATATCGAATGCCTGGAATATCTGCATCCAGTAACAGTCCCTTCACATAAATATCCAATACGTGGAATATCTGCATCCAGTAACAAACCCTTCACATAAATATCGAATGCCTGGAATATCTGCATCCAATAATTATCCCTTCACATAAATATCCATTGCCTGAAATATCTGCTTCCAGTAACAATCCCTTCACATAAATATCCATTGCCTGGAATATTTGCATCTAGTAACAATCTCTTTATATAAATATCCAATATCTCTAATCTGTGCATCTAGTAATAATCCCTTCACATAATTGTCCAATAACTGGAATATTTGCATTCAGTAGCAATCCCTTCACATATATATCCAATGCTTGGAATATTTGCATCCAGTCACAATTCCTTCACATAAATATCCAATACCTGGAATATCTGCATCCAGTCACAATCCCTTCACATAATTTATCCAATACCTCGAATATCTGCATTCAGTCACAATCTCTTCACATAAATATCCAATACCTCGAATATCTGCATCCAGTCACAATCCGTTCACATAAATATCCAATGCCTCGAATATCTGTATCCAGGAACAATCTCTTCTTATAAATATCCATTGCCTGGAATATCTGCATCCTTTCACGTAAATATCCAATACATGGAATATTGGTATAGAGTAACAATCCCTTCACGTAAATATCCTATACATAGAATATCTACATAGAGTAACAATCCCTTCACGAAAATATCCAATACATGGAATATCTGCATACAGTAATAATCCCTTCACATGCGGAACTGAAGGACAGGCATACTTATGGTGTCAATCTGGAGATAGATGGCAATATTGTGGTAATTTTCTATACAAAGATGTCAAAGGAAGACCATGTCTTAAGACACATGAATGTGGTCTGCATAACGATGAAGGAGAGTTACAGAATTTCTGGTGTTATGTAGATTTGAATGGAAACTGGGGCTGTTGCTGTTCACCGTTTAGTCTTTGTGAAAAGCTTGGTGAGAGCTATCTTTGGTGCTATACCGGGAGAAACACATTTTTCACGAAATGGCAGTATTGTACAATAGAGTAATTGCTAAACAACAGTTCAATAACCGAGATTAATGTCTAACAAATATCAAAGCAATGTATATATACTGACCATGACAATTAATTATATATATGTATATGTGTGTGAGAGTGTGCGTGTTTGTGTAATTGGGTATTTTATCCTTCTTAGCAGACCATTTGTCATTCAACATTTGCATATCAAATATATTCAAAAGCTTGAAACATTAAATTAATAAACAGATCGAATACTGTTTAACTGTATTATACTTCGCAGCGATTGTTTTTCCTCATATTCCCTAAAAAATAAAAGTGAAAGGCAAATTAGTGACGCATGGACATTACTATCTAAATTAGAGTCAAAATGTTTCATTTGTGAAATAAAGTTGAGACATTAGTGTCTGCAATAAAGCAAACAACTGTTTCTTTACATTTAATTTTATTCCAGTTTAGATACAATCTTATGGTTGTCTTAATAGAGTTTATTGTATTTTGAACACAGTTCAACTTTGCTTTTGAAAATACGCTCACCACACACTAAACATAATTAACACAATGAATGTAAACATATTACTTTTATCAATAAATGCAGTAGGAGCGACAAAATATTTTGGAATTCTGTGTTAGAAAGAAAAACAGTACCACAAAAAATGTTTTGTCATCGTCGTATATAAAATCAGAATGTTTAATTGTCAAGAATCATTAAGATATAAGGACAATAAAATGTTTGACCATATCAGAGAAAATGCCGATGACAACGAAGTTGATAAGAGAAAGATTTAACATATGTGTCTTGCTAATAATAATAATAATAACAACAACAGTAACATTAACGACGTCACTAGGTAGCCTAAATGGATTTTAGTGTCACTTTTGAACGGTTTTTCGCTATATAACATAGAAGAGAAATTCCTGTGGCAAATATACGGGGAAGCAGCACATACTTAAATATCTGAACTGATACAGTTATTTGGTTGCCAATAACGGCTATTCGTATGATTCATTGCATATTCTGAAATATTAGACATCAGTCACTTACTAGAATTGCATTATATGCAAGAATCAATAATACTGGAATAAATAAGTACACCAACTACATTGTTCTGAGTCGGCGAAAGAAATGAGTTTGAGATACATCGACCGACAAAACTGAATTCATACTTTGTTCAGAGTCCATGGAAGCAACTCATTTGTTACGTGTAGCCGTTTTAAACAAATTGTTTCCTCTGAACTGGAACGAATGCTTTTTTATTATGCACATGGCCACTCTTAAAGGTTTTCGAGGTTATATAGCTTTTCTATATAAATGAAATTAAAAAGCATTAGGGATTTATCGACGTTCCAATCACTGCGTCCAATAAATCTCGACGCGTACGTCAAAAATCATCACCACAGTAGTTACGAACTGGGCATATGTATAGAACGGCCTTTCTTAGGTTACGTGTTTAAGCTTGAATAAACAGTAGCACAAGAAAGAGCGAAAACAACAAGCTTTGGAAAATATAACAAAAAATCTTATTTCCCTGGAAAAAATACTGGAAAAATAAAAAATATGAGAACTTATGGTTTTATATAATTAAATCCAAACTTAATACAAAAATAATCCACGAATAAAGATTGTGCAGTCCTAATATTGAAAAGCTCTAATGATTTTAAGTTCGAGTCCAGACGAAGAGACCAAGATGGAAGGATATCATGTATGCTGTACCCTGCATTGTGCTGACGTCTACAGTTCCTTGAACAAACATAATAATTTATCCTCCGGTCTTGGAAATCCAAACAGAATTTTCAATAAATGTCCTTGTTCAAGAATTCTGTATGAATAAAATAATATATCCAGAGAAACTAATTAATCTTTTAGAGTCCAGATAATTTGGAGAAAAAATTAACTAATAAATCAAAAATTCAAAAGTTAATTTCTGGTTACAACAGAAGAAAACAACTTGACATCAAGCGTTTAAAAGCCTTGGACTCTGATCTCTCTCTCTCTCTCTCTCTCTCTCTCTCTAAACATCACTATTAATACTAAGTATTTCGCAATTTCGGCAATGCCTAATTGCGAAATATATTGCGAAACAGAGGATGACGTGATCATGTTTACATGTAAAAGTTATATAGCTCCTGCATGTCTTTGATAAGAACCAATCATTTTACTCATAGAAAAAGTTGTTTACTTGACCCTGAATCAAGGCCAGGAACTATGTAAAAATAGAAACAACTGTTTCTATTATTTGGTATCTAAGTTAAAACTCCGGTCAAAGTGAATTGTCTGTAAAATATCGATATCCTAGTAAATAAAATTACATTATATTGATATGTAAAAAAATAAAAGATTCCAAAACCCACAAACAATCAAATCAAATCAAATACAACTTAAATCAAAATATAAATTAAATATAATATATGTAACAGAGTAGTTAAGGTTAAGTTGGTATATCATAAATTAGACGATAATATGATCTTGAAAACACTTATCAATGTATTCTCGTGATTAGCGGAAACATGCTGTGCTCATGCTGAGAATGGATGCATTAGACAAGAACATGGCTAGATATCCATTATTGTAATTAGACCGAAGAATGGTAACTGGTACTCATATGATTTTGTTGTCCTAGTTAGAGAAAATATTTGACCGTGTGTCCAGTCTTAACCAGTAGTGTGTTATAAATATATGTTTGCATTTGTTCGGTGACATTTAAATTTGTGAAGCATATCTCGCAACATTAAATTCAACCTACTTAAAAAAATAAAAAATAATACCGACGTCATTGGTGATAGAGAGGATGACATTAGCAAATTCAGTGTACGTGGTAAAGTGGTTTTCTTAGGTGACCCCAATCTTCAATGTATGTTAAATGATTTGACATAAAAATTAATGATGCTAATTTTTGTTAAATTTGCCAAAGCCATCACAAAGTCGGACGCCTTGGTGGAAAATAATACCCGAAATCTTGACTTACAACGAAAACTGTAACCGAATTCACTAAGCGTGAAATATAGGTTTCAACGATTTATTTTCAAAAACATAATATTGTACTCATCAAGACAGATCTATATAAAACGATGCTAGATTTTGAAGTAACGGGGTCTGAGAAACTTACTTAAATGCAAAGCTTAACTATGTTTGACAGTGGAACATATGGACGATAAGGGCAACACTATATGCCCTTCCAAGTTTGTTGTGACGGATAAGGGCAACACTATATGCCCTTTCAATTTTGTTGTGACGGATAAGGGCAACACTATATGCCCTTCCAAGTTTGTTGTGACGGATAAGGGCAACACTATATGCCCTTCCAAGTTTGTTGTGACAGATAAGGGCAACACTATATGCCCTTCCAAGTTTATTGTGACGGATAAGGGCAACACTATATGCCCTTCCAAATTTGTTGTGACGGATAAGGGCAACACTATATGCCCTTCCAATTTTGTTGTGAAGCATGAAATATAATAGCACAGCTTCACTTCAGGGCAGAAAGTGATGCGGAGATTTGGGATAGTTAAAAACCTTTAAGTGATGCGGAGATTTGGGATAGTTAAAAACCTTTAAGTGATGCGGAGATTTGGGATAGTTAAAAACCTTTAAGTGATGTGGAGATTTGGGATAGTTAAAAACCTTTACACAAGACTGTAATTCAAAAGTCGGACGCAAAATGTATTGCAATATTTATAACTCCAATCGGTCATCCAACACATAAAGAGTGAGTCTGACAAAGAAGAGTCCAAAACATCCACTCAAAAAGGTCTGACAAAGAAGAGTCCAAAACATCCACTCGAAAAGGTCGTAATTTACAGAAAGAGAAGGTGAGTTACAATTCACTTGCTATTAATTCAACATACAGGAATTATTGTCATAACACTAATACTATAACTATTACGCACAATGAAAATTTGTATATACTGAGTCCATGTATCTATATGCACGTGAAATGTGATGGCAAAAAGAGCACCGCGGTTGGAATGGGTATCCTCTAAAACTGGCATTTTCTTACTCTCGTCTTGTTTTTATTTTTCAGTGCTTTACTTGATGACAGTGATATAGTTGCAACAAGGTGCAAAACTATCACAGATTCATATTTATTGGAGCATTATGGGACGGCAGATCTTTGCTTCATATCGTAGCTAGAACTAACATTGTAGACGCTGATCTGGGGATCAGCAGGGAGGGCGAATCCGACATTTTGTCCAATCGTCATTTGGCTTAATTAATACTTTCTGCACTCAGCGGATCCGGTGTCGTCAGCGCCCGGTAAAAAAAAACGACGTCGTCGTCGGGGGGATCGTCCAATCGTCATTTGGTTTAATTAATACCTTCTGCGCGCCGATCCCAGCGTCGTCAGCGTCCGGTAAAAAAGCGCGACGACCGCGTCGATGTCATCGCCCTCCCTACTGCTAAGTGGCTACTTACAATTTAACCGAATATTTGGTCAAGTCCGATACGATATCGTGTCCGAGGATCATGTAAATTTATCGTTACAAATCCATGTGGGGTCGACTGAGCATGACTAAAAAAGTTTCGAAAAACATTAAAGTCCATGTCACCGCCGCACCATGTCTGCCAAATATTTCGTAGCGTGTGTGTATCAACGCCGTTGAATACAGCAAGAATATTACAGTTATCTCTGATTACTTTTGGAATCTGAGTGTATCGTTGAGTGACATATATCACGTCAGTGTTTTTATGCCTGCCTCTGGAAAATATCCTAGCTGGGTTTTTTTGATTGTCTAACATAACATCATCGTACACGACTAGATTGTTAACGTCGCCATCAATATCATCAATACCTGGTGCATCATTGATATCTGTAATAAACTCAATAACATTATTTCAGCGATCGCTGATGCATTCTCGTTGAAATCTTTCAACACCTCGTAGCATCGTTGATCATCTACGCTAGGGGCGATTAAATACAACTTATCCCACTTCATCCATCTCATTATTAAATTAAGTAACAATTGCGTCTTGCCGGATCCGGATGGTACGATGATAATCATCCGGATCGAGTTTGGTAACGCTGCAACATGCTTAACTGGTTCTCTTGTTTTAGTCGCCGAAAAATCAATTATATTCATATCTCTATACATAAATTATGGATCTATATTGTGTGAAGTGTAGAGTGCGTACTGGCACAAATGATATGACAACCGTTACAACAAGAAATAACAGATCGGCGCTTACTGGTAAGTGTGTACAATGCGGTATAAAGAAATTTAGATTTATTTCTATTAGACCCGGAGATGTTTTAAAAAAAAGCGAGGAGGTGACATCGCAGCCAAGTTATCAAAACTCCCCGGAACACCGTGGGCAAAGTATCCAGGAGAAAAGCACCTTCCAGGATATAACTACTGTGGCCCGGGAACACGATTAGATATCAGACTCGATGATCAAAATCAGCCCAAACCCGGTGAGTATCCAATAAACGCTATCGATAAGGCGTGTCATGCTCATGATGTTGCTTACTACAAAAGTAGCGATCTGCAACAGCGTCATATCGCGGACGTAAAATTAATTCACGCGTTAAATGCTATTCCTGATAAATCCTTCAAGGAAAAATTGGCTTCATGGTTGGTAAAATCGGCTATGAAAGGTAAATTAATGATTGGAAGCGGAGCTTCTCGCGCTGGTAATTGAAAACGCTAGCGTTTATAATAACAACATGGAATCCATCTATTATTCTCCGAGAGGATACTGGAAGGGGAAGGCCGCAATTGGTAAGCTTGCAAGCGCTGCAAAAGTAACGAGGGCCACTGCGGCTAATTGGTTGTCCAAACAGGCTATATGGCAAATCTATCTACCACCGCCTAAACAAATCAACTTCTCGCGCTTTGATGTCAGCGTACCTAATGAAGTTCATCAGGCTGATATACTATTTCTGCCGCATGACAACGGTTACAAATACGCGCTAACCGTAGTTGATGTTGCGAGTCGATACAAACAAGCGGAGCCGTTAAAAACAAAGTCAGCAACTGAAGTAGCCGATGCGTTTGAGCGGATTTATCGAAGAGGCCCTCTGCGCTGGCCAAATCTATTACAAGTTGATCCTGGTAGTGAATTTCGCGGCGCTGTTTTATCAACGCTGAAACATCATAGCGTCGCGGTACGACGAGGTCATACTGCGCTACATCGTGATCAGGCAATTGTTGAACGATTCAATCGGACTCTTGCTGAACGGTTATTTGGATATCAATACGCGAAGGAATTCATCCAAGAAAAACGATCTCGTGAATGGGTCAAAAGGTTGCCAGGCGTCATTGCCGCGTTAAATAACGAGATTACCCGAGCAATCAACATGAAGCCCAGCGACGCGATTAAAGAAAAGTATATACCCGGAAGATCAAAAATAGATAGCATTTCCAAGCCGATTCTCGGCGATGTCACTGTTAGATATCTATATGAACCAGGAGAGCTTGAAGGCGGTAAAAAAAGAGCTACTGATCCTATCTGGAGTGTTACCACGCATAACATATCAACGATAACACGATCAACTGGTAGACCACCGATCTATAGACTGGATTCAACTGCCCCACAGCGGGGGTTTACACGCGAGCGACTACAAGTGATACCTGACGATACTCAATTGCCCCCGCGTGGTCTTAACTAGCGCCGTTGCGTCTATTGCACTCAAGACAGGTCAACCTCACATTGTTTTTGACATGACCGAGACTGTTATCGATCCTGTCCACGGTAAATTGGCGAGCGTCTTTATCCGAATAACGCCAACGCATTACACAATTACAACTCGCGCAGTGATTATTCTGTTGTTGTCGTAACGCAATTATTAATTCGGCATCAATATCAAAACGCCGCTGTTTTTTTTTTTATCCTGTTGGCGGTAACCCGAGAGTTTTCTATCAATGACGCTTGCATCGGTGATGTCGTTGTCGTTGGTGACTCCGTCACTGACTCCGTCAATAACAATTCTTCGAAGCTGATTTATCCTCCGTACTCGGGACACTGCAAGATAGACTAGATTTGACCATTCGATGCGATTATCAACCATCCAAACAATTGTGTCCGTGATAGTCAGTCCCTGTGAGAAATGTATTGTCGTTGCGTATCCTAGCGTCCACGGAGATTTATTAGCACGTAGCGCGTCCTCGACGACGCTGATATCAACGAGCACGATATCATTCAGCACGAGAATTTGTTTTTTTGTCCCCGACGCTGTTGGGCCTGGAATTTCAACTTCAATGTTCTGCCGCCGTGTATCCGCGGGTCTATAACATAACGGCACTGGGCGCATTGGAAACTTTTCCTTATGCAACGTAAACAACTTCCGCTGAAGTGTGTCTCTGACTATCTTTCTACTCGCTACAATCAAATCGTTTGGTCTCCATGTTTCCCAGAATTCATTTAACGGCGTTTCCGGAATCACCTCTCGGATTATTTCACACTGAATTCTATCCGGCTGTAATCTGATTAATTTTTTAACCTCGCGCAGTTGTTCATCAAGTGCTCGGTAATCAGTATCGGTTTCTTCATAATAGTCCACAAAACCCTTTAACCAATCATGTGGGCCCTCGCCGACAAATGGTGGTGGTTGACCATGATCTCCGCACATTATCACCTCTGTATTCGCGAGCAGCAACCAATCAAGAAACATTTGTAAAACATCTAACGAAACAGTACATATCTCATCCCAGATGATAACCTCAGGAATAAATTTTTCGCCCATTCTATCAGGAGTCCACTCACCGCCGCTGTATCGAAAAAAGCTGTGATAAGTAACGGCGTCAACATTTCGTTGTTTTATCTCTCGCGCTAGTCTATGGGTCGGTGTAAGCACGATTATACTTGCCCGCGTTCGAAATAATTTAATTGCCCGAGTCGTCTTTCCTGACCCGCCACAGCCGCTTAAATAAACTGTTTTGTGCCTACAAATTGGATCAGAACACGGTGGTGCATTAGACCATTCTGACAATTTATCACCGCGTAAGTAGTTGTTCTCAACGGTGACATCTGCTGACGGGGAATAATCGCGTGGTATTTCATTTTTAATTCTCCATGTACCCCAACTCTCGTCCGGACTAGTAAATTCGGCTATGTTTTCCTTATACTTTACGTCTATGTAAAATGAATCAATCACAACTCTAACCGCGGTGTCGGGAAATCTATTTATCATCGAGAATAAATTGATAGCGGCGTAACCCAGCATAGACGCCCTCAAATGCGGGTATGCTGGGCTGTCTCCATCGCTGTAGGTAACAACTGTACCCAACCTTGTTCCATTGGACAAGAAAGCTGTTTTGCAGTTCACGTATCTATTTTTCGCCACTGCGTCCTTGATTACGAAATCATATTCTGCGTCATCTATAATCAGCCGTGAGCAATATCGTTTGTAATCGCAGTTTTTTCCACCTTGTGTGAACTTACCAATTATTTTTCTACCGAGATCTTTTGCCTCGCGGTTTCGTTGGTTGAATATCTTTTTGGACCATTCGACGATATATTCCTCGTCGGCATCAATGTGTTTTCTGGACTCGTCAATTATGCTATCTAGACGCTCCGGTTCTGGTAACCAGACTTCAGTCTGCGCCCGGTATGATATAATTGCGTCACTGACAATCAACGAAACTAGCATTTTACAATCAATCATATACCGTAGCAGCGCTATTGGCAACCACTTCTTTTCATTCATGTGTCTACCGATCCAAATATAGCAACAGCGATGAAGTCCTGCCGCGAATTCAAATGATACTATGCGAGCGAATCCGGTTAAATCAAAATCAGGCAGTGGTCCATTAATAGCAACACGAGTCATTTCATGTCTGGGGTGTCCAAATCGTTTAAAGTACTCAGCGGCGGATCCATACCCGAGAAAACTCGCTGGATAACAGGCAACCATATCAACGGAAATCATAGCGTCGCGGTTGTATTCAGTGTTCCATAGTCCACCGTGATAGTATTCCAAACAACTGGATTGTACATCCGGTAGAAATTCCTTGCGCGTTGGGCTCCACGCATTTTTCCTTGCTGCAACATGAGCCGCAACCGATGGAATCGTAAAACAATTTGTTAGCAGTTGTTCATCATGCTCCTCAAATTCCATGGTGGTTTTTTTCATCTTGTTGTGAAACGCTTCAGTGCGATATAATTCACCGTTTGGTCTTACAAACTGATCAAAGGTACCCGCATCGTTTTCAGCGCTGCGAAGTAACCACACTGATACAGGGTCGTTTTTACACAAACAAGCAATAGCATCAAATAGTTTCCTCTCCGCGAGAAAACCATCCCGGGAGAATTCTTCTCCCAAAAATTCTTCAGGTATATACTTTACTGTTCTATCCCGTGGAAACACTGTGATCGCGGGCGTCCACGCGTGTTCGTTATGATCAATAATTTTGATTGGGGCTCCATTTGATTTATACTTCGATTCGTATAATACTTCACCGGTTATCGTTGTAACGGTTATTGGAAATCTCAACGACGTTTCTAATCTCGCTATGTCGCTGATGGTTGCTCCACGCTCGCGCACTGTCTCCTCCCACTGGTTGATTTTGCTACGTCGTAAATCAGTCAATTTGTTTCCTCGACGCGCATTTGTAAAATGCTCTATTACTCGTTCTGCTACACAATTTATCCCCGTTGACTGTTTCATCGGCGCTAGTTTTCCGATATCAGGTTTCTTATTTAACGGGTATATTCCATAAACAACTGCTGTTTCAGGATACGCTCGTTCATAGTATGGTCTGTCAATTCCGGTTAACAGCCCCGGCTTGGAGTCGCGGCTAACAATGACTGTTTTCTTGTCGCTGAGAACTGGTTCAAATTTATCACGTATGATCCAATTACCTGATTCCACCCGGACAATGAATTTTACTCTGAAGGAATACTTTTTACCGTCAAGTTGTGATATTATCGTTGCTGCGCGGTTGTCGTTCATGGTAGCATCAACAACGCCATCAATTCGAAATGTTGACCAACTATGAGATGCACCATCACGCTTGAATTCATTGATACAATCGCGTATTTTATTCAACAGGGTTCCATCGTTTATTAACGCTTTTGGTGCATCCTTGAGGACTCTGTCGAGATTAAACCTAATATTTTTCCAGGGCTTAATTGCTGCTAATCTCTCGAACTCCTCCATATAATTAAAACAAGTATTTAAATGAAAGAATATAGTATAATGAATCACTGCAAATGGTTGATGATTGGGTCGATAACCCCGTGCAATAAATCATGTAGAGGTGAATTCTGCGGGTATCATTTACAAAGCGTTCGTAATGGTTCTCTTGGCCCCCTCCCGTGCTTGGTTTGCCACGTTGGTGTAAGAGGAAAATCGCAGTTGTGTATCAATTGTGGCGTAAAGCGATACAGAGAGTTAAAGCGTTATTACGATAAACGAATAAAAAACGCCGTCATTGACCCCACCGCTGACTCCGTCAAGGACAAAATCATCAAAACTCCTCAAGACTACATTGAAAGGTTTATAATTAAACCAAATAATGAATTAGACAAGTAGTATTATTATTCAAATGAACCAGGAATTTCAGCCGCATCCTGTGCTCGTTAATTACGAGGCATCTCGCGACGGTGTTGTTAGAAATTGTAGACTAAAAAAACCAGTTGGATGGAAAAATAATCAGGGGTATTTGATATTTAATGCTGGAGGGAAAAACCATCTCTGTCACAGAATTATCTATGAATGCTTCCACGGATTGATCAAGGATGGTCTCGTTATTGATCACATTAATTCTAATTATCGAGATAACAGACTGTGTAATTTGCAAGCTATCTCTCAAAGCGAAAATATTAAAAAAGGCCAAACTGGTAAGTGCTCAAAGCAAGCAAAGGGTGTCAAATCGTTTAATACATCAACGCACGAGGAAAAAATATTTCAGTCGATGAATGAGGCAGGAAAATATTTCGACATTTGTATCGCCTCAGTACGATTTGTTGCAGAACAAATATATCAAACAGCGATCTCAAAAAGGACCGGACACAGAATTCGATTTTCGTACACAAATATCAGCGAGTGACAAGGTCACCATGACGAATTGTCTGTAATACTTCATACTAAATAACACACCTCGGGATTGATGCGCGGGGGTCATTTTGTAAAATAATTTTTTTTATATTTAAAAATAAGATGTTTTATAAGAATATGAATATCGAAGACATCAATAATATATTAACCGAGATTTCAAAATTAAAAAATCAAGGAATTGAATTATCTGATGGTCTCAACAGCGAAAGAATATTATCCGATTATGAGATTATTAACGAACAATCGAAACGGGGGCGTTTTACCCTGGCCCGCGAGTACTTTTTTATAAAACGATTACAACATACGATTAATGAGAACCTGTACCACAATGACGTAAATGCATTCATTGGACTATTTACTGCCGTTGAAATAATACGAAAAAAACTTGGACGTGTTTATGAACGACGCCGGGAGATTTCTAGTAAGCTCAAAAACATTAGAAGGATTATAGACGAAAACTCCGTGGAGCCCCCGATGGCACATTAAATGTATACATATTTCCCCCCCCCCATTCCTGCCACACTCGGCGGGAAATTAGAAATTGCTGAGCAATTGCAATAATGGTAGGTGAATCACTTACTACTCGGCTAGCCAGAGAGCGGCTAGCGGCGCTTAAAAAGTTCATACCGTTACGAGACAGGGTCCGAGAACAACTTCAAACGCGGCAGCAACTACAAACTGATTTTACTGTTGGAAGTGAACAACTCTTTGCTCCAATAACGAGTGCAACCAAGGATGTGAAAACAGCGATATACGGGGATATTCCCGACGAAGAAAGAAAGAAAAAGGCGCCACTGCTTGGCGTACTTGAAAAGATAGCGGCTCAGACCGAACAAACAAAAAGGTCTTTAGAAACACCTCCTGCGGAAATAGCGGTTGCTACAACACGGAGGCCACCACCACCCGCTATAACGGACCCACAAGAACCCTATGTTACAATCGCCGACGAAGAAGAAGTAGGTGCTACTGCTAAAGAACCGGAAGAAATACCGGAAGAAATACCGAAAAAAAAAAAGAGAAAGGGGGGAATATACCCGTAATGTACTTAAAAAGGACACAATAGATAAAATTAGAGGCTTCGACAGCGAGGAAGAATTAGTTAATTTTACTGTCACAAATTTTGCTAAGAGCACACGAGATAAGAAGCATATCAATAGCGGTTACGAGGAAAATGTAAAGGAGTTAAAGAATTGGACAAGAATGGTGTATTTAGCAAGTAAATATAAAGATGCGGTACCACGTGGTGATCCCGATTACAAAGCATTCCTCGATAAGGTTAAAAGTACAAAACCAAAAAAAGGAAAAGGATACAGCGGTGTGGTTGAAAACGCTTGTCCTGGTAGTGTTCTCAGTGATATATCACGGCTGGAAGTACTAATCGGAGGAAAACGAGCCGGAAATAACTCTCCGGAAATAATCAATGAGGCCGCTGATATTTGCAGGCGTTTATTTGCAGGCGGTATCATGGACATTAATGCATATCGAACGCTCATAGACGAGCTCGTGGATGATTAATTGGAAAACTGGTGTTTTTATAATAAAGATGATCATACACTACAACCATGATAAACCAGTACTCGTCTACGTGGTAAACTCGCGATTGCCTGTTTACCGCGCGTACTATGGAGATGGTCTCGGTAGCACCATTGCGGGGTTATTTACAAGAATGGCTCCAAAAGTGGCGCCGTTAGCCAAACAATTAGGAATGAAGGCTATTGATGTTATTCGTGATAGGGGTATTAGTGCTATTGGAGATGTTGCCGGAAAGGCGTTTTCTGCAGCAAAGGACAAACTAATGTCGTTGGTGAGAAGAAAGAAACAGAAACCACCGGTGATGCAATCAACGACAGTGATGCCTGCAAATGTCAGTAAAGTAATAAATAACGCCGTGGAAGAAAAATTAGAGTCGTTGGCGGCTCAGTCATTGATGACGACTCCGCCAATGGCGACTCCGCCATCCACCGATGCAACAACCAACGCGCTCATGAACGCGATAGCGGGAAGTGGTCTTAAACAGAATTCAAAGAATTTACGACGAAAGCGACGTTGATGAATTGCAATTGAAAACATCAACATGATAAATAATAAAATGTTTGCGCGAACCGCTGATCCCGCGTTTGATATGGATGCCCCAGTGCGCAGGGATGATTCTGTCCGCGATTATCAATATTATTCCTATCAACCACCACAAGCCGACCTACGATCGCGAATTGAACTTCAAGTCCAAGATACCAGTAAATACTTTTTGCCGTGTGAAGCGTTTATCGAAATCGAGGGAGAACTCGTAACAAATGTTGCCGCTAATACACCGTACGCAAATGACGATCGTGTTCGAGTTGGTTTCGTCAACAACGGTATCATGGCGTTATTTGAAAGTGCCAGATATCTTATTGACGGGCGAGAAATTGAATCAATAGAACGCGAGGTTGATGTTGCAACGACGATAATTGGGTTAGCAAGATACTCGGATGATTATACAAGATCGGCGGGCCCATCTATGATGTTCGCAAAGGACGCCACTAATAACGCTGATCATCTTCGGTACATTAACGTGCTGACACCACAAGATACTTCAGTTGCTAATCAAGCTGAAGCAGCTAACCCAGACCGCAGGGCAAGACCAGGCGCTGATTTCACTGTTATAAAAAGTATTAACGATAATTACAATCTAGGATTCGCAACACGAGTAGGGATGTTGCAAGGACAACGCCGACAGTTTTCATGCGCGATTCCACTCCATCACATATTCGGATTTTGCAGAAATGTCAGAAAAGTTATCTATGGGGCTAAGCATACAATCGCGCTAACGCGAAGGGGCGATGATAACAATGCAATATGGCGTGCTGCTGGCGTCGATAACGGTAAAGTCGTTTTAACTAAAATAGCATTGTGGATGCCGGTGTTGACTCCATCAGTTACCACGGAAGCACGATTGTTATCATTTATGGAACGGGGGGGGGGAATCGTTGTTGAGTTGGCTAGCGGTAACAACTGATGCTAAAGAGGATAATGTTGCTGATACATTTACATGGCACTTGGCATCAAAACAAGGCGTTTCAGCCCCGCGTCATATATTTATAGCGCTACAGAATATGAATCGATTGGGTAATCAAGAACGCAGCCATATGATATTTGATCAATTAGGAATCAGGGATGTTTCGCTGAGAATAAACGGACAACAGGAACCATCCGAGGATATACAGCTTAATTACGGCGACAATCATGTCGCACGTGTGTACCATCGATTGCTGTCATATATGGGTCGTGATCAAAACGTCGACACTGGTTTGCAAATATCACAACTTGATTTTAAAAACCTGTATCCGATTTATTATTTTTCGTTGGAACATCTTGATTTAACGAGACAATCCGTCGTTGATATACACTTCCGAGCTCGTATAGCCCCGGGTGGTGCCGATTATAGAGCGGTTGCTGTCATTCTCAGCGATAAATCAATGCTGCTAGAAGGTGTTGGTGGACGAATGAGAATCGTTGATGCGCCAGTGGAAAACATGTAATTGAAAACACAAACGCGTTTACAATAAAATGTCGTATAGTGTTGTCGGCGTTACACTAACTGATGGTCAAGTCAAGAAATTACGATCAAAGTCAGCTAAACAATGCGGGACCACAATAACACTGAAGCCGTCGCAGATGGCGGGTGGTAATCATAAGATATCGTTGACGGCGCGTCAAATAAAACATTTCAATGATGCAATGAAGAATAAAAAGGGTATTCAAATAGATTTTTCGGCCGCAGCGATTAAAAACATGGAAAAGACCGGTGGGATATTTCCGCTGTTAGCTGCGATTGCAGCGTTGATTACCGCGGTCGCACCAGCAGTGGCTAAGGCGGCGGCTTTGGGGGCCGTTGGAACCGCGGCGGGGATGGCATTGAAGAAGGCAACCGGGAAAAGCTATAAAAAAAAAAACGATCCGTGGCCGGAAAGGGTCTAAGACTACCGGGAACCCCGTATTCATGGTACTCGGGAAAGGGTCTAAGACTACCGGGAACCGTTTAATGACTCCTATGTCTAATTTTGATTTAATAGACGCCGCCGACGCGTTAGCGATAAAAAACTTCAGGGGTGTGTTTATGAGGGATCAATTACCGGCGGCACCAAGGAATATTGAAACCGGCATAATTAACCTCGATGGGTCCTCCGGAGCGGGAACTCATTGGGTTGCATACGCGATTGATCCGCGTGCGATCGTCTATTTTGATTCATACGGGTTAGCCCCGCCGAACGAGTTCATGCGGTATATCCGGGCGTGTTCAGCCCCGGTTTTTTATTCCACGCTGCCAACACAGCGATTAAGTGACCCACCGATATGTGGCCGTGAGGTATTGAACGTACTCGCGGCGATTTCATCATCGCCACCTCATGTGGTTGTAAACGAATACACTAGTGGGGTCGTAGAGGCCCGGCGGGTTAATTAAAAACACCGTTTTTTTTTACAATAACGATGATTGATATTTGGGGACGACCTATTTCGGCGCTGAAAGAATCCACAAAAACACCCGCCGCCGATGACATAAAAAAACTAATCGAGGATGAAATCGCTGAAACGTTAAACCTAACCAGTGTTGACCCGGGCGAAATAGTTGTATTTCAAGACCGCCAGGGTAAATTAAAATCCAGTAATGTGTCGCTGGATGACGTTTTAACACGACAGCGTGATGCCGCCGAGAACGCTATCGCGCTGTATACCAGCGACGGACGACTCAAACCGGGTGAACATCTACTGACGATAAGGAATAGGGTAACATTAATCCAAGACGGTTTTATAAGGTTGGATAGATTGGTAACCGAACTTGACACGCAGGTGAAAAAATCTGTCACCGAGGTGAAAAAATCTGTCACCGATATACAACTCACTACCGCTAGTTTTTTTGGGACCCCGACGGTAACCGAACCAAATATTACAACAATAAAAAATACTATTTCGGAGTTTACAACGCTGTCGGGCCAATTTTACACGTTACGAAAAAATGTTAACAGGATCGATGACAACTTTGATAAATTCTTTGGTAAAAAAAATACCAAGCTGGATGAGATTACAACAACTATAAATGATATCACTGCGTATGGACAGGAAATAAAAACAATCAAAACTGATGTTGCAGCGAACAAGAATAATGTAGACGCGAATGGACAGGAAATAAAAACAATCAAAACTGATGTTGCAGCGAACAAAAGGAATATAGACACGTATGGAGGGGAAATAGGAACGATCAAAACTGATGTTGCAGCGAACAAAAAAAGTATAGACGCGTATGGAGGGGAAATAGGAACGATCAAAACTGATGTTGCAGCGAACAAAAGGAATATAGACGCGTATGGAGGGGAAATAGGAACGATCAAAACTGATGTTGCAGCGAACAAAAGGAATATAGACGCGTATGGAGGGGAAATAAGAACAATCAAAACTGATGTTGCAGCGGAAAAATTAAATGTTACATCGATCAGAGGAAATATAGACGCGCATGGACAGGAAATAAAAACAATCAAAACTGATGTTGCAGCGAACAAAAGGAATATAGACTCGCATGCAGGGGGAATAAGAATAATCAAACTTGATGTTGAAGCGAACAAAGGAAGTGTAAACGCGCATACACAGGAAATAGGAGCGATCAGAATTGATGTTATGGCGAGCAAAAGGAATATAGACGAACATACACAGGAAATAGGAACGATCAAACTTGATGTTGAAGCGAACAGAAAAAGTATAAACGCGTATGGAGGGGAAATAGAAACGATCAAAACTGATGTTGAAGCGAACAAAAAAAATGTAGATGCGTATTGGCGGGGAATAGGAATAATCAAAACTGATGTTGCAGCGAACAAAAAAAGTATAGACGGGAATACATATGAAATAGGAACAATCAAACTTGATGTTGCAGCGAACAAAAAAAGTATGACCGAGAATACACGGGAAATAGGAACGATCAAAACTGATGTTGCAGCGATTAAAGACAGACTACCGAGAATGACAGAGCAACTCGAAAAAATAAAAATCCCTCATGAGAACGCCATCAACACAGTATACACAATTCGGCATGGATCATTCGATTGGACTCCTACGAATAATACAGTAAATATCACCGCAACTGTTAAGGGCATTTATCGATTGACATTGATTTCAGCGATGCAGTTCAGTATATCATCGTCGAGTTCATCCGGGTTTAACAATACAATATCAACAATCGTTGACAAGGATGCAACCGAACGGTTTATAATTAGAGCCGTTGATAGCGGTCTATTTAGGACAAACATTACATGGTATGTGGAATTCGTGGCGACAATTTAAGTAGGTAATTGAAAACACTAGCTCTTTTAAAATAAAATGACCACCAGGGTAATTGAATCAGAGGTATCACCGACGTCACATCAATATCGATTCGATACCGCAAAAGAATTCTCCGCGAACTTGAAAACGCTTTCCGAACAATACCGTGCAAAAATAAAAAAATACCGTCGTAAAATAACCACCATCGACGTGGCCGTGTACTCGGTGTCCGGTATAGTAGCTGGTACCGGTGTCATTTTATCCACGGTGACCATGATAGCCCCGATCGCTTTTTCAATCGCTATCTCCGCGGCGACAACAATTGCTGGAGTCGCCAACGCAATCACTAGAAAGATATCATCGTGTTCTCAGAAAAAACTCAACGAGTATACAGTAAAACATCAAATAATATCCGACGCGTACTCAAAATTATCCGGGTTGATCTCGTTGTCGATTGATAATTCGTTCATATCCGATGTTGAATTCTCCACGATGGTCCAGTTGTATGGTTCCGCGATGTCAAAAATCGAAAATTTTCAACTGGAAGCCGGAAACCACTTCAATGGGCTTAAAACACCACCCTGAAAACAAGCAGGTTGTTAATATTCGGTGTCGAAATTAAACACTAAAAACAGCAAATAATAATAATGTCGCTGAACCCCGAAGGGTTTCAATTACTTCAACGGATCGCGGAGAACACCACTCCGGTACAAACAAGTATGATATCGATAACGTCAACGAAACCCGAATTCAGTGTGAACTTCCCATCACCGGTTCCAGTAAAGGAAATAGCACTGGCAAAATTGCGAGTATATCACAGTTGGCCTAATATCCGAGCGGACGCATTTAACGGACAACAACCTAATAACTCGCTGGTTTTTGCATGGACAAATAAACCCGATGGGACCCCAGACTGGAAGGAGGTTACAATACCAACTGGGTCATACCAAATAGAACAAATCAATAAAGAATTTCAACGCAGGATAAAATCGATCACAGGAAAAGAATCAAAAATCGCTATTACGGTTCATGAACCGACGTTATCGTCGACGATTGAAATAAGCACACCGGGGTATATGGTTGATATTTATAACAGTTCAATAAGAACCATACTAGGATGGCCTAAGAATCCACCTCATGAAATCTCCGCGGACTTGCACACGAATGCGCAATCGTATCATGGAATTAATCCCAGTTATCGAGATGATTTGTCTATTATAAAAAGCGCGTTATTACCCAGTAGGTTTATATTTCAAAACAGGAATACCATGCAATGGTATTTTCCGTATAAGCAAACTTCTGAATCGTCCGCCGTGGTCACAGTTGGTTTAAATGATATCACTGGTGCGTTTGCCGAGATTAATCGTAATTACCGATCACAACTAGAACAGCTACGGAAAACAAAAGCACGAAAACACGTTGAGGTGTTAAATCAACTTATATCAGACATGGAATATATTAATGAACGAATCGTTAAGACAATATCCGCTAACAGCGATGATGATAAACAAAAATTCCTAACCGAGTATAATATCACAGAAGCCAATTTACCCGATTTCAAGTTTCCAGGATACAACGCACCAGAACTAAGAAAATCTCTTAATGATTTTTTCGCCCCATCAACTATCCTCAAACACGATAACGGAGAGGATGGTAGGCATATTGCTCCATACAACGTAAATATTACGTCTGTGATAGCAATCAATCTAGTGTGTGATGTTATCGAAGGGAGTTACCAGGTGAATACCAAGCAATCAAATCAGGCTCAACAGGGGTATATCCTTTATTCATTTTCACCAACAGCCCCTCCGGGATTTTTAATCGTTGAGAGTCCGATTAATCCCGTCTATATGCGATGCCATAATCGGTTTTTAACAAGAATTAATTTTAAACTTACCGATCAGTCAAATAACCTAATTGATCTACAAGAGGAGGAGTTAGTGATCACTCTGTTTGTAAAATCATTGTAAGTAGCCACTTAGCAGCAGGGAGGGCGATGACATCGACGCGGTCGTCGCGCTTTTTTACCGGACGCTGACGACGCTGGGATCGGCGCGCAGAAGGTATTAATTAAACCAAATGACGATTGGACGATCCCCCGACGACGACGTCGTTTTTTTTTACCAGGCGCTGACGACACCGGATCCGGTGAGTGCAGAAAGTATTAATTAAGCCAAATGACGATTGGACAAAATGTCGGATTCGCCCTCCCTGCTGCTTGGGGAGCTGCGGTGTCTCCATGGTTAACGTGACAAATTCACGCCCCAAATAATGTTGATTGGAATCCAACCATCGACCAAGCCTGGGTCAGCTACAGTGATGTGTCTTGGGCAAGGCAGCAATACACTTCAACGCTATATAACCTGCTCATGCTGCTGTGCCGTAAAGGACCAAAGCAAATAAAACCAAATCCTGGTCGTCTGAAGGATTATGAGACGGCATATCGTGGCTCGAGCTGTTCACTTTCGGATATTTTCAACTTATTCGTCAGCATATCAACTTTTAAAGTAAAGATTTAGTTCTGCAAATTTGCACAGATACTATAATAACGCTACTGTGTTACTAGGGGTTAAAAAAGGGAACCAAATAATTGAGCCTATGGCAAGATGAATTTATGCATGGTACCGAGCGGAAGCATCCAGGCATCGGGAATCCATTATCGAGGACGTAGTTAAACAAGCGCTAGAGAGATGATTTGTATAATATCTGTTTGTACACTCGCACTCTGATTGGAGAGCGGTGCACTGGAATCGCATATAAACAGTGCTTATTTGAGGGTCACTCTTGTTTTATCGCAATTTGTGTCTCTTTTTTTTCATATGGTATGGGATTTAAATTCCCCAGGGAAACCCGTTTGTTCAGTTTGTCATGTCAAGATTTATTTTAAGTCTCCTTTTGAAAAGTTGGAATTTGAGCTAAGAAAGTACGCCATACTGTACAAATTAACGAATTCTTCCTTTAGAAATAGGCTGTTTCACCCGAAGAAACAAATTGAAATGAATGACACATACGAGTAACAAGCATAAATATAGCGCGTTCCTTTTATACCCCACCAAATAAGCGCGTTCCTTTTATACCCCACCAAATAAATGCGTTCCTTGTATACCCCACCAAATATCATCATCTCACTTTTGAGATGCAAATATGGGCGAAATCATAACAACCGCAGGGATATCAAATATTTCAATGGTGGATGAGCTTTATTCTTCATACTTTGTCAAGTTTTTAAATGCCGATTGAGTGGGATTAGCATAAGCCACTTTTCCGATGTGTTAACCCGATCTTCGCTATGGCGGATCGACCAAATATTTCATTGCTTTGTCCTAGCAGCATACATTGGATTTCATGAGTTGTCTCCCTTCGTATATAAGCCAACTAACCAACAGGGTGACAGAGCGGTGTATTCAACATTGGCCTAAAATGGTAATTCACTTCAAAAGGATACTTTGCAAGATTAACATTTAAAGTACGACTAAATAACAGGGAGAATCCTTTTTCAGGCGTGTCTTAGGGAAAAGATGTATTTGTACAAGCACGGACCTGCAATGGAAAATTGTCTTTTTTCTGAATTCATTCCAGCAGTCTGCACCCATTATATCGATCATGTCGGAACAGTGTTTAACTTTCAACAACTTGCTTTTGCTTGGATGCTATGGCTAACTGCTGCATCAAATGAAATTAACAGACACGAAGCACTGTAAAATCCATTCGATAAGCCAAGATGTAGATAGTGTTAACACATCGGAACATTAACTAACGAACTAATAAAACCAAACTCTGGTCGTCTGAATAGGTAAGATATGTTCCTGGGGCTTTTTTAAGTTTTTAATGGCCTGCATAGCCTTATTAGTGGTACTTTGTCAAGGTTTTCAGTGGTGGAAGCGCCTTGTCATGCTACTTTTTCAAGGTTTTCAATGGTGGAAGCGCCTTGTCATGCTACTTTGTCAAATCTTTTCAAAGGCTCTAGAGCCCTATTCATGGTACATTTTCCAGGTTTTCAATGGCGGTAGAGCCTTGTTCTTGGAACGTTGTCACGATTTTATCAAAGGTGCGAGAAGCTTGTTCATGGTACCTATTCAAGGGTTATAATGGCGGGAGAGCATTGGTCTTTGTACTTTATAAGGTGCCGCCTGAACTGTATTGACATAACTTCGGACCATTGAAACAAGGAGCGCGGTTGAGATATTTTGAAGTCGGTATATATGTTAAAAGTGGATACTCCAAACGGCCTATTGAATCTTAGGTACAGTCTTAACATTATATTTCCCATTAGAAACCAAGGAGACCTATTTAAATCCTGTTGCATGCGGACGATCTGTAACATAGGATTTCCGTTATAGGCCATATCGCCACACTTTACTACTGATATATAGTCCGTCAGTAGCACACTTAATACAAAGAAGTTAATGAAGAAGCAATTATTTAACTGAAATGACGGTAGAAATGAGAGATTGCACTCAGCACCTATACATTGCTCACCAACCCACCTAATCAGAAGCCGATTTATTCAAAACATTGATGAGGAATTTGAGCTAATCCAGATTTGTTCAAGAAATTTGTAGTAACTTTAACAAGTACATTTACTTTATCTCCTGCATCCTATGCGGGAGAGAATTCTCTCTCTCCCCCCCTCCCTCTCTCTCTCTCTTTCTCCCTCCCTCCCTCTCTCTCTCTCTCTCTCTCTCTCTCTCTCTCTCTCTCTCTCTCTCTCTCTCTCTCTCTCTCTCTATATATATATATATATATATATATATATATATATATATATATATATATATATATATTGTATTATCTGACAGTCAAAGGGGTATCATTACCGGGATAATCAAAACAATATCTTCGTAGATATGACTTGCGGTCGCTGATTTTCCTAATCCAATGACCTGAAGACACAACTCATCTAAAAGGTTCTGAATTGCACAAATAATATTTATGTAATGACCACACTTTGCGAACTCTAATTGCACACTCGCAACATTACATTTGCTATGATCCATTATTATGCCTCTCGAAATAATCGATATATATATATATATATATATATATATATATATATATATATATATATATATATATATATATATATATATATATATATATATATATATATATATGGAATTAAATATACAAAAGGTCGCCACAGGATTCCTATAGCTGTTTGCTTTGAACATTCTGTGCTTATTATTTGTACAGACTGTTTTACTCTTGTTGCGATATTTATAATTTTAAGCAAGTTGCATGTGACAAATATGTTCGGAATGAAATTATTTCACATTTCCGACATTACATAATATTAAAGTTAATATAATTCAACCGAAGGAACCATTATTGTGATTCAGCACCATAAATGTTTGTACTAACTTTAGAGAACAATTTTGAAAATAAAGTATATATGATTTATATTGTGTGACAAATATCACTGGAAATGATATGTCACTGACCTAGTCCGACATAACAGGCATTGTCACATGGACAAAGAAAAAGCCTAAAATGACATTGTCCCTGTCTGACATGTGGACATTGCTACATGGATGGAAATAAACGCATGACCACAATTATGACACATGACAAAAATTATCTACACGCCTTCACTTTA